>JAIWYR010000001.1:4072732-5272732 GCA_022818075.1 Armillaria altimontana
AAATTCTTTGTCAAAGTCATGAAGCCTAGAAACCAGGGTATGTAAAAAAAATTATCACCACCCGATTGCTTCGTATTCTAAAATATGTTATTGGCGGATTTTTGGCCGGGTTTCGAGTTGCCTTCAACTAAGTTATTAGCGAGCACCTCATGTTTCTTCTCGGCTACGAATGAAAAACGTGGTAGAACATATAGGTTCCGAGCTCTATTGTTTCGGAGCAAGCTAAGTAGAAATGATCGCTTGGAAATTTTCGTTGTCGGCGCATCTCCGCCGTACTATCTACGAAACTCGACACGGCATTTTTCCACATTTCGTCCGCAGTGCCAACTTTATGTAGCTCCTTCCGGTCATGATGCCGCCAGCGGATGCTTCCTTTCTTCATCCCGGAAGAGCTTTCAAGAGCCTGTGATTCCGCGAAAAGGGAAAGGCCAAAATCGGCCAAACAGCAACGTAGATCATCCGTTACAAGAACATTTGCCTAAGACAAGTTCACCTCAAGAAACGAGGAAGATGAACTCAGTGGACGCACTATGATTAGCCAATCGAAGAACTAGACAAGTATCATAACTTGAATTGCACTTGAAAGTACTGCATGACATGCCAGTGATGACGCGGCGATAGACACCAGTTTCTTGTTTAGTAACTGAATACATCTGTTCGCACTGTGTCTTCTCATGAGCAACTGATGATTTCTTGTAGAGTACAGCTTAAGTCTTAGACTAGACCATGGAAATAACACACTGTGGCTCAGAGCCGAGTCTAGTACAGTCGAATCCCCCTTAACCCATAGCGTTCGGTGGACCCTCGGAGCTATGGGTTATTGGAGAGTATGGGATGCAAGAGCATCACGTGTAACATAGAATTTTTCGACCACTTTTTTCCTTCAAATTCTTGTCCCATACCTAGACGTATCGGACCCTTGCAAGAGGAAACCTGAGAAAACCCGCATTGATACTTGTTTTCGGCCTAAATTTATGGTCTGGCAAGTGCGGCTACAGAGGACGGCAGTATCCGGCAATCTCCGGCAATCTCCGGTGCTAAATTCTCCCTTATTCTTTGATATATGGGGTATAGATCTCTCGGCACAGACCCGTATTGAGTTTGCCATTGTCACAGTTACTTAAAAGTGACAACCTTTAGCCAAAAATATGTCCGGGCCGACACAATCTATGGGTTACCAGACTCATGCAAAGGTATGGGGTATTGGGTATGGGTGATGTATGGGTTACGGTACCCATTTACCTGCGAACGGAATTGGTGGAACCGAAAATCTATGGGGTATTGGAAGTTATGGGTTAGGAGAGCTATGGGTTAAGGGGGATTCGACTGTAGTAGGGCCGTCAAGTACTTTCTTGAATTCCAAAGTCATTGGCTTTCCAAAAACTATGTTTCTCTCGTGAGTCGTAAAGAAGTATTCACCAGGGTTAAATCCAGACTGCTCTATTACGCAGATCATCAATCCCAAAATCAACTTCAAAATCAGCATTCCGAGCCGGCGAGCGGGGAGTCACAGCTCGGGCCGGGCTCGCGATCACGATCGGAACATCGGAAACCTGAAAGGTAAGAAAATCCTAGAAAATCTCAACGATCACTACTGTCTGATGGCCCTCTTCGAATTGGTTTGTTATTAGACGCGGCTCCGACGTGCAGAGGACTAACGTGGAAGGGCGAAAGGCTGATAGATGGTAGAACTTCAACCGGATCTACTGAGGTTCTTAATTCGGAAGCACTGCAATAATTGTTGACAGCAGTGGCGGCGGCGGCAATACTGATAAGTAGCATCACAGTCTACAGATTCAGAATGTGCTAATCCTATCTAGCGCGCTGAACAGTAAGCCTTTCTTGTCCGGCCAGAGTGTCGGTATTAGATTGAGCAAATCGCTAAATGTGAAGCCGTACTTGACGACTGATACAAGAGACGAAATGGATGGTTGCCATCGTGCGACACGTGAAGCGCAAGATGTGTCTGAGCAGATACATGGACTGAAACATGTGATGAAACCAAAATAACGTAAGAAATACGTAGCATACGATAATGAAGAATAACAACTCTTTATGGCGAAAACAGCGAGGAAAGCAACGCGAAAGCAGTAACGTATCAAAAGTCGAATAGAAAGGAAAGGGGCGAAAATGCGAATCAAGGTGGAAGGTATCATCACAACGGGAAGGGGAATCGGGCGGTTCCTCCTTCAAACGACACTGATGTGGGTTATTCACGCGGGGAATATGTCTTCAGAGGGATAGATGGCGCTAATATTATTGGAGGCTGCACAACAGTAGTAGTGTTATCCGGGTTATGCGTGGGTCGGGCTGACTCGGAGGACCGGAGGCACCACACAAGCGTGAAACCCGATACCAGCAGCGAGAAGAAGACTGCAGGTTTATGGTGAATGAAGTATTGTCAGAGAGCCTGAGGAGACGTACGCATGCAAACTATGATTGCAACCAAGACCGAGTGGTCGAAATGCTGACCATCGTCATTGTCGATAAAGGTAATGTCGGTAACTGGAATAACGGTCATGACTAAAGGAAATGTGAGAGCGGTTACAGTGCTGGCCGGCGGGAGACGTACTGCGGTTCAACGATTGGGAACGGGATAGAAAGACTATACGTGAAAAAGATTGGGTATCGCCGGAGGCTTGAAGTGACTCACAAAAAGTCACATTATATATCTATCTGTGTGGGCTGTGTCCGTCACTCAACAGCACAGAGAATTGAACCAATGCCGCAGCACAGAGCGTTCACACGCCCGAGGAAGGTCCCGGTAATGGGTCACCGATGGATCGTGACAAAACCCCCTCAGCGCCCCGCTTCTCCAACAGGATACCGTAGCGGCTTCGAGATACAGTGAATCCAGTTATGAGATTGGGGGGTGGGACCGTTCCTGCACGAACCGAAACAAATCGCGTCGCGTCGGAAATCCGGAAACATCAGGACAACGCTAGCGCAGGGCCAAGACTTAAGCCCTCAGAAGTAGAACACATCTAGGAGGAGGGGGAGGAGAAGAGACTTAATTCCGCACATACGCTCCAAGATAAAACCTGCGTCACGGCCTCGAGGCAATCGTGAGGCATTTAATTTGCGTACCACATGTCCCCGCAATGAATCAAACTTGGATCAAGGATAAGAACCCGGGACCGCCAGGTAATTTGATGAGTCGCCGAGCAAATTTTCTGCCACTTTATGGGCCCTTGAGGCCCGGACTATCCATCTCATAACGTTCAACGAGTGGTACTATCAAGGTTCAAGCGTGGGAATTGTACCAGAAGTAGTTGGCTGACGATGACTAAGTAAGGGCTACGAAGTTGCCAGAAACAACGTCAAAACAACGTATGAACGAATTACTTCGGCGGCTAGCAGCTATTGTGCCTTCTGCCATACATCGCGCTCAAAATATATGCCAAATGACTATAGCTATTGAACAAACGACGGCGAGGATCCAAAAATATCGACCCAGATTGAAGGATTGCCGTTCTCGCACACTTGGGCAGACTTTTGATTGGCCAACATGTTCCCCAAACTTTCAAGCGACCATGTGGCCAGCGCCTTCAATAACTGATAAGCAGGAGGCGCTGCTACCTATCCGTGATAAAGATGGCACGTTAGTTCGACTTACGTAGTACTAGTGAAGTTCTATGTGTGTTACAATCACTACTCTGTTGTTAGCGCTTGCGTCTCCATGTGTTCCTACGCAGCAGATTTTTTTCGTATTCCCACCCGCTAGGAGAAATAGATGTTTTGGACCTGGGGGAGTTGCTGAATGCTTGGCATGCGGTGCGGAGATATGCATTATTGGGACAGCACTAAGTACATTGAACGATGTCGTCGTCAGGGTGGGATGTCGTAGAAACTGATGTGTATAATGTGGGCATAAGCAAATCATAAGCCATGGACGTTATAGAACGCAACGAAAGCAACACAATGTAGTAGGACCATCGAGGTCTCGATAATGAAGAACAAAAATTCACGGCAAGCAAAGAAAGCGAAGGCAAAGAAAGTACTACGATAGCAATGTGATAACTAGCTTTTGAAAGTGCGAACAGAAGAGAGCATAGGTAACGAGGGTGTCGGTGATAACGCAGCTGAGAAAGGCACCAGGCGCTTTCTCAATGATGAATAGACGTCGCTTTTCTAGACGACAGAGAGACGACTGCGATCCAGGCGCGGGCGATAGACTCGCAAAGGAATATACACAGGATGCGGCAGTGAAACAGGCATGGTTCCAACAACATTTGACGTAGTCGTCGTATTGGTGGTGGTGTCAACTGCGGGGTTCTCGTCACGTCTTTGGGTCCGTATGCACCACAAGAGGGTGAATCCCGCAATCAACAAAATGAACAGCACTGCTTCCACGGTGAGTAGAGAGATCGGGGAAATGCAGAATAAGACATACGGAGAACAACGACGATGGCAGTCAAGACTGAGCGATTGAGATGGTGACCGTCATCATCCTTAACGTCGGGGACATCAGCACGATAGAAAATGGCACCCATGGCTGAAGCTGAGGTTGGTACGGGCGACGCGATATACGGGCAAGGATATACTTACCGTAGGTCACGATAGTGGATATAGAAGTGATAGAGTGTTGATGTCGGGATGGTATAATTCAACTTCAAGACGGTCTGTTATATGGACTCGGATGGTCTTGGCAGTGCTGTATGTTTGTTAACAGCACAACAAAGTACCCCCCGCAGTCGTAGGTTGTGGGAAGCGACTTTATTTGGGCGCAACATACGGGGGCGTTTCCGGCGGTCCTGCCGGGATCGTCCATCGGTGTAGCAATATAACCCCCTTCCCCCCCACCGGAGCGGACACTCTGGCAAACATATACCAACAATGTAGAGTCGACGTCACCCAGGCTGCTGTGAAGTTGTACCGCTCTGGCTGCCCATATCGAGTCGCGAACCGTGAGACCGAGCAGAAAACCGGTATTGACCGTTGAACCGTGAGCGGAATAACAGAGTTCGGTGGTTGCCCACAGACAGGAAGAAAGGGGAAAGGGCGTCAAGATTCCAAGATGTCACGATATAAAGTCTGCCTGCCATAGGCCTTGAGGCGCTAAGAGATGCTTCGATTGCATTCCACATGTTCAACAAAGCGCTTGTAGGATACCAGATGACTTGTGCAGTCAGCGGACCAGGTTGAATATATACATCGCCTTTGCGACCGCACAATGCCTAGATTACCGGCCAAGGGGTTCCGCTCGTTGGGTCCGCTCGACAGATTTACAAAGGCCAAGATCAGATTTTTTTTCTAAGTGATGAATGGTCAAAAATAGCAACACGTCTTGCTGACCAATCAAAATGCTCTTCAGCCCGAACCACGTAGCGCTCTGGCTGCTGTTATGTTTATTGCCCTATATCGTGCTCAAAATCTACGCTGCAAGGCTACAGTCGTCGAATAAGAAGCGGCATGCCGCAATCTTGCAAGAATTAGGACAGCCAAACAGCCAAATAGTCGGCTTCTTCCATCCGTATTGGTATGTGTCGCATACCACTTGCAGATTGATAGAATCTGATTCTACTTAGATCAGCAATGCGGGTGGTGGAGGAGAGCGTGTCCTCTGGACAGCAATCGCGTCTATACAGCGATCAGAACCGGGTGTTGTAAGCGTGGTATACACCGGCGACAGTGATACTACCAAAGAGCTCATTCTTGACAAAGTCAAGGTGCGAAAGCGAGTGCTTGGTATAATAAATAAGCTTATTCTTTCTTAGTCCAGGTTCGCTATAAGTTTGGACCCATCTACCATTCATTTCGTTTTCCTTGCTTCCCGCAAGTTGGTGGAAGATTCATCTTGGCCTCGGTTCACCCTCTTGGGCCAGAGCATCGGGTCAATGTATCTTGCTTGGGAGGCCATGTCTTTCCTAATCCCGGACCTGTATATTGGTACGCTTTTTCCACGCGCTGCACCACTGCGGGGAGATCTCATTTTGTTGATCCAGACACGATGGGATATGCATTTACATTCCATGTCGTTTCGTTGCTCGGGAATATTCCCGTTGGTGCCTACATTCATTATCCAACAATAAGCACCGACATGTTGGCTCGGGTCAAAACGCGAACCAGGGGGCACACCAACTCAGATGCAATCTCCTCCTCTTCGGTTTTAAGTCGAGGAAAGCTGCTGTAAGATACCATTCCACACTGTGTCCATAGCCCGCCCTTATCTTGCATTATAGGTATTACCGAGTGTTCATGTACTATTATGCCCTATCTCTGCAGGTGGCATCGTTTCTCATGGTCAATTCATCTTGGACAAAAAATCATGTCGATGGGATTTTGAACCATTCCGATGCATTGCTTGATGCTGTACACACGCTCTCTCCTTTGATACTTGTCCGTGTGCTACTGCCGTTTCACTCTCGGATGACGAAAGCCCGAATTGTCTATCCCCCTTGCGACACGCGCGAAATGGCCCAGTTCACATTACAGGGTCGTCAGCGAATTCTCCTTAGCGTTGCCCAATTCCGGTTCGTTCGTTTGAATCCCTAATATTAGGTCTGAACCGCGTCAGCAGACCCGAAAAAGATCATTCCACACAACTTCGCGCCTTTCACGAGTTGTTGGAAAGCCATCCGGAGTATAAGAGCGGTGGTGTGCTCCCGGTTAAACTTGTTCTTGTTGGTGGCAGTCGCAATGCGGACGATGCTGCCCGTGTCGACAGCCTTCGTGAACTAGCCAAGGAGTCGGCGATTGAGGTACGGACGCTTTCTCTGGACGTCCAATCACCGATTGACCCTGAATAGAACCAAATCGAGTTTGTCGTGAATGCGTCTTACCCCGTCATGCTTGGTTGGTTAGCCAAGGCCAGCATTGGTTTGAGTACAATGGTTGATGAACACTTCGGTATCAATGTGGTGGAGTTCATGGTGTGTATTCCTCTCTCAGTCATGGAAAGCGGGATGAACATGTGCTTCAGGCTGCGGGTGTGATCCCTATCGCTCATGCTTCCGGGGGACCTCTGAGAGATATTATCGTCCCGTTCAATGGATTACCAACTGGTTGGGGTTTTGCTCCTTGGTTTGACTCACAGCACTTACTGCTGTATTCTAGGGTACCACGCAAAGACGCCGGCCGGTTTCGCGGATGCAATTCACACCGCATTAGCTCTTCCCGCGGAAGAAGAGTTTGCACTACGTCTCCGGGCCAGAACATGGGCTGTACAACGGTTTTCAGAGGAAGAATTTGAAAAGGAATGGAATGAAAGCGGATGGAAGCTTTGTCTGTCATTGATCCATTGAGCTGCTGTCTATCCAATTCAGCATTTGGATGCAGTGTAATACAAGGATATACGTAGCAAATGTCCGCATTTAACGGGTTCATCCGATGTTGTAAGTATCATGTTTCAAAATCGATTTTCTTCACAAGTTCTTCACCAATGCCGTGGATCTCGTCAAGACTGACATATCCGCTCAATCCAAGGGTGGTATCCAAATCTGCCATGGTCTGCTTGATTACTTGCTCCACACCAGCTTGCCCTGCGAGAATAGCACCGTATAGGAAAGGACGGCCAACTGATTCACGATTAGCATATCAGCCGCCGAACTTGGGAGAAAACTTACGGAGCACACCCTGTGCCCCCAGGGCCATCGCCTTGATGATATCGCTTCCAGTGCGTATACCAGAATCGAAGAGAACCGTGAGCTTTCCCGCTTTCTGAGCTTGTTTGATTTTGTCGGAGTTCATGATCTCTGCTAGTGCATACAGAGATGGAATTGCACCGTCCACCTGTCGTCCACCTATAACAAGGATGAAAATCGGCGCTACTGCAAGGACACACAACGGAATTGACCGTGATTTGACACAATTATGCCGTTAATTCCAGATTCAAGAGCCTTCTCCGCGTCCTGTCGACTCTATCAGCCAGAATTTCACCTCGAATCGATAAACACACGCTGCGCCTCTGAATACCCTTCAGAACGATGGGCCCATCCCAGTTATCTCTAATAAGCTTGAGGTCATCCCAGGAATGAAACTGCCCTGAACAGACTTCGGCCAGCCAGGCATTGCCAAGCTTGCTCTCCTCCAAAGCTTTGGAGTCTCCTTCACTAATGAGCTTGTCCCTTGCAAGAGGATCGTAAGGAAACTCGGGATGGTGGTCGAGGGTAGGCCGGAGTCCGAATTTGGCCATGAACACAGGATCGGAACGCCCGCATTCCATTCCTACACCATGAATGAGGGGCATGTACGATATGTCTATGTCGTGCGGTCTCCACCCAAGAGCCATCGTGTCGAGGGTGATCACCAGCGCAGAAAAGCCGTTTGCCTTCGCTCTTCTGAGTAGAGAGACGGTTACGTCCTCGGATTTGGGCCTAGACAGCTGTAAGAAAAAGGATTATGGACGAGGAACGGAAGGCGTGGACATACCAGTAAAGCTGGTACCATCGGTGTCCACTACCGTTCTCTCGAGCAACCTCGTCCATGCTCCTCGAGGAGACTGTGCTTAGGACGAAAGGGATCTTAAGGTTCCGGGCGGCCCGAGCGGGGGTAAGCTCTCCTTCTGCAGAGAAAATTCCTTGCACGCCAATCGGGGCAATAAGTAAGGGAGATGGGTGTCGTACTCCTAGTATCGTCGCCTAGAATATAACGTATTCAACGCCAGCAGAACAGACTTGTAAATCGCATCTCACCTCCAGATTTCGCACTGTGGTATTGACGAGCATGCGGGGTATGATTCTGTACCTCTGAAAGGCTTTCAGATTGGCCCGATACGTAGATCCTGTTCCTGCGTTCCCCCCCGCATACATAAATGTGCCTACAAGCGAATCGTTTCAGTAAAGGACCGATTGGATGTAACTCTGATTTCCCACCTGGATAATCCTTCAGTCTTTCCTTTGCTTTCTCTTCGATATCTTCGATAGATACGGTTCCCAAAGCTTCCGGCCCCTTTCTGTTCCAGTATACTTCCCGCATGTATTGATTCCATATCTGAGGCGCCGGTCTATTCTCGACGACTTGTTCTGTAAAAGATTGTTCAGCCATAGCGGTAGTCGACGTGCAGAAATAACAGAAGGCTTACATGGAATTCGTAGTGGGACGACTTCATCATCATATGAGCAAAGTAACAGGTCATCAGACAAGGTATTAGAAAGACCCGGTACAACGTTGTTGTATCGATAATGACGTTGGATGTCACACGATTAGCCTTATCATCAGCAGTAGTAAAAATGGAATATTGAACATGTATCCGACTTGTGAATGAATTGCAGGTATAATTTACACTTGAGCAGAATGAACAGACTATGCAGATGCTAATCAAAAAAGGAAGAAGAGAAAAAGGGCCGCACGAGGACGAGGACGACAGATATTAAATTTAAAGTCCTGCGGAATGAGGCTAACCTGAATCCGCCTCGGTTTCGGAACCATCTATACTGGCGTCTGTATCAAGCCACATGTCGCTTTCACCGTCATCTGATGGAGACGATGGACTACTACGCGACCCGGGTGAAATGGACTTGTATCCCATTGCAGCCAAAAAAGGATCATCGCTTGAGTTATACTCTGGCGAAGACCTGGTTGCCTCCACTCCATTCATATGCGCGTTCCCGCGATGCCGATGCCGAGAGGGTGTCGTTACGAAAAAGGGATCATCATCATTGGCTTTGTGATCGTCGACGCGTCGTTGTCGACCAGTCGAGCGCACTTCATGTAAATGAGCAGTGCGGGCCCACCGTCTGGCGCTTCGGGGTGCAGAACGCCCGCTGTTCAAAGACGTACTCAACGCGAGACCTCCGCCGCCCGAACTGGCGCGTTTAACTGCGGGCCGGGATGTGGTCGTGGGAGTCGCCGCACGTAGCTGTGAAGAATTCGGGTGCCGGTTCACCGGTGTACGAACAGGAATAGGCGTATGGGAGCGAGAACGAGACGTAGGAGTTGATGGACGTCGTTCTTGCATGGTGTATAATGATGGTTTGGCGGAAGGTTCAGATGAAGATGTGGGGAATTCAATCTTTGCGTCTAGCGCTGTGGACTGACCATCTGTGAAGCCGGGTCGGGGAGACATCTTGATATTCGGGGGGATGCTGCGACTCCTGTTTATGAACCAATCGCCGCTGAAGCTCAAATGCCGACGGCCCCATTCTCTCATGCTTCGTCTGAACATGAGTGGGCCATGATCGGCCACGGATTCGGACCTGGATCCACGAGTGAGTCCCATGAAAACTAGGACGGCGAGTAAAAGGCAAAGTTGAGCGATGCCTAGGCGCTTTTCAAGAATAATCTAGTGAAAGCGTAAGCAAGTCTATCGACAAGGGCACATTCTTTCCCCACCTCGTTGGAAAGGTAGTCGACTCTGTTTGCCAGCTCCCTGTAATCCATTTCAATTCGAAGTCGCTGCTTATCCCATTCTCGAAGTGTTTTTTGATACATTTGAGCTTGAGCTTTACCCTACATTCACAGTGAGTTTGAGGTTACGGATATACCGAAAAAAATAGGATTCTTACAAGTCCGTCTAGGCGCCCAACATCTTCACCAAGCCTTCTTAGGACCTCCCTAACTCCAGTAGTCTGTTCCTCGACGTAACGAACGTACAAGGTGTGGTTTCCTTCTAATGCCGTAAGACGGTTCATGATGGTGCGGTATATAGATTCGCCTCCGGTAGCAGGAGGCATCGGAGGTGGAACGGGCAAGTTATTTGACCCAGAAGCCGTGACAATTGTGGTGGCTGAACGTGACGGCGGAGACGAAGAGGTGGCCGACGAAGTTATATGTCCGGCGGTATCTGAAGACGAGATTACGACCATAGAAGACTGCAGCGAGACTGGGGCAGAATCAGTGAGTGAAGTGCTTGCTGAGTGATGAACGGTGGAGGAAGAAAGTTGCGCGATATGCGCATCTGTGGAACGAGTGTCGCTTTCGTGAGAAGGATCCTGAGATTCGTGCCGCCCATTCTCTGTCGTTGACGCTATAATTTGTGTAACGGTAAATTGTGTTGTGGATTCAGGAGTGGCAGGACCAGATGCCGGTGAGGAATAAGAGCTCTCCGGGATCGGACCAAGGTCGATGGTTTGGATACCGGGTTCAGCAGGATGCGTTGTCGGAATTTTACCCACCGTAGCGGCATCTGGCGTCTGGACAGGCTCGGATTCGTCAGTAACCGGGGCGGGTAGCGACCGCATTTCCTCGTGTTTGGCGCGGTATTCCGCCTCCCACACATCCCATTTCCATTGTTCAAGATGAGTGAGTCCGTAAACTCGAAGAAGGGAGATGGGGCAGTAGTACTCGTTGCCGTAGTGGGAGTGAAACTCTATCCGGATATACCTATAGAAATCATGAAGCGACGTAGGTGGATGAAAGGACTGGCGAATGTCAGACGAAGTAATGATGAAAATAAGTGATGGCTGACCTGTACACCCCGAACATTTTTGGCTCTGTACGTCCCTGCTATGGTCCAACCCTCTTCTCTTGTTGTGTACGTCTTCGCAACGCTGACAGTAAAGTCCTTAAAGACCCCACTGAAGAATTCAAAGTTTGCCAGCTGCACGGTATCGATTCGGACGTCATCACATAATTCCACGATTACGAACTGTTTTTCTTTGGAAGTACATGGGCTCAGCATGTACCTGTCACGTTTGGACGATAGAATAGAAGACGACGACTTTGCTGAACGGTGAGCTACATGGACACGAGCAGAACAATCGAGGGCTGCATAATTGAATCTGTCCGTTAGTGGGACTTGGAAATGGGGTGATATCGACTCGTCCGTAGAATCGTGCGAGTCCAGCGGCGATGCCGTCTGACTGTCGCTACCAGTGGTATCCGACGGTCCCCTTCTATCAGTAAAGTGAATATTTGTCATGCCGGAAATATTGCCTGAACGATTCCCGTCATTCTCTTTCCCCGCCCGCTTCTGCAACTCTGCCTGCTTCACCTTCCACTCCTCAAAGGAGAGTAAAGCATCTGTGTCTGTGAGTTCGACGGGCTCGAGTGGAATAAGGCAACAGACAGGTAGAGATTCCCGAGATATGGCCGCGGAAATGGCGCGAAAGGGATCGTTGAAGGACATTGGCGACGCTGTGAAGACCAGCGACGCCAGCGCCAATGCTACCAAGGCCGTTGGAAGATTTACCATCGTTGTTGGCAGCGCCGAGAGGCGATGAGCAAGCGAGGGTACACGTCGACAGATGGGGTCTTGGGAAAGCCTATTTTTATCCGCTCTTATTATTTTGCATTATTTGCCCATATGGATGCATGTGGACCGATCCGTCCCAATATAGCAGTTCATTTCTTGGTTTATTACTTCCACCATCGCCGCCTTCGAACGCGATGAACTCAGATGAACTTGGATTCAGCCGGCGTGGGCTACCAGAACATGCGTCTAGAGCTCCAAAGCGACCATTCCAACTCAATCTTGCCCTACAAACGTCAACACCGCAATCAAGAAGTCATCGGCATCCTCAAAAGGCACATATCTTTGCACCAACTGTACGACATGCGAAACCACATGCAAATATGTTTCTTGTCAATCCAGCACACCTTGCGCATAACGAGAATCAGCGTATACTACACGTCTCTCGACACAACATTCAATCGCCAACTGCACAGGAGGAGCACGAGGAACGCTCCATAGGTATTGTGTAGTTTTAACGTGACCCGTCGCTAATTGAAAGCTTAACAGACGATAAGGAAAACTCCCTGAATGTTCCTCCAGTATTCAAGATGTTTTCACAGTCGTCAAATACTGACCAAGTGTCAACTCCCGCGCGACAGAGTGGTTCAAGGTCCTCCGAGCTCCCACAAACTCCGATATCAGAGAGGTTTGAACCTCATTCGCGACATTCCTCTGTTCAACCTGAGGTTGTCTATCATGGGGACGAAGCAAATTGGGAAGAAAACATGATGATCAGGAAGATGAGAGAGGCTTCAGCTATGAAATCCCAATTGGTTGATGAGGTACGGGACATTGAACCTCATTCTGGGCGCATATATTCACTTTTTTAAACTAAAACACAGAGAAAGATCACTTTAACTCTCAAAGGAGACCTTGCAGCATCTCAGAACGCCAGTGTCGCGTTGAAGCAAAAGCTCGCTACACTTGAATCGGAAAACGAGCGTCAGGCGGAACAAATACAGAGCCTTACCGAGCAACTGTCTCAGACGAAGTTGGATCTCGGCCAGGTGACAGAGGAGCGGGAGCGCAGCGTGAACTTGATGCAGGACAAGGCTGGCGAAATTGAACGCTTGCGTTCTGAACTCTTGCACGTCGGCGAGAAATACGCAGCCTGTGAAGAGCGCGCGGGGAAAATCAAGGATGCAGCGAAGAAAGGCATAGTTCATCTCAATCAAGGGCACGCATCCTCCTGCTTTTCCGTATTGGTATACTGAGCACTTTATACAGATATGAATCACTCAAAACCACCTTCGATGAACTCAAGTTACGTTTCGATGTTTCTGAGGACAGTCTTCAACGCACGAAAGATGAAATCGAGTTACTAAAGTCCACTTCTGGCCGGCAAATGAAACGTACGCTGTCTGTCTTTCACATCTTTCTTCGAACCAATTTTAAAAATCAGTTGTTGAATCCCACCTGGACGAAACCGGTCGTTACCTTCATAAATCTGCCGAAACCCGAGATCTCATTTCCGAGTTGCAGCAAGACCGCAACAGCTGTATGTACCTGCGGCATGGTATCCGACTATTACTGTTATACTAATCCAGACACTAGCTCAACAAGTCAACGACATCCTGCGCGAAAAGCTTCATTCATTAAGTGCGCAATTAGTGGAATCAAAACAGAAGATTGCTGAGTTGGAACTGCGACAATTCGAAGAAGGGGCGCGCTGGAGCCGACGTGGTGAAACGTGGCAAAACCTCCGTGAGTTTGTCTCCTTCGGTTTAACTCCGAGCTTATGCTGCGAATTTTTGCGGCAGAGTGTAGAATCGAGGAACTCGCCGATAAGCTAGCGAAACGAGAAAGCGAAGCCTTCGAAGGGCTGATAGAAAGTGCAAATTTATCGACCGCTCTAAACGAGGCCATCGAGAAGCATGTCTTGTTTCTTTGCAGTCAGATTCGTATTTAACAACAGATTAGGGCCAATATTTTGCAAGTCACACTAGAAGCAAAAGAACAAGAACTCGGTGCCCTGAAAAAAGAGCAAGTGCTTTTCCGATTTTCCTCGCGCACCGCGTTTATCATTTATTATTCAGAGCCATTAACGTCGAATCTGCCAAAGTCAAGGAATTGGACGCTGCTCTCAAAGAGTCTGCAACGCGCAGTCAATGATATTCTTAACCTAATGCATTCTATGTAGCCTGTCGGTCAAGCTCGCCAACAGCGATGCTACAGTACACAAGCAAGAGACCCAAATGTCCATCTTGAACGATCGGATGCGCTCATTAACGACGAAGGAAGCGGCGCTGATTGAATCGTCAGTCTCTGTAAATATAACGACAAGTTACTCTTCTCATCCGTGTTTACAGTAACGACGATTCGCGGAGGACAATCTCCAAGTTAGAGATGGCGATTCAAGAAGCCAAATTTGCATGTTCCGCGGAGTCTACTAAGTACAAACAGGTCCAGGATAAGAACGTCCTTCTTGAAGCTCAGATCGGTAAACTAAGAGCGGATGTCATCGATAGAGAGACTAGGCAGGTACTTTTGACTCTCCCAGTGCGTTAGCTCTAACTGGACGTCTTAGTCTGAAAGACCAAGACGTTACCTCCAACGTGCGTTCTGGTTCTGTCTCTAGGCACCATATTCATCCCTCCAGTTAGGTTCTTCAAGAGCGGTTCGATAATCAGACGATAACTCTCAAACTCGCCAAGGAGCATTCTGGTGATTTACAAGTACGTTTCTCTTTCTCACGGATGATTCATCATCCGATAACATCCACCAGGAGCGCATAATGGCATTGACGGTGCGTTTCATGTTTATTTCTGTGGCTATGTCTGTATTAACATTCATCCTAGGTCAAACTTGAAGGAGTGACCACATCTGCGCGATTAGATCTCGCACATCTTCAGGAGCAAAAAGCATCGCTTGAATCATCGCTCCAGGATCAGAAGGCATTGCTTGAGAAAACGCTCCAGGAGCAGAAGGCATTGCTTGAGAAGACGTTCCGCGATCATAGCAGTCATTTTGAGCGCTCACTACAAGAGCAGAGAACATCTCAAGAACGCAAATTGCAGGACCAGAAAAACGTATGGGAGAAATTTCTCGCTGATCAACAGGCGCTCTTCGACAGGAACCTTGACGACCAAAAGGCGGCGTTCGAGACTACTATCAAACATCTACAAGACCAGAAGCTATCCCTCAAAAATTCTCTCACTCAGCTGCAGACGGACTTTCAGGTTCAGCAAGAGGCAGCAACTACTCTGAAGATCGACGTGGCCAAACTTGAGGAGAGGTGCGAACAACAAGTCAAGTCCGAAGCCCAGAAACTACAAGCCGCGAACAAGGAGCGTCTCGAGGCACTGAGACTTGTGCAGCAGAGGAAAGACATGCTGGACAGCCTGGCAAGCGAGTGTGAATCGGCGAAGAAGGATGCCCAGAAAGCCCGGTCCGAACTGGAGAGCGGCCTTCGAGAGGCAAGAATGTCGACGAAGCAGACGCGGGAGCTGCAAGAAGAACTGGGACGCCTTCGTGACAGGGAAGTAACTATGCCGAACCGATATGAAGCTGGACAACTGGTACCAGTCCACAACGCCATTTTTTTAACCCTCACTAATTGTTATCAGAGCGACATCGAGAAGTCTTTTGTACAATCTGTCATTCAGATGTATAGGGCGACCTGCGAACAAGACATAGTCAACAAAGAAAACGATCTGCGCTCGGTGATAGTCGACTTTGTGATCTTTAGGTTGGCACTAATGATTAAAGACAGCGGGACAATATGATCGTGTCGTTGCAGTCCAAGATCGCTTCCTTGGAGTCGACCCTTGCCAAATGCCTGAAGGAATCTGGCACAAAATCCATGATAGACCTGAACGCGTGGATGTCTAGTCCATTAACTCAAGGACCGGAGGTATCTTCGTCCTGTATGTCTTTCAAGTCCTTTCTGATGTTCTCAGGACGAGGTCCTTCCACAACCAGCCGCACGACCCTCCGTCTCGGCCTCGCCAAAGCCATTGGCTGCACTCGCTGCCGAAGATGACGACGAAATCTCTGAGGAAGAAAAACAGCCGTCTGCCTTGGGTAAGCGAGACCGGCCCCACTCGCCTATGACGAAATCCGACGATAATCAACGCCCTGCTCGAAGATCGGTTCGTATTTTTGCTTCCCTCCGATTTACGTGTCTGACGTGTGTCGCGTGGGTGTAGAAATCGGTTGCTCCCCGTAAAATCCAGAGAGCCGACAAGAAGGTTTGCATTGGGCCAATCTTTTACTTACAAAGGTCATGCTGATGGCAAATCTCAGGTTAACGAGTCAACGTCCAAGGCCAAGCCGCGAAAACGACGTTGATGGTGTTACTCTGGTACTCGGTATCCCTGTTTCTTAGCTGCGTTCTTCTGCACTCTCTGTTTGACCACTGGGACTCTTTCTTGTATTCTTCTTGATTCTCATTCCTGAATCGCGTTGTCTTGGTTATAACGACCGTTCACTGCTCTAGACGCATAGACTTGCTAATCGTAACGATGTAATGGTGCATGGCTTCTCCCTTTGAAATACACATCTGCGCACTATTCTTAATTAGGTGATGACAACAAAACCTACGGGAAATACGTGGAGAGCAGGAATCCATTTTTGTCCACCATTTGGATGCAGCAAGATCCAGCGGCTTTATTATGCTAACACTGCACCATGCCGCACAGGCATCAGTCGACCAGGACTCGACCAACATGGGAAAGTTGCTTTTAAATATTACCGACAGTCATTCTTGCCATTCCTCATGCTTCTGAGAGAATTCGAAGGATAGAGCGGCAGTCGGGGGCATGTGTCGTGACCCAGAGCCGCCCTGATCAGTGAGGAAGTGACATTGGACCGCTTGACTCTAAAAGCAGCAGAAAAGGATTCGGGAAAGTCTGATACGCAATTGATATACAACGGTTTCGGTCGTAAGGTAACTGATAATCCATAAGTATCACTAACGAATGTTAGATTTATCCATGAAATTGCAATGGATCCAAGGTCAAATTGGATTTGTTAATAATATCTTCGCCAAACCATTTATGGCATCGCTACGGAACGTGTCTTGCGTGATGGTCAATGGTCGCAAGAGATCATCATTGAACGTGAGTAGGTTGGGTGATTTCGTCGTCCATTGTGGCCACTGAATGCCGGTACTTCCGCTGGGATTCGAAGTAGCAACGAAACGAATGAGGTAATCTGCCATATCTCCGCCGAAGTACACGTTGAGGATATCACTGGCGTGAAAAGATCCCAAGATCGGAACGAGCTTGAGGCGTTTATTCACTATAAAGAATCAGGGACTGAGGAAAACTTTACATATTAAAATGCGTACAAAAGGCCCATATATTTTGCTTTCCGGAAAGGTTTTGTAGGAAGTACCTGCGAGGCGCCTGGAAGACCGCATCGCCTTGGAATGATGCGACCCTCTTGAACTGGGGAGTCAAGATATTCAATAGCCCGGTATTATACGGAGAACCTTCAAAAGGATCCGCAGGATAGAGATCCAGCAGTGTGTCAAGATCTTGATCTGATATATTCGGGAAAATCACAGTTTTCAGATATGTCGCGACTTCTGCATTTGTCCTGTGAGATCTGAGCTAAGTCCCATAGTGCAAGGAAAGCGTCGGTCCACTTACGTGATATTGAGCGACGCCAAGGAAAACAGTGTTCCCTCGTCATCACAGTCGCCTGGTTGAATCTCTCAGTGCAATCAATGACATTTTCAGCTTCGATGACACATACCGCTCACTATGGGAACATTAGCGATTTTACCTTGTTCTACGAGTCGCTGTGGATTATCGGAGAAGAGTACACCGTCCGCCCGAGGTAGCCACGCCAATTTTAATGACTGATAAAGGTTTGATCTAAATCATCGAAACCTTTGACAGACCACCCACCTGGTAATCGAATATGAAGGGTGAATTGTCGATTGCCGCTTTCAGAGTCTTGTATGAGACCGTCCTCAAACAAGCGAGTGTATCATCAGAACCAGAGCAGCCCGTCCGAATCACGATATCGTCGTAATCTGAAGTAACATGAAATCAACAAGAGGACTTCTAGAAGCACTCTACAACGCACATTTCTGGCCTCCTTCAAGATCTCCAACAGGGATCGGAGAGCCTGATTGCATAAACGCCGCACGGAAAAGACCTTGCGTATCACCGTCGTAAGCAATCGTATGCAGTGCAGCGGAAATAGCTCCTGCAGATTCGCCCCATCTATCCAAAAATGGGTTATTAATTAAGCGCCGAGAGTAAACGAATTTTCACCCACATTGTCACTTTCGTAGGGTCACCGCCAAAAGTAGCTATATATTTCTGAATCCATCTCAGAGCCTCTCTTTCTGTAAAAACACGCATATAGTCAACTCGTACAACAAAGGATAGGACATACGGTCATGGAGTCCGAGGTTTCCAACGGCTGCTTCCTTGACTTCTTTACCCGCAAGAAATCCGAAGCCTTCGATAAACTCATGAAAGAAGTTATGGCAGACTGAGGAGCAATAACGTACCAGAAACACGATAATTCATCGAAACATATATGACTGGTTGATTCAGAGCGATCGACCGAGAAACAATGCTGGTGCCGTCGTACCTGTAAAACGAAAGGTGTTGAGCGCTGCTGGTGCATCTAATTGAGAGTAGCTACAAACATAGCCGGGCCACCAAGCTCAAAGCCACCTTGAGATAGATGCTGTCAGAAGGTCTTGGGCAACACACAATGGCGACTGTTCTCACCTCCAAAAATCCACTAATGAGAGGTTTATTGAACTGGCCACTCCAGATCATGACATGTTACGTACCGCGACGACAGGAAGCTTAGAATTTGATGTAGCGCTCGCTGGCTTTAGAACGTTGATGGTCAGACCTAAGAAAGATTAACCAGTTATACGTGTCAGGTGAGGCGCGCACTCACAATCCTCGTCATCAGGGAGAATAGCTTTGTAGATGGAATTGACGATGTAATCCACAGCTTCCTCTGGTAATCCGGTCAGGATCGGCAGTTTGACGGCCTGTTGCGGACAAGATGGTCCAAATGCGCTGGCATCATACGACCCATTGTACGCTGGATGAGTTTCTGGTAGCCTGAAACGACGATCTCCAGTGCTGAGAAGGGAGGATCAAAGACCCTCATAACTATAATTCATAAATCACTCACGGAGGCTGAGCAAATGGGATTCCCAAGAACTTTGAGACGGCCCCAGAGGTTGTTCCGGTGAACGTCGCAGAGTCGAGGGTCACAGTGGGAGCAGCGCGGCTCGAAATAACGGCAGAAGTAACGATACAGGCATGAAGCCCGAGGAGGACCAGAAGCTGGGAAAGCATGTCAGTCACACAACGGTGTGAGACTGGACGACCTACGATAATAAATGCAAGGGATCTTTATAGCTGCACCGCAAAAGAAGGGCCAACTATCTCATCTCATCCCATCATTACACGGCACGGTACCTTCAGGTACGCCAGATGCAAGGATACAGGTACTTGCACTATGAAATCCATTCCTCTTATCATCTAGTCAACCCCAAGCCGAGCTCACAACCGAGAAACCCCAGACTGAGCCAACCAAGCCGTCGTAGAACTTGAAGCTTGAAGACCTATTGACAGGAAACTCGAAATCGATGATTCTAGTTTCTGCACTATTGTCGTGGTGGACAAGTCATGAGATCTAAGAACTCGTCACGAGAAGATCGATGCCCATTTTTTAATTCAATTGCATCGCGTAAAAAGTTAGATTTTTTATGCGGAAGATTGAAAGTCATATTTCGCGACGGAACCGAAAGCCGTGTTAGCTTAGTCTAGACTATGCGGGGCCCCGCACTCGAAGCCGAGCATGAAAATCTGGGCGACCGCCGGGATGGAATACGGGGAACACAAGGGCGCCTGGGTAAGGGGAGTAGTGTCAGAAATCACAGGTGCACTACCGGGTTAAAATTTCACCGGGTCCTATGGATCTGCACACGCTTAATGGCAGTCATCCAGACGAACCTGCAAAGACCTCATGGCTGCATTCCTAAGAGAATGATGGAAGCGCGGAAGTGCGCAAGAATGTGATTCTTTTACAATGAATGTACCGGCATCGATTCGAATTGGAACGAACATCGGACAAGATTAATGCACGAGCTAAGTATAAAAGTCAATTTCTCAAGCATATCTCTGCGTCCAACTCTTTGGAACAAAGCAACTTGTCGGTGCGTAGAATATAATTTCCTACTTTATTCAATGGATTGGATAGAGCTCAGAAATGCAACGGTCTTGGAAGGACAATTGCCTGCCAAGCTGGCGACTGAATTGGAGGGCAAATTACCTCCTTGTGTCACGTTAGACAAAGACGCGGGGCATTCGTGGTATTGCCAAGACACTTCCGATATACTCACTAGGGACAACGCCAATGGCACATCCGAAGTCAGCCTGGACAGGTAGACTGTAAGCCAGCAGGTTCAAGTCATATGAGTCGGGCTACATTACCTGAATTGTATATTCTCCTCCGCGGTGAGCTTAAAGGTTTGAGAATTTCTCAAACACCTCACTGGCAGGCTAAATGTTGTGAATATGAATGTGGAAGTCCGACATTGCTCTGGGCAATTTACATAGCCGGTCATGTTGATTGTTGTATCCAGCTCAGCATCAGAAAGAAGGGGTAGAGCCATCTAGTATTTCGCCACCTGTTGCATACTTGTGACTGGATCAGCAAACCTCATGGCAAGTCGAGGATCAACATACCAATCAAGGAATTCACTAGCCAAAATACCTGCTTGTGAGTCCCTCTGGACTCTGGAGGGTCTGTGTCCAACCTTTGCTGGTTGTCGCGCTCCCAGTATTTAGAACCGTTACTGTCAGGAATCAGAGCGTTTGTCGACCTGTCCCAAGCCGCCTTTACGCCTAGCGAAACATTTGGAGCCGAGCGCTGAGCGCTGAGGTCTCGAAATGCCAAGTCAACCAGGAGGCAAAAGGTCAGACGTAGGTTGACTACGTATACTGCCGATACCGACAGAAGGTTTCGAGGAAACGAGACAACGGTCGGAACGGAAATTGCCGCAAGGCACGTGGGCGATGACGTCACGAGCGCCAGCAGTTCGTTCAACACTGTCGTGTCGTATCTCGCACGGACCACTTTGTAGAAGACAACGCTCCAGAAATCATAATTTCATCTTTACTTATGTAAGTAAGTATTCTGATTACCTGATTACCGCATCCAACTTCACCCTTGATTTCCGCAGCATAAAACAAGTTGTTCAGGAATCAGAAAAGCTGCAAACAACACTCTAAGTGAAAGGGGGGAACGGATACGTTCTTTCGGTGCTCGTCCGCACATACCGGAGACCATCAACAATAAACCGGCAAAAGTAAGTACACGAGTATCTGCATTGAATATTGAATTATCATTGTCATCTAAGTTCACACAGAAGTTCATCATAATTTTACATATATACAATTGACGAGTTCCTTCCCGCTCTATGCATCGTGGAGCTTTTGCATCATTCACAGGCTTCGAATCCTTTCAGCGCGGACTCTGCAGTTCAGGGAAATTCGAGCCGGAATCTATTACGATTCCAGCTCTACCGCCTTGTTCCTCGTATCTGATATTGGTTACATACCTTCATCACTCCGTAAGCATTTCTCCGAGTCAGAAATGGAAGAGGAAGCTGGGGTGTACCTGAAAGTCAACGGAGTAAGTAGTTCGTTACAATCATTAACGATCCAAACCATGTCTTATTGCCGCGACTATGTAGCCCATCAACTCCGCTTACAACTCAGTGGGACATCTGTGATGCATATGAGTGTCTATCGTACGCTTTTGGCCAGGCAATGGCGCCGGTATAAAACCCCCCCATGTCTGGAGCTTTGGGCTGACATCTTCGTTCACCAGCCAGCATGTCCCTGACGATCTATGTCGCGCCCATAGCTCTAATCATTATCTTCTCTGTCTGGTGGAAGCCTGTAAGGAATTGTGACTGTGTTTAGCCTCGTTCAGCTGCTAAAATGTTAACATCAGTCCTCTCTGCCCAAAGGCCATCCGCCTGTCATTGATATTCCGGTACGCCGTTTCTTTTATGAGAGTGTCAGCTGTACTCAGTGTTGTCCAGGCTGAAGATATGTTTCGGAACCCCCGTAAAGCCTACGAATCGGCTTTAAAAAAGCACGGGCCCGTAATAGGTGTATACAGGAAAGGCAGGGTAAATACACTTTTGACGGATTTGCACTTCGTTTCGCTGACAGTTCTGTAGCTCGAGTTCATAGTCGACGATCAATTCACTGCTGAAGTTCTCACCAACGATTCCGTCTTCAGTTTTGAGAGCGGCACCCTCACCGTATGTGGCATTTGTTTAAGGCTTAAACCCGCTCGCTTAAACGGTTATTCTAGTTACTGAATCTCCACCCGCTGCTACTGCTTCCTCGCAGCTTTATCCGCGACATTGACAGACTAGTCAATGAGGGCCTTGTTCCCCTCATGAATCAGATCATTCGGAAAAGTGAAATCTTGCATCTCGTCTATCTGGAATATTCGCTGACGCAATACAGTTACTCCCATATTCGAGCAGAATATACTTGAGTTGACCGACAAAGCCCGAAAGGCTACGTCCACGGATGCGATTCCGGTAGATCTGGCCGGGCTAATTCACAAGACCATGGCGGAATCCATGCTTACAATCATCTTTGGAGAGGTAGGACGTTCTATTTAGATATTTCACTGTGCGTTAATTTCGTCCTCCCCAGACATACACCACTCCGGCGGATATCCGAGCAGCGGAAAACATCGCTTCCGACATTGCTGTCCTTTCAGGAATCTATCAGAACATAGGATACTGGTCTCGGACATTTCCATCGACGTGGAGAGTTATCACATGGTAGGTTTTTTGGTCAGTGCTTTATGTGCGGTCGATACGAGCAATCTCCGCCAGGGTACGCGTAATGGGATTCTCAATTCCTTGGAATTTTGTTCGCATAATTGGATTCCGCGTCTGGAAGGACCTAAGACTCTGGTCAAAATCTGGCGCTACAAGTCACCTCCATAAGGTATGCGACTATTGTTGTCCAATAGATTTAATTGAATACTTATACTGGTCCCAGGAATCTCTACTCCACTACCTTGCCCAACGCTACTCATACAAAGATACGCATACCGTTCGGTTAACACTACCCGATAGTCTCTGGATATCAGGCCTCACCCTTGGGTACGGTTTATCAGCACCCCATCTCAACTGAAGACGATGTTAACGTCATAGATAGTTTACTCTTTGCCTCGATCCACCAAACGTACGCTGAAAGCTCTGCCTCTTGTGATGTAACGGTCTCTCACTTTCTACTCAGTGCCGCGGTCATTATCTGGGTTGTCTTCGAGCTAGCCGTACGTCCCGAAATCATACCAACTTTGCGCGCAGAGCTCCAAGATGTACTCGAGGTGGACGAGCACAGCGGAAAACTGATGCTAACGAGCGCTTCCCTAAAGAATGCTGAGCGACTTGACTCGTTCATCCGCGAGGTCCTGCGCACGAAGGGCGATACTTTGTCAACGATTCGTCTTACTACGCGAGACGTCACACTCGGCGGATACACTATTCCGAAAGGTATGTTCAAGGAATTGGCGCATCTGCTTATTTATAGGCTTATACTTGTTCAAGGGCAGTTAGTGTGTCCCCTTGCGACATTGTCCCACAGGAATCCCGCGTACCACGGCGAGGATGCCGAAGAATTCGTGGGGGACCGCTGGGTGGGTCATGGCAAGCCGGCGGTCATGGTGAGTCCCTCCTACTGGCCGTTTGGTCTGGGGAGATTTGCATGCCCAGGCCGAGCACTCGCCGTCGCAGGTATGATTTCATTCCTGCTTTACTTTCCGTACAGATGTGTTGAATATCTGGTCGCAAGAGATCAAGCTTGCCGTATTCTTTTTAATAGGTCGGGCTTTCCCATCCTTGGAGGGAGACAAGTACGAAGTCATTGACCCTTTGAATATCACATCGGTGCCACCCGTGGGTCGACTGCTGCTTCGGCCAGCTCCTCCGGTGTTCTGAAAAAAGAAAGCTTGACTCCGCATCTCTGATAGCACGAGTGATGTATTCCCAATCCCATATATAGACGGCTCGTTTGTTCCATTTTTATCTGGTTTGCTGACAGTTTGCGTTTAAAGCCTTGATGCTTCTTTCCCGAGATTTTTTGTGTCTTGATAATAGATACCGTCAATTGTCAGTAGTTGTAGGATGATACCATCTGATTACACACACTAGGACATCAAGTTGATGTGACGTTCAAGGGGAACTGTTAACGATGATAACGACGATCTAAATTGGTGACCCGCAACACGGGTATAGTACTCTACTATGTATGTTTTTACCACTATCCGTGGTCTGTTGATATATTTCTATTAATTTCAAGGGGAGCATAACTGTGAGAAATTGACTGCGAAACAGGGTGAAAGTGTTTCAGGACCTCAGGCCATGTCGGATCAAGTGAGCTTTCGGACCATGTCTTGTACTATGATGAGGGCTCTGCATTGTATCCAAGAGCCCGCAGAGCGAGCGTGGGGACACGGGGTATCAATTGAACTGATCGAGTTCAGCCTGGCCATAGGTGAATTTGGAGCACACGGTGTCTATTTCCTCGGGGTAGAGGGTGTTGCAGGGCTCGGTGCCCGTGTCCAATATAACAATGTAATTATCATGGAATCAAGGGTTCGGCGACCTGCGAATTATTTCAACGACAACATTGTGGACTTTAGAAGTCAGATGGTGATGGAAGGTGTATAAATTTCGGCAAAATACGCTACACCATAGGGTGTTTTGTCATAGAAGTGTCGTCCTGCCTTTGGGCCGGGTAATCGCCAGAGTCCATCTCAACGAGATGGCTAACATTCACTGCGACGGGAGTTCGGCGGCTCAGAGAGAAGCTCTGGGAGCCGGCGCTGCGGTCAAGTCCCGTTTGCGACAAAGCAGTCAATTCTCGAGAGCTGATGCCGAGACTGACGCGAAGGATGATGATCGTGAACGTGATTCCGATCAAGGGTGCGGTCTGGCTGATATTTAGAGACATGCTATCATGAATAGGGAAACTTGGAGACCTACCAAATCTAGGACCGTATACTGAGCATTTGAACCGAGCGTGTAGGTAATCATTAACGAAAGCACAGATGCCGAATATACAGCGGCCGATTCGACAACCATCATGAGAGCAGAACGCGCGAGATTCACTTGAATGACATCGCGAACTGCCCGCTGTATGCTAATAATTCGGTACGCTATGAGAGCTATGAAGGTACGTTAGTCTGGTAGGGTATTATCTGAACGCCATGCAATAGCAACTCACAAGTACAGACAATGTTGGTGCATAAAGTCATCGAGATGAAACTAGTAATCCAAGGAACAATATTCGGTAAGAACACTTCCGCCCCAGGTGCAGCATGGGAAAAGGCGACAGTAGCACCAAAACCACCCACTTGAATAGAAAACAGTAATCAGAATGAAGTTCAAACTAGTATACTAAAACTCACCGCCTGTCCCGCACAGCAGTAAAATGGGGCCAGGTACAATGTACCATCTACGATTCCATACAACGAAGCAACGATAGATCTAGAACAACCTTTCATTTGAGTACAAGGGTGACCAAAAATCAAAGCACTGACCACAAATCCGTCTCCAACGAGGGTCAAAGTGACATATATTGCTGTTTTGGCGGCTTGCAAAGGGTTTGATAGATCAGAGTAGTATTGCAGAGCGCCTCCGCTTTCCAGCTCAACAAATGCTTCGATAGCACGGATAATGTCTAGAATCAGATGCTGTAGAGCCGGTGTCAGAGAGGAGATGTATATAGAAAATCTTCGCACAGCTGACCACAGTTGCGAGAATCCAAATGACGATTACTGTCAATAGAAGTTTTACGTTTATGCCTGATCGCTTCTGGAAGATGGCATAGAGGGCAGCGATAAAGAGAACTGTGAAAGCTCCTAGAATCGGCGCGTTCAGACTGAACTAATGTCCAAGTGCCAATGAAGATACCATATAATAACGTCTCAAGCACTAGGGCTAAGAACTGGGAGATGGTGTCAGTTGGCAGCGTTATATTTTAATATGATAAATCTGACGTTAGCTTTATCCAGCGATATGGAGGCCATGGAAGTGTTCCGCGACACAGCACGGTCGAAACAGAGTCAGCTTGAAAGCCTTGTTGAATGAGGTTCTGGCGAGTAAGAAAAACCAGAAGGAAGTTGAGAAGAATAGAAAAACAGCTATGCGTCATCCGTCACCCATCACCCACTTCACGCGGGTCATGTTTGGTTGCGGCCTTCTGGCTCTTTCTGGTTGCGATTCAGTCGGATTTACTTAGACCAGAGCTAGTGGTTTGGATGTGGTTCAGCCGGCACCGAGTAACGGACTTCGATCAGAACCAGCCGCCGGGCCGGCATCACACTGTTGACATCGAATCAACAAGTCAAACAAAACGTTGATGATGAACTCCAGAGGCCTTCTTTCCAGACATACCGAAGCTGATGCATCAAGCAGAGATCGCAATGCTATGTCCGAATCATGACTACAGCTTGCGACCGTGATATATCAGTGCAGTGCTTGGTACTCTGCAACCGTCTCTTCTCTCTAGGTCATTTTGTGCGTAATCTCATCTACATCTTCGATTTAACCAGGCTAATAATCTGATTCATCAGGATGCATAATAAGGATTCATGGCCCGAGCTGTCTCGAGCGGGACAGACCATTGTCAAGCTAAGGGATGGGGACGCTCAGGGAGAGATACCTTTGATAATCATTCACGGTTAGCAGTGATTTACAATACTAGCCCTTCGACTAGTTTAAATTTGATATTCCGTAGGAGGAGGCGGAGCGGTCCACGCTTTTGGTCCATTACAGCGTAAATTCCGTTCCGCGCTTTGGGCCCTTCAGGTTACCCCAGACACGCCCCTTACAACAGTAGAGGAACAGGCAAATTTCTATTATTATAAAATCAAGGTAGTGTATCTCGTAATCTATGTCTCTTCACCCCACTGATTTTCTTAGAGTGAGCGAAGAATGGGACCCTACCGGCTCGCTGCTTTCTCTGCCTCTAGCATCATTGGATTTGCGCTTACACGCATTTTCGAGCGCAATGGAGATAAAGTGATCCAGTTCGCGCTCATTGACCACTTTCCGACTACCTTTCTTGCTCCCGCGCTTGGTGTCGATGTCACCAAAACGCCACTCCGACATACCTGTGCCCGGAAAGAGTTCATCGATGCTAGCCTTGACAATTTGGTCGCCATGACCCGGAGAGACGGGGGCGGAAATGTTCCCCGACGTCATCGCCTCGCGGATGGGCTTTCTGACGCTCGCAAAGGGCTCCCGACCGCACCCTTCATTCAGTCGCACAAGGACGTATTAGACCGGTTTCTTAACCAGGTATTTGACTTCATGTTAGTCATTTGTAGGATCCCAGAGGTACCGGCGTTGTCTGAGACAGCACAACGCGAGCAGGGACTCAAAACCATAAATGCACTGGAAGATTGGCTCAAAATTGTCAATGCGCCTGTATCCATCTATCTCGGGTCCTACGGGATGGTAGGATCTGTTCCCGTGGAGCATCGCAAAGATTGGTATAATCTTGGGATTCACCGTTGTTTCCCTACTGCCAAGGTCACACATTTACAAGCAGGACATTATGACATTCTGGATAACGACGTCCTGATTAAATCATTACAAGATGGGTTTATTCCATCAGCGTCTCGACTGTAGATTCTATATATCACTTTCAAGGTTGTGTTTCTTAAAATAACGAGGACCTGAATATCCAAGCAAGAAGATGGCCAAGATTTGACAACAATATATTTTTCGGAGTTCGCTTGGAATCCGGCAATCATACTGCGGTGATACCCATCAATCAAGTCTTGCGCCTGCAGTCCCCATTCATCAAAACCAATACAAACCCAGCGCAGGGTATTTCCACGAGCTTCGAGCCTTTTCCATATAGCAAGCCCGGATTCTGGAAATGCCAGGCGGCAATAGTGTGGAAACAGCTGGCACATGGAATACACTGATGGCCCGCGCAAGTTCTTAGGTACCGGAATCAAATTTCTCACTGTGGGAACGGGAACCATCAGTTCGCGCTGCTAAAATCAGATAGCTGACACCTAATAGACTCGGCATCTGCAACCACTCTTTGGTTTTTCCGAGCAACATGCCCGATTTCTACTCGAAGGTTGGCAAGCTACCGCATGTACCGGACGACCTCACTCTCCCACAATTCATCCTGGATCATGACCATCCCATAAGGCCGAAGCGTCCGAAAGATATACCCTGGCTTGTTGCCGACAAGTCAGGCAGGAAGATAGATCTTGACGAGGTGCGTCCATTCATAACATCGAGGAATTTACACAAGAACTTAAGTTGAATAGATCCAACGCCGAACAAATGGTCTCGCGGTTAGTCTCAAAGACAGATTTTCCATAGGTTGGCTAGATCATAATGTACTACTTTCGAGCTCATACAGAACGCTTTCAGGTTTGAACGATCCAGGTGCGTTTCTTTCTTTGGGCGACTGGGCCACAACCGATGTTTGGCAGTTCTGTTTTTTTCTACCAATCACGTCGGTACGTATCCTTTCACCCTCCTTTCGCTCAAATTTGTTGCTGATGCACAACAGATTATCCTGTATGTATGTGGGCTGTACACCGTGTCTTGGGAATTGTCACGTTCGTACCACACTGATTGCCTTTTCGCCTTTACCAAACTCTTTCCTAGACCCTGTAATCCTTCATTTACGATCCCAGAGCTTGTACAACACCTCCGATTATCGAAGTCTGGTCTCATAATCACCCATGTCGACTTTCTAAGTACTGTTTGTGCAGCTGCTCGTGAAGTCGGTCTTTCCGCGAAGCGTATTATCGTTCTTCTCGATCAGGACTCTCAGAGTGCCGTAAACCATACGGAATTTGTATCCGTGGACGACCTCATCGCGCAGGGTTTGAAGAGTCAAAAGACTGTAGAAGATGTCAAACTCGCACCAGGCGAAGGCAAAGAGAGGATAGCCTTCTATAGCTCGTCAAGTGGTACCACTGGGGCGCCCAAGGTATGTCGCCCAGTTGACTCGATGCCTGATTTTTACTGACGCTTTAGATTGTTCAAATATCCCACTATGCCGCTATAGCTAATATACTTCAGATCGCTTCCCTTAACAAGGCCAATGAAGAGGGTGGTGACTGGGAAAAGCGCAGATATAGACCGGGTGATGCATGTCTAGCTGTTCTTCCATTTTATCGTAAGTATACCGTGAGATGAAGAGGAAGAACATTTCTAACTCGGTGATCTACAGATATCTATGGTTTGGTGTTAATTGTAAGCAATTTTAACTATGTGCGTTGTTGGACAACTGTATTGACTTTTGATGGTCGGTGACAGCTTCACTTTAACATGTTCTCTGCGGTAGATCATCCAGCAGCTAAAATTACTCAACATTGTTCCTGATCAGCGTCGTTTAGATGTCTGTGGTCGTGGTCCCGAAATTCAATTTCAAAGATATGCTTCAAAGCATCGTTAAGCATCGTATCTCTTCACTGATGGTCGTTCCTCCACAAGTGGTTTTGTTGTGCAAAGTAAGCACTGTCATGCTGTCCATAGATTTCCGATGATCTAAATTTGATGCAGGACCCTATCGTCAAGAACTTCGATCTCTCAAGTGTTAGAGTTGTCTTATGCGCTGCCGCTCCGCTTACAGGCAAGGCCCTAGTTCGGAATCATTCTCGGATGCTCAATTTTATCTAGCGGAACTCTATGACCAGCTCGGCCAACTTCTGCCGAACATATACATTGGCCAAGCGTACGGTATTACTGGGTCTGCTTTGGCACGGTGTGCGCAACACTCAATGTGTCTGTCTAGGTTCTACTGAAGCTACTGGTGTTGTATCCATGTGTCCTGTTGAACAAAAATGCGGCATGTTTGGAGGAGTACTCGCGCCCGGCGTTATCGGGCGTGTGGTCAAAGCTGATGGGACTTTGGGAGACTACGACGAGGAAGGTGAATTATACATTCGGACCCCGGCAGCTGCGACAGGTTACCTCAACAATGATGCTGCGTACGTTATCTCGTACTATGCGACTAAGAATATCCTTTGACCGTAGTTTCACTTCTGACAGAACCCGAGATACGTTTACTGATGGGTATGAGACGACATTACTAAACTTTCGTTGCGGTCTCCAATTGAGTCTATTCGTTGCAGATGGATCCGTTCGGGAGATCTAGTTAAAGTGGACAAGAACCACGAGGTCGTTTTTATTGATCGTTTGAAGGTGCTTTCTGATTTATTTATTTTTGTGATGGAGTATCTAAACAACCGGCATGCAGGAGATAATCAAGGTTGGGCATCAGTTGTTTCGCGTAAGTTTTTCTGAATTTCTATGCAGGTTCGGGGATTCCAAGTCGCTCCTGCCGAATTAGAGGGCTGCATCTTGGATCATCCTTTGGTCGGAGACGTATGTGTCGTTGGAATTCCCCATGCATACAGCGGTGAAGTCCCGTTGGCATTTGTCGTTCTCACCAAGGACGGGATGAATACAGGTGAAAGGGATGGTACTTTTGCAGCTGTTAAAGCGTCAATTCGAAAGGTATTTTCCCTTCTGCATTCGAGGAATCTGGCTATACTCATCTCCTCCATAGCACGTTGCGGAAAACAAAGCGTCGTTCAAGCATTTACACCAGGTCGAAATCACAGATGTAATTCCAAAAACTCCCAGTGGGAAACTACTTAGGCGAGAACTTCGTGACAAGGCCCGGCACCTGGCTCAGAATGCTAAACTTTAGTCAAGTAGACAATGCTGTAATTTACTTTTTATATAAGAGACGGGGATTCGCTCTAGTCTCTCGTACTTCATGGAGGAAACAGTATAGAATTTCCAGATGTTTTAAGTGCCTGTAGTATGGAATATTAAATAATGAGCGGGGATATCCGACGGCGCTGAGCGCTATAGGTAGTTCTTCCTGATCGCGACCGTGACGCACATCTCAGATTTGGTTCTCATCCACGTTGGGTTCGGACTCGCCTAAAGCCCTTCAAGACTCGATCTTTTGTTGGAGGACACGTATACCGGCTCACGCCGTGCGGCGCCCTCTGTCACCACGGTTCCAATACCCTATCATCAACCTGAAATGCGAGAAGGCATCAAAGACGTACAGGCTCCGTATCCTGATATGCAGACCTTCTCCGTCTTTTTGATGAAGCATCACCGCTTGATTTGGCCAGAGTCAGCTTGAGAGTTATCGGTCGAACCGGTCTGGTCCATTCTCATGCCGATAATGCACTGGGCTTCATTTGTTCCGGGTGTTACTTCTCTGCGTGTAGCCTCCTAGCGCTGAAATGGCCGAACCTAACCATCCGCTGAGGAATCAAGACAGTGGTACATTGACAGAGGACAAAGACTCGCAGGTTACTGTCATAGAGTCTTTGGACTCCTTGCAGAACAACTACTTCGATCATGGGATCCGCGCGTGGGGAACTGGTGTGTACTATTATCCTTATCAAATGTCGAGCCATGTTCACGCTGCAACAGTCGTAGGATCATGGCTAGTACAGTTTTGCATCATTGGTGTCCCTCTATCGTTTGGTGTCACCGAAAGCTTCTATGCCCGAGAGTATCTCGCGGATTACACTCCTTCTCAGATCAACTGGATAGGTCCTCGTTCCTTCAGGTGTATCTATTTGCCTCTGTGATGCTAATACCCGCTGTAGGATCATTGCAGCTATGCCTTATGTACCTCCTAGGCTTAGCGGTCGCCGGACTGTCTGTATCTAGCTCAAATCCTGGTCATGGAAAGCCGGGATAGCTGACCTGCTTGAATACAGGTTCGATGGTGGGCATTTTCACTTCATATCTATCGCGGGGTCTATTCTATTCCTTTTCAGGTCTGCTAGCACCTCGTTCAGTCTTTCTTAAAAGCGCGTTCTGACTATGGATTGTCGTAGCATTTTCATGTTATCGCTCGCCAAAGAAGGACAGTACTATCAAGTGTTTCTATCTCAAGGGCTTGGGATGGGCATCGGAACAGGCATCATGTACACGCCGACTTCTTCTGTGGTCGCTCATCACTTTAAAAAAAGAAGGAGTATAGCTATGGTGTGTCCTTCAAGGAATCATTTTTCAATAAGCCATATCATGTTCACAGGGAATCATCACGACTGGCAGTGCCATTGGAGGCTTCTTTTTCTCTTCAATATCCGGTCACTTTTTGGATGGTTCCATTGGATTCGCATGGGGGATTCGGATTGGAGCGTTTGTGTGTCTGGCTTGCCTATGCACCGCAAATCTGTTGATGCGAACAAACTATCCTCGGAGTCAAACCGCTAGGCCAGCTCTATCATCCGCAGCGACGCCCTTGGCAACTCTCCTCAGAACGCCTGCCTATATATTTATGATCCTTTATGGCTTTTTTATTTCTCTAGCCCTGTATAACCCTATGTTTTCAGTGGAGCTCTTTGCTCAGGAGCACGGCAATATACCGAGTGCTCTGACGAGCTACCTGGTGGCTATCATCAATCTCAGCAGTACACTAGGACGAACTATCCCGAACTGGCTGGCCGACCGTTACGGTGTACTTCCTGTGTATATCCCGTGTGTTGCTGCTGCCGGTGAGTAATACTACTGGTATACATTTTCACGCATTTGTATTTAGTTCATCTGCAGGTATCCTGGCACTAGTCATGATGGTCTGCACAACGGCAGCGTCGATTACCATCTTCTGCATTCTGTATGTACATACCTTCGTGACCATTACATAGGATGCCTCTCATTTCTTGAATTAGGTACGGATTTTTTTCCGGCGCTTGTATGTATCGACTTTCTTAAGCATCTGATTGACGCATGGCTTATCGTTCTATCGCTAGGCGTATCACTTTTCTTCCCTGCCGTACTATCTCTCGATCCGGACCTCACCCGTTCTGGGTTCGTCATTTTCCCCCTCGTTCCCCGTCACGCTGTTTGGCGCTAACATTGAAATAGCCTCCGCCTTGGTCTCGCCTCCGTCCCCGTCGGTATTGCTTCCCTTGTGGGCACACCAATTGCAGCGGCAGTTGTAGGCGCAAATCATAAATGGTGGGCCGGGAGCGTCTTCACTGGGGTACCAATTTGTCCCGTCCCTCCCAACAAGGCGTCGACTCATTTTCCATTTTTAGGTCTTGGAACTTGCGTCGGCGGGACTGTTATTGGCGGTATATATTACAAAGCCACGGTTTTCCATCCCAGAGGCCGGAAGTTGATAGGTTTCGTTCAAGATGTACTGGCCTCCGTTTAATATACGTTTTGAATAAATAGTTCAGTTGCCCTCAGTTCAAGAAGTCATGCCTTTGCCAGTTGGTGCTCTACGTGCAGAGGCTTCCGGAGCTATTTGGGCTTCAGGGGCATGTCGTATTATTATACAGTCGCATACTTGGAAGCACCGTCGTTGTTACATCATAGCTGGCTTCGGTGCCGGGTAGCCACGGCTCTTCTTTTGACTGATCCACATCGATGGTTGAAAGAGAAAATCATCAAGAGCGTCACAAGCGCGACTTTGGAATTATACCAATACCTGTGCACCTGATATATGATCCTGAAGTCCGTTTTCACTTTGGGCTGACATTGAACATTTTATTCGGCGTGACGTGCACGTTTGGTGAGCCTTCTTTTCCTTGTCCTTTTTCTGATCAAACTGAATGAAGTAGGGCAGTTGTCGCCAACCTCTATTATTGCCAACCGCTTCTGAGTGAGCTGAGACGTGCTCGTACTAGGAGTCAACTGACCTCGGTCTCCTAGTCGAACTATCAAAATCTTTTGACGTAACTTACGACGAAGTTTCGAGGTGAAAGCGCCTCTTTCTTTTTACCAAGTTGTTGAAGACTGACGCTTTACCTAGAATACCAACGCTAATACAAGCTGGGTAGGAAGCCAACTGGTTACAATAAAACGGAAATACAATGATCGTATCTCCCGTAGATATGCAACTGGCCTCGTCTTCATCACACCTCTAGGAGATCTTGTCCGTCGCCGGCAGCTGATTCTCATCCTTCTGTCCGTATCCGTCTGTGTGACCATACCTCTCGCCATAACGAAGAATCTTGTGGTGTTCGAAATATTCTCTTTTTTCGTCGGAGTATCGACCGTCACCCCCCAAGTCCTCATTCCCCTTGCTGCAGATCTCTCCCCAGCAGAGCGCCGCGCCACAGCCATCTCCATCGTGCTCTCAGGGCTCATCCTTGGGGTGCTCGTTGCTCGAGTCATTTCTGGCATCATTGCCCAATATACTTCCTGGAGGGTCGTGTATTACCTCTCCCTTGGGATGCAAGGTCTCGTTCTCGTCGGCGGGTACCTCATGTTACCTGATTATCCTGCAAAGAACGGTAAACTAACCTACTGGCGTATCCTCTGCACCATGGGGAGGTTCTGTGTCACGGAGCCTTTGCTCATTCAGGCGTGTCTGATTGAAATGGCCGTCAGCGCTTGCTTCAGCAATTTCTGGGTTACCCTGACGTTCCTGCTCGGAGGGGATCCGTACAACTATTCGACGTGAGCTTTCATTGCTGCCTTGGACTCGCCGCCATGTTCACGGTTTCGTCAGTTTAGTGATAGGCCTCTTCGGGCTCGTTGGGATTTTTGGTGTAGCGATGGGACCTCTTGTAGGACGGGCGGTCGACAAGTTGATTCCTTGGTACGCAACCCTCTTGGCGATACTCTGCTTGATGTGTTTCCTCGCGATCCAAGTCGGCGCAGGCGGCATACACATTGTAGCGGTCATTTTCGCCACATTTGGGCTTGATGTATTCGACAACATGATTCAAATATCTCTGTCAACAGCCATTTTCAGGTATGTTCGTCCAGCCCGGATCTGGGGACGGTTCGCTGAGCGCCCGTTTTTGTAGCATCGAACCTGAAGCCCGAGCGAGGTTGAACGCAGTGTTTATCTTTTCGGTGAGTGCCTATGGTGTTGACTTGGAGTTGGTACAGCGTATCTGACGCACATGCAGTTGTTCCTGGGTCAAGTCATGGGTACATCAACGGGAACCAAAGTGTTTGTTAGATATGGATGGCGTGCAGGTGCTGCGCTGTCTCTAGGATGGGCCGGCTGGCAGCTTTTTGTTTTACTACTTCGCGGACCTCACTGCGATCGTAGAACGTGGTTTGGATATGAGGGTGGTATCGAGGCGCGTAGAGGTCAGTCGAAAGAAACGGGAAACGACGTCACGGAGATGAAGTTGAAGATTCCAGATGTCATTGATTGAAACGTATGTGTCCAAAACCACGGCAGTGGCGCTACCAGGAAATATTCCAATACGAGACTCTTATCTAGCCACTGGACTTCGCGGCAACACAGGACCGTAGATCGTCGTACCACGTTCAAGTCTTCCGATGTTATTTCAGTATCAACCCATGGGTCCCGGAATTTATTCGACTGCAAATGTCGAAATCGATGCCTACGCAAAATTCATCGATCACAATCACTTCTCGCCGGCATGTACAAGTTTACACCATGATAATATTAGATGACAATATTTTATACCAGACTCCATAGCGAAGAGTCTGCAGCCCAAGTTGAAGACTAGAGGGTTTCTTCTGTATGGGAATTCGTGGTGGCAATGGTCCCTACTTTCCGATCCTTGCCGTGTCTCCTCAATGTCGTCAACAAGATTTGACGATCACCAACAATGACAACAGCATACCCAGTCAAACTCCTCGTTTCCATGTATTCCTGCTCATGTTGATGACAAGCCAAATGCACCAGTCGACCTCCAGAACATGGGAACATGCGTAAAGCGTCGGCTGAACCGCGCGCACCTCGTAAAGGCAAAAAGAAACGGAAATTGGCAAATTCCGACGCCAAGGATAAGTACCTCCCTTACAAAAGGTGTCCATGATCACGTACTCCTCGGTGGCAAGGTTATTGACGTTGTCTTTGTCGATAACTGATTATAGAACAGCTCTTGCAATATGGGTGGGCTGCTTGGTCTCCTGCTTGGATTCTCGTTGCTTTCGCATACAGCTTTTTTTATCTTACACCTCGTGTGAGCGTTGGAAACACATAGAAGTAGCGTCCATACTAGTACTGATCAAACAACAAATTTCTTGAAGGCTTCATAACATTGCAGGATGGCACGTCGATTATCAAGGGGTTTCATGCCCTCGCTGAACCTGCGATTGGGACGTGGGATATCAGGGACATGCCCAGTGACGATGGTGGGAGTAGGTGGAAACTGCCCGGACTCAACACATCGAGTCAGTTCTCGGGTGACCGGGATCTTGAAGAAACTCGGAGATGTCCCGACCATGATTATACCGGGGATGACCTGAGTCTAAGATGAATAAGGGAGCACTCACAATAGTAAGATACATACCTTACTGTCCAATGGATTAAGACCTACTGATAGCCTTCGAGCATTATTGTCCTGGAATGCGGCTATGGTCTCGGCAATGAGTTGAGCATGGCGTCGCCAAAACCGGACCGTTTATCTTCTTGGACAAGGAGGATAATATCGTTCGCATCTCGATCGAAGATACAGTCGTCAGGTTTCGCGTACTTGGAGTCCCCGCAGATGAGGAACCGCAACTCTTTGCGTGTGCGAATGGCTCGAGGACGACGGATATATCCAAGGGAGCGGAAAAGGGCCACAGTAAAATCAATCACTGCTGACTCCTCCGAGGGCACCATTGCGAGTTCAAGTTGAGCAATTAGGTGGTAGGACGCGTCTTCGACTGCGTCGTCAGCGGTAGGGGCCGTGAGGATCTCCGGGTGAATGGAGGGTGCTGGTAAGCGTGCTTCGTCTAAGAATGTTTGAGAATCCTGGAAAGTGAGTCTGATGTTATACGCTTCTATTTCGTTGTAAGTCCATTCGTGTCCTGATTTGGCTGAACGAATAATATTGGCCATTAGACTGGTGACCGTCTGTCTAGTCGTTGCAAGCAAGAAGGAGGAGTCGCAATTTGAATTTGAATTTTGAAGCGCGGGTGCCTGTGGTTAGGTCAGGTGAAGATAACGTGTACTTCGGTCCGATACAATTTGAAATTTGAAACCGCTTTGCTTATAGTAATGCCACATAGAAAATCCCTCGCAAGCGTCGTTTATTTTCAGTGCCCTCTCGATAACGAATCATGCTCTTTTTACTACCTAAACCCATATTTTCGCCGACAAAGTTACTCTAGTTTGACCTCAGGCCTCAATCTCCATATTACAACGACGTCAGTGAAGCTTCTTGATGTCATCATTTGAGGAGGTTGTCCCGTTACAAGTCTCGATATACGCGTCCTAAGACGCGGCAAATGCTCCGGTACAAGGCCTATCCAATTCTCTTACTTGACAGGAACCACAGGATCGTAAATTGTCATCTTCACGTTCAACTCTTCCAGTATTCTTTCAGTATCGACCCACGGCACCCCAAACTTGCCGGAATTTATTCGACTGCAAAGATAGAATGAACCAGCCTGCTTGATACCATGTCATAAGCAAAAACAATACCAAGCATGTATCTCCTTCCCCTTGGTATTCTGTCTCATCAAATCGCTCATCGCAGTCCTTGTAGCATCCAAAATTTGCTCGGGCTTGTCCTTCTGTCTGCCGTATGCCTTCGATGTGAACAAGCACGCGATATCATGGCGCCCGCTTGAGATTAGAAGGCAGGTGCCCAGTATTGCTGAACCTTCCTCCTTGCAATGTTGGTTGTACACGGTGAAAGCTTCTGGGTATCGTTCCCGAAATGCTAAGGCGATTCCAGCACCCCAGGAGCCTTTAGTGTTGCATGCATGGACTAGGATGGAGTTCTCAGGAGTCGAGAATATGTCTTTCTTGATGTAGGTCAGTTTCGACATGGTTGTAAGTGGACAAGGAACGGTCCGAGTCACTCGATGAATCCAGTAGCGGCGGTTACCGGGTCCCCGGTCTTCACCCTTTGTAATAACGGAGACTGCTTGTTGACTCGATGGCCTCGGTATCTCATAAGAATTAAGATATGCCTTGATCAAATGTGGAAAGATAGTGGTGCAAAGAACTCGCTCGGCGGCTGCACCAGAAAGTGATGTGTTCTTCGAGTCAACTGAACGTTCTGCTCCCGGGTCATTTCCTCTTTCTTCGGAAAGAATAGGGAATCGGCATACCGACTCGCTCATTTGGTTAACTTTTCAGGATCCGGAATGAAGAGAAAGATACTAGCTCGCATTAGCACTCTAGCATCAAACTGACATATCTAACTTGATGCTCCTATGGCACTTTGTCTTCTCCACAAGTCACCCTGTGGCATGAACTTTCCCCGACGACGGCCCTATCGTTCCAACAAAGCATGATCGAAAACTTAACTTTAGGACTAGACGCCATACGGTTGTTATGGAAAGGCCTCATAATGGAACGTCAAACATTCCGTTTGCTCCATAACCGGCGCAAGGTCGGCGAGATTTAATATTGCAGAGCGGTGAAAACACGGGTAGATATTGACGTGACCGCGCCGCAGTTGTGGAATGTAGTGAAAGAGGATATATTTGCAACATGTAGAAACATAGTAGAAAAACTGGAAAGATTTTAACCGCGGAGGATATCTAGGAGAAATTCTTCGGTGAGCAACACCATTCATGAACTGCTATAAGATAGGAAAAATCAGAAGGAAGGCAACGGAATGATCCACATGGTTTTATGCGCTCTCGGACAACGAGTCTTTGACTCTTACATCCGTAACAATTTTCATCAAAGGTAAAAATGGCATGCGCAGCTCACCTTACGCAAAATCTTTGACTATACTCGACTAGCAGTAGCCCGACACCTGAATAGAAGAAGATAAGATTAGCCGTGACCGACGACACGGGGAAAAAAGTGAGAAAGAAAAACAGGATCAGAAGGAAGGCAACGGAATAATCCACATGGTTTTAAGCGCTCTCGGACAACGAGTCTGTGACTCTACATCCGTATCTGGTTTCATCAGGAAAAATAGGGAGGACGTCTACTCACTGTACTGCGATGTGGTACGCGTCGTGGTTGGAATCAAAAAAATTTTCGAACTCCGAGGTCAATTGTCACGAATGTCACATCAGGTCACGGTGACGCTGACTGCCTTAAATGACTGGCTTGGCTAAGACACTATGTCGTCGACGGAGGCACATCCGAAACCTAGTTGAAATATTTTTCCGACTTGTAACATTGCCTCGCAGCCTGCACACAATGTGCTCGAACTTGAGAACTCTTCGAGGACAGTGCACTACGCCGAGCGCGCCGGCGGCCGTTCTGGCTTGTTTGGGAACGAAACGCACATGGCAACGTTGCCACACATCAGGCTGTGACCAAACAAGAACAACCACACTCCACTCTTTCCATCAACGTCGTCGCTACCGTTTCGTGGTTCTCCTACGCTTTCTTCTCGCTCTGCTAGCGGATATTTGCCGCCAATACCACTGCCAGTTCTTCGTATCGACACATTCATAAAAAGCACGCAAGGACAACACTTATAATGATCTTCAACCCCCTCATCGCCCTGGTGCTTGCGGTGCTGCCGGCTCACATTTTCGCACAAGATATTGTATATGATTCCATACACAACATGACCGTCATTACCGGCACATGGGCGACAGGGAGCAAAGCCGTACAGACAGGCTCGGTGAGTGCGCCTTCGAGCTACTGCGGATGAGAAGACAGACTGACGTCTCATTCGTGGCGCTAGGGCTTCGCCATCCCGTCGAATGAATCCTTTATCTATCCATCTGTGACTGGGATGTCCTTCTCATTGTACGTTGACTTGTACCGTGCAGCGCAGCGACAGCAGCTGACGCTTCCCACAGTGCGGACAATATGTGGTTTGAGGTCGCACGGTACCGCTTTAACGCTAATGGTACGTCAATTTGCTATCTTTCAGGTTGCCATTGACATATTTGCACAGCTACCGACCCGGGATGTATCACTGGTGTTGTCGGATGGTCGCACGGCACATACTCCCTTGAGCCCAACGGCTCCATCATCCTAACACCCAACGGCGATGGATACCAGCAGATCCAAGATCCTTGCGCCGCCATCTCCAATTTTGTCGAGAATTACAACGAGACGGAGCTTTATCAGAGCTGGCGGATATTTCAAGACACTACAGATGGCTTTAAGTTGCATTTGTTCGCTTTTGATGGCTCACCGCTCCCGCCCATGTTCCAAGTCTCGACAACGCCTCAGATGCTTCCCACGCAGAAGCTGCGGAACACGACGGCGGCTACGACAGTGGCATCGTCGAGGAAGCGGTCGTTGCTGCGCCGGAATACCAATGCCGGTGTGTCAAGTACGGCATGTCTCGCAGTGACGGGTGGGGCATGGGTGGTGAGCCTGCTTGCGTTGGCATTATAGACGATGTGAGATATATGTGGACATCGAGGTATTGACTGCACCGACTACCACTATCCACCACATCACTTCGCATCGTTAGGACTTTGGACCATTATCCCCCCCTCTCCGAGTTGCCTCGTTCGCATTTCTTGTTGTCGTCACGCAGTACATACAATAACTCGGATACCCCCGCCATTTTTATTTGCCTACAATTAACTCCTTGCATTACACTCTTTTGAATTTTCACTGCAAGCAGTTCCATTGTTGTTAATCGTAGTTTGTTATGTTGTTTTTTTGTCTATTGCTTCTGGTTTCTAGGGTTCACTTGGAGAACATGAACCGTTGACCGGCAATTCACGACGTTACGAACCATTTCGCTTATCTGGCCCGTGGGGAGACTGGCGGAGAAATATGGCATAGCCGTCGATCGAGCGGGATGCGTGAGCAGGGCCGTATGTGCAGAACGGTACCTTTTCTATCATCAACTCAAGCTCAAGCTTAAAGTTCGATCTATTTTGAAGTCGGAGTTGGCCACTGTTTCTCACCTATCACTTCCGATAGGGTTATGTTTCCCCTTTTTCTCTTTTCTGTTGGTGGTATGGTCATATGAAATTGCGACATCCATTACGAGAAAGATAAATAGATTGTACATGGGAATTATTCATGCAAAGTGCGCCGGATCACCAATATATAGATAAGTCTTCAAGCTTCAAGCTTGTTACAGTTACATGTTGGCCACGGACCTGCAAACCAACCTTGACGATCTCTCGGGATCGCTGACACAAATCATCGAATCGGTTCAAGCTTCAAGCTTCACCATCAAATCTGAGGGCGGCATAATTATCTTGACAAGCAAGTCTTATCACCCCTGCATGTGATCAAGAAAAGTACATATACATGTTGTAAGTATGCAATGTTCGATTTTTTAAAAACCTCTACAAGCCGACGATACAGTAAATAACAAGATATGAACATAAAGCGTGCACAAGTCTATACAACGCGGCTGAAATAGAAACAAGGTCATGAGTAAAGTCCGAATACTGAACGTGAACCGTATCCACCGAAAGGGGAGTGGAGACTGAGCATGAGAGGAGCAGAAGATAACAGAGAAAGATGGGGAACGCGGTTTTATTACAGTGCGAGATAAACATTCAGTCCCTCTTCAAGTTTCTCCGCACAATAAAGACGCGCTCGCCATCTGTGGTACTTGACATTTCTTGGACCCCTTGAACCAATTCTAGACCCTGGAGGGGGCTTCCTTTCGCCAAAACGACGTACATCTCAAGACCATCTCCGACCTAGAAGGACAGCCAAACAAGAATAAGCCGAGGAGGTCCATACACCAGCATGGCAAACACACTAACCTCAATATGCCGTTCTGTTGCACTGGTAAACGAGTCGATCACGAGTGCTAGTACGTCCGTCAAGGGTAAATGTGCCGGATGTGACGTCCCAGGCGCCGGAGTCTGGTTCTTGAAGTAGATCTGCAAATGGAAAGAAATCGGGTGAATATTCAGTCTCATGGGTCAATAAACCCCAATGAAAGGCACATGATAAGGGTATCAAGATTGAGATGCATCTCCAATGGCATGTCAACGAGAGAGGAGGGAATAAGTCGGGAAGAAATCGGAGTGTGTCCCGAGGGGTGCATTGAAAGAGACAAGGAGGTGAAATTAGATGTATTCACGGGGTCTTGTGGCTGATAACGCGTAGCCGCAGCCGACGGAAGTTAGATGGGTCGGATAAACGAGACTAACCTGGTTGTCCAGGAAGGGTTGCACAAGTGAAGATGCTGCGCCAGCTGCACGGCATGCCTCACGCTCGTACGATCCCACGGGGTCGAAGGAGTAAACTGCACCCGAACCTGGAAGCGAATGATGGATCAGCGCGGAATTTGCAGTGGCGCCCCCGGAAGAACGTACCGTCTTCCTCTATACCTCCGAGAATATTGTACACGTAGTAGGGGAAAAATCGCCGGGCATAGAGCATAGATTGGATAAGGCGCGCGACTGCACGCAAGGGCATATCTTTGGAATGGGCATGGCGGTACCACTGTCGGTCCCGAGGATGAGCACATCGTTTCGCACGATGACGAGCGCCGAAATACGTACCTCCAGACGTTGCTTGACCTTCTTCACGAACATGTTTCCATCAGCTGCGAATCCATTCACCGCCAATACCGCTTTGTCCGTCCTGCCCGAGACTCGCACGTAAGCGCCGGAAGCGTTGGGAACCAGGACACTCACAATCTGAATACCTTTGGGGCATACCGCGTCTGGATACTGTATCCCTCGCTCTGGCGAGTATCACCAGCAATGACGCTGAAATCTGCACCAGCGACGGCAAGAATCGTCCCGCCGTTATCACTGTATGGATTGAACTGGCGTTCTTGGGGTTGAGCTACTGGCATTGAGACCATATCTGGCATTCCTCAATGTATATGGCGTTCAACAGTAAAATACGACTAGTTGTAGAGAGATAATGGAAAGCGGTAGGCAGGGTAGTGGAGGTCGTGTAGAGGGATGGCAGGAAAGATGGATAGAGATCCAAAAGGTAATTTTGAGGACGCGCGTCGACCGTGGGAAATTATTTCCTCCGAAGTTTTCCCACCTTACACCAAGTCCGGCAACCAACTCGTGCTTGACTGACAGGGAACCAGGACCTCTTTCTATTCGAATCAATGAAAATATCACGACCGTCCTTCTGTTTGCATGGGAACTGGATCCAATGATTTCGTGTCCTTGTGTTGGATCTCCTGCTCAGACTGACTGGGCTTCATGCATCCACTGTATTTGCTTGTTCGCAGATTCTACCGAGTTCTCCCCGACACTAAGGCACGTCGCTGTTCCGCATGTTGTTCCATCATACGTGTGTTTCCTTTCTCCTTCAATTGGAAACGGCCTTGAAACTTTTCTGAGAGCGCTTAGAATACATTTAGAACCTCTCTCACTGTGGACCTGTCAATCTGTACCTGTTTTACCTCATGCCTTACACGCCCTACAAAAATTGGTGGACCCCGATGTCCACCCTTCATTCGATCAGTATCGGGACTGATATGCTTGGTCCGTAGTCTCTCAAAGGACGGCATGAATACCGGTGCCGTTATAATTACATCTACAAATATTCGTAATTTCTAGTATGTAAACTCAAAAGATCTCTAATCTATGACGAATATCGGCGCTTGGCCCCGAGCTTCGATAAAGGACCCCACAACACGGGGGAACGGGGGTTCGCTCTGCACGAGTTTTCTTCTGAAGTCTGAGGTATTTCTGTTTCTCTCACACCCGTTCGCTGCCTTACTCACGCGTACCAACGACGTGTTATTCAATGAATCTTCTTTGTATCGGCCTCTCACGACTCGGTAGCTTGTACTCGAAAATACTTATACCCGTGGTCGGTAAGTTCGGCTATGATACTTCGCTCTCTGCTACGCTCGCCTTCTATGCCAGTAAGGTACTATATGGGTGATCGGCATGTGCAACTGACCGAGTTTCTCTGACACAGTCCATTTACTTTTGGACCTCGGAAAAATTCATGTATATAGAAGTGATGTAAGTATGGACGGGAAATCGCAAGAGGACATTGCCTGGGACGTGAAAGCACCGTGAAAATGGATTACCGTAGTTGAAGTCCCCTCTAACTGGATGTAGTGGAAAGCTAGATGCTGAGAAGGACATCCATTACCAGTATCGTAATAGAATTCCCAAGATAAATTTCTGGGGCCGCGGGGCATAGAAGCTGTTGGACGAAAGGATGGAAGAAAAACGCGTGACATGACGCCCATTCAAACCTATTGTTTACAGGGTTTCTTTTCAACCGCATTATTACAAAGTATGTCATAATTCGAACCGGCATCGCGCCAAATGGATTCGGCTGCGAGCTCACTGCTGGCAAGTTCGCGATGCCGATTTCAAGCCGCACAGAGGAAATACCGCTTTCCTTCACCATGGGTTTATTTAAATAATGATGTGACCCCTGTATACTTCCTTTCTGCTTCTTTTAAGCTTCTTTCGCGTTCCAGGACTCTTATAATCTGTTTTGTCCCGAATTTTGCGTATCTTGGCTACCCATAGTATACCAGAAGGTATCTGAAATTTCCTCACCACGGCGAAACAGGGCGAAACGCCTTTCCGGACTCAGTCGCGACTCATCGTGATTAATTATGTGATCGGAATTCCAGTTTCTTATTCTTAGGCGCGTCTGGAATCTGGATTCAGGGCTTGTCAAACCAGGTACCGCGCCTCATTTAAGCATGGCCGCATAACAAGCACCTATCGGTCTTGGCTTTCCTTCTAGAGGTCATTTTACCCAATCCCCTTTGAGCCTACTGAATGGTGCCCTTTGCTCTAATACATGGACCCTCATGTACATTCCCAAGTGGACCCACGCTTACTACAATATTCTCATCGACATCATGGTTTTACCGGGCATATGTATGCCATCACGCATGCGGCGGCATCACGTATATTTCGCGCTTACTGGCACCACAGGACGTCGCTTCCTACGATTCTCGCACATTTTAACGACAAGTTTCCCCGAGACGCAAGCGCCCCCGACCTCGCTAAGACCCTGTCTTCGACGTCTGATTTCGACATCGGACATGTGGCCACTGTTCCTCCTCGTCGTGCCCTCCCCTCACACGAAATCCACGGTCCAATGCGCTTCTATGGTATTCGTACCTGATATCGGTAGCTTCATTCGCAGGGTGTATCGCCATATGAGATAAAAATACAGTGATCAGCAATCATTGTTCATGGTGAGAGGTACGTATCTAATCCACCGAGGTTTGTCCACGCCGCTTTCGGAACCACGCCTTCATCTTTCGTGACGGGAATGGAATCATAGCCAGCGCTGAGAAAGGAGCATGTTAGCTAAGTGCTTAGCCAGTTGCTATGCGGGGATCAAAGTTTCCGAACCCCCCAACACTGAGGCGAGTCCTGCACTTGTTCGAACACATGGTACCACACGTCGGATGCTGACCCCTTCCTCTGCAGCCGAGGCGCGCCGCGCCCCGCCAAGTCCAACATAAACGCGAACTTAATGTGGAGATGCATTATCAATCATCGACCGATGTCAACTACTTGTTGGCTGGCATGATGCGGTTCCGGGGCGAGACACCTCGGCTAATGCAAATGATACAGATACTTGTCCCGAGGGCTTAGATCGAATTCATTTGTATGTAGCAAGAAGTATTGTACACGGATATTATACGGAACATGTACCTATTGCAACATCTCTGAGACGCCACACAAAGCCCACCCCCCCTCTAACTAAAGGACAGTTTCCCCGCTTCCATTGCGCGACGTACCAACGCTCCATCGTCATCGTGTAGAATCGATTGATATAAGTAATCCCGCGGAGAAAATGATATCGTAACACGCTGGTGGCTGATATTCCAGCGGCATTCGATCATAGCGGCGAGGGCAGGAAGGTCATACCTATGATGGGGTGATATCATCAGAGATATGACGAGCCGCTGCAGGACAGGAAGAGCCTCAGGAACGGTGAGAGACTGGACGAGGTCTTCATTATACCGAGCCTCGTACACTCGAAGTTCGAGCAAGCTCGCCAGGTCTCGAACAAGAAGTGTCGGGGTCAGTACATGTAAAGCCGCCATTCCTTGCAAGGTGAGGCGAGTGAGCACACACGATGATAGCTCATGCAATGCTAAAAATGATATGGACGCAGTAGGGCGGCTGTCCAGATTGTTGACCTGGAGGTCTTCCAGTGCGGGTGCGCTGATCCATCGGAGTATTTCGTGGTCGCCAAGGTTCATTTTTCGAAGACGCGGGAGGGTGACGTGGGCGTAGGTGAAATGGATGCGGCGATTGATACCAGAAGGGCCAGAGGGTCTGGTATGTGTTAGTTCTTCAACATCCTGAAAACTCGGAAGAGACAGAATGGGCATGTAAGTTGAAAATGATGGTAGATTGGCTTCTTCCATGCGGCAGGAAGAATTCCCAGAAAGCTCGAAAAAGGTTCTTCCTGGCCGCTGGGGCAACGGATAGAGGACTTCGATATACTGAAGCGCAGGAGCGTCGATATGTGTTAGAATGGCAAGGTTCGCAAGAGAAACTTTGCGAAGGTGCCGAAGTGACACTACGAGAGGTTTGTTGGGTTCATGAGAGTAACGTGATTCGGCATTGCTGCAACAAAAATCTACCAAATTGGGCATACGACGAAGAGCACCGAAGAGTAGCGTCGGTATGCCCCATGTGGTCACGACGTTCCAATTGAGACATGTCAGTTGGGAACATGGCAAGCCGTTTAGTATATAGGATATGCCCTGCTCGGAATCAGTTACACCGCTTAACATAACGGTTTTGAGCCGGGGACAATTTCGAAAACAGGTAGGGGATCGGAAGTCCAACACGGGCATCTCGGGGGAGACAAATAGATGAAGCTCTCGCAATAGTGGCAATTGAGCATCCTTCAAACGGCCCATAAAGGACCATACGCAGGATCGTGGGCCATCAGAGAGTGTGAGTGACTCCCAGCGCTGTGATTGCGATGAGAGGAGCTGGAGGAGAGTCTTGCACCGGGACAACATGGGAAGCGACATCCCGTAATCCTGTAATGCAATAACAATTTCGAGAGAATGTTTCCCCGAGCGTTCCAGGCATGTGGTGAGCATTTTCTCCGGATTCCTGCTGAGTAGGATCATATGATTCTGGAGGTTAACGCAACTCCAGAGTGGCGGCAGTCCAATGGAAACCATTCTCCATTCGCTGCAGACGCGACCGAGTACCCATGGGTACCGCCTGTGGGAGAAGATGTTAAGAGCCTCGCCATTCGGCGGTGCCACCATATTGCACATGTCAAGGATGTGACAGAAGATTTCGCAGAGGATTTCTCGAGGAAAACGTCGAATGGCGGAGATAAACCCTTTATGAATGGCTAAGAAAGCTTCGATATCCGCCTCTTCTTCACGTAGTTCTTCCGCGTCTCCAATTACGCCACTGCGAAGATTCTGGATAAGCTTCAGCTGTGATTGGGCATTGGCAATGTCGTTCTTGATGGTGTTCAGCTCAGAATCAAGAGGATATCTATTTGACCTGAGAAATGATCGGAAGTTGTGGGCAACATGCCAGGATCTAGGCTGCCATGCAGGCTTCATCATACTATTGAAGATCAGCCTCCGATTAGAGCTATAGAGCAAGATGACACTCGCCTGTTTCTGGGACTGGGTATCGAGGGGAACTTGAAGCCTGCACTGGAGGCGAGTGCCAAAGAGAACACAGCTTTATCACAAGGCTAAATATTGCCGCAGTATAAGCGCCTATTAGCGCTAAAGACAAAAGTCGTATTACGTTATAATAGCAAGGCAAAGGTACACGATGAGATTGCTCTCGCACAAAAAAGACGTCGCCAATGGACACGGTCGAAGTTTTGGCTGCCGGAACGACGGGCCGGGTTTCCGGTAAGTATATATTGAAATTCGCCGGTCACTAAAACTTCGCGTCTGCCACCAGCTGAAGTGATTTGGTTGCCCCCTCCTCATACGAATCCGGGGCTTATACAGATGGATCCAGAGGACTGTTCATCTCTCTTGGCGCCTACTGCTGAGCAGTTGGCAGCAGTCAAAGTTTTTCCGTTGATAATTTCGCTCAAAAGCGATATTTCGGTGCGCCTCCTAGTGTCGCATTGTTTTGGTTTACTCATGCCTCGTAGAAACAACTAGGTTAGCTCTCAGTCGAGCAGATAGCTTTAACCTGGTAGCTGATCTTTGCTCAAGAGTCTGCATTGAGCTGGGAGTAGGTTCCTTCATTGCCATCGTCCGTTTCCAAGCTGACGAAGTCGTAGTCAATTGACGGCCTCTGATATCAGCTTCGCTGTTGTTCGACCCATCGTGTTCAAATATGCCAAGGTTACCATTCTCCTACTTCGCTGACTATTCGTCTCATACGGTGCATTAGCTACAAAATATGGCCGTCGTATACGCGTGTCTGGTTGTCCGGTCGTACTTCTTGAACGAAGCCGAGGAAGATCTAGCTTACTCTGGTCTGATGCAGTCCCGTGCCATGCTCTGCGAAATCTTGGCCATAAAGCTCCTCAACAACTTTGCGAATAACTACATTCAATTGGTTGCCGTCCTTACCACTACTTGGAATCCTCTCGCCGGGGCTCCCACTGATGTCATCGACCAAGTTCGACAAGTCCTAGGTGGAGATGATGACGATCTTAACTCCCCGCAGAGTGCTCTCGAGGTCCAGCCATCCATCGATGTCTTCCATGCTAATCCCGTTACTCATTCGAATTTCTAGATGGCGATATCTACCGAGTCGAAGCATTTCCTTTCTTGCCCCGTCTCACAGAAGGTTGTCAACGACATCTATTCTGGACGCGTCATATTCTCGACAGCTGCCCACAGATCTGTCTTAGCTGACAACTACAAACCGCGTGCAATTGAGGTATACGATTGCCGCAAGGCACCATTTTTGGATCACTATCGGTACGATGCTTGCCCTTCATTCGCAGCTCACACCTCAATGCATGCAGACTTCGCGTTCCACGTTATGGGACTATCCTAGAGTTTCTGAATTTTGCTGTTCTTTTGTGCACCTTTATCCTCTGCCTTACCTGTTCGTGAAATGTCCCTTGTTCTTCCGCTATTGCGCTAATAGATATGCAGATCAGGACTTGGATGTGGTCACCGGTTGGGAGATTGTATTCGGCATATGTGCCGCTGCCTTCGTTTTAGAAGAATACACCGCTGCGACAGAACATGGATGGAGCATCTACATTGCCAATGTCAGTATCTCTGTCGAGTCGACTCACCATCGGTGCTCACGTTATCTCTTCTGCAGACGTGGAACGCGTTCGATTTTTCTTTCATCCTTATCTTTCTCATCTATCTCGGCTTGAGGATCCGGGGAATTTCTCAAGGCAACCCTGGCTATTCCGATACGGCATTCGACGTGCTTGCATGTGGAGCATGCATATTGATTCCCCGGTTGGCATTCTTCGCAGTCTCCAACAATGTTGTTGTCCTGTAAGTGACGACTCCTAGCCACACGAGTGTTACCATCTAAACGCTGCAGATCTCTGCGAGAAATGATATCGCAATTTGTTTTCTTCATTGGCATTGCCGCGATCTGTTTCTCCGGTCTGTTGTTTACACTCTGGAGACTTGGTGTGTTCTTCTCTCTTGGAAGAAGATCGTTCTCCTGATAAAATTTCCCAGGAAATGGAAGTTGGTCGGTCAAAAAGATTGCTTGGCTCATGGTACAGATATGGTTCGGTAACACGTACTTGAGTTTTGGACAGGCTGAGAGCTTCCATCCGCTATTCGGACCCATCCTTATGACAAGCTTCGCGGCCCTGTCGAACACTCTCTTGCTGACAAGTAAGTCTCGTTATCTTAGCAATACTCAAACTGACGCCAGTCAGTTCTCATTTCAATCTTGTCCAATACCGTGGCAAGAATTGATGCAGTAAGTGAGTTTCACCGACCGTTTTTCTACGAGTATTGATGGTCATTTCCCGCAGAATGCCACACAAGAGGTTCGTCTCCCATCAAGCACATATTCACGCTTTAATGATTGAATGTCTATCTAGTACCTGTTCCAATACGCCATATCTACTATCGAAGGGTATGCGGATGCTTTCCTTTCACATCGTGATGCATACTAATACAGAACCGGAGTGTCCAATCGGACGCGCTCTTTTCCTACCAGCCTCCTTTCAACATCCTCGCCTTCGTCATCCTCAAGCCGGCTAGCTGGATCCTCCCCCCCGCGCTCTTCACACCACCAATGTCTTCCTCACCAGAGTCACCAGTTTTCCCATCCTCGTTGTCATAGGCGTCTACGAACGCTACTTCGCCTCAGGACAGCGCTTTCGTGAATCGGGCAAAGGTGCCGCACAGTCACTATTCAACAGTCTCCCTCGCCACATCAAGAGCATGCCTCTTGTCGAAGCCATCGTTGGGTCCACGTCGAATGATCTGTACGAAGCTATTTTCGAGGTTGACGCGGAGCGCGATTTGGATTTGTTCGACGAGGAAGAGGAGGAACTCCCCCACCTTCGATCGGTGCATTCACAGGAGAATTTACCATCGGATGCTGAAAGTAGGAAGAGGCGACCGTCGAGTGTCAGGCGGCCAGCAAGCATGGCATCGGGTCGGAAGGGACTGTCGCCTCATAGTTCGCCCAGGACGCCCAGGGCAAGGAATCTCGACCTCCTTTCGGCTGAAGTGCAGTCCCCTGTGGGCTCATTTAATCCATTGCAACGGCTGTTTAGTCGACCGGTTGATAGTCCTCAAGTGGAAGCAACTGTGAAGAAGGTGGAGGCTCTAGTGGATGAGCTGCGCGACCTGCCTGTTCATAAATTGAAAGATGAGATGAAGGAACTCCAGGTATGTTTGCATTCGTGGGGGAACCGAATTCTGTTTAACTTTGTCTGTCTAGGAACGCCAAGCGAGGATTGAAAGTTTATTACTGATGCTCACGAGAGGTATGAGAAACGAAACACCGGGAGTATGATGATGATATCTGGACTATTCGAATGCATTTGCTTTGGACATCTACCTACCTACGGACACCTTTCTGATACGCTCAACCTTGATGTTCCAATTGTTTTGTTTTGAACGCTGTTCACTTCGAAGCCTACTTAATAACCCGAAAAATATGCCAAGGCCAGATCGTGTAATCTCTACTAAGACATTACGGCCAGATTGAAACTCGGACTGTATTATTGACCTGCATAGGAACTAGAACAAAGCGATGCTCGATAGGGCCCGCCATTGCATACTCAGCGGCATTTGACCTATGATTCATAACAAGAGATAGCGCGCGACGCGAAGCAGATTGCAATTTTCGAAACTTGGATAAACGTCTCGTGTACATAAACTGATTCCTTGAACACAACATTGACGGTCTAAAGTACTTTAAATAGATCCAATATTATGGTACTAGTTCCCTAAAGCACTCTTCGCATCCGAGTCCGTCGGCGGCACGTTCTCCGCGTCACCTTCTCGTGAATGTTCGTAATTCGACAGTATCGTTGGAAGGAGCAAAGTCTAACGGAAGATGTCAGCATAAATTAAACACATACATCTCAAGGTGAGCGCTCACCCGCACGACACGACCAATATCATCCTTGAAAGGCATTTCGTGAGCTGGTATCGGCGGCATGTAGAAGGGCCATGTCGTCCCCCATTCAAATATCAGTAGCAAGATGCCAAAATATTGACGGCTGTGGCAAACGTGCTTCAGCGCGCAACCTGTGAAGCATCAAGAGTCATAGGTACCTTTTCTTAACCGTCTCCTTCCAATTTTGAGGACCAGAAGCTCTTTCGTTGTTGCTGAACGCGGGGTAAGTCAAGGAGTAGATATAAAAGGCATCAGCACGTACATGAAAAACTACAAGAGTGTCTTCAATATTGTATCAATGTAAGAGATCGAACATACCTGCTCAATGTCGATGTCCTGGCACCATTCAATGCGTTCATAGGAGCCCCAGTTCTTTCCCCATCGTGTGTTACTCAACTTATTCACACGTATTGGGAGATTGAAGTCCGTCGATGGAATCCACGAGTCCGAAGTTGGATAACTGCAAAATGCTCAACAGGATGTCGACATTAAATATTGGAAACGAACCTGAACACGGTATGGAGTGCATAAGCAGCATATCGAGCATGCTTGTCTTCGAGGCCGAGCACGATCAACCCCCGAAGGGTGTCATCGAAAGATACGACACCGTCACCGTTTGTATCGAAGAACGTCGGCGTCTACAAACATATTATGATTAGCGTGACGCCAAATACTTCTTGCGTACTCACGACGCCGCTCATATTCATCGCCTTGACAGTCCAAGTCCCGACTTGCTTGACAGCAGCGAGAGGCAAACCGTTCACCTTCTCCAGACCCTCACCAAGCGCTTGCAATCCATCGATAGCTTTCAGCCCGCTCGCGACAGGTTGGAATACCTTCCCACTCGTCTCAGCCGCGAGGGTGACGACACCACCCACCGCCGTACCAGCAAGATCAGCAGTACCAGTAACAACATTCGTCGTGACGTTGAGACCTGTCTTGGCCACCTGCCGTCCAATCGAGAACCCGGTGGAGCTGGCGCTTTGTATGAATCCTGCGCTGTATTTGCTAGCGTCGATGGCGGGATTGATGATTGTAGAAGCACCCGTAGTGAAGATATTTCCTACACCGTAGAACCCAGAGGCAATACTGCCGCCAATGCCCTCTCTTTGGGAAGGTTGGGCGATAGTGTCAGCTTCACGACTGTTTTCTCTCTCGCCCTCTTCAGCTTCTGAGGTGATTCCGACGATTGTCTCAGAGTTCCCTTCGGTGACTGCAGGATGCGGAGTGGTTACGGGAGGGTCATCCGGGGGTGGAGTAGGATGTACCTCTGTCTTCGGTTTATTGGGATTGATGGCGCCAGTGGCCGTGGTCGCTATATCTGAGACGCCATGGGCCATTTGTGAGAGCCCGTTTCCAGCGATGTCGGACGTGCTCTTCAGGAAAGAGGACATTGTTACGCAGCAACGTCGGCAGGCTGGCAGATATATATACACCTAATTGAATTTGTGGAGACCATCATCATCCCTTGGCGCCACTGGGGAGTCGGGACGCAATCGACGACATCCACGTGATGTTTTAGCTCGACATTCAAGCGGGACTGATCATAGAGAGTGTGAGGGAGGATGTTTATGCTGGTTTTCATGTCCCTGAGAAGGAAACTAACCATAGAGTCGGAAGCAGACGCTAGTAATTTTTCAGATATTTTAGATGCCTGTCAGGCTGACCGTTTGGGATAGTCTGAGCAAGGCGCGAAGGAATTGGAGCACCTGAATTGGGAACTTATCTTTCAAGGAATGAAGGAGCCTGTTGGATGATTGAGGATAGCCAATGGATTATGTGACCTTGAACGTCACGTAGCAACACGTACGAGGTACTCAAATCTAGCCAAATGAACACGTCAGAGACGACGATTCTAGACCAGTCAATGTTAGAAGACACGTTGTTGAGCTCGTATACGAAAGGTCCGGTTATTCCGTATACACTTGGAGTTGCCCGCCCAAGCACGTTTTTGCCAGATCAGTTTTGTAGACTGGATATATAATATCCATCCATGTTTCATGATGAATTGTCCGGATTTCAGAACTTCAGTTCCAGTCGAAGCCGTATTACAACATGGTGATAGCGGTGAAAAAGGACTCCGTTTGATTATTTCCCACGCTTCAACTTTCCATCACATCATCATCTGTTATGAACACATTACTTGCCTTTCTTCAAATTCAACTCGAATCTTGCTGTTCCCTCCCAAATCTAATCTTGTTCCGATCCTGTTCCGAAGATCTCTGTATTGTACACCTGGTCTTGATCCGAGTCACAAATGATCTTTTCCGAATCCTCTGCTAAATGCTGCAATGTCTCTAATTGGACCGCAAACCGGTTTTCTAAACTCTAAACTCTACGACCATCTCTCATATTCAGTCATAAAGTATGGTTCCCGTTTCAATAAAGGCGAGGTTATCAGTATTCAGATCATATGGATGCTAAGCAGTGGGTCACAGAACTTTCGGGGGTTGATGGCGGTCCTGTAGGTTTACTCACGGTAGTATCTCAATTCAGTGCACAAGTGCTGTGTTCGTGAATGTTCTCTCACGGATTCAGAAGGCCGAACGTGCCACTGCGCGCTGAATATTGATTCATCAACAGCGCCAGTGCCTAGGCATCAACTTGTCGTTTTAGGGTGCTCAGCGCCCTACACCGAAGCTACTTATCCGCATCGTGTCAGGTTCCGTTTTCATTTCCATGCGTATTGAAGGGAGGGAGAAGCGAGGGGATTACTTTGGCGCATTCAATGCCTGCTTCCTTAGAAACAAGTACCGGACGATTCCATTGACGCACTTGCCTTCCGTCACTGACGCGTCTTTCTAGTGATTTGCCTGTTCATGTATGCTCATTCATAGCAAGACTGCAATGAAAGAACACATGGACGTTCCCGCGGATAAATTGCCTTGCATACATATAGATCCGCCCGATTGACATCTATGTGGCTAGAAGGGGGGATAACTTTCCATTTAGCAGAGCGCCATTGAAAACTGCAGGTGATCTGATTAACTTCATCACGTTCTATTACCGTTCGATTAATGATTGGTCGAGCCTGCGAACGTGCACACTGTGTTAGGATCAAAGCATGCTCGGTAGTCAGGTTGGCCGAGAGTATAAGGTGGTTGACTCGAAAGTTCCCTTGCCTCATCGTCCCATGGATTCAGAGAAAGCTTCCAGCGACGTGGGCCACGGACCCGCCATTGCCCGACCCGGATATGTCCTCGATGAACGTCGACGCGCAGCTCTAGCGGAGGTTGACAACGCCAAGTTCTCGTGAGCGAATCGATCACATTTTACCTGTCTCCAAACTCAAAAAGTTCGCAGATGGTTTCATGTAAAAATCTGCCTTGTCGCGGGGGTTGGCTTCTTTACCGATGCGTACGTTTGAATAGGTTAGAGAAAAAGTATACTTTATCTCACCTTGGCTTTAGGTATGATATCTTTGCTATAAACATCGGTGCAACCATGATTGGATACGTCTATGGTCACAGTGAGTCGGTTATTAATTCGACTTTTCTTTTCTTCATTACTCACCCTTGTACCAGACCAGGCGCTCAGCTCCAATCAAGATCTTGGCCTCAAAGTCGCCACCCCGGTTGGTACCCTCGTTGGTCAGCTCCTCTTCGGTTGGCTCGCCGATATAGTCGGCCGCAAGCGCATGTGTACGCACACGTCTCTCGTAACTTGTACCAACATCAGGCTCTAACTGTTGCAGATGGTGTCGAGTTGATTCTCATGATAATAGCCACGTTCGGACAGACAGTCTCAGGAAGTGGTCATGCAGTGAATATTATTGGTGTTCTTGTTGTCTGGCGCTTTTTGGTATGTCAATAATCCTTACTCTCGCCACAGTCAATTTAACAGCATCAACACTCAGATGGGAGTTGGAGTCGGAGGTGATTACCCTCTGAGCGCGATCATCTCCTCAGAGTTCGCCTCTACCAGAATTCGGGGTCGTATGATGAACGCAGTATTCGCCTTTCAAGGCTGGGGTAATTTTGGTATGCATTCAACGATCACGGCCAGATATTCAAAACTGACGTATTCTCTCCAGCCGCGGCATTGGTGTCTTTGATTGTCACCGCCGCCTATAAAGATGCTATTCTTCGCGATACGCCTCCAAATTACAATCACGTCGACTTCGTATGGCGTCTTCTCATCGGGATCGGCTGTGTTCCTGGTGTCATCGCCTTATACTTCCGTCTAACTATTCCCGAGACGCCTCGTTTCACCATGGACATAGAACGCAACATCCAACAAGCCTCCGCGGACATCACTAACGTCCTCACTGGAAAGTCTGCCGAAAGCCCAGACGCCGTCATCCAGCGCGTCGAAGCGCCCAAGGCCTCCTGGTCAGATTTCCTTGGATACTTTGGTCAATGGAAAAACGGGAAAATCCTCATCGGTACTGCATATTCCTGGTTCGCTCTTGATGTGAGTATGACCAATGACAGTAGTCTTGGAAATTTTTGACCGTCCTTGTAGATCGCTTTCTACGGCCTTGGGCTCAATTCTAGTATCATCCTGGAGGTTATAGGTTTCGGAACGCCTCTGACAAGTGGTTCGCAAAAGGTCTACGATAACCTGAAGAACATCTCAGTCGGTAACCTGATCCTGTCGGCAGCCGGTCTCATCCCCGGGTACTGGGTCTGCTTCCTCTTCATTGACTCATGGGGCCGGAAGCCTATTCAGTTGATGGGCTTTAGTGTGCTCACGGTCCTCTTCATCATCTTGGGTTAGCTATTCTTCCTCTCTACCTACCTGTTTTTACATAAAAGAATTTAGGCTTCGGCTTCGACGCCCTCAACAAGACGAAGTCCTCTAGAGACGCCTTCGTCTTCCTCTACTGCCTCACCAACTTCTTCCAGAACTTTGGGCCGAACACGACCACGTTCATTGTACCTGGTGAGGCGTTCCCGACTCGGTATCGGTCGACTGCGCATGGAATATCTGCTGCGAGCGGGAAACTCGGGGCCATCGTTGCCCAAGTAGGGTTTGCCCAGCTGAGGAATATCGGCGGGACTAACAAGTTTGTGAAGCACATGTAAGTTGTCTCTGCCCCAGGCCCAGGGGTCATATCTGACGTGTACGGGCGATTCTATAGCCTGGAAATATTTGCATTCTTTATGCTGACGGGTATCTTCTCGACCCTGCTCATTCCCGAGACGAAGAATAAGACTCTTGAAGAGCTGTCAAATGAAGATCAGGAAGGCTTCGTCCGGGGTAAGTCTCTCCTTCCCAGTCCCTTGTCCTTACTGACGGTCTCCTGTAGGTGCCGGTCGTCTTGAACTGGACGACAACGGTTTGGTAAAAACAGTCTCATGAGGAGCGGTGCGATGATAGTGCCGTATGATTGTTCACTTTGTTACGATCACTAACGTTCTGGCATGTGTATCTGTTCAATGAAATCTGTATTCAAATTGACGAAGGAAACGACCTTGTGCCTCTGTGATTCAATTGCCACAAGGGTAGACTACGGTCGGTGGGCTAGTATTGCGGGCGCTGTGCGCCTTCTGTTGCCGTCTTGAGCACTTGAAGTGCACGTAATGTTTGTTGTTCATTGTCCTTCATGTATGCTGAGATTCGTTCTTCTCGTTTATAGTATCGTAAGAATCCACACATCCACGCATGTGGGTCTTCTTTGAGTGGATGGGGGCCAGCATCGGAGCCTTGAATTTGATAACGAGTTCCTATCCCTCCCCACTGCCTTGGCCTTCTCTTTCCAACCCTGATCCTCATTCAAATTATCGACAAGAAGCATCACCGCTTTATTACGACGAACCAGAGCACTGGGCGAACCACTGGTTCACCCCGTACTATACTCCGACGCCGTAAGGCGGTTTCAAAGCTCAAGATAATGGAAACCTCGAAGATCACCCACCTCTGTTCCTGAATATATCACCAGCAGGAGTATCTTATGTCCGCACCGGAGCCACCAATGTCAGTACGTACGCTTGCAGTGTCCATGCGCTTTACAGTTTTGTTTAACTAAACTAGGACTTCATTTAGGGACTCTAACTCAGCAACAGAGACTGATGGTAATTATCGCTCCGTATTTCAGAGCCTTGCATACGCCAGCGGCTTCCCGCCGGGAAGACTTTCAGCCTAGTATTAACGACGTCGACCCTTGACGCGCCACAATTATCAAGGTTCCCCCGACCTTTGAATTTCCCCACACGCATCATAACAATGCTGACATCGATCGGTTTTCTGATCTTTGTCCTCGTCACCAGGCTCATAAACAGTTCATCAAGCTTATCTTCGACGTCTGGAACTCACACTCTGTCAGTGATACATCAAGAGAACGACATCCTCTCTGGAGCTAGAGCAAGTTCAGGTCGTCTGACCTTTTTTCCTGGCTCTGGATCCGCCGATCCAGACTTTGATTTCTGATTCGTCCCGGGTGTGCACGAATCCTGGCTTGAAGGAACACTGCTCCCGAGGGTCTGTGTCAAGTGGGTCTCGGTCAGACAGCCTGAATGTAGCTTCTAAAACAAGGGAAGGAATGTCTATATGCAGACGGTGGAGTGGCTTTTTGGCAACTCTTATCCCGTTGCTCGTTATCTTTGTATTTACCATTCACTGCCAGGGCCAGCTCCTTTTCAGGACGGAAAAAAAAAGTATTGACTTTATTTTCCCTATGTTATGGCACAAAAACGGGATACGGAAAACGCAGTCAAAAGTTTGTCCTATTTAGTGCTTCTTTCACATACCGAAAACAATCCCTCTTCTCGGGAGCGGTTTACTTGTTCTGACTGCCGAGGACGCCTTTTCATACTGTTTTTTGGGATCTTATCGATATACTTCGCCTACTTGACAGTGCGGAAATTATCTCATCTTTTAACTCGTCTTTGTGAACTCATCTTTATCATTAGAAGTTCAAGCCAAATGGCACAACATCTTGAGGCCTTGTATATCCGCCGAGAAGACGTACTGGCTCTCCAGCAAGTGATTGCAAGCGAGTCTCAGGTGACTACAATTATTTGCGGAGCCTGGAAGGGAAAAAACGCAGAGAGATCTGAGTTCTATGCATCAACACTCTTCCTTGTGGCACGTTCCTGGATGCCTATTCCCTTTGATTGGTCTCGCTAGAAGTCCCGGTGCTTCAAGCTTCAAGGTTTTAACTCGGTAAGTTGCATTCAATCACTACGGTCTAATGGATAGATTCTATTGGTACTTTGTCTACCATGTTTCTATTGTTAGTGTTCGGACTGATTATGCTCTCTTCGAAAACTGATTTCTTTAGGTTAGAGCCTAGGTCAGACTGGCCTCCAGTAGTTCACAAGAACTTTGCAATTACGGGAAATGTAAGGTCTCGACCACCGGGTATCTTAAGAAGGAAGAAGACCAGGGACTAAGTGGTTATTTTTCGAATGGTGAACATTCGGAGAACGGATAGTAGCAGGCTACCTACTGCCGGCAGCTTACATGGAAGCCTTGGCATCAACGACGACTCCGCATACAACTTTGCTGAGACGTGCGCTCGCAGAACCAATAGGCTACTAAAATTAGTCACCAAGTACAATCATGCCAGTGCCTACACTTCAAGTCGGGAGTAAGTAAGTGCCTAGGCCCTTGGAGGATACTACGTCCGAAGGAGTAGGGTGTCACAGTAGATGTTGAATGATGGGCGAGACTGGTGGCTAGAATATAACGTAGCGCCAACCGGTACCACGCACCTAGATAAGGGAGAACATGCACGATTTTTCAACATCAAAATTGGTTGGGGAAAAATTTAAATCTGCAAAAAAAAATGTCGATGCGGATACCGGACCGGATAATAGATAGGGGTGAAGAAAATACGGACTCGAGATTGATCAATTTTCAAGGTTCTTCTTGTTATTTTCTTTTGGACAGCTCAACTCAGTAAAAAAAGTGCCTCTCAGAGTCATTTCAGTACTTTGCAAGTACTGGAAGTGGGCACCAGTGGCGGAAGCCAGCGGCGATTCCCGGTCTAGGTCGTGATTACATCAGCATCCACCGTGGCAATCCTCTTTCCCCAATACCACCACCATCGTCACCACCGCGGGAATGAGCAGTGTTTTCGTTCCAGTTCGCGTCGTTTCCCTTCTTCGAAGTCTCGTCAACGTTATTTCCACTATATCTATCTCAAATCAATACTTACTGAAGCAAGGGGCCAAAACAGAGGAACAAGAGCAGCGAGAACCGCCACCGTCATGGATGTCGTTGGACTGGGAATGGTGGAAGAGTGGCGACCGATGGTACTGGAATCTGGGAAGGCCAGATTCGGGTATTCTTCACAGTGCGTTGACAGCCTAGTACTTATTACTGTCTACTAACTTTATTGCGTAGCTAGGGCCTTTCAGTGGTCATGGAGTTCTTTTAATTTGGCTTCGCTGACGGAACTACGGACCAATCAATCTTATGCACCAGTTCAGATGCCTCCGTCGCGAAAATTTCCTTCGGACCCCCCGCCGGAATCAGACGCGATTTCCCAGGACACTATCCATCAACTGATACGGAATCCAACGCTTTATAATCCCCTCAGAACCCCTCGTTATCCCATTGTTTTGTGCCATGGTACGTGTCCTTGCAGAATTTTCCTCTGACAAATATTCGTACTTACCTTCTCTTAGGTCTCTACGGTTTTGACGAACGTGGCCTGTCCTCCTTTCCTAGTATGCGCATGCAATACTGGTCAAATGTCCTTCGAATACTGCGGAAAACCGTCGGTGCAGAAGTCATAGTCACGGCGGTACCGAGCACCGGGTCAATAACTTCTCGAGCAGAAAGTCTAGACCGACAGCTTTCCGACAAGGCGGCGGGCCGCGGCATCAACTTGCTGGCACATTCGATGGGTGGTTTAGACTGCAGACATCTTATTACACACGTCAAGCCGTCAGAATACACGCCGCTATCGTTGACCACAGTAAGCACTCCACATCGTGGTAGTCCCTTCATGGATTGGTGTGCAGAGAATATTGGCATCGGAAGATTGATTCAACGCGAAGGGGAGCGTCTCGCGAAGACCATCGAGTCGCCCAGCCTGCCTGCAGAAGTGCATACACCAGAACCCGCAGGCGAAAAAACGAACTCCAATCCCTTCTATTCGCTTTCCCTCTCTTCTCTCCCTTCATCCTTCACCACGCTCCTTATGTCTATTTTAGATTCTCCTGCGTACTCGAACCTTACTTCCACATACCTCAATACCGTGTTCAACCCGAATACACCCAACAACCCTGCAGTGAAATACTTCAGTGTCGCTGGAAGGATGCCAAACGTGAACCTATGGCATCCATTCTGGTTACCCAAGATGGTTCTAGATGGCGTAGAAAAGAGGGAGAGAGAACGATTGCGAGACGTCGGAGAGAACATGTGGTCACAGCCTGAAGAATGGGGTCACGACGGCTTGGTCACGGTCCAAAGCGCAAAGTGGGGGGAATTTCTTGGGGTCATGGAAGGTGTAGATCGTGAGTAATTCCTGTCTTCTCCCTCCATTGTTACTGACGCCGTTGTTCGCAGATTGGGAGATCCGAGGTGCCAGAGGACTAGATATCGGCGGTGACTTCTTCAGCTCCGGTGAAGCGGAAGAGGGACAGAATAGGGACTGGGCGTGGCTAGCTAAGGCATCGCGGAAGGAGAAGGCGGATTTGGAGGAGGAATCAGAGAAATTCCCCCGGACTAAGATCGAACGACAGCAGGCGAGAGATCTGGAGAGGCAGAGAGACGACGATGTTGTGAAAGCATCCACGGACAAGCTTTCAGCGGTGTTTGACTGGATTGTCGAGCAAGTGCCAACTCCTTCGCCGTTGCTGAAGAAGGACTCGGGTCACTGTAGTGAGGTGAAGGAAGCCAAGGCGCGGAACGATTTGGCGACGAAGAAGGATCTGGAGAGATTCTATGTGGCGTTATCGAGAAAGATGTACGATGAGGGATTGTGAAAGAAAGTGAAGAAGCTAAGTAACGTATATCTGGTAAACCAGTGCATAATATCAATATTGTGCAGGGATGTCACCAGCATTCCAACCTCGAGAAGGGTAGAGGAGAGAAGGCCGCCGTCACCGCTAAGTATACCCATTTTTGGTGAGATTACCCTTGTCAGGCTTCGTCGACTTGTCTGATTCTCGGTTCCTTGCACGGCTGTGCCAGTATACTGGCCGCACTAGCTTGACTGCCCTCCCCGCGTTTGTCGAGTTGTGCAGAATTCTTATCAGTTACTAGGCTCTCGCTCGAAGCTGAGCAATCGATGAGTTGCACGTCGAGAGCCAACCTGTGCTAACTTGGGGGGGAATATATATGAATGCCGAGAGGCGGCGGTCAACCCTCTATGGGTCCCGGGCGTGGCACCCGTGAATGTGGTGCTTTTATCGGACTCAATACCAGCTAAAGATGCCTCAGGCCGGGGCAAGACACGAAACCCACCGAAAAACGCATGCAATCTTATCCCATTGGGCATCCCTCCTAGAAAAGAGTTAATGGCAAACATAAACCCAAGTCTATTCCTCAGGATCATTGATTGCCGATCAAGATCTCATCAAGCCGTCTTTGTTTCGCGCCGTTACGGAATTGATCATAACTTGGACTAGTTCTTTGTGCTGAGCGTTTGTCTTTTCTTCCAATGTTCCCTTGTACACCCTCTAGTTGAGGTCGTGCCATCACATCCTGGACGCGTTGTGCAAGTCTTTTGACAATTGTCCAGATGTCAATGAGAGTATGCTTTGCATGCGCAGCAGGACAATGTATCAATGCCACCAAGGAGCTGCAAGCCTTTAAAAGAGACGCGCCGGGCGTCGAGCCCTTCCTCACCATTCAACTCTCCCACCATGTCTGCGTCTTTCACATCGTCTGCGACCAGCATTCGCACGCCCATCGATGTATATCCTTCACCAGGAGAAGGCGGCCCAAACATCTTCACCAAAGAACGACAACGTTCTATCCATGACTGGCAGCGAAGAGTCAACAATTCCGGTGTAGCTGCTCCTCCCTCGCGCCCTCCTACCTCTGCTCCCGCTGAGGACCCACCCACGCGTTGTTCCTCCCTCACGAACTGCGTCATCCCTCGTTCCGTCCTCATCGATATCAAAGACACCCAATACGAAGATCACCACCGACTCCACACAGACGCGCCTCCTTTTCTCTCCTACAAAGAGGTCGAAGATAGGATCCGTAGCGCCAATTCTCCAACGCTCAATAGGGACTGGGAGAGGCATTTCTTTACAGGTACCCTTGCTTCATCATCTGACCCACGACTCCTACACACGCACGCAGCGGCGATACTGGTCTCCCCGGATTTCAATGTCGAGCAGGATATTCCGCGGCTCGCAGAGAAGTGCGTCCATCGAGTGGCGTTTAGGAAATTCGACTACGAGAGGGGGAGAGAGACACCTGAATCTATCGCCCCGTTCATTGTCGAGATACGTCGGAATATCTATGCCATATTTGGTCCTATGGTTGCAGAAGCGTTCCGCATCGAGGTAATAGAGCAGGCCATGACTTCGTTCGAGAGTTGCTGGTTAAGGGTGTGTGTTCCTCTCCATTTAGGTTCTTAATTATTGACCACCGTCTATAGATGCTTCCAAAGGCGATCATAACGGGAAATCCTGAACCGTTGCTGTTCACGATAGCCGGTACTTCCCTAGGTGCTTTCGTCGGTGATCTCCAAGTTTTGGGTTTCCTCGATGGGTCGAACGTAATAAGATGTCTCAGGATCCTACTAGACTCCATGGAACATATGGAGCATCTACAAGCCATTCATAAGATCCTTGAACGCACGAGCGGCGGGTACTGGCGCGATGGGTCGGGGCAGTTGTTGCCTTTACCATATGTCGAGGAATTCCTGTTTAGGTTTCTGAGACGCGCGCGATCGATTCCACTTGAAAGTCGCTCAACAGGACAGCAGTATCCTGAGTCCGTGGGCAAGAGGTGGATAGCCGAAGTCGAGCGAATGGTGCGGACACGATACACTGCCGACCTCGGATTCTAGTCATGGAGAGCTTTAATACCGTTCACACTTAGAATTTCTCGATCAGTAGAACATACATTACTCGCTCAATTATGAATCTACGTATTTCGATAGGCGTGAATATGATAATGTACTGAGAGGGTCTCTCTTCCAAAGCAAGTATGACTAGATACAAAGCGTTAACATGAACTAAATATCGAGAGCGGGAGCAGAGCAGGATCAGGAATGTTTGAAATCCTCATGTTGTCATCGCTCCTGCTTCGGATGCTTATCCATCCATGTCTTCATACATTCCGCCTTGTCCCAGGACGCGACGGCGATCTCAGCGAACCGCTTCTTCAGTTCTAATCTCGGGTTTTGAACGACCCGGAGCACCAAAGGTTCCGTCGTGTACCTCTGCAACTCCCGGACATATGTGTCCTTGAATAACCGCGTTTCCTGTGGGTCACGCTTTCGCTGGCAGCCCTTGCTCTCAAACCACAAAGGATGGCAAACAAGCGTCCAAAGCGGTACGGTCATAGCCATCTCCCAATCAATGATAGCGAGGATATGCCCTGCATTAGGACCGTCGGGCGCAATTATCATGTTCCTGTACGCGGAGGGTCAATGTCGGGCTCAAAATAGTTTGATTGAATCCCATACCACGGATTGAAGTCCATGTGGGCTAGGACGAATGGTCCCGCTGCACAGCCATCCAGTTCGTCCTCGATCACATCACGTATACGGTCCCGAAATTGGGGGATCACCTCCTGCGCCAACCGCCACTTCATATTGATGTCATTCCGATACCCGTATGACGTTTTAGCCAGCTCTGGCAGGCGCTCCATGAATTCAATCTCCTCCGTGAGGCCCGCCCTGAGCCACGGTCCAGATAGCTTCCATGGGCCACGATCATAGGAACAATTTCTTTTGCGAGCTGCGGACTCGTGTTTGCACCACGCCACGGGTCCGAGTCTGAAACAGTCGGGTGGTGCAGCGTCATGCTTGAAGTAGATTGACCCGATGCGGTCGAATTTTAGTTGGGAAAGTTGAAGCACTATACGAGCGTAATCTCGAATGGCGTTGAGTTTGAGCTCTAAGTCTAAGTCCTCCCAAGGCGATCCGTTCATGTCTGATCCTTCCGTCTGATGGATCGAGTATAAGCACTACAACGAGGCTCAAGGACCAATCACGAACTTACGAAAGATATGATAGAAAAGGCTTGCCCGATGGCGTTATGGCGGGTAGGACAGTACCCGTAAACAACTGGAACAGGAATGGTTGTCTTCAGCCTCACAAAGACCATCGTTGCAATCTAAAAATAATTTTGAAATTGTCTCCAATGTGCACCATGCCAGCGGTTGTGAGAAGCGGGTACATACCTCAGATTCCATGCTGATATCCGACCTCGACTTGACATCACGAGCAACCCGGGCTAGCACTTTCTCTGGCACTTGACCTTGGCGGTCGAGAGGGACATTGAGATCCAAGAGGTAGAGCTAAAAGTCGGCGACGTCAGCATGTTGATATGAAGAGGCTCATGAATAGGTGAGACCTCATTGTAGAATCCCCACCGATAAGGTTCTTCAGGTGTTGCACAGGTGACTCCGAAAAGACATTCAGTGATTCGAGAAAACTGTGTCGTATCTGGAATAGACGTCGGCTTCCTTCCTTCTGGAACGGGGCACTCGAGGACGAAGGGGAATTCCCAATCTGTGGCTGCCATTGCAAACCCTGGTACAAGATTATTCGAGCCTGAGCAATCCGAGAGACGAAGAGCGACCAGAAATCCGCACCTTTAGACGTGTTCCTAACCACCGCCACCAACCAGAAAGGCTAACCACAAGGAAGTGAAGGTTCGAAAGTGACAATCCGGGAGGCTTTTCTGCAGCAATGCTACTGGAACATGGATAGCAGTAAACGTGGATACAAGTTCATATTCGGGGACAATATGATAGTAAAAAAGGTGGACACAGCCCAAAAAGAACTATATTCGGGCCGCCTGGGATTCTGACAGATCCCAGCGCGCTGTAACCCAGGAGAGATCCGGACAAGCTAGTTCGTACTTGGTGAGCACAGAAGCAACATACCGACTGCCTAAAGCGGCCAGCCGAAATCGAGATAGAGGGGTTTCGGAAATCGCCGTGCTGATCCCAATATGGGCATCAAACCTTCGAAATGATTTTTCACCTCGGATTTCGATTTCAACAGACATGCGGACTGTCTTGTATGGGAATTGAATCACCTCCACATTGTCCACGATCTTCGGCCAATCTCTTGACCCACCTCAGCTGTTTAGCTCGAACAATCAATGAGCATACAATCATTAGCCAATAAGGGTCAGCAGGACCTGGTGTTTGGCCCAGTGAGCCCTTCGGTATATCATGCCGCTTCCCTAACACTCCGTAAGAACATCACTTGACTGCGTTCCATCCGACCTGCAAACCAGACGTCAGCCCCAAGGAATGAATGTCAGGGAACCACACCAATAGAAAGACACCAAACCTGTCACGCAAAGAGAATGGATTCATATTTTACGTCGGAAATTTGGCGGCGTCATGTTACAGCGAGGCTCCGCTCTCATCCCTGTGCTCGGCATTCTCCTTGTCTCCCGGTTTTGAGCGGGTGTGAATTAGAATAGGGCGTGTTGGATTCGATCGTGAAGCGTTTTTCTCACTCCGGTCCTAGACGTCAGAATCCAATGCTGCATTCCCGGGGTACTCTTGGCAGACCTGCATGTCTCGTCATACGACAAGGTCGGCCCGGCTAGCGGCCTCGACAATTAGCATTAAAGTATGCAGGTACGCATGCCTGCATAGAAGATGATCTCCGTGGTAAAGATCTCCTCTCGGAGATTCACGAGGGAAGGCGGACATTCCCGGATTTCTGATCCTGAACGACGAGGGAGCGTAGTCAATAAGTGATACGTAAAAAAGGCGCAGAAAACGCGAAGCCATACGACCCATCGGGTCACAAGCGAGCGCCTGGTATTTCGTTGAGCATTTCTCGGTGTAGTCTGGGCATGAATCGGATAGGACTAACGGATAACCACGGAACAACCGCTGGGCTGGCCAACGATGTCGTTTCTCACTTTGCCCGAGCAGCGGTCCTGCCCTAGGTGCCACGCCTTGGACTTATGTCCTCCATATGTTGAAGAGTGACGAGGCCTGTACGATGTGTAAGCAGATACGACGCCTGAAGCATGATTCGCGGAGCAGGGTTGCAATGAAAAGTTGTAAAAGCAGCATCGATTTATTCTAGGACGATAAAGCAGTCTAAAGTAAGAGTATTTAGACTGGGCAATGTCATGGTCAGTATACAAATGGGAGGGCCAAGATAAAACACGCACATTACACGTTCCCGGTGGCATCACTCAGACTGGGAAACGAATTTATAGAGGTTACACATGCCATGATGATACAGTTCCACGATGAACGTTAGGAAATCTATAAATGTACATTGCGAAATTTGACCATTGACCAGCGGAGTTTTACTCGATGATGTTGAGTTCTCGTTTTCGTGCTTTGGCGAAGTCGTTCTTGTACGTATCCCAAATTCTGAAGATAAGATATATTCAGAAAGTCTTCCAATAACGATTCTAGAGAAGTCATACCGTGTCAACTCATCGATGTACAAGGATTGAATGCGCCTAATCTCTTCTATATCGGGTTTATCAATCTGCTTGACGTGAATAGGCCGACCGACTAGATAGTGGGAAGCGCTCAGGCTGATGGCTACAATGGAGAGATATCGCACTCACTGACGACGACAATCCGCCGTCTGTAAGGCATCAGACCTAGATTATCTATGTGGGTTTGTCAGGGCCGATATGAGTTCAAGATGTTTTTGCGACCCTTACAATTTAACAGTCCACGCCCATGAAAGAGTGGGAAAGTGAATCCAAAGATCGACTGGAACTTCTTCTGAATGATGTATACTGTCGTCCCCTTTTCGTTCGGCATCTGTTGGAAGATCTGATACATAATTGTGATGACTATCATGTTCTGAGAGCGTGAATTTGAATGATCCCTACGTCGTTTTCACCGAAGGAGAAGACCGGCACGAGATTCGCCCTGTCAGTCAAATGGGTATTTATTCTGACCCAAATACATAAGACACCTACCCTTGCTGGATAGCAATCTTGATGAAACCAAGCCTAGTTGATATAGTGAGATGGCAATGCGTACAGACAGGAAGACATCTGTGCGTACCGTTTTTTGAGAGTGAGATCAACGGTGCCTGGACGTGCACTCAGACTTTCGGCTGCTCCTCCAATGACGATGGCGATCGACTGCCCGGGGCCACCTTCAAGAATGTTGCTGCATGATCTCTTGCTCACGCTGGCTATACCCATCCACATTATCAGGTCCCGGTAAAACGGTAGCTTGAAATTGCTGGAGAGTGTCAGTAGGTGGGGAGTTATTCCCGGAAACGCCTTCGAAAACCCGGTTGCTGCACAGAAGCATTAATTCTGCTTCAATGACAGCACATGGAAAGCATACCTTCTGTCGCAAAGGTCGCCATTGCACCCCTGAATGAAATAGCGTTATGTTATGCCACAACGGGGCCTGAATGAGGACATACATTCCAATGATTCCTGTGATTCCAGCGAATTGAGATGAAGAACACAGCATAACATGTCAACTTACCATGAGGATGGTACCCAAAGATATAGGTTCGGTCCGCAGGAAGATCGGCCTCCTACGGTAGAGTGAGCACATCATCATTTCACATCGGAGCCCAGTGACCTTCATCAGCCTTTTACACACCCCACATAAGTGAAATTGCTGCGTTGAAAACGAAATACCACTGCGTACGATATAGGGTAATAGTCGGCAAAATATTTCCAGCAGACAAAGTCACGAAACCATTTGCTCGGCCTTCCCCCGTGAATGGACGCTTTGTCAATGAAGTGAACCCAGATGTGATAAAGGGCGAGTAAAGGCCATAACGGGGGGAAAGAACTGAGATAAGACAGATAAAGTTAGCACAGTGAACGCTTCTCTGTAGGCGAGTGGCGCACCAAAGGTAGAGAAACAGGCAGGTCAACAAGACAAACAGGACTGACCACGACGCCACCGCCGTCATTTGAAGTCTTCGCTGCAGTGGAACCCTGGATGGTACGAAACTGCATATATGCTATTGAATTGCAAGAAGGATGTCGGGCAGAAAAAAAGCCGAACTCAACGTGATCTTGCAGTGACTGTTTGATGGGTTCCAACGGTGTCGCCGCGAGTTCTGACAGCCTTCCCGTGAGCGACGATGCCTGCAAAGGATCCATGACGGCGGTGGTCGTGGATGTTTGCGGTGACCTTGGAGAAGAATGTCTCGCCGGAAGCCGGCAGTTGCCGGCAGCCCCTATTTACCTTACCATGCCGTCACTGCGCGTCAACTCCTCCACGACGGTTCCGGCATGTCTTAATAGAATCTAGGAATCTACCGCATCCTTGCGAGGGGTAGGTAAATGAAGGTAACGAGGCGTATGCAGAATTATTCCGAACAGATGCTCAAAAATACTTCTGTAGGGAACACGAAAATACTGGAACGGTAATAGTGGAAATCGTCCGGTCCATTATCTTAGGAAATCCTTCTTTCCTAGGACCTGATACACTCGACGATTGCGGTGCAGTACGTAGCTGCTCACAATAAACACAGAAATACTCGATAGAAATTCTACCGTTCGCTTAACGTTGCATCGCTGAGTTGGTAACAAGCGCTTGTCGATTAGCATCAAAGACGTCCTGTTCGAAGCCTTTCGAATGTATCGGTAAATTCGTTCCGAACTCCGTCGTTCCTGAGCTCCAGGTAAGTTATCGAGAAGATATGCACGAGGTTGGAGTCGGTAATTTCCGTCTTGCAACCGACATCCGTGAATGTATACAAGGTTAATCATTAATACTGTCATTCTGGAAGAATTGAGAAGGCTTGCATCGCGTAAACTAGTCTCACTAAGGCGAGAAGACACTCCTTCACGGGAGAACAACATCCCTTTTAAATTTTCCCTGGCAGATCACTGTCGCACGATAGTCTCGGGCCAATTCATTGCTGGTAGACCCTCGTCCGATGAGCGGTATACCAACAAGGCCAGCCGAAAGGAGTGCAATCGTTACTGGGTCCGTTATCAACAGAAGAATCGCATTTCTTGCGAGAAAGTTCAGCAGAAGTATTAAGCGTCGGGTCCAGTCGAGTGAATAGGCTTAATAATACAGTAACAGCTGTGGGAATGAAGGAAAGCATCTGACTGACAGGAAAGCTATGAGATGTCTACATTGAAAGCTTAATTAAAGTTGGATTATCCCATTCGGATGCGGTGGTAGCTGACAAGCAACGGCCTGAGAGAAACTGCCGATCATCAGCACAGCCACACCCTTTTCCCACTTTCCACGATCTCAAATTTTCTGGACCCCAAATTTGTGTCATATTCACGCACCTAATACCCTAGTTTCCAGGTTTCCGAACTCATACTGACGCAATATGAGTGTGTCGTCCGTCTCTTTGGCGCTGGGAAAGAATGCTCATTTATGACTCATATAGATGTGGAAAGCCTTGATGGACGCTTGTTATTTGCCATTCCAAAGAAGGGTCAGCGCGTGCAGGAAATATCACAAAGAATACGTAACTGAACCTGCATTTTATCTATAGGTAGGCTGTACGAAAAGTGCCTATCAATTTTAGCTGGTGAGTCACATTCATCCGACGAACCAGTTCATCTACGACCCATATCTCCTCTAGGCGCCGACATACAATTCCGGAGGCACAATAGACTAGATGTATGCCTCGTGCAGAACCATCCCATTGCCCTGTGAGAACGTTTCTTGGCACTTACCAACCATCCTAACCGAAGCCAATTAATCAGTGTATTCCTCCCCGCATCCGACATACCCTCTTTCGTTGGGAAAGGCGACGTCGATCTAGGAATAACAGGTCACGATGTGATCCTCGAATCTCAAATGCAGCAGCATGTTACCGAGGCCCTACGGCTAGGCTTTGGAAAATGTTCCCTCCAGGTCCAGGTCCCTGAAGCCGGACCAATCAAAACCGTAAAGGACCTTGCGGGCAAGCGTGTCGTCACGAGCTTCGAGGTCTTGTCTGGAGAGTATTTCTCAAAGATAGACGAAGACCTGGGCCTGGAAGATGAGGCAAGGACGAAGATCGAGTATGTGGGTGGGAGTGTAGAAGCGGCTTGTGCATTGGGACTGGCAGACGGGATTGGTACGTACCCATCAACCGATGCATGTTCTGTTCTATACTTATTTGTTACCGCAGTCGATCTCGTAGAATCTGGTGATACCATGCGTGCAGCTGGTTTGCATGCGATAGCGACGGTTCTAGAGACAGAAGCCGTTCTCATCAAATCCAGCGTCCCAAAACATCCCGGTCTCGAGCCTTTGGTCAAACAAATAACAAGCCGTATCGCGGGCGTCGTAGCAGCCAGCAAATATGTTGTCTGCCAATACAATATCTTGCGCGATAAGCTCCCTGAAGCCACGATAATCACTCCCGGTCGAAGGGCACCCACTATAAGTCCTCTTGAGGAGGAGAACTGGGTCGCAGTCAGTAGCATGGTCGAGAAGAAGAAAATTGCAGATATCATGGACGATTTAGTCAAGATTGGTGCACACGATATCATGATCTTCAACCTAGACAATTGTAGAGTTTGATTGCCAGTTTCGACTAGAGCATTCCATCTTAATCAAAGATGTCAAAGCCAATACCCCAGCCTTTGCTCGGATTCACCCCTCTCTTCGGTTCGTGCAATAACGCGGCTGTCTCCAGCTTCTCAAATAGTTCATCCGGAAGTTTCGTGACTGTCCAACTCCAGTTAGTCAAAGAAACAGCACAGCAGACGGAACAACGAACTATGTAGGTTTTCTTCTACTCTGCATGGGGTTACACTTTTCGGAAGGACGACAGTCTGGAGATATGTGAGTAGTCTCTTCTATGTGATGAGCCCGGTGACACATACCCCACGCTGAACATGCCACGAATTGATTACTTGGGCGGGAGTGATGTCAAGTTCAGCGGCAATCTCCTTGACCACAGGAACGGAGAGGGTCTCTCCGACGCGTCCATCGCCTCCAAGAGGGGAATACGCTTCTAACAAGATTCCGTACTCCTTTGACCACTAGTGTTCCGGTTAGCGTGAGACCAAACACTGCAAGTACAGCTTACGGCTAGTAATTCCGGTTGTGGGAACCAGAAATTGATCTCGACCTGATTAACCGCTGGTGGATACTTCAAGGGGTTAGCGGTCAAATTTTGGATCCTGGAACGGCGAATTACGACGAAAGATTCGGAGGCAGTACAGTCAAGTTTACCTGCGTATATTGAAGCTGCACAGCATGAGGACGTTGAAGTAGAACCAGGTTACGCATGCACAACGTACTTGCTGACACCGATATTTCTGATTTTACCCTTGTCGACTAGTTCTTCAAGCTTCTTCCAAGTAGGATACGGATCATCCGTAAGTTCTTGATTGTACACAGACCCATCTTTGTTCAGCGCAAGGGGCCTAAGAGCAGAATTATTTTCCATGAACATATTGATGAATGTGAGCTTTACTGACCAATGAATGAGATAGAGATCCAAGTAATCAGTCCCTAGTCGAGACAATGACTCGTCAAGAGCACTTTCGACATCGTCTGGGTCATGAAAAGAGTTCCAGAGCTGACAAGGATAGATGAATAAGTATCCGCGCCGCGTAGGTATTATGAGGCTATTCACCTTGGAAGTCAACCAAATATCTTCACGAGGGGTGTCTGTTTGCTTTAGAGCGGCGCCCACCTCCGCCTCGTTCTGAGACACAGTGAGAAGGCGGTAGGGTGTAGCGAACCACACGTACCCCGTAGATCCAAGCACCGTCAAGATGCTGGTATCCAGACTTTACAGCGGTCTGCATGAACTGTAAGGCGATATTCCTCTTTACTCTCAGTAGAACATACCTGCACTGCTCTCCCAACTTCGTTCTTTCCTGCTTTCCACAAACCTAGGTGTACATGAATCTTCTGGTCAGTACTCACAAACGAGTGTGAGACCCACCAAGAGCGACCGAAGGAATCTTGTCTCCGGAGGGTAAAGTGTAGTGCTTGGGCAAATCTTCTCCCGAAGAATTATACCTGCTACACCTTCCAGTACCCAAGAATGAGTGTGTAAATCTAGTACCATGTAGACCGATGCCGAGGGTGAAGAACACTAGAAGGATTACGCAGACTCGTTTCGTTTTCCAGTGCCGTGTTTTGGTTGTCGACCCGTTGTGGGCGGGCAATTGCTCGTAGGTTCCCTTGGAAAACATGATGGCGACTGTGATACGACAAGCGGTTTCAACTGAGTAAGCAAAGAGTGGGGAATGTATGTAACCCGGGCCGGTGGTGAAATTCACTATTAGCTTATTTCAACCATAATGTGGACATAACACGCTATAAGGCAACATATTGGTAGTGGATCCAGTGACTGGTGGTGGGGTAGGGTAGGGGACACGCTTGAGACTTTGGGGAAGTAGAAAAGTCCAGGAGAAGGGGTGAGCGCTTGGGCAAAAGTGGCGAAACACACAGGGTAAAACTAGGAGAGTGTGAGAATAGATCATATGTGGAAAGCTCGACTGAACTGAATAGCTTATCCCCCGATCGCTGCAGGCTAATACCGGAGATAATTATCTAGATCAAACTAAAATAATGCTAACATCTTCTCTAAAATACCCTGATCTGTCCAGCGCAGTATATAGTCTGCTCGCTCCCCCTTCACCTCACTCCCGTGTTCGAAACAAAGCGGAGCTAATGAAACAGGTCCATCCGGGGCCTGTTTATATGTTAAGATATCCCTTAGGACCTCTTTACTCCCCTGCCCAATGAGAAGCCCAAATAGCTTCTTCGACGACATATCATCCCCAGGTGTCATCATCAAGTCTGGCCAGATATTACAGGCGACATGATGAACGGCGACGAAGCGGACAAACCCGTCCATCGAAGGGCCTATTGTCACGAGTGCACGAACATAAGCGCCGATCATCTCAGAGCTGCGTTCAACAGGATAGAGATACTCTCGAACATCCGAGGTAATGACAGCATCGAGAGGTACATGAATGCTCTTGATGAGATGCCCGAAATCCAACCAGAGATGTTTCCGATAATCCACAGCGTAATGCATGGACGTCGGAGGCAGAAGAAGTCGAGCAAATAAGGGATGGGCGAAAGAAATGGCGTCATATAAAGCCACAAAGTCCGTGTAGTATTGGTAAAATGGCGTTCCAGCTCCAAGGAATCTTGCAGCGACCATCTCTAGATCATCTTGTCTGGTCGACTTGACTTTCAGTTGCATGCCCACCGCATACGGAGAAACCAACTCGTTCATCAGATACCCCACAGCCGGATCGCGGAATACCTCATCCTGACCCTTATCATGATCCTGTTCGTGCTCCAGCATGAAGACTTTCATGCATCCAAATACTGCCTCCGGCCCGGATAACACGACGTCCGCCAGGCCGCTGGCAAACCTCAGAACAGCCTCTCGTCCCAGATGTGCAAGCAGAAGAGACGCACGCACTATCTCGGTCTCCGATGTGTCCCAGGACGAAGGGAATGCGCCCTTCTGCTGGAATACAGACAACTCGTGACCGGAACGCAAAACGTGGTCAATTGGCGTTAAAGCCCAATCTCCATTTAACGGAAGTCCAATGGGGTCCCAATCCGTTGTGATGAGCACGGAGGTCGCCAGTCTCTGAGATGTCGAGAGTAAGATTGATTTGGGTGTGGGACTTGTAGGTGCAATCTGGATGTCGTCTCTGGGCTGAATAACTTGGTGCAGTATGGGCTTGATCGCGTCCATCCCGCCCCGTTCCCAAATGATGTTCGGTATCTTCAGTTGTCGTTGTTTAGCCCAATCTGCCGTAATCATCCCAAGAAGGTCGTCCATGATCGTAAGCGCGCGGCCTTCATCCCCAGGATAACACCTAAGGATGATAGCAAAAGCTTGCGCCATCCACAAATCATCTGAACTCCCGGGAAGCTTCCTCGACAAGAGAAGATAATAGTAGAGGAGGGAAGCAAGAGGTCGACACATAACTCTAGCATATGCGCCGACCAATCCACGATGCTCAGATTTGGGAGGATAATTCCAGACCGGATGCGAAACCAACAGGGCGCACAGCTGCGATATCCGAGAAAAAGGGAGATCAAACGGTGGCGACTCCGGTGGACCGCTCGACGAAGGTATGCATGCTAACCATAATCGTATCACGGCTGTCAGCGCACCGGCGCACCTCCCCGCACTCAACAGCGTTGGTAGCCACTGTGAAGGAGCTTCTCGTGACTGGAGGTTCTCGAGATCAGCCTTGAGATCTTCTAGGGAGGCTAGCATGATCTGTCTAGCCAAGCCACCCTCGTCTTCAAACCCAGATTTTAAGACAGTCAAAACGGCCTCCCGTTCGGCTTGGCCGCCCCGAGGACTATTGACTCGGGAGCCTTCTAGCCATGCGCTGATACATATCCAGATGGCGCTTTGAGTATCAACTATCTGTTTCAGTTGGCCCTTATCCTCCGGTAATTGATCACAGGCCTTCAATGCCAACACGTCTTCGCCCCATCCCCATGCAACAACCCGACTCCACAAAATGTCATGACTGGGAGAAGTCTTGTGAGGATCTGTTGCGCAAATCATCCACGTCCCTATCAACTCAGCCCATGCCTGAGCTAACTTTCCCCCGGTCTCCGTCACATAGACGGTCAGACGCATCCAAAGTGTTTGTGCATCCGTCGCGGTATGCGAATACATCCCATACCGTCCCAGAGAGGTGTAAAATTGTAGGGTAGACACCAAGAGTTCATGGGCCAATTCGGCAGGATACTGTGCGGTTCCATCATTGGAAGGTATGGTGCTTGCGATGAACTTGAGCATCGCATCTGCCGGATCACAAAGCGCTTTGGCGTTATGCCGCGAAGCACGGACAAGGGTAATGAGGCAGTGAATAGCAGGAGGACGTGGCGTAGCAGCAGAGAGCAGGAAGATATTGACGATACTGGCAACGAGACTGGACGTTTGAACAATCTTTTCGGCCGCAGTATTGGAATGCTTGGCAATCCGGTGTACAATGCCAAGGAGCTGGAGTTGATTTGGAGTAGGGAAGGATTCGACGGAACCGAAGTCTGGGGGGATGAGAGTAAGGGAGCTAATTGCGAGAGCATCTCAGAAAGAGGTAGAATATCGATTAACGAAGATATAGACGGAGGGGGGATCGTAGTGGTGGCGGTAGAGACGTCAACTGACATGTTGAGTTCGACCTCCCCAAAAGCAGCTTCTACGTCATTCAAATCAACCTGTAGGTCATCAATCTCTTGAGCCTCCCAGCCAACAAGACATTGCCAGACAACAGCAATACCTCTTGCACCAACACTTCCCCGCTCGGGTAAGACTTCCAGACCGGCGAACAATATACGCTTGAGAAGTGTGGCAGACTTGGCGGACAGATCATTCAGCACTGGATCGTTCCCGCCCTCGGTGCACTTTCTCAACCACCGGGCTACGCCGCTCAAAACACCCAGCATAGCGGCCCTCTGAGCGGCAACGCTGGACCGTGTCAGGAGGAAAACATCATCAAGAGTATATCCAGCATGTGATCCCTCGGCATGGTGATGCAAACCCAGATGTGTAGGGAGAGTCAAACTGATAGATGAAGGAATTGAATTACCCGAGAGATCAAACCGTAGTTTGTCAAGCGATGAAGAATTGTCCGACTGGTCATCCGGTGAGGATGGGTTCATCCATGCTAGGTCGGGATTGGAGGACGGAGCAGAAGGGAAATATTTTCGACGAATATACTCTGGACTGCCTTCTTCTGGATCCTCGCTGGTAGTGGGATACGTCCCTAAAGAAACAATATTCTCGTCTGTTCCTGCAGGGGGAGGTGGGGGCAAGGCTAGGACAGTCTTCTTGCGAGGAGAAGGTGGGGCTGACTCATAGACATGCACGTCGGTTGGCGAAAGTTCAGCAAATCTTATCCTCCGAACACCTTTGCTAGGCGTCGATGGACGCGTCGCACTCGCAGAGAGAGAGGGAGGAGGAAATGATGCTAGCGGAGGAGAGACTGTTGAAATGGCGGATCAGACATCAGGGTCGAAAAGAAGGTTGGTGCAAGTAACATACCTGGACGGCTGGTAGGCTTTTCAGATGTTATTGGAACTGAATACACCGTCAATAAAAGTTTAGGCATACAGACAAAAAGCATGCCTTCAGGAAGCCCTTTTTCCGAATTTCGCCTTGAGCTGGTAAACAAGTCTACGCGTGGTGTTAGATGGTGTCGATATTCACAGAAATGCAAGTGAATACCTGGCTCCTGCAATAGCCCATTTCCTGAATTCCAATGAGAAATTGCTACATAATATATTGCAGACTTCTCACCAGTAATGGGTGTGCCCTCAGGGCGTTTACGCTTCATCTCCTCGGAATCTTTCTCTGCTTGTCTTTCCCGTGCCTCTCTCGCTCTCCTTAGGATACCACCGATGTCTGCCCCGAACCTTTCGTATATCTCGTTCCGTTCGCGTTCTCTCTCCTCTGCAGTCATGTTCTGCACCTGTAGTTGATTCTGTCGGCTGATTTCTTCCCGCCAGTCAGCCACAGGTTCTTCACGTTCAGAAACACTGGACGCGAAGGGTTGAACCTTTGGAGTCGGAACAACCGTAGGAACACCACGTGGTCGAGTATTATCGGTCTTGCGTTCTTCATCTCGCCTCCGCGCGAAAGCACTTTTCGAGCGATGTTGTGCAGCTGGAAATCCTGTCTTCGATGGTTGGGGTGGCCGGTGTAGAGCAAGGGAAGGTGGCCGTTCAAACACCGAGCCAACTAGTGATGTACCATTCGTGCGTTCGGGCATGGCTGAGGTGCATGGGCAACATACAGTGCAGGGAATGATGTAGTCGTCGACAGAACCGAAAAGAAAGTTCGATGGGCGGTGATTGCCTAAATTGGAACTCGCCGGCCGGCTCCCTGAGCTCGGCAGCCATTTCAAAGTCCGTGGCCTCGCTGCTAGCTAGCGGAGTTTAAATGTATCCGTTATTCTAAGAGTACTTCGATTTCGACCGTAGCTTCATGGGGTGTTACGCGTTATGCTTTATGGGCAAATTACCATAGCTTCATTCACCAAAATATGATGAGAAATTACCATATATAGTGTTTCCGGCGCCAGCCGGCCCCCGAAATTTGCCAAATTGGGCCAATACTACCTCTCAGAAGGGCTTGTTATGCGTTACGAATTACCGGGAGCTTCACTTCACAGGGTCCCGTTACGCGTTACGTGAATTAACGGTCGAAATCGAACAGTATTACGACCGCATGTTCATATAACACATAACGCGGCACCATGAACTGAACTTAAGTCATATCATATAACGCGTAACGCAGGGTCATGAACATGTATCTAGGCAAACGATATTTACTCATTTTTTCGGGTGTGATTTTTAGCCATTTTCTGACTTAATTTCGGCCTATTCTTTGTCCAAAATACAATCCTCCACGGGCTTTTGCGACATTTTGGGCCAATTCGTGACTCAACTGGGACAATTCTGTCCGGCATCCCATGAACATGAACCTATGCCATAATCTATAATGCATAACACCGAGTCTTGAACATGAGTCCGGGTGAAACTAACTCATAACACATAACACCCGGTGAACATCCGGTCGTAATACTACAGTAGTGATAGTTTTCCATGCCACTAACCTCGTGAGCCTCCACACTGGGCAAATGCAAGTCGCGAAGTTCGAATTGGGTGTAACGATCATGGTACATACGTGGGAGGGAGACAGTGTTTGTGTTGTGGAAGGATCACAGGCCATTCTCTTTGATACAGATGGAAAGCGTTAAATTTATTGTGTCGCTGTCGTAGGGAACACGCAAAGGTGGACGGTCGAGTAAACTACCACCATAAGATAGATAGATAGCCGGACAAGGTCCCAAAGAGGAACGCCGGGGTTCTGTGCCGCCACGGAACAAGAAACTTTCGGTTAAGCGTTGACGGAAGTGATTGGCGCGACCCGAATGCCGGCTAGCGCGTCGATGAAAGCAGTTTGCGGAGGTCATCCAAGACGGCGGGGCAGGGTGTAGACACACCTACCGCCACTATCAACACTGGCGCGATGACCATCGTTACAATACGAAACGTCGAATTCATCAACAATCTAGCTTTATTTTCCGACGTGTTCTCTCGCTCACTCGTCCCGACCATGCTTTGGAGAGAATTTTTCGGATATTTGGGTCGTGAAATGGCCATTTGGTAGTGCTCATTTTATTCTTTACACGGTTTTACATCATTTCTTGTGCATAAGAATAAGGCTATGATTTTCGTTTTACCACACGTTCCCGTTAGAGCTTCGAGTGCTCCTTTACCCGACAGCGTAAAGGAGCAAGGACATCCATAGCTTGTTTGGCATATGCAAGAGCGAGATCACGGGTACGTTCTACACCTGATGACTTGCGTATGTAGTCTCTGGCGAGCTCGACATCGCCTGGCTGGTTGAACTTCCTTTTGATGAGGGGCCCGATTTGGGGATGTCCTTCCCAAGCAAAGAGGGCGGGGCCTGCGGGGCGGAGGAAGCCCCACGGCGGAGGGGGGACTCGTCGATAACATCGCCGTGTAAGAGAGAGGCGGCATGGATCATCTCGACGATCTGGGCGAGGCACGTTTGGGCGGGGAGGACACCGGTCCATTCTTTCTGCGATGCCGAGCTAGCTGTCGTCGTCGCATGTATATTCCATTTTTCGGCGAAGGGGGATGTTTTGATGGGTATGCTGGGGCTAAATTCGTTGAGCACGTCCGAGCGGGATAGAGGTGAGTCCAAATCATGGGCGCCCTCCCGGTGTTTCTGCTCCCAGTTTTTGCCGAGCCCGTTTGTCGCTTGGGAGAGCAGGAGGATAATGAGCGGCCAGAGCTGTTTTGTGGGCTGGAGGAAGTAGTATTTGGCTATTTCGTCGAGGGCAGGGCTGGAGGAACCGAGGAGATCAAAGAGGGCGCTGGGGACTTGGGCGAGCTGGAACGCGAGGAGGACGAATGGATCCGGACGCGTATAAGATGAGATTCCTGCTCGCGAGAGAATGGCTTTCTTCAATCTTGCACGGTATGGGAATGACGGCACGAATAATGCTACCAGCCATCCTCGCATCTGAAAAAGTATAAGTAAAGGATTCGAGTACAGTAATTGTACAGTAAAACGATCGGCCGGGCCGGGAAACTCCGATGACAAGAACTTAAGGAACTCGGCTGTTCGACGTTCAACCACTGATTTGTTGGGGGCTCCCTAATTTTACAGATACAGATACACAGCTGTTATAACAGACCTCAATCACTTACTCCTTGGGTTCAAACTTTGCTAAATACTCCTCCGGAAGACAGCCCTCCTGACTTCGTCTTTCATAGACTCTCAACCATTCTCCGTCGCGAATCAGCGTCAACCTACCTGTTTTCCCCTTCTTCACAACCAGCGCCTGAATGGTCATCAAGACCTTCACCAGCTTCTTCAGACTGGGCTGCACGATCTTCGCTTGGTTAGTGAGAGCGCTGAGCTCATTCTTCTCAACGGCACGGAAGCGTCCTAGATTATGGATGCCAAGGAAGTGACGAGGCGTTTGCGAGAGGAAGAGTTGGGGATACTGCTCGTACCAATCAAACTGGGGGCGTCTGCGTTCCGAGACGGTGGTAAGTTCGAGGATAGCACTTTGAGGGACGTAGGAACCACCCGACTTGACTGTCAGTGAACGCGACGGGGTGACTGCTATGGCAGATGTCGCGGGGGGTCCTATCTTAACTCCTGAAAGTAAGTCTGAGAGGACATCGACGGTCGTTGGCGAACTCGAACTTGAGGCGACAGGAATGCGTTTGGTGGTACGGTCAGGTTTTGTGGGCATACAGGCATCAACTTCGAACCGGACCACCATTTTGAAACCCCCGAGGTCCTTTAAATCAACAATTAGCATATGCGCTGAAGGGATACTAGATGATCCATACATAAGTTATGATGCGATGGTGGCCGGTGCTAGATTCACATCCACTCGCAGGCTTAGTAGTATGATTTTCGAAGCTGTATCCATACGTGTATCCGGAAGCTTGTTCCCGATACCTCTTGTCCCACCTATTCAGAAGCACAGTTTTTTTGCCGGAGAGCTGCATGTCAATTCTGAATTCTTTCATACTCTTCTCATTATTTCCTCCCCCAATCCATCGAAGGAGTTTGCGGAGGCAGTTACGATCGGTAACAAAGTCGACGGAAGACCAATTGAAAGGCGGTTCCTTTTTATCTTCGGCTACAGTTTCGACAGCAACCATGAGCGGAAGAAGGATAGCAGAAGGCATCTGAAAGCCATTTTGGTCGGAAAAGAAGGTGCCATTGTCAGCAGGGACACTATAAGGAACAGCCTTGTTCTGCCATTCTGGTGGGGATCCTATGAATGAGATCGTGAGCGGTATTTTGTCTGAGCGTTGAGCCGATCTTACCAGGTACGAGTATTGTCGGCGATGGGTCCAGGACGTCGGATGCAGAGTTAGGATCCTTGATCCAGTTGTAGGAGCCGATATATTCGACGTCCTTTATCTCAACCGCGGCATCGGTTGTGTCGAGAGAGGGTACAGTCAACATCTGGATACATGTGGTGTCTAAACCTTCGAATATACTCTTATCTGAGGGAAGAGGTGAAGAAGGAGCCCTGCCAGATGAATTCGGAGATGTGTGCGAGGCAATGTGTGAGAGTGCAGATGTACCATAAGGCGAACGTCCTCTGGATCGACGATTCATCGTAGCTGTGAGTAAGCTGCGGTGGACAAGAAAGAGGTCTTTAAATGTGACGGGAGGCTTGAAGTTAGAGTTTGGATAGGCGCCCAGATAGCAAAAATAAGTTCGCTGCGCTGAATGCACATCGAGGTGAACTTAAACGTGCATCAGAAGACAGAGCCATTAGCCGCCAATGATTTCACAGCCTGAGTGAGTATCATATAGTCGAAAGTTGTTCAGATGATAGTCACAGACCTTGAAATGGCTGCCGAGCCGGCAAAAGTTCGTCTTCGCCCAATTCAATGCCGAATCTATCATTCGGAATCTATGGTCTCGCAGCTCCAAGCAAAAGAGTCTTCTTATAATTTTGGACTTTCTCGTTTCTGGCGGAGCCGCCGGGGGCGAGCCGAGGGGACGCGAGTCCAGGCAAGGGGCTGTGCATCATTATACAACGATATTTAAATAACCGTCGGGCTCCTAAAACAATAACTTACCACCATGTTGTCTCTGAAAGCCGCGTACGTGGACTTCAGACTGTACTGATATTCCAAAAGGTTGACATACTACTCGATAGTGCACTTGTATTAGCTGCCAGTATTACCGTCCAGGGACTTCAGCTCCTGAAACCGAGCCCTGGAGGGTGCCGTGGGTCCAAGGCTGTACTCAAGGCTGGGGGACCAGCGAATATTTCCTGGATCGTAGAGCCAGGCGATCCGGAATCCATTACTTTCCAGCTCCAGAATGACTTGACGCTCGATTCGTGGCAGGTGGTGACGAAGGTGGAGATCGCCCGTGGATCTGCGCAATGGACGATGGACGGTGATGTTACCCAAAGGTGCGCAATGTTATTGGGCGACGAGCTGCTCGGAGACTGAAATGTTGGAATGCAGTGATATGTATTACCTGCAGGCCACCAATATTAAGTGAGTGGCGCTGCATCACTGTTGGTACTGACGTTGACGGGTATCCCTAGCGACGTGCGAGATGTTATTGCAACCAGTCCGTTGTTCGAAGTTCATGGAGAGCCACCGTCTGCGACGTATGTATTCCCACGTAGCGCTCAAACATCTATTAATCCCCGTAATAGCTGGGCCATCGATAATGCTATTACCACCTCCACACCCTCTCGTTCCAAGGGTGGATGCAAATTCTCGGTTTCTAAGAACCACCTTATTGGAGCAGTCAGTATCGTGCTGTTCTGCGGTCTCGCATTCTTCCATATTCGACGATTCCGACTTCGTCGTCGCCAAGCCAGGGAGCAATATATCGCTTTGCCTGTCACTGTCGACTCGGGGAAGCAAGGGTATTGACTCTGACGTTGTGCGAGTCTTGAACTGTAGAATACAACTTGTCGTCATCTTTCGAAAGCTATTGAATACATCCTACATGTCCGTCACATGAAATCTTCTTCCAACTCGCGCCCCGTCTTTCTTGGCTCACTTGAATCTTCATCTTCTGGCACGTTGAAAAGGGAGTCATAAGATCGAGCGGCTTTCTCTGCTTCTCGAGCACGGGCCAGCTCCTGATCTGCCTTTTTCTGGAATAATCTGGTTCAGATCGGTGGATTCAAAATAAAAAGAACATCGTACCTGTTCCGCAGCTGCAGCCCTGCGCTGCGCAGTTTCTTGCTTGATTCTGTCAACCCTTTCCTGTTCGTGGTTCACTTCCTTCTCAATCTTCGTCTTGTTGAGTCTGTTGACTATCGGATTTTCGCGTTTAGTGACGTGAACTGGACGATCAGTGAGCGATCAAAGGTATGCAGAAGGATGTCAACAGGCTACCTCGTTTAACACGTTTATCATTGTGAAAGGACACTTGACCAACGGCCATATCTCCAGTTTTCTATATCGTCCTTCATCTACAAGGAAGTTCGATGATTAATCGAGAACTGAATGAGCGCACCTTGAGGTTATCCGCAGGGGTGTAGATGATAGTTAGATTGTCCTTCTTGTTTCCTGTCAAAGGTGTGGGTACAATCCGTGCCAAGAATACTTGGACGCACCTTCAATAGAATTGGCCTTCACTAACTGGCTGCAATCGGCGAGTAATACTTCAGGTATTGACTCCCATTGCATCGACTCGGGCATCCGAAGATACACATGAGCTGAGGACAACTTGTCGACGTGGAACCACACATCCTGTGGCCAGGCATACTTTATCAGTTCTTCATCTGTAGACGATATTTGTGTCAAGTCCAAACGAGAAGGATGTTGCTCACTTTCTACTTTGTCCTTGCCCATATATATAGTTGCGGGAGGATTTGTAGCTAAAAGCATACTGTTAAACAAAGTAAACAAAGGAAAGACAGTTTACCTGAAGATGTGAAGAACAAGACCATCCTGCCTACGGGAGTCGTGTCAGTAAGTACACAGTGTAACGTTTGTTAACGAGACTAGGCTACATAGAGACTAGACCGGGTTTCGGACCGAAGCTTCACGTATGAATCACATGACAGTGATCTGTCTATATTTCAAAGTTCAAACTCAGATTGACCAGTCTAATCTAGCGCTTACAAAGGTCAGATTCCCACTTTAAGGCATTTAACTTTCTATTACGAGTTTGTTTATTTCAGTTATTATTTATCTTCTCCGCTCTCGACCGTCACGACACCTACTTCAATCAAGGTTCGGCAGACGAATTTCTCGGCGTACGTGAGTGCAAAGTCCTGTATATTCCACATGTACTCACTGTCTGCAGTCCTCTACTTCTTTATTGAAGTCGGAACCCATCAAGGTCTGGCCTTTCTTCCCTTTGTTTGTCACAGAAGTTGAATCGATTAATGTCGGGACAGCCTACGCCAAAATGCAACCCATGCCAAATCGAATGGGACTTGGTCTGCGTCCACCTTTGCCGTCGTACGGCCAGGGTCCCTCAATATCCGCTCTCGCGCAGCAGCAGCAAATGCATTTTGTACCACCGAACCAGAAATTCACTACTTTGTTCGTCGGGTCAATATCGGGAGGTATTCAGGATAGTTTTTTGAACCAACTCCTTTCCGTACGTGTTTGTATCTTTCTTCGCCAACCGGCTTTGCCAACCTCTTTGTGGCAGGCTTGCGGTCCTATCAAATCTTTCAAGCGCCTAATTACGCCTGCGAACAAGCCTCAAGGATTTGGCTTTGCAGAGTTCGAAGAACCTGAGGGCGCTTTACGTGCCCTGGAATTGCTCAATAACGTGGAGTTGCCAGCGCTGGAAGATGGTTGTGCGAACAAGAAGTTACTGGTGCGTCTACCTGTTTCCTTCCTCTCATTCCCGCCCACGTCGAGTATCATCTAGGTCAAAGCAGACGAAAAAACGCGCGGCTTTTTAGATGCATATCAATCACAACGAATGGCAACCGATGTGCGCTGTTTCCGTCTATTCTCAGGAATGTACTGACAACCACTCAGACCGACGAAGCGAAACGGAAAGAATCCAAAACCCAAATTGACGAACTCGTCGACGAAATTAATAAGAAGTCTGAAGATGCTGCTAACAGTGGCCTGATTGACCGTGAAAAATACGTGATTCCGCCGCACCTGCACGATCTCCAAGAGGCAGACCTACCGGAAACACAGCGAGGATTGGTCATCTCAGAAATCGCACAGTTTCGCGAGAGGGCTGCGAAGCGTGAGCGAGAAAAGCTGCGAGAGGCTGCTTCTGGGCCATCCGGGGCGCCGAGCGGACCGAAAATGCGAGAATGGGGGAAGCCACAGCCCACAACGTCAGCGCCACCGAAGCAACAAGGTTTCGGCAAAGGTGCACAAGGTTACAGTAAACCGGTGGGGTTCGTCAAAGCGGGAGAGGATAGATCTTTGGATGACTTGCGGGCTGCGCCCGGTAAGACTACTAAGACTGATGAGGAGCTGGAGTTTGAGAGGAGGGAAGCTCGAAAACGCGAAGAAGAGATTTCGTTCAGAGACGTGAGTCCTCTGCTTCTTTCTGTTATTCTTGCTAACACTGGTGCACAGCGGGAACGGCGGTATGAGCCTCGAGAGCGAACGAGAATACTTGCTCTAGAACGCGCTATTCAGCGCGAGAGAGCCACTAAGGATGCAGAAGAACGAGATAGAATTGAAATGCGAGCACGCCTAGACATTTGGGATGATGATGAGAGTGACGAGCTGTTCTATGTTGATAGGTATGTGATAACAGTTAACTCCATTCCTCAAGTACTCACTGTGACCAGGACCCGATGGCGACAAGGTCGAGCACGTCGGCTGGAAGCAGAAGAAGCCGCTGATGACAAATCACGCCGATTTGAAGAGCAAGAGGCTGAAAACCTCCGACGAGAGTCGGAAGACTTCTTGGCGCGACAAATGGATGAGATGCAGGCGTTGGCTGAAGAGCAAAGAAAAGCAGGGTTGTTACTCGATGATGGCGCGCCGGTGAAGCTCAACGTGTCACTCGCACCTGCAACCACAAAGGAGCCTGGGAACAAGGAGAAGGCAACCGTGTTCGTCCAAGAAGAGGAAGACGATGAAGAAGTAAAGAAGAGGAAAGTTCCTCTTGTGAAGCTCGATTTCAGTGTCGCGGAGAGCAGCGAGCAAACTAGGGCAAGACTGGAGAAGATCAAGGAGTCCGTACCGCATGATAGGGAAACCTTGTTCAAGGCCAAGGTGCGCTGGGATGGTTTGTCTGATGTGCGTTTTTTTCCCTTGTTCAAGATTACTAGCCATTGCTGACTGGCGTTGAAGATAATGATTGATAGGAAGCTTGAGCCACTTGTCAAACGTCTTATGGTCAAATATCTTGGTGAGATGGAAGAGGAAGATCTAATCATGTTTGTTTTGGAGCACCTAAAGGATCATAAAGGTCCACAAAAGTTAGTCGAAGGTCTTGAACCCGTGAGTGCTTAGCGATGTGGTTGAGTGTTCTCATGACTGACTTGGCTCTCCTTAGGTGCTGGAAGAAGAGGCCATCGAGCTGGTGATCAGTGTCTGGCGTCAAGTCATCTTCGAGAGCATGGCATACGGCGAAGGTCTTCACAGCGAGAAGTTATTCGTTGACTAAGCAACCTCGGGGCAGGTGCGTTGTGTGCTGGGCATTCTTGTCTACTGAGTGGTGTGCCGTGAGATACTGCTAGTGTTAACGGATTTTGCTCGCGCTGGTCAGTCGTGGAGGAGTATTATATGGGAGATTGTACATGCCGTGAGTTCGCCATTTGAATGCAATCCGCGAAACATAATGATATTTCACTTTTCCCTTACTCCTGCAATTGCGCAAGATCTTCGGCGTTTTCTTATTCCAAGCATGTTCGGTTGTTGAGATCTAGCCGGGTCACGATGAGTACTTGCAGTTCTCTATTTGATCCAAGTGTGCCAAAGTCAGCACCTTTAGGTGATAGCATCATGACCCTACCTTTTGGCTTCCTTTTTCTGATTCACCCCATTCGGAGGTGTGTCCCCAATTTTCCACCTTTATGAGGGTGTACAAAGCGATATCTTTTCTTTCCTCAATAAACGCGGCTCCACATCTTTCTGCTTTCATTGAGTCTGAAACGACCATGTGATAGAGTGCGCGTTAGCCGCCCGCTTTGAAACCCTTCGACTATAAAGCGGTCATTTGATGACTCGCTGTTTGATCTCGCCGGAACATCCTGTACGGAAATGATGTGGCTCGATACTATTTAAGAGGCGACGGACGGCTTTACGACCACCACGTCCCCTTGATGGCAACGCTAGGCGTGATTCTGGTGACACTATGCTTTCCGGGAATTTTGGCCCAGTCATCGTCTGAGACAGCTGTCTCTACGGCTGTTCCAAGCCCATCTGCGGCGCTCGAATCTCCTCTGCCCTCACAGGTTCCGGTTCCTCCCACGCAGGCTTGGTGTCCATCTGAAATCTTCTGCGCTGGTCCAGTGAGTTGCTTCCATGTGGAAGGTTTCTAAACTAGGCTTAGTGCGTACATCTTGTTTAGCTACTGCAGACAGTAAATCTCGCCGCGCTGTATTCCGATCCCAAGACCTTTGTGGACAAGGTGCGCATTCTAATTAGCCCCAGATTATTTTCATTGATACGTTTTAAAGCCCACGGACAAATCAACTGAGGATGTCCTGTCCGACTTCGAAAACATAACGAGCGGCAGCGTTACTGAGGGCCAAATTCTAAATTTTGTCGATGCCGACTTCCGTGGTGAAGGTCTGGAATTGGAGGCGCTGACTTTGAATAATTTTGTCGAAGATCCTCCGTTCTTGGCCAATGTATCTGATTCGCTACTGAGAGCTTGGGCGCAAACTGTCCATGGGTACTGGCTCCAGCTGATTCGCACAACCAATTCTTCCGTTCTGTGTTCAGGAACAAGTTGCGAGAGCTCTCTGATTCCCTTGAACCATACCTTCGTCGTTCCAGGTCGTTCAAGTTTTGTGACTAGTATGGAGAAGAGTGCTGACGTCATCGTACAGGCGGCCGATTCCGTGAGCAATATTACTGGGATAGTTTTTGGATTGTCGAAGGTCTTCTTGAGTCGCAATTATACGACATTGTCAATGATACGCTGCAAAATTTCATGGACGAGCTAGATACCATCGGGTTCATTCCGAATGGCGGACGAATATATTGTAAGAAGCAAGTTGGCGGTCGTCCATCACTGGCTCAGATAGTTTGCAGACCTAAACAGGTCTCAACCGCCTTTATTTATCCAGGTATGTCACCAACTTGTTGATGTTCGTTCAATCACGGAGGGATTGTAGATGCTGTTCCGCTATATCACTGTGACGAATGATACAAGCATACTAAGCAGGGCGCTGCCACTTGCTGAGGTATAGTCTTGCTCTCTGTCATTATATAAACTCCCTGTCAATTTATATTCTACAGAAAGAACTAGATTGGTGGCAAGAAAATCGCACAGTCAATGTGACGAGCCCATCAAGTAATCAAGTATACGAGATGGCCCGGTATGCTGTCAACAACACTGCACCAAGGCCCGAGTCCTACCTCACGGGTGCGTTTTTAAGAAACATTCCTGAAGACGATTGATTTAAGTTTGTTTCAAGATTACTTGACTGCTAATGGAGCCGATGTGTCGCCCGCTCTAAATGAAAGTCAGCGCTCGTCTCTCTATGCTGAACTTGCCAGCGGAGCAGAAACAGGTCACTATCTGTTTTTGGCCCTCGATATATTATTGATTTTGGCAATAGGATGGGATTACACCTCCCGTTGGTTCAGCAATCCAGCCCCGGGTAATGCGGACCTAAAGGAGTTGAACGTTCGAAACACGATACCTGTTGACTTGAACAGTATCTTGTGTACGTCACGACCCTTTATATGGGCATCCAGCTCGAAATTTAGTTCTTCCTATAGATAGGAACCATATAATCATGGAACAACTATACTCAGGCAACGAAACTGCGGCGGTGAGGCACCGCAGCAAGGCCGCTTCTATTCGCGAAGGGGTCCTTGACTTATTCTGGAACTCGACGAAGGCAAGTACGCTGGTAACTGTTATCATCTTCGAAGAGATTGATAATTCTTAGATGGGATTCTACGACTTTAATATCGCATCCAGAAGGCAAAACAGCGTGTTTTCTGTTGCCTCGTATTATCCAGTATGGTCAGGCATTACTCCTACAGAAATTCTAAGCGGTGCAGAGGATGCATTCAAATATTTTGCGCCTCTCAATTTAGTCCTCAAACGTTACAACGGCACATTTCCGAGCACCTTTATAGATACCAGTCTTCAATGGTATGTATTGATCGTTCGATCTGACTTATGCGAAGTAACCAACTCCTGAGCCAGGGATTTTCCTAACACATGGGCACCCCATCAGTATATCATCCTCCAAGCCCTTCGTGCTCTACCTTCCAATATCACCAGCGCTACCCTTTCCGCGCTGTCTTCTAACAAGTCTACGTTTGATCTTTTGCCTTCTGATCAACTTGGCCTTTTGGAATCTCAGCTCCCCAGTCAAATGCTTTTGGCAGGCGTCAACGCGACTAACTTGGGACCCGAGGCCGACATAAACACTCTGAATGGAACGGTTCTCAATGGCGGAAACGCGACAGACAGCGAAGGTTGGGCCCAGACCCTCCAAAGAGAACTCGCAAATAGGTATTTTGCTAGCGCATTTTGCAGTTGGTGAGTAGGCCTTCGCCGCGTCATGAGGTTCGTTGACCTGTCGTAGGCATGCAACAGGCGGCGCCATACCGAATGTTCTACCCCGTCTTTCTGACGCTGAGCTCAATGTAACACAGAGTGTCAACAATACTGGCAATGTAAGTCATCCAGAGCAATGTCGAGTTTCCGGATGCATATTCACAATATCCAGATGTTTGAGAAATTCTCGAGTCTGGACATCGATTCTGCCGGTCGTGGAGGGGAATATACAGTTCAGGTGATCCAGCCCGACTCGTCTTGGAACCTGCTAGCTCACAACTCATTTGTATAGGCTGGCTTTGGATGGACAAATGGCGTCGTTCTGTGGGTCGCGAGTATATACGGAAGTGTCTTGGCGACACCCGAATGCCCTGCGTTATTGGCCAACACAACACAAGGAGAGGTTTCGACCTCCAATTCTGTGGCAGGATTGACAAGCAATCCCAAAACCATAGTATTACTACTAGTCTTTGCCAGCCTCTTGACTCTCTGAATGACAGTTTTATCTCATGAAGTAACAGCGCCGTTACGGGGTGATTTTATGTGCTTGAGAGAATAGCTTTATACTTAGCTCGTGAAAACGATCTTGTCCGATGTTCGCTCCAATTCGTGTCGGTACCGGTGCAATCCACATTGCAAAAGAATCACGTCCATGTGCACTTGTCGTTCCTTCAGGGAAGCAGCCATGAGGTCTTTGCAGGTTCACCTCAAATTGTCATCATTTGGAAGGCATGCGCAAGTCTATAGCACCCGGTAGCAATCGAATTCGTCACTTTGCTTCTGATTTCTGACAGTACTTGCATAGGCATCCTTGGATGTGCGTTCACGATTTTCTGTTCCATGAGTCGCGCGTGTTTCTATGCTCAATACTTCCGGCTTCAAGTGTGGGGCCCCATACAGTCCTAAGCAACCTTTGCAGCGTTGCGAAGTATGGCGAATGTCAGATATCAAAACCTCGGACATTAAAATGATTTTTTGTGAGGCAATTGAATTAAAAAACGGAGGTCGACCTTCTCGTGACAAGTTCTCATGACTTTTCCGGCACAACGATAGTTGGCCCTTCTTTCGAGGCGCAGCTGGTATAAAGATGCCTTGCAATGTATTGTTGTAAGGCGTCCAGTCCTAGGCCGTTGTATGACTGATATGCTCTCCCAGCTCCTAGCCCTCCTTGGGCTTCACGCATGTATCGTCGCTTCCGTGGTTATTTCTAGCCGTGTTGGTCCCACCGTGACCCTTGATTCTGCGACGTTCACAGGTACGACCTCCGGGGTCGTCTCGAAATTCTTGGGCATCCCATTCGCTCAACCTCCGTACGTTATTTTGAACTATAGTGCAGAAAGTATTGACTCCTTGCCTTAGAACGGGAGATCTTCGTTTCCGGTTACCAGAAACTCTTCCAGCGTACAATGGATCGTATGATGCCAGCGACTTTGGACCATCTTGTCCTCAGCAGGCTGTCAAGCTGCCGATCCTCACAGGATTACCGGCAGAAGCTGTGGATTACGTTGTCAACTCCATCTACAATGTCGTTCTTCCTGATGATGAGGATTGTGAGTACGCGTCGCACCTGGCACGTATTTCTGATTAAACTTTCTTAGGTCTGACCATCAACGTTCTGAAGCCAGCGAGCGCTACATCAAATTCTAAGCTTCCCGTCGTCGCGGTGCGTAACATGTCACAAATTGGAGTGGTCAGTTCAACAAACCTCTCATTAGTGGATTTTTGGAGGTAAGCACAGAGAACAGTCGCAACTACTTGTTGCCCCAAACCTTCTGACGGCATCGCATCTATCTTAAGGCGGCTTTGAGCTCGGTGGCACGGCTATGTTTGTGGCTACTCTTAATTAGATGTATCAGCGGCGCTCAACTCTTTCGTTTTACAGGTACGACGGCACCAGCATTGTTTCTCGGTCCATCGCTCTGAATGAACCAGTCATATATGTCTCGATGAATTATCGTGTTTCTGGTGCGTTATTACTCTTCAGTCTTCCATAACTTCGTTCATGAATTTTTTCAAGGATTCGGCTTTCTTGCGGGTAAGGAAGTCAAGGAAGCTGCTGTTGGAAACCTCGGGCTCCATGACCGTACGTCATATTATTTGTTGTGCAAATTGACTAGATGATACGCGTTTCCACACAGAAAGAGAGGCTTTGAGATGGATTCAGAAATATATAGCTACTTTTGGTGGTGACCCTACGAAAGTGACAATGTGAGTCAACATCCATTCACTTGCGGTGTTCAATTGATAGCCCGTTGGGATAGATGGGGTGAATCTGCAGGAGCCATTTCGGCTGCAATGCATATGATTGCCTACGACGGTGATACGCAAGGTCTTTTCCGTGCGGCGTTTATGCAATCAGGCTCTCCGATCCCCGTCGGAGATCTTGAGGGAGGCCAGAAATGTGCGTTGCAGAGTACCTCTAGAAGTTTTCTTGTTGATTTCATGTTACTTCAGATTACGATGATATTGTGGTTCAGACGGGCTGCTCTGGTTCTGACGATACACTCGCTTGTTTGAGGACGGTCTCATACGAAACTCTGAAAGCGGCAATCGACAATTCGCCTTTTATATTTGACTACCAGGTGGGTGGTCTGTCAAAAGTTTCGATGATTCAGAACAAACCTTCATCAGTCATTAATTTTGGCGTGGCTACCTCGGGCTGATGGCGTACTCTTCTCCGATAATCCACAGCGACTCGTAGAACAAGGCAAAATCGCTAATGTTCCCATAGTGAGCGGTATGTGTCATTAAGGCTGAAAAGGCCATCGCTTACAATAAATAAATTTAACTAGGCGACTGTGATGATGAGGGGACATTGTTTTCCTTGGCGTCGCTCAATGTCACGTAAGTGGGCCGACTGTTTTCTTACACTATGACTTAACTAACATCCCACAGGACAGATGCAGAAGTCGCGACATATCTGAAGACTGTGATTTTCCCAAATATATCAGATGAGGATCTTGACACGCTGCTGGAGCTCTATCCTGCGGATCCTCTTGAAGGCTCTCCGTATGATACCGGGTTATTGAATATCTTGACTCCCCAGTTCAAGAGGATCGCATCGTTCCAGGGCGATGCGGTATTCCAGGCACCTCGAAGGTTTTTCCTACAGAACCTCTCCGGCAAGCAGAATATATGGGCGTTTTGTAAGGAACTCATTACAGTTTTCAACGGTGACTGATTCCTTATAGTGAGTAAACGCTTGAAGGCCGTTCCAGTTTTGGGGGCTTTCCATGCCAGTGATATCCTCAACGTTTATTTCGGTGGAGATATGGCAGACTACCTCATTCGTTTCACTGCTACGTTGAACCCCAGCGGCAGCACTGGCATTCAGTGGCCCCAATGGAGTAACAGCTCTCCCAATCTACTCACGTTTAACGATGGTCTCCTGCCTTTAACCATCACGCAGGACACGTTCCGCAGCGATGCTATCAATGGCTTGTCAGAGATCTTATTGGCGAATCCAATTTGATCTTGGCAAGGGTGTGACCAGTACCACTTTGATTATCTGCTTAAATCTGAATGTTCGTGCATTATGTTTATTGATGGTGGATCAGTGGATCAAGTCCTGCATCACAATTGAGTGCAGTAAAATCATCTCGCCCGAATTTTCTGGAACCGCCAGTGCAGACATGTCACGAAGGGAATCCACATTGGTAGACAATACATCTACATGGAAGAAGAATCCTGTCTGAGAAGTTGTACCTAGCCACAGCACGCTGATCCGACGCTGAGGATAATATTTCAGTCCTTGAAATTGGCGCCGGGGTCGGAGACCTGAACCATAATGAAGCCGCCGCGTTTCTTCCACAGAAAATATTCAGGAGAGCTCTTTTCTGTATCCGGGCGCTCTGCTAGTCGTATAGAACAGTGCTTGCTGCATTGAACTTTGAACTTTGTGAAACTTCAGCTCAACTTTTCGGACCACCCGCAGCTACCGGGCCGGACCACGTGTCTCGACTCAGGAAGCTTCTATCCGAGTTTAAGTTTGTCCTCTCGCGCTCTACATGGCCTATACAAGAAGACTCACCCAGCGGGGCTGCTGCCACGTTCCTCGTTTACGTGCTCACGATGACAGGAGGCACCAAGGTGCTTAAGGTGGCGCTCATATACTTTACCTAGTAGGCAGCTGGGCGACGAGGTCGCAGTAAGTGCCAGGAAATGAGTCTGAATCGTGCTGACGTGGAACCAGATGCAGGGAAGCATCAAAAGGCAATGCTTGGAGGGCAGAGAAAGGATGGATCCTCGGCAACTCGTGCCGGCGCTGGCTTGTTGCATGGTGTGGAACGCGATGTATAGCGTGCATCATGCTTTTCTTCCCCGCGATCGCTATGGCTTGGTGCACCAAACCGCCAGCTTGTATCTTACTCCCTGGGTCACTTTGGTTGCTGTTTGGGGGGGGCACACTGGCGAGTGAGCTGGGTATTTTAGGTGGTGGGAAGGGGCCGGCGTGCTTGGTGATAACGGGTAACGCTTGGAACCAATGACGGCAGGTTTAATGCTGGGAATTTCTGCCAGGTATGTGTATGCGTGCTTTATTTCAAGTTGATGCTGATGGACTGCAACTGGTGAATATAGTACCGAGCTGTTTACAGCTGCGTGGATGTCACGCATAGAGAACAAGTGCAGTTAGGCGATAGGCAACCAAGGTAACTTAAACGATCGTCTACCATTTTTCAACTTTTGACAATAAGCTTTCTTGCAGGCACGCTGTATCAAGACTGACTCAATGATCGTCTGCATGCGGTGGTCAAATGAATAGTCTTGTTGGTCTTATAAGAAACATTCGTGAGTTCCAAGGATTCGGATCCATTTCACCAACACTCGCAATCTACGTCCAAATTTTGAAGTCGAGGATGAGAAGGGGCATGTAGTGGAGAATCGCTGCTGTCAAGTCAATGGCTTTCTAAAACCTACGCGCTCATTTGTTGGTTGACAACATCATTTGTCTCCTCTTTACTCTCACTCATCTTCCGTGAATTATACATCGGGTTCGTGAAAGTGTGGTAAGCACGTCTTATTTCATCGCAGCACTAAGTTTGGTTCTAATATGAGTGTTTCTAGCCTTTCCACGCAGTGCTCGGTCAAACCTATGGACCTTCCTCACCCACTTGAACCGGCATAACTTTATGTAAGAGTAAGCCAAATCTTATCTGGTGCAGATGGTTGATCATGTTTTATACAGGGACAAGCCTATGGTGTTTCGGCACATAGCTCCTGGGCATTCGCGCTGCATTACCCATAATACGCGCTGACGTACAGTAATATTGCTTCCCTAGCTATGAAAGCATGACCAGTTTCACTCGTTCTTACCATCTCTCCCGGCAATACTGCATTTTCATCTGCCCCTGGACGGTCACTCGACTCAATGTCGTAGGGTCACTAGAAAGGGCGACGTCGGCTTTTTCCCTCCGCCTGACGGCTAACGGCCGCAGCGACCTTACATCAAACGGTTGCTGGCCAAGGTAGCCCGGCCTGACTATCGTTCATACACGGCATCTCATTCTTGGCTACCTTCTAGGCCGGGCCCTCGGTTTGAGATCTGCATCCAGGAAATAACCTTTTTGGACGGATATCTTTATCTGTAAAAAACTGTAAGCTCACAGCGACTCTATGTGTGGAAATGCAGCTAACTGTCTCTTACAGAACGTGAATGAAAGTTCTGTCTTTCGGTATTCATTATACCTGCGCACTTGAAGGCTTCCCATACTCATACCGAGAATTCCTCTGCACGGGTGCCGCAATGTGACGTCACATGTTTACAACATCAAGATAAAGTCTTTGTGCCGCGCCGGTTCGGACATCCGACAACGACGAAGGCGTGGGCATCAGCGTCGCCGATGACCTCGAGCAATCTCGACAGAATCGTTATCATACCAGCGTCCAATCCCTATATGTCATGCGTTCTCTCCAACCGGGGTCAACTCCAAGAACTCGCAACCGGATTACCAACAAAACTCGCCTCAAAATCTACGTTGGGAATATCGAAGTCGATCCTTTCAGCTTCGATGAGGACGAGGAGAAGAACCGTTTGGCCCAGAGGGTTGCTGGCGTTGATCAAGACGACGCAAATGTGAGTACCCCGCTGGCCAATCGGCTCTTGCCACCCAACTGGCAGGATGTGGCGGTGCTTTCCGTGGTTTTGCTTACTCATCATATTTCCAGGAACATCATTTGCAACAAGTGTTGTCTGAAGCTGCGTTGCGCGCCCAGACATCTCCTCGCAGCGGTCGAGGAACATACGAGAAGTCTTCATATATCCCGACTCCAGACTCCACCGGCCTTGTCAAGGACCATGACAAATTGTATCCGGCGAAAAAGTTTACAATACCAGCCTCTTATATATCCTCTTCCGAGACCGTCGAGGAACAGCTTGTGGCCGGACTAGTTCACGGATGCACTTATTTTATGGATGAGCGGGATGCGGAGTGGCTGGAGAGAAATAACGAGGAAGCACGGGGTGAAGGGACAAGTGCGCAGGCCGCACTCAGTGTCAGTGCTAGGACATCAGGACGAAGTACAAAGGGTAAAGGTAGGGAAGCAGATTCATCAAGTCCTATCAGCGTCAAAGAGGATGATTTTGAATTGGTAATGGGGTTATTTGAGTTGATCACTCACGAGGAAACAGAATACCTACATCATGTACGCAAGGTTTCTTTAGCCCATAAAGGCTGTCCACTGATTTTCGAACAGAGTCTCAAGGATGGGATGATGTTCCCTGAGTTTTCGAACTATCAAGACACGTTTGCAAATCCTCTCGAGAAGTCCTTTTTTGCAGCCTATGCTGTTCCTAAAAATATACCTCCTCCAGAGCAACTGCTTCCTATGGCTCAGTTGATCTATCCTCATTGGAGGGTTCGCCGAATGGAGCGGGGCGGACTGCGAGTCATTCCGCAACTTAATGTACGTCCACCGTTGTCCCGCAACCTTCTTACTCTGACAATTGAACAGGGTGATGAGACAGATACCCTGAACGAATCATTCGTCTGCTTCCGCAGGCGAGAATCAAAGCTCACTCGGAAGACTCGTGCTTCGCAATCCAACATTTCTGAGAAGCTTGGCGTCTTGACAAGCCATTTTGCGGATGCTTGTGACCTGGTCAAGAAAGTTCGCCAACGAGAAGAGTTAAAGCTTCGGTCTTTACGCCAATGGCATAACGTTTGGTTTGCTCGGGTGACGATCGTAAATTTGAAACGCAAGAACCCCTGGCTTGCCGGCGATAAAGTCGACGAAGAGTTGCTTGTTGATAGAGAGCCACCCCCCAAGAAACAAGATGTGTTAGTCCTTTTAGGCCATCCATTACATTATATTTACTGATATTTTTCTAGTCGCGTCGGTCGTATATCAATCAAATCAGAGGCTCCTTTCGTTGCCCCTCAAGCTCGCATTGAGCCGGCTATACGCCCGAGGGACAGGATAGCCAAGCTGCAGGCCAAGATCGATCATGGAATACACAAACGAAAAGAGAAAGATCAGCAATGGGAAGACACCGTCGAAGTAAGTTTTCCTTCCTTTCATGTATCGGTCAATTCTAAATATCTGCAGAACTCTTACGTTCCGCCCCTTGTACCTTTTTCTTCTCGACTTTTCAAGTTCATTGCTCCCAATGCACCTGCATGGCCGAAGCCGGAGCCGGGAGCGCCAGAACGGAAACTCGTGAGGCTGCGTCGTGGCCGTGGTGGTCGTATGATGCTGGATCGCCGGGGCGCACATCCCATGACGCGAGATATGCAAGATGCTGATGAAGATACCAGGCGCTTGAAAGAGCGGTGGAGATTTGACTCGGACGATGCTCCACAGTTTGGACAGAGCTCTGAAGAGCGGGATCGCTCGCTCGTGGACGACTATGGTCTGAGGTGAGCAAAGTTCTATCATATTTGATGCCACGGTTCCTGAGTGTCATCCCTGCAGCTATCTGCAACATGCTTTCCACCTTCTATCAGAAGTGGACCCGAACCTTTTCACGGACCCTTCGATCATCAAGTACGACCCCGAGAATGGTCGGAAAGAGACTATCATACCGTTTAGACTCGGATTGTCCAGTATTGTGCGACCTCCACCAATGACGCCATCTATTTCACAACGTATGAATGGTTCTACAACGTCTGCACCCCCGACAATCAACAGTAGCGTTGGTATCAGCCGTATCTCCTCCAATGGCTCAACTCGTTCTGGCTCCGTCATCCCACCAAGCACTTCATCTTCTGTATCCTCAGCACCGTATGCCAAAAGTGTGCTCCAACATGCTCCCGCAGCGAATGGCACGAATGGCCGTGCAGCCATCTATCTTGGCACTACCAAGGTGGAGTCCACTATCCATCCCCCTCCTTCCAAAGTTCCGATACCGAATGGCGTTTCCCAAGTTCCCGAGGCTGGTCTGAGCGCTCAGCAGGTGCAGAATCTGAAGAATTTATTCAGTGTGCCTGATGGTCAGCGTCCTCATTTCGTGCCGGTCGTATACGGTGGTACGGCGGGAATTAGCAACATGAAGCTCCCGGCAATACGACAGCGGCCTCAGGGGAGTAGTGATATAAAAAGTAATGGCGGGTAGATGTTTTCACGAAGACTTCGTGTTCTGTTTTATCTGCAAATAGTTTGTCTGTATTTTTAGCGCAACTTTCTCGTTCTCCTTTGTGTACATAGATTCATCTTTACGCTTAGAGATAGACAACCACTGGTTCTGTCCTACAAAATCTTTGATGATGGTCAAATTCGTAAGATGTTCGTCCGTAAATGAAGCATGTGGCGGTCGGATCTTCAATGCTGTCCACCACTTAATGCTCGGCTGTCCCTGTCACCTACTGATCACACTTCAAAGACCGATCTTAAAAGAAGGTCGTTCTCCTGGAAACGACTGTTACTGCTTCCTACAGCTACTCGCAAGGCTGTAACCAAAGGATTACTTTCCTCGCATGATGATCCAAATCCAGTCTTCCATTGCGACCAATTCTTTGCTTTTCGGTCAGCGTCCAACTAATGAGGTTAAAAAGACTGCTATGGGTTCTCTGCTGCTTTCCTCAGTATCTTCTTCGCTGCCTTGTATCTGAGTCGTGGTACACCAATGCCTGCACATCCCACGCATCTTCATATGGGAGGTTTCAAGCTGGAGCACTACTATCTCCGGGGGTATACCACTCCTTCTTTGACGACGACGGTTCGTGTTAGTACTCCATCGAGCGGCAGCGGTACAACCAGCGTTGACTCTTCCTGGAAAACACCGAGTCCTGGACTTGAAGCTGCCACTCATCCGAGGGCTATCAAAGTGCCGACACGTCAAAACAGCACGGCGCTCAACCCAGCTGCCACTCCTTTCGCACCCAGAAATTTAACACACTCTTTTACAACGAAAACCTTAAAGTCACACCTCAAAAATTGCACAGGCCAAAGCAAACTTGTGTGATTCTGGAGAACCAACGTGGAATTCTGCCTTCATTGCTGGACGTTTGGAAGATCCGTTGGCGAAGTGGAACGTGGAAAGACGCGCCTCTCAAATAGTTTGTTCGGCGTGACTCTCTCAAGAAAGATCTCACATTCTCATACGCAAATTCTGTCAGTGGGCGCGAGTCCAAGAAATGGGAGGAGGTCCTGAGTCTCTTGCTCCGTTTGCCACAGAAATTCATCGTACTATACATGTTTTCTTCGGAGCTCACGCAGCTTTGGTGTTCCGTAAGAAACTGGCTACTTTGGCTGTCCGTACCTTTATCGAACAATGGAATATCGTATGTTTGTTGAGATATGCGTGTTTCGCTGATTGCTCAATCATAGAAAATACCAAAGGCAGTCGCCTTGTTTCCAAGACACGTTCCTATTCTTGTCATGACCACCATGACGCTTCTCGATTTTATTGCAGAGCTCCACGTCCACGGGATGCTCGAAGGACATCAAATATTTGCGTGCCTGAGGGTCTTGTTAAAGGGACTTAAAACTGTCGAACACATTCAAGCTATATACAGACTTGCGGTGTGTTCAAAGGGAGGTGTTGGAGACGTTTCTGCAGGTATTCTTGAATGCCTCGAGCAAGGTCACGAATGATATGAGCCTCATCGGCACGTCACGGTATGTTCCATCAGGAAGAAAGAGATGGATTGACGAGATCAATCAATTTGTGTCGGGATTGCCATCAACGGCGGATTTAATTTTTAAATGTATATGTTAAGTATGATTGGGATATGTACACGACAAGCGACTGATGATAATATGTTACTGGTTATGAGTTTGAAACTTTTCTTTGTTCAGGAATGTGCCAGGAGAAGAATAAAAGAATAGAGATATGTCGGTGTCATGATCGCGCTAGGTCGGGAAAACGGGCAAGACGTCTTCTACTTCCCCTAATATGTAGAGGAGGTCTTAGAGAAGTCGAAGTCGCTGAAATTGTGAGCTATCATTTGAATGAGCTCAGAATTCTGATTACGAGTGTAGAAGCAAGAACGCGGTTGATTAGTCCGATAAACGCTTCGCACTGGCTGTCGGGACCGACTCTCAGATTTCTTGCGCCACAAGCTTGATTGAATTTGGATTGAATCATTTAGGGTGACACGCCTAAATACTCGGCGGAACTGCTGGAGATATGCGGCAGAGCCGCACTATAAAGCGGGCAACTTCAAGAGTGCAGTATGAACCAACTCGACTTGCATTCCGCCGATGAGGCGCGTGGTACACCAGGACGACGATCAAATTTCTTTGATAGATTTGAAGAGTACCTGTCTGCTACCGCGCCAGGGCCCACGCCGGGAGCACACGTCCTGGTTAAACTGATATCCCTTCTAACTTACCGAGAAGAATTGTTCCCTGGACACGATCAGGATGCCGAAAACTCAGCCTCCTGTAGGTAAGTAGAAGCTTTGTTGGCACTAGGAATAAACGTTTACCGCCGTGATATTCAGCGGGTACTTCGTGACGAGGAATTTCGTGCCCTTGCTTAATGTGCTATACCGCGGAGGCCGTTAGCTGAGGGAGCACGATGGAAGCATCTATAATTGGAATTCTGATCAAAAATTTATGAAAAATATGACATTTCAATTTTGAGCGGAGGTAATTCGATCATTATATCACGTGGTGTGACGCGGTCCCAAACTGGACGGAGAGGATCTTCTGCTGCGAACCCCCACGAGTCTCCCTATCAGGCTAATCGAGGCCTGCCGTTCGTCGTCTCCAACCACCGGCAGTGCAGAAATTGCGACCGCGAAGGATTCTAGAGCCCTGGCATTTGGAGCTTCACTACTCATGCTATACTGAGATCCTCGGCTGGACAGGTGCGTGGCCGGCGCATGTGCAGCAGCCAAATCTGATAATCGACGCAGGAGGTATACTGAAAGATACCTGGAACTATGCCCAGCCTTTTGTCGCGTTTCAGGAGAAGAGCAACCAGTCTGCCCGTCACAGAGGTTGCGGAGCAACAGCCTGCGATACCGGGACCATCTTCTTCGCAGAGCGAAGCCGTTTTGGACCAGAAGATACACCCGAATTTGGCCGAACTCGTTAACGATTTCCCTCCCATATTTTTCTCCCAGCCAACTCCTATTCCTGAACCCAAAAGACCCAGTACTTCCGCGGAACGCGACGACGGAATTATTCCGTTGAAGCCCGCTGGAAGGACTAGGCGGCGTTCATCCGATACATCCGCGAAACGAACTCCAATAGCACCAACGAAAGCGCCAGGCCAACTAGAAAAACTTCCCGAATCCCCAACCTCTTCCCATCCAGCTTTACCTGATGCAACCGACGTTCCCCATGACACCCAACAAGCTTCTAGCCAAGGAGTCAGTCCAAGCGCTGACTCTGCATGCGACAACGACGACGGAATAATCCCGGCCGTGCCTGCAGTAACCAGGCGTCGGTCTAATGCACCTGCCATACCCACAACGACGGTAGCAATGCCCTTCGACGACCTTCATCCCTCACGGACACCTTTACATCCAGCTTCCTTACCCGACGCATCCGACATCACTCATGATATTATTTATTCCAACGATTGCAATGACCCCACGCGTTCACCTAGTTCTCTTTCAGCATCTTCATTTCAGGAAACAGCAGACCCTTCTCACGAAAACTCTAACTCACCTGCTGGGTCAGGGACCTTCGGCGTCTTTACGCGATTAACGAACCTTGTTCATGGCTCCCCCGCCACCCCCTTGACTCAGTCCCCCAATCCCCCCTCATCATGGTCTACTTTCGGTCGTCGAGTCATTCGTGGAGGACGGTCAGCTTCATACATCACAGATGTCGGTACAAGTTCGCGCCCTTCCAGTAGCGGCACATCTCGCAGCCATACGCCGCCATCGACGACTCGGTCCCGTATCGGTACTCCGGAAAATGCGCCTGGGAGTGCTTTTGGCTCCGTTTCGTCTCCTTCGTCTGGTTTCACATTCGGGTCACATGGGCCGGGGCCAAGAGCATTGGGATCATCTCCCCCGCCCCCGCTACCACCATTGGACCATCCAGCATTTGGTACCCTCAATGAGAACAATAGCAATGTGGCGATTGGTAATGACGAGGAGACGGCATTCTTTTCTGACCACGGGCCCAGGCCATCATCTTCCATGCCTGCCATGCGATCAAGTTCACAACCAAATTCAAGCTGGTTGACAGAATCCAGCTCCAGACCGAGACTGCAGGATATCTTTTCTAGTCCCGTTTCCTCACCGACAACATCGCGTAGGACATCCAGGCGGAGCACCACCAGCAGAGGGTCCAACAGTCAGCGCCGACGTAGATCAAAAAGCGCAAGTTCTAGCAGAAAACATGGCAAAAGTGGCGGAGAAAGACATGACATTTCCGGACAAGGATCAACGCGTGCATTTGTGACACCTTCCGAGAATGGTAATCAAGCACGTGGAAACAGTGTGGGTCCCGTCCTCGTTTTCGTCCTTGTATTGTTCGTCTTATTGCTCTTTTCTCTCCTGGGGGTATCGTTTCGTCCTTGTTCTTTTTTTTTTTGTTCGCTTCGCAGACCAGTCAGGTGTTTAATTTGGGGTCCCCGTTCCTACTTCAAGGCATTTCTGCTGGTGTGTACTCTTGTCTTCCCACCGTCACGTCGCAGGCGACTCTAATTAGTGGTGTTCACGATCCTAGCTTACTCCCATCCCCATAATCTACCCGACACAACCGCTCATTCAATACAAAGTCACGAAATTTCTGAAGAAAACCTCATGTCTATTGATGCAGTACCCGGTATCTCCAACGCGGGAAGCAGTAAAACTCGGAGTCAGACTCGTAAAGGCGGAAGTGCCAAGCCTCAGGTTTCCTCCACCGCTCGAGCTTCTACGGTTCCTGCTGCTGCTGCTGCTCCTCCCATCCCTTCACCTAGATCAACGTCTGATCAGCCATCCGGCCTCATGGTACCACCCTTGTTGTCGGTCACCGGGCCAACACCAGAACCGTCACCCATTGCCGAACCTAGGACGCCGCCTCCCAGCTCAGAGAAAGCAAAAGGAAAACGCAAGGCCGATGAAGTTGAGGGCGGCGGGACACCACCAGAGGCCAAAAAGAATAATAAGACCACCTTTGCTGCAGAGAACCCAAGGCGTGCGTTTGCCTCTTCCCTTGTCTCTAGCCGCTCTAACTTTTTTTTTCAACAGCACATCGTGCTTCCGGAAACTCGACAGTTTCGTATGCTCCATCGTCTTACCAATCCTATCATCGGCACAAACGTGCTAGACTTTCCGGTGTCATGTCGGCTGTTGGCGAAGATAGATATACGTATCAGACGTACAATCCCAATCCCAGTGGTTCGCTTGCGTCCAGAGGTAGTAGCAATGGAAGACAAGGACGTCCTCGGACACAATCTCGCCCATCTTCTTTTCGTCCAAAGCCCTCGTCGATCGCTGGTTCCCACCAGGCCCCGTCAAGAAGAAGTATTTCGCAGGCCTCCATACCGATTTCCGCTCTTATCTCCCCTCATGCACCATCCATATCACAGCGGTCGACGAGATATCACATGCGCGACCCTCGGAAGCCACCACGGGTTCAGCCGACACCCTGGACGTTATCTCTTCCTGTTCCAGGGGAAGACGATATTGGGTACTTTCAGAGATGGAAGTGGTGGCAAAAAGAGAACAGGGCCCACTCAGTCGGATGGGCTGATGGTGGAGGTAGCCCTCTGCATGCTTGGCTTTTCTTTTTTGGTTTCGTGTTGTTTCCAATCTGGTGGGTGGCCGGTTTGTTGGTCCGTATACCAGAGACGCGGCGGATCGGAGATGCGGACACCTTAGAGAAAGGGGTCGTGTTAGACGACCCTCAGGTTGAGCATGGTGAGCTACGCGATTTGTTCACCTCGAGTTCTTCGAATAACCGTTAAAACAGACGCAAAATCCTGGCGCAATCGATGTCGAATCATGGTCGCCGTTTCGCTTGTGACGTATATTCCGTTCATCGTCCTTGTTGCTGTCTTTGCCAGATAGCACGCTTTCTTGCACTCGCACCCGTTTTTTCGTTCTCGCATTATACATTTTTGCATTGTACTACCACCCCCATATCTGGCACACCCTTGGACACTGGACATTCTATCGAACATCTATCATCCCGCGCACCGCTGGTTTTCCCCTTCAACCCCCACCCCCAGAGAGAAAATACACTATACATATAATAACTTGAACCCTCACAATCTTTTACTACCCGTCATTCTTTTGGTTACTGTTGTCTGTAGTTGTGTAGTTGTTTTTAGAGTGAGTAAGTTATGGCCGTGAACATTTAGTATATGTACTTATGAGTAGCTGTCGAAGTACTTCTATTTGTATGCGGTTCCCATAATTTATTCAGCTTGCTATGTGGCTTGCTGTCATCTTTTCTAACACATGTCATTCCAGTAATTGACTGATGTCTGCGTTGAGCTTGAACAGACTGTAACTGTCGTGAAGACCTGAAACAATCAACTTCCAACTTCAGTGAAATTAAATAAACTCGCAGTCTCGTTCATTCTTCCCAGCTCCGGGAACATGGAGCGGTGCTGAGTCTGTCGTTGTCATATTCTTTCAGTTCTGTTCAGGTCTTAGGGCGCTTGAAGTATGGCTGTTTGCCGTACCGAAAAGCTTATTTTATTGGCTAATGTTAATCAAAACACACGAGGCCGTGTGTCGGCTGAGACCTGCATCAACAATTGAGATCTGTGTCCCACAGTATATCTCCCGGTCTTCGTCGATTCAATACTTATCTTCAGTGGCCACGCCCTTGGTGAGGGAAGCTTTGTGGATCGCTGAGAGCGGCAATCATTACCTCCTCGATCGGAAAGGGACCGACGTCGGGTTTTTACGCGATGTTTCAAAAGGGAAAGGGAAAGTGGTCCCTGTAAATCAAATTCACACGCCTTCTTGTTTCTTCGTCATTCACTTCATGTTTCAAGGGCCTGGGAGCACTTGACTTTCGGACGATATGTATAGGACCTGTGGTTCTACGTTTTGGTATCATCTTTGGCTTCAACTTTTGGGCGAAAGTGTAACCATTCCTCGTCCTTACTCCACTCCTGGAAATTCCTTGCTACCTCGAGGATATAAAGTTGTCTCAACTATGAATCATATCCTACCAGCTCGGCAGAAGCGTATGAAGCCATCATAGTCCGTGTCGCGGGTTCGTATACGCCCCCGCTCTGTCTCAATTAGGAGGCCTTGGTCAATCTACTGGGGTAACCTTGGCCCCTGCGAAATCAACCGAAGGTCTTCTCTTCTCGACATCATCGAAGGATGGGTATATAACCTTCATACGGCTTCTATTTGGACTTTTGTGTTCTCACCGTTTGTGTATACGCCTCCCGACTCTCGTTTTCTGGCTACTTTCTCTCAAGGCTCACGTTCATGCCTGATTCAACTGCGCCGATTTCGATTCCTCATAAGACTCTGGGAGCTCTCTTGATCGGTCTAATTGTTTCGAGTGTGTGAGATGGATTCTTACCCGCTCATGTTGGAGATTCACTGATATTTTCTCTCGTAGAATATATGGTATAACATGTGTTCAGATAATCCGGTACTACCAACGGTATAGGTCGGATTCGACCCGTCTGAAGCTTGCTGTAAGACTGCTGCGACATTCTCTGCGATTTTGACTTTATACTATTCGGTTAGGTGGGCATTGTCTGGTGAGTGCTATCTGATTACCATAAGGCTTCATTCTAAACCCGCTTGTCAAGGTTGTCGGAGACGGCCAGCCAAGTCATGATGATTTATGCACTATATTATTATCTCATTCGTAATCGGACGAACATCCTCGCCTTGGTGGATGTCAATTGGAGTCTAGTGGTGAGTTCACCGCCGACTAGTCTGGAGTGTCCTACCCATCTGACATCGCCAAACATGAGGTGCCGTTTGGAACTAACGTGTGTAGTTTAGCTTGTCTAACTGTCTTTGGCACTGAAACGAATCCTCTGTCATGACAGGGTCTTGCAGCATTGATTATACAAGTGTGAGTTGTTTTAGTCTTTTCTCTAATCTGGTTATCAACGTGTATGTAGGATCTTCGCGAGACAGGTTTACATCAGTAAAGTCCTTTCTCAGCGATGTCGACTATCATAGATTCGCTGATGATAACACTAGTGAGCTCGAAGAATATATACATAACGGGATTTATCGTGCGTTTCTCTGTTCCACTTTGTTGTACTAGTCTGTCCTGACAAGATGGGCGTAGTACTTGATGTCTATCGCTCAATTCGGTACGCCTGCTCCTGGCCATGCCCCGTCCTTCTACTCAACTGGCGTTGATTTAACACCCAAAAGTTTTGGCCGTGGGTAAGCTCGGACTTACCTTTCCCCCCACTCGACGAACACGCTAAGATATATTTTCATCCAGTTGTCATGACGAAAGGGTCAGTTATATTCGTATATCCCGGATCACCTCTCATGCTGCGCGTCTATCAGACTGCATAGTGCATATGCCATTTACGATAGATTCAAGGTGGGTCATTCATTCTCTATTTCTGCTCCGCTGTTGATGATGACACCGCAGGTCCTCGCTCCACCGGCATTTGCAATCACAGCAGCCAATGATATTCTCATCGCGCTTAGCCTGAGCTATTTCCTTCATACTCATAAATCCGGTATCGCCAGGTGGGATTTTATATCATCTCCACCATCCTGAGCTAATGTCTTGGCAAGAACAAATGGCATTGTGAACCGGCTCATCATCTTGACGATCAACAACGGTGCTTTGTCGAGGTTGATACAAGCTTTTTAATGAGGCTGCGGATACTGACAGTTTTCGGGATATAGCATTCTTGCGTTTGCCGCTTTGATATGCCTGCTGACTGCACCAGAAACGATGGTTTCGATTGCCATGAATTTCCTCCTTGGAAAAGGTGACGGATGGTTACACATGGCTGCAATGATGATACTCACGATGGTTCCTGTAGCATATACCAACACGCTTCTTGCCAGGTTCGTCTGCCTGATACACTGCGAAATCAATGGGACACTAACATATCACCAAGTTTGAATTGGAGACAAAACTCAAGGGACACGCTGCTTCAACAAAACATACCCATGATGCCTAGACCGAGAACAGCTAGCAAGGTGGGTATTTGGTTTATGCCGCTGCATTTTTGATTGAGCTCAATAATTTGCAGAGCACATTTTCAGGGTCCGACAAGAGTTCGCAACGAAATGTGTACTACTGGGAAACGAACGAACTTGACTATGACAATCCACCGCCGAGCCCCAGACGAGCTCTCGACCAGTACTTGTATGTTAGTGGAGATAAGACTGATAGGGCCGACAAGTGTGCGAACAGCCCGAATCCGGGGTAGCTTTCAGTACAAACTTGGTATACAATTTTACTGTGTTCTGTCAGAACTCGTAAGGTATCAATTCGAATCAAGAAGGCATGAATACATGGGCGCAAATTTATTCTCATATACATCATTTTTTGTTGTTTTATCTCTGGACTACGAATATTGTGAGCACGAAGATAGGAGCCTCTTCTCCTATTTCGGGTATTTTTAAAACAATATCTCGGCGAAAGTAATAGTAAAATAATTCTTCGGTCGGTGATTACATAAGCGTTCCCTTGTGGGAGAAAGAGAGGTCACAACTCGGAAACGTACAGCGAGCGAGCCAATCCTCGAAATTACGACCGTATCTTCAGCGATAGCACAATAACCGTATGTCTCGCCGTTTTTATTCTCATATCTTCTTCCAATTTTCATCTTTTTCCTAGAATTTTTACGGTTTCTTTCGGCATACAAAAGGCATGAATCGACAAGGTGAGTGGTCAGGATATACCTCGGTCGTGAAACGTCTGGCCACTTCTTTCGACAGCTGAGGAATCCTTTTCAGGCCAAGCTAACCAGCGACCACCGAGCCTTACTCCAAATCCGAATCTTGCCGGCCAATTTCGACCTCCATATCCCTTTGGAATGCCACCGCGAAGTGTAATACAGACGGGCGGCTACGTCCCAGGACTACAACCAACGAGCCATCGGACGGCGGTGCAGCAGTCACAGACACCCAGCATAGTGCCGCCATCGCCATATGTTTCGCAGCGGGGGCAGAGCAGTTACGCGTTTGGTGGAGGGCTCCAGCATCATCCAACGTCAATACAACCGCCCCAGCAGTCACAACAGTCGCAGCAGCAACAACAGCAGTCATCCTCAAATGGCACGCCTCTACCACCATCTAGTATTGGGGCGCCCTCGGTGTCGTCGACAAGTGAGGTGGGATTGGACCCGAACGATTTTCCGGCACTTGGATCGACATCAGGGAATAATGGCTCGAGTAGCAACAACAATGGGGCTGTTGGTAGTGGAGCAGCGACGAGCTATGCAAGTCAAGCAGGGACCGGCGTAGGGCTGTCGGCCGCTGGTGTTGGAACGGGTTCATTGGGGACAGCAACAGGGGTGAACAGCACGAGCCAGCCGAGGGATTTCACGCCAGACGACTTCCCAGCGCTGGGCGGGCAGTCCGGCCAAGGGCAAAATCCGGTGTCGCAAAGTCAGAGCCAGTCCCAGGAAAGCCTTTCGCACCCGCCAGGTCTAAATGGATTCCAGCACTCGGACCATGCCCATCAACAGCACCGGCAGAATCTACTGGGCGCATTGAGCGGCCTGCAGACGCCTGGCATGCTGAATCTGGCCCCTACGCAAGCGAGGAATGTTCATCCTGGTTTTCAGACGGACACGGAGAAGCAGCAGCAGCAACGAGTGAGTGCTCTTCCATCATTAAATTTGTCTCTCCCCACCCCGCGTATTCTTCTCTGTCGCAATTACCCAATACTCTTGTCGAGTAATGGTCTTCACACCTGGACATGCACCTTCTTTCGAGCCGGGCAAAATACGCGTGGAATGTGCTGGAAAGAATAGCCTGTTGTTTGGTATTTTGAACATAGCAAGATCTGCTGGCGATGTCAATTCCGACAGATTTGCTATGGTCAAAACGAAACAAAGTACTATTTTCTTTTCGAGTCGTTCCATCCTTTGACTGGCGCGCAATGGTGACAAACCAGGGCTGCATTCCTTTTTGTTGATTCTTAGCTCAATTTGCGTGTCTTTCAGAACAATTTCGCATTGAAGCTAAACCAGACCTCACACCCCGCGTGGAATTCCCCAAATATCAATCCAGGACCCTCTGCACAAACTCAGCTGGGCACGGGATCATTTGTGAACCCACCACCAACAGCATCATCGCAGCAAAACGGCACGCACCAAAACTCGTCTACCACAGCCCTTAACGCGCCGCCCGGGGTTCCTCCACCGTCAACAAATTCATTTGCCCAGCAACAGCAGCAAACGAACACCTCGGCCCCTCCACCCTATACATCGAACGGCATGGCAGTAGAATCACATCCCAATACGAACTCCAATCAAATTTCATCATCACATGGGTTACAACATCCCCAAACGCCAGCGCAACAGGTACTTGTCAGCGCCGCCGACCGATGGGGCCTACTAGGACTGCTATTGTCCATCAAGAATGCAGGCCAAGATCCAGATCAAGGACTCAGCGTGGTTGGCACAGATCTAGGGACGATGGGATTAGATATGGGATACGCAGGGTAAGTCCTTATCCGACTGTAGGTGTTCTGTCAGCTCAAGGACCGCCAGGAATCTGTATTCGACGTTCATAACACCTTGGGCAGACCAGTCAGCAGCACGATCCGTCGAACCGGACTTCCATCTACCTGCGTGCTACAACGTGCAACCGCCACCGCCTGGTCCTGCCAAAGTAACTGCATTCAGTGACGAGACGCTCTTCTTCATGTTCTATTCAAGTCCAAAGGACGCACTGCAGGAGATAGCGGCCCAAGAACTGTACGTGACTCCGAGGCTTCTATCCGATGATGGTGGAACAATGACTTGTCTTGTTACAGATGGAACAGGAATTGGAGATTTCACAAAGACCTGCGGTTGTGGATAACCAAGGAGACAGGCATGGTACCTTCGCAAAAGGTGCCCGGTGGCGAGTCGGGGCAGTATCATGTTTGGGACGCTGAAAATTGGGTGAAGGATCGCAAGGATATGACTGTGATGTACAGCGAGTTGGAGGAGAAGAACGCACCAGCCTTCCTTCCTGGTCCTGGCATACACCTGGCAAACCCACCGCCGACGCCTCAAGTGGCGCAGCCACCGGTGCAGACAACACGAGGAGCATCATTGCAGGCTGGCATGGCATTGTAATCGATAGTTGATGATTTAATTGGTCATTTTACGCATTCTCCTCGGTGACTACTTCATCCCCATCATATCGCCATATCATCCACATACATCGAACTTATTATCTTCGTCCTTCACGTTCTATTTTGCTGGTCCATCGAACTGTACCTTTACTTAACGTTCTACATTTTATCCATTTGCTGTTACTTGTAAAACTGGTGACGCAAGGCACAGTTTAAAATGGGTATTACGGCAAGGATTAGGCAGATTTGGCGTTAAATTTCGCAACGATCCGCTATCCTTTGGCCCGGCAGGTCATCCATCTTTTCATAAAATTTAAGTTAGCACTCTGTAACAAATACTCGCTGATGATCGAGCGCCCTTTGAACTTCCTTACCGAGTGACCACGATGAATGCCCAATAATTCTGCTTCTTACGCTCTTGATTTCTTACTTTCACGATGCTCGACTCCCCGTTGCCTCCTTGTGGTCGTTTAGGACATGTAGGACACGCCAAACGATGTCTCGCAGGGCTTCCGGGCTCCCAGGTCGAGTTGGATGCTTCAACGTGAGCCGAGTCTCTGTCTGATGGATGAATAATGCTTATCATGTAAATTCTGTAGGATGGCGGTCGTATTCTACTGCATTGGAACCCTGGATCTCCTTGGGATGCTACAAGACAAGACCTCCGAGACAGACCGGCAGTCCTGGCGCGATTGGGTATGGGAGCAGCAAACTCGTACGTGAGATTGGTAGATAACCGTATATGAAGCTCACTCAAGCGTGTAGACGGTCCCAATGGCTCTGGATTCCGACCCAGCACTTACATGACTCCACAGAGGTCGCCAGACGTACAGGTGGGATCGCCGCGTTTATCACGCGATTTAGTACTAATTACATGTCGATTACCAGGAAGATTGTACAAACTACGATGGCCCTCACGTTATAATGTCGTATACGGCGCTCCTATCACTGGCCATCCTGCGGGACGATTTCGCCCAGTTGGATAGGCCCGGACTGATCAAGTTCCTCAAGTCATGTCAGCGGGACGATGGCAGGTAATTTTACGATCCGATCCGCTCCCATGGATATGTTTGAACGCCGCAGGAACTGCTCGGCGATGGTGCGGTCTCCTTGGCGTAATTATCGCCCTATGGATCTCATCTTCTGCGGCTTATTCAATGTCATATCTTACTAACATCCATCCGTCAGTTTTTCTACTGTGACCGGGAGTGGCGACACTGATCTTCGCACTCTGTATTGCGCTTTTGCAATCAGTAGCATGCTGGATGATTGGTCTGGTATTAACGTCGACCTTGCACTGCAATTTGTCGCGAAATGCAGAGTATGTATTTTCCCTGTCTAAGGACTAACATCTTTATAATCTTTCTCATAGACATATGAAGGTGGTTACGGCCAGTCACCGAATTGCGAGGCACAGGGAGGGACGACTTACATCTCCATTGCGTCCTTGCACCTTGTTCCTGGATCTACATCTACTCGGTTGACTCCCGCAGAACGGCAGAAGACCATACAGTGGCTGGTCCAGAACCAACTCTCGTCTGGAGGTTTTACTGGCCGCACCAACAAAGAGGCGGACGCTTGTTACTGTTTTTGGTGTGGTGCTGCGCTCCAGGTTAGTGTCGTCCTATTTTACGGCCATATATTATTTTACCGACCAGTTCTCCTGCAGATTCTTGGTGCTCGCGAGCTAGTGAACATGCGAGGCCTTGGTCAGTTCCTCTCGAGCTGCCAATTCAAATACGGCGGTATCGCGAAGACGCCTGGGGAACATCCAGGTCTGATATCCCCCGTTGGATACTTTTGGTGCACTGTGTTGACCTCTCGTGATTCTAGACCCATACCATACTTACCTCTCTCTCGCCGCCTTGTCAATGTATCCCCCAGACGCTGATTCGACATGGGCGTTCGAGCCTCTCGATCCCCTCCTTAACGCTCGTGTAAAGACCTCAAATTGGGCTCGCGCGCACATACCTGCTCGATGAGCTACTAAACTACTGTATCTACGTTATCGGAGAACGATGATTTAACTGGACTAATCAAACCTTAACACAGTAGGTGTATTATTGCTGATTTATTAGCGAACAGATAATGATAGATCCGTATTTGGAAGCTAACCCCTCGATGGGGGACAGGTGTGGCGTCGTAATATCATAAAGAGGAAGCACCCACATGCGGCTCCTCAAAATACCCTTGTTTCTGTGGCATGATCATGAAAAGAATTCGCCTTTGTTTAGGTCGTCCGCGTCGGCTACTTGAGTGCCGTGCGGATATCCACCTGCAGCGTTTAAATTTGTTACTTGCCAAGTCTGCGGTTGCTCTACCGTCAGGTGTCTTCCTTCCTAACAAAGTGCGAATCAGTTTAACGTTGAAGCATGCATCGGAAACTCCGAAGAAGTCGGTGAGAGCATTATCAGATTGAGCGTACAGGGAACGAGGAGTTGTCCTTCCTAATATTGATATTTGCTCGGTCACTTGGGCCCGGAACCGTGTTACAAGCTAGGGAAATATGTCTCTCTTTTTCGCGACGGAACTTTTGATGAAGGGTAAGCAGGAAAATGGGATATCCCTCTGCCCGGGGCACAATGCCATCTTGACCGTGTAGGAGTCGCCAATGTCAAAGAACTAACCGAAATCTTTGCCGAATACCATAACGAACTGGCTTGGGAATCGAAGATGATATTTGCCGAAGCGGCCTCAAAGCAGGTTTAATGGCTTCTCGTCGAAATCAGAACTAGTGGCAGTGTTACAGCCATCTTTCTGTCTTCTAACATTCGTGGTCTTCTGAAGTCTTGCTTCTAGTCTTAGTGAGACGAAATCAGCTGGCAGTTTCCTCTTACGGTGGACTGCGTTTTGTTGAGTAAATTTCTGACATTCTCCTTAGAAGAACCTTTGATAACTACTTGTTGATTTCCTTGCATTGAACATGGTTTTTTTTACAGAGACTGTCGACTGGGAGCACATCCTACGCTGGATCTGGGGCCACTAACATGAATGTTCCTGCAATGGGGTTTCCAAGGCCAACCGCTGCACCAAATTCGCTGATGTTGAACAGTGAGATAGGTGTGGTAGCGTTAACGAGTGTTTGGCCATTGAAACCCCGTGGCTGATTGAACACCAGAAAAACATATCTTCAAGATATGAATAACTATTAACGGCAATAGGGATGAGCCTGTTTGAATGAACACACCTATGGGCATCAGAGCCAGCAGGAGGAGTAGGCTGACGCCAGTTCGAAACAGCAGCCGTCGTGTTTGTTAGGGTAGCACGACTTCGAGACAAGCGTGATGGTTCGAAGTTTCCTCCGAGGAAATGCCGAACTTGGGCATTAGTTGGATTCTGCGGGGTGGGAGCGTCCGGATCGACAGCCGCGACGACAAATGGCCCGTCCCTAGCGTCGAGTCCAACAAGGGTGAACGAAGGAGGTCCGACGGTTGCTGTTGAGATATTCAGATGCATTATCTCGGAGTTACGCCGGGAACGTACCATTACGAGGAAGTTGGACGCCTGCCTTGAGGACGATCGCAGAGCCTGACGTTTGGGGGAGCGAGACTTCAAGGAGGAACCTAGGGTCGAACGGGAGAGCGATGTCTTCCGGGATCTGCAAAGAGAGGGACGGAGACATTGAGCGAGGCGTATTTCAACGAAAATTGACTGTGGACACTCACGTTAGCGTTGTCGAACGCTTGTTTTACCTCCCTTAGGTTAGTGTCTTGAGAGACCAACGCCTGGGTGAAGAGACCGAACAAAGGCGCAAAGGTAAAGACTCGGAGCATGTCTGGCAAGGCAAACGGTAAGTACGAGTAGGAACGATAGTCTGCTTTACATAAAGAACCGGATGAAAACCATTGCTGCGCCTGTGAGTCAAGTGCGAACCCCGCATGGCATTTCTGTATCATACGAAGTGGCGAGTAACTCTCATGGGAATGTTCTCACTCTGCATCGTAGTAATACCGGTGCTTGCAGTTGGCATCCAAAATGATTCTCAGCCTGAAGACGATGTCGATAGAGGCTCCAGTAGATGGTCCTAATTTTTACGAAATGGTGACTCAGTCGTACACTATTTGTTGAACAGAGCGAAAGACGCGGCGTGATTTGGGTATGAGAACTTTCAACTTAGAAGGGACTAATCAGATTTCGAGAAGCTCGGCTCTCACCCACTTGTCAACAACTGCGGTTGAATGAAGGATCTTCACACCGTCTGAGTGGTTTCTGTCCTCTTTCTCCCCCCGTGTTTGTAATTATATAAGTTGTGGAGAGCCGGGATCTGTGTACCCGCTCAGTACACACGTTCGACGTCGTGGGATGTGGGTGTTCCATATGCTAAGACGTCATATGGGATGCTTTTGCGATAGCATGTCAAATTATGAGTGCAGTGATTCAAAGAAAGGCAGAAACTAGTATCTCGCTGGCATGTGCACATATACTAACTGGCGTAACTATTGATTTACAACACGAGCTGAAGACCATAAGGTTGTTTCTGTATAGAAATTAGTAATGGAAGTTGTTCCTGCGTTCCATTCCTCGTCATATTTCCTAAGACTTGACGACTACCAACGATGACAACATAACGACCTGTAAAACGCAGATGATTCTTTGCTGCCAGGTCTCCTGAATATCAGCTGCGTATCGGAGGCGAAACCACATGCTTTACGAAGTGTTCCAGGACCGAACGCTTCTGACGATGTCCTTTTTAGTGATAGAAAGTAAACAATGTTAATTGCCTTAAACGTCGCTCATTCCAGGAAACTATTGACAGTACACTCCAGATTGTAGGAGGAAAAAGATAAACGAAGTCGACAGATAATGTTCTTGAGCTCTAGAGGATGAGGTCTGTGCCTATCTCAATCACAATCGTCGTCGTGCTGCGTAGACTGAGCTGGTGAGTAAAAGAGATAGACGGAAGTTAAAAACCGAGCCAACTAACGCTGTCGTCCTCGATCTGAAAATTCTAAGCTATAGTCCAACATCGATATTGATCCACTGACCTTCGTAACAGTATATCCATGTTCCGGACGAGATAGCATGTTGTTGAAGAGGATGGAAAACAGCACATCAGCATGTTCCTTCTCATCATAATGGAGTCCATGCTTGAACTTATCTGTGGCCAACATACCACGATACATGTCTAGAACTCGGACAACGTTCATGGGATCGTCCAGTTCCCCTAGAGCATGCTTAAGCTCAGTAGCATGCACGCCTCCCCACTGCATAATACTCGAGACTACTTGGGTTGCCACTGCGTGATTAGGTATTCTGAGAAACTTTGTCGGCTCGTGAGGGTCAAATGAGAGAGCTCCATAGTACACGAGGAGTTTGAGAATGGTATGATCGGAGCCATGCTTCTAGAACGCAAAATGAGAAAGAGCAGCGAGACTCGACGGAATGCGGATCCTACCAGGTCAGAGAGTTGTAAATTATGAAAATGAAAACTGCTATCTTCATATTCTATAGGTGTAAAACTGTGGTCTTGGGTCTCGACAGCCTTTGCTAGCTGGTGGATGACATCACTGTTCGAAGCGACGATCTCAAGCAAACCTTCAGGTACTAGATACTCCGGATACCTAAAGACTTCTTCGGAAGCGACCAGATCGTTTTGACAAATTTTCTGCTTGAGAATTCAGTGCAGTCGTCGAGACCTTAGACCACACATACCCGGAGAGCGGTCGAACAAGACCTGGTATTGAAGACTGGCTCCACCTGAACAGCCTGAGAAAAGTGGTACCCGTTGGTGTATTTTGTCAGTGGTTTTATCCAGGTATTACTATCGACACCTAGGCTGTCCATGGCATCCATGACCTCTTCCTTGGTCAGTCCACAAAGCCCTGAAAATACAGGACTGAAAGAGATGTTCTTGGCGAAGGCGGGGTCTAAGGCAACGGGTGTGACTCCCGTTATGAAAGAGCGGCCGATGATGTCTCGTGCGAAATTTTGTTCGAGCAATCCCCAAAAGTTTTCCATGGCAATAGCAAGCGGAGTGCCATCCCAAGCCACGTCATGGTAGGCATGCTTTTGTACGAATCGGTTCGGCGCCCAATCATGTTCGTCGACCAGGACATAGACCTGTGACAAAGCGTTAATGGAAACATACAGGGAAGAATCAGCAAGGATAATTACTTACCCCGTCAATGGAATTTCTGCCATTCTCGTACAGGTATTCCCATACCAAATCAAATGTCACATTGAAGGCCTCGTCCACATTTGACCAAGGGCCCGGGGTTTCGTCGATGAAAGGACACGGCGGAAGCTGAAGTTGTGTCTGGTGAAGCTTCCAAAAATGCTTGAGACCACGTAACATGGCAGCGTAAAAGCATCGAGCAGCGCCGTCGCCATGACCTCGAATATGGGAGAAATCGAAGTCGAGGACGAGCCACCTAGAAGGCGGGATGATCTTTTGGATATTCTGATCGGAGACATAAAGGCCCTACATGATTATCAGTATCAAGTTGTTCAATACATAAAAGACCGAAAACCTGGAAGGTTTCCTACAGCGTCTTCTCGTAGGCTGAGCCGTGATATCTCCTTAACATGTCGATCACCATGGTTTTGCCAAAGTGTGGGGGCCGGCACAAGAGAACAGACTTGAGGGAAGGACCCTCCTCGAGGTCGACAATGTAGCGGGTTTTATCAAAAATATGAAATCTTTTCCGCTGCATCTCGAGAAGGTTGGTCCTGATCACTGGAAACTTTGTGCTCTCTTTGACTGACTTCTTCGTGCGTGGGTACAAGCCTGACGAGCTGGAATTCCACCGCTTTAGGCGCGAGTTCTGCCAGGAGCTCCCTGTGGTGCGTGCGATAAACAGAAGAAACCCAGAACATAGTAGAATTTTCGTGCGTTTCAATGACTGCCATGGCTCGATAGGGGTAACTGAATGCATGGTCGGTGGTAGAGGCGCAGTGTATCGATACATGCCGTTCTAGTTTCTGTCCAGAATACTCAATGATTTCCCCAAGAATGGCTCATGGGTGTAATTTCCAAACCCTGATTCACATGTATCAGTGATGCACAAGTCAGACATCCGGGTCGAAAAACGTGGTACACCCATGTAATAGGAAATTTTATTTCGGTTGCTCTAAGGAAAGGTTACCTTCGTTTCCATGAATAGATGCTGTATACTCACATATTCTACATATGAAGTCAGATCGTTGCTATGGTGGAAACTAATTGTCAAAAATTGAGAAACCATGAACGAAAGGTTAGGCTGCCTGTTCTCTACATGCGTGACATCCACGCAGTCGTAACTAAACTCGATATTACATTAACTTGTGGCCCATCAGCATCAGCTTGGAATAAAACACGCATATACTCATTTGATTGTTTGACAGCAAATTCCAGCCATTGATCCTCTTCCCTCTCCCAACGAGACCGGTCTTCTCCTCCCATCTCGTTTCCTGGATCGTCGCACCCAGCACCGAATCCACCAAACTGCCCAGCCCACCTGCAAGCGCGCCCCACCAAACCATTTCCAACCCGCCCCATGCAGCCATGACAGCCCCAACGCCGGCTCCACCGACCAAGCTTGCTAGCGTTCCGCCCACGCTCATGCCGCCATTCGTTCCAGGAGGTACTCTCTTGCCCGTCGTCACTAGCCATGGCCCGTTCCCACCATCCAAAATACCCAGCTCGCTCGCTAGCGTATCCCCCAAACAGCACCCAAAGTGACCCAGGGTACCAAAGATCAGCTGGCGGCTCAGTGTACCTGGCTCGACCAAGTTCTCTGGCGGGGAAATGGACGAGAGAGGAAGAAGAACGTGATGCACGCTCTCCGGGCTATACGTCGCGTTCCACACCATACAACACACCAGCGCCCCGCACGAGTTGCTCAGGACTTGCCAGCCTGTCCGTTCTCCGCCCTCGGTGTAACCGTCCTCAAGTTTTGCTTTCCTTTGTTTCCCATCTGGTCCCATCTATCAGCACGGATTCATACTCATTCCTGGTACTTACACCTCGTCGCCCGACTGCCCATCAAGTAAAAGAATATAAGCGCCGCACCAAACACTTTGGTGTCCCCCGACATCATGAGCGTGCCTACAAAGAACGCGGTGGCAACCCCGCCGGGTGAGAGGCTCTTCTTGCACAGGCCATGCAGAGCGAGGAGAGTCGCGAGGAGGAGAGTAAAGTATGGAATCTCCATGACAACCGTGACAGTCAGGAAGGAAGAGCGCCAGACACGTGGTACGGCCCGGTACCCGCGAGTCCAAATTCCACGACGCTGACTAAGCAAGACGCTTTGCAATGTTGGCTGAATCTTCCCTACAGCCCGCAGAGCGTGAAGAATCAGGAAGTGACGGCTCGTTCTGGTTCGAGGACGGGAATGTAATGCTTGTCAATGCGCAATCGGCGGATTTCGCGTCCATCTAGATGTATTGTCTATGAGTGCCGACTTCTTTCGCAATACGTCTGGAATGACCCTGTTGCAAGAAAGAGGAACCGAATTTTATCTACTCAGAGTGACAAGGACGTGATGCATTTCTTCCATGCTCTATATACACGCGCGTTGGTACCATCGATCTGCTTTCTGTCTGTTTTTACTCGCGAGATCTGAAATTTGCACTTTTCAGTTACTTTTACCCCAGAAAACCCACTGACTACGATGTTCTAGAATCCATGCTACGTCTGGCGAAGCAATATCTGGCATATCAACTCCGTGCTGATATAGTCAAACATCTCACCATGATATATCCCTCAAAACTGACGGCACTCGAGGAGCACAAAGACTTGAGGGTTCCCGACCATTACTCCCATAGTGTCCGCGCGATTGCTATGTCGCGGGACCACGACATTCCTATCATTCTTCCGCCTCGAAAGAGACGACGCTGTAGTCATTCTTTCCGGCAGGGACAGGATAGCTGAAGATGCCTTCAAGGTCGCCTGGTCTTGGCTTTTCGTATCTTCTTCGGGATCACGTTGCTCCAGTGTAGTTCAATGCCAGCGGAGGCGACTTGATGTGATACAGAAACTTGCTCGATCTCCGGGAGACGCACACCGTCTGTTTTTGAACACCATGCCCCATCAATATTGGCAGGAAGAAGACAAGGAAAATGGATCAGAATCTGAGGACGAGGTCGATTGGATCTGTAACAAGTGTCTGAGGGAGTGGCGATGTAGTGAGCAGAACGGCTACCGGCAAATATGGGATTGGCTTCCTTCGTACTTCAAGCTCCCTGATTGGGATAAATTGGGGGAGAATTCACAGCAATTGGAAGACTGGTGCTTGCCAAACTGTTCTATCTCAACGAATTCCTGCTGATATGTTTCTTTCAGAAGACATACTGTCGACGAATAAGCACAGCTACGCCTTGAACTCGGGCGTTGACGTTCAACTTGACGCGTTTGCGCGTAAACCTTAAGAAAGAGCGTATCGTCAGCTTTCGTACATTTGTGCACTCATTGTATTACGTCTGAATATTCAGGTATTCGTTTATCATCATCCGTGCCGATTGGAATTTATTGAATAAGTTTCTTTACGGTAGCCATACAACGTTGTTTTCACGGTCTTCAGATTGTTCTGTTCGAAAGCTCACGATGTCGCATTTTCATTGCGAATGCGGTATAGGTCTACACCAAGTCTACGCGGTGCTTTATTCGGGCCAAGCCTGATTGACCGCGGCGCTTGTTTGTTTGTCCCTCGACGAAGAGTCAAGACGCCGTCTTTGTAAACGCGGCCTTTTACGTTCAATATGTACTCAACCATGGACCGCGATGAGGCCCAAAAAACACCCGTAGTTATACCCCCGCAAGACATCAAGAATGACCCCGAGCGTTTCTTGTGGTACACAGGATCCCAAGGAGGCGGCTTCAAGGTCCCCTTCAAGAAGTATAAAGGGAGGCTCGTCAATGACACGCCTATGCATCATCTAAATCGCCTCATTGAAACCAGCGATGAGAACACTAAGCTTGTATGTTTGCCCTCCTTTGCCAACCATATAACACACCAGCTTCACTACTTTGGCAGGAACATAAGAAATTTTTCGATGCCATTGTCATTTATTTTGAAGGCCTAATGGAATATGCAAAGGAACACTACGCAGACTTTGTAGTAACCTTCGGTCGTAAACATATCGGAAAGCTACTTCGTCAATTTGAGGACGAACCTTGGCTGAAATGGACGATGCGGCAGCCTATTTTGACCAATAACGTGTGTCTATGCGTAGCTTCATCACCACCCACATCACCTTGCTAATATTATACCAGTTTCCGATCTATTTCACGGCGATTAGATTTCTTCTTGCAGACAAAGGACACCATTGGGACACAAGCGAGTTACTGAGGGCGACTGCAACTTATAAAGCCCCCGAAGACAAGAAAGACTCGAAGACAAGCATGTCCAAGCTTGAATATACTCTTTTTCCTGACCACTCGGACAATATTATCGATGATGAGTCTCGACTGGTCGACACAGACTCAGACGTCGAATACAGGAACGAAGGCGCTATTGCTAGCAGTGACGGGTCAAATGACTCTGGGACCGGCAGTTGCACAGAAGTACGTATTTCTCGTTTCAATAACGTGCGCCGGCACTGAAGAGCCTATCTGATCAGGATGACACAAGCTTCAATGACAGCCCAAGTACGCTTTGTGACTGCATATACTAACCTCCACTGATTGTTGCAAAGTTCAGCGGTGGTGCTCTGATTCTGATGATGCAGTTAATTCGGATCACAGCGAAGTCATTTCTCCAGACGGGTCCCTCTCCATCGACATGGCTCTCCTGGGCTCTTTATATCGACTAGACCATCAATGCCGGGCCGGCAGGAGTCCAAGTACGATGTTTGAAACGCACATTTACATTCTTTCGCTGACAGTACTCATAGATCCTGCCAGTGGGCCACTTTCGCCACCATATCATTTGCGCGAGCTTAGCGATTCTTCAATCGCCTCTTCTGCTTTTTCAGGCTCGCCAGTGTCGTTGGGCATGTTCCAAAAAGGGTGAACATCCTTCGGTCTGTCTTCCATCCGTCTCATCACTGAGATCTTACTTCTCCAGAACGTGCAAAGAGATCGATCATCCTGAAGGCGCTCAGCGACGGACTCGAAATAGTGAAAGAGAATTCTCTGTTAAAACCAATCGTCACAAACAAAGGCGGGAATATCTTCCGTCAGATATTGAAGACTTCATACTCACAGAAGGCGAGGACGAAGATGGAAGCGATGAATATATTGACAGCCCCACAGAGGTACGTAAGAGCGGTGACTCTATCATTCATCCGATTCTAATTTTTTTCTGCTAGAATGACTTTTCCACGGACACGGAGGACAGTACGAACCGTTTTCTGTGCTAATTTTCTCTAGTCACCCGCCTCTCTACAGGTGTTGAACCCCGTCAACTGCGTCCTAGGAAACGCGCTCCCGACAACAGTCCTTGCGATTTCAAAAGAATCTTATCTGCTGAATCCTCGCTGTCAAGCATTGCGACCGAGCTATCCTCGGGTATCATTGAGGTACACTCTGACAACGACGAACTGTCCAGTGTCATCGAAATAAGTTCAGACTCCGGATCTGAGGAAGACGAGCATAATAGTATGTCGCTTTCTTCTAGGAAATACGCTGTCAACTTACCATTCACACAAGGACTCCGGAGCGTTCCTACCCAGCGGAACGGAGGCTCTGACCCTGAAGCTCAGCGTATGCATACCATCTTCGCCCGTACTCTCAAACTCAGATCATCAATACGTAGTAGCGCCTTACTCTAAGAGAAGGCGACCCTCCTCAGTCAATCGATATGTTTCGAGCCCAGAAGGTAGACGTACTGATATTATTTACCAAGTTACCAAACGACTTATCATACTTAGAGATTTCCCTTCTTTACCGCAGAGGCTTCCGACGAAGTGTGAGTGTTACTAGTTATTCTATGCGTTTGTGTAATTCATCAATCCGCTAGTGCGGCGGCTACGTAGGTGGGTGGCAACTAGCCGACTGGGTAGTGAAGGTCTGCCCGTCCGCAGCATCGCTTAACTTTAAGTTTGTCTCCAGGCCAACATGATATTACTTGGAACACAAACTTAGCATGGTCAATTCATGAAGCTCGGCGCCGCACAACGATATTCAACTTGTGTTGCGATCATGTCAGGTATACAGTGCAAAATTCTATAACAACGCTATCAATTGAATACGTTTCTATGCAAGAAATATTCATCTATCATATCTATCATACATGCCGCGACACGCTAAGAAGGTCTAGGTGATCCAATACAGCCCGATATTGTAGCTGTATTGCTGTATTTGGGCCCGAATTGCTGCGGCAAAAAAATCCTTTCAAATTGAGGACCTTCACCGTTGCTCGAGTCTAGATTCCGACATCATAGGCATGGAGGTACCCTGTTCCTCATCAGCCACAACAGGGATGCCATTTTCTTCGTGTTCATTGTGAGCAGGAAGGATGTCCTTGAGGACGTCCTCCTCCTTCGATTTGAAGATGAGACCTCTACAAAGTGCAACAACAGTGAGCACAAATAGAGTAAACCAGGTCAAGACCATGGCGATGGTCAGACACAAGTGGATGGTGTAGAGAAACTCGATGCCGAAGATATCTCCCATGATGCGGGTCGTCGAGATCCAGCCAACGTTAGGGAATGTCAGGGCCCAGCCTAATCTGCGTTAACCTGAGTCGCCTAAGGAAAGAGTCGACTCACAGCCTAGAATTTCATTGAGATTCTTATGAAGCTTGTACCAGTACGGCAGGACACCGAAGATGAAGAAAAAGACGGCAAGACCGTAAAGCAGAAGACCAGCAAGGACACTGGCGGCATACCAGATTTCGCCAGCATTCTCAGTGACATAGCCACGCGATGGGAGACTTGATAACCACGTGAAAAGGCGAATTGAAGGGAAAGAGGTGTAACTCACATGGTACGTGCTTGGTCTGCCAATCTGATCAAGGCGAGAGCCGTGAATCCAGGTGGACCACAGGCGACAAAGGCTCCATTTGCTTGGTGTCCTTCCAGAAAACCCGTCTGTGACGGACACCGATGAATAACAATAATATTGAGAAAATGAAGTGGGCGTACAGCCATGACGCTGAATAGAGTCTCGATTAGAATTGCGGAGGAGCACACAGGGAGACAACACACCGAATAACGTAGATACAGAGGTAGAAGAATGTCATGAAAGACCCCAGACCTACGGAACTGGTTCGTAACGATACAGGATAGGCATGAAGTGGACAAACCTTGGAAGAAATAACCAACGAGAAGGACGCCTAACGCTCTTGGGTCGATTGGATCCATTACCCTCAAAACATTGAACGAGACAACGCCGACAAGCATCTAATCTAATATCAGAGAACGGACACCTTTGCGGCATAAAACAGACCATAGGAAAGATCTAGATTCCAATTTAGATCAAGCCGAGGCAATATCTCAGAAGGACTCACTAGGAAAGCATATGCAGGAGTGAAATGCATCAGATCGTGAGGCTTGTTGAACCATATCATGATCATAGGAAAACATGTCAGAAGAGCAGCGATAACATAAACCCTACGGCGAAGTAAGTAGGAAGTATGGCGACAAACAAGGAGGGCCGCTCACCAGAATAGCGCGTATATGAACCCTGCGCTCACATGCCCCGAGGGAAAGGCATAATTGACGGTTCCAATGATGATAGTGGCAAAGGAGAGTACCTGGCGCGAATATCAGAATTTTCCAACGAGACTGGCAAGAAACTCGACGAACAATCAGCGGGACAAAAATGCCTTTGACAGGGTCCTGAACAAGTCGCCAGGCTTGGCGAGGGTACACTGATTTGAACGTCGGTGAGTAACCAAAGATACTATATAACACGGCGCACGGATAGTCTGTAGTAAAAGAGTGACGGCATTGAAAACGAAAAGAGCCATGTTTATGAAGTAGAATCCCGTCTCGATTGTCGTCAAGGCATTGAAACGGTCTTCCAGACCGGCAAGGGTAACATATACCGCGCCTGTGCCCATCCCGATGGGAAACTAAAGATATCAATCAGGAACTGCAACATGAAAACGCGTTAAAAGGTATTCACCGCTTGCCAGGACCAGCCATGAATATAACGAGCGAATACGCTCACAGTAGGTCGAGGTGCATTTTCTGCATCGCTCCCGCCCAGAGTCTCAGACGGAGAAGAACTTTGCATCACGAAAAAAAATAAGAGCGAGGGGAAGGAAGAGTCAGAGTCTATAACGTGGGGGGAAGAATGGAGAATGAAGGGCTGAAGACAGTTTTTAAATGAAAAGAAGAAAGCAGGACAGGCAATGTGGAAAGAAGCGCAGGCAGCTGTGGTATTCTTAGGCTCGGGCCGCTCGGCTTTTTAATGATTACAGCTCTTGTCTACACGGATGTTGTTCGTTCGCATGGTCACCGCCGGACTGGGGCAACACACTCTTTTTGCAGAGCTTCGAAGCCTGGCATCAATACTGGTATGAGTTGACCGCGCGAGAACGTTTCAAGTTGTTCGGGCATAACCTCGAGAGCGTAGATTTGTGTCCCAAAGCACACGACACTGCTACTCGTACATTCCATTCGTACATCCGTATCCCACGTTTAGCGCCCCAACTACGGAGAATCCTAGGTAAAATTTGGCACCGCTTTTAGTTTTGAAGGTGCCCGTTTGGCGTGAATATCCCAGATAGTCAACGACGAACGTTCTAAGTTTGATATTTGAAGTTATCATGATGTCAAATGAACGTATGGAGAAGAAGCGAGATAAGAGCTACCCGACGCGGCCCGGGCGTAAATCAAGGCTAAACATAAACAGCCGGCGGGCGAGCTATTGATTTCATATAGAAAAGGCGATCAAGTACTTATAAGTTATAACCATTGTGAAATATTGAAGGATAGCTTGAAGCCGAGTACGCCTGTATTTGTACAGTGAAGATTGGCCTGAGAAGTGCCAAGTGAGATATGCATCGATTCTTTGTCCCCATCAGAAAGATAAGATGAAAGTCCGCGTGGGGTAGCTGACAAGATCCCTACATGAGAATTTTGATGTTCATAACACAATCTGTCTGGTGTTCCATCGGACGTTTTCTAGATACACCGCTGGGGATGGCCTAGATAATCCTTGAAACGAACATCATTCATTCATTCATTCATTCAGACCGAGTGAAGACAGTGCTGCCATGAGGAGAAAGGCCGCACGTCAAATTTGACACCGCAGTCCGTTCCAAAAAGAGCGGGATGGGTATCAACGAATGGTTATCGCGATTGCTTGCGCGGACTTAAACATAATCCAGGTAATATCGTAGCGTGAACCAACTTGTGTAGTGATTGAACTGGTTACCAAGAACTAGGTCGCTATCACCTAGAATGGTAGTCGTGAAAGCACAAAGACTCTCATGAACATTGTTAAATCTCGCAAGGAGGGTAAACTTTAAATTCCTGACGCAAAATGCATACGGTTTAAGGCAGTTGCAGGTGAGCGCAGCTTTCACCTGCCAACTGGGCGTCTTCTGTGATCGGATTGGTATGTAAGTGGTACACGGAAAAACGCCTCACGGCGTACGGTTATTTCGTCGCCATCACAACACCATGAGACGGCGACTTCGTCAGTTCAGGGATGACTCTTGGACACAATAGACAGCTTTTCCGACGAAGAACGTGCGTTCCGTGTGGACTACCCGGATAACCTTGCCAAAATGATATCAGTTCCGATTTCCCCGCCTATTATATATGCAGATGAAGGACACCACGAATACGGTCAGGCAGATGGGCTGTTAAGTGCGGCTGGGGTTTGAAATGGCTCTGGATTCAAGAAAGGGATGTCGATGGAACCATGAAGAGCTGTCCGGAAGAATACTTACAACGACGCGCATGTTGCCCATCCTTCGCACTTCTATGACTCTTATTGGCAAACTGGCAGCTCAACCAACAAATGGTATCATCCAGGACTATGGCTCACAGGAGACGGTTCGAACTTTGTCTAATAACTATGCCCCAAGTGAGCAACTTATGCCGTATAGACATGGAAGAGAAGACTCATCTGAAATGGACGCCTCCATCTCGTAGAATCATGTCCCGATCTCCTTCAGCCAGGTGGAACCCCTAAGAACTGTGCACGTAATAACGATAAACGGGTTGACGTCTGTGCTGGGCTTGACCAGTTTCCTAATACCACATGGATGGGGGACATCGAAGCGCCGAGTCGGTTTGAAAGAGGTGCTGAGCGGCCAGACCACAATGTCTTTGCTAGCACCATCCTACATCTGTACAGACGTTTGTCAGCATCAAGAATTCACGCGAAAGATGAAGAGAATCAGTATAACTAGGATCATGATAGAGGAACATTGTGGGCGATAGCCCGATTCTCCGTCTTTGGTCGATATGTATCATCTTAGGAGCAGGATAGAATGATTACATACCAGCTACTAAATATGGCTCACGATATTCTGGAGCATGATTGCACATGCACGTTGTGGACCTTGAACAAAACATAAGGGAAAGGTAGGTGTTATAACCAAAGAGCGCACCTACGGGGTGTACCAATGATTGGGACCCTGCGCCGATACACGCACCACACCACCACCAATGCTACATGCCAAGACTCGGACCCTGGTCCTAAATCTCGGAGTCTTTGCATAGTCAAAATTTATTGTGATCACTGAGTTTAAGTCATCTTACAGATATCAGCGAGACGCAGAGGTCATCGTGGAACGAGGGATTCGGGGAAAGAGTTTTCAACTCCGACCCGACTTCCCTCCTCTTCGACTTTCCTCGCGACCTCAAATCGACGTCATACTTATGCGCTGGCCGCTGCTGCTACAACAGCAAACATCCGACGCTGAGCTCGTTGGTGTTTCTTGAATCTATAATTTCTCTCCTTTCCTCGGACTCGTAATGTCCACAGGCCGGGGGAGAAATCGAAGAGTGGGTTGCCCTTGGAACGACCTTCATGTGTAGACTGGTGTCTGTCTGAACACCTTAGTCGTTGCAACCAAGGAAGTGACGGGGTCAGTTTCAGGGCGAAGAAGGGATATGAGGAGCGGCACACCACTGTTCCAGATCCTCCATGGTTTTGCATTCTTAGCACTAGTCTGGAGAATAGACACTTAGTCCACAAATCTTTGAGGTGACCCCAAATTGCCCTCTTAACTTCCTGGGCCTCGCGTCGCCTGGTTTTACCTCCTTTGATGCACCGGCAACTGTATGCCTTGCAGTGCCCCAATTCGTCCTGGAGAGTCACCGTAGGAGCAGCTACTAGGAGTGACAGAGGCAGAGGTAGACGGCGCAGTGCAGCAGCATACTGAACAACTGCAGTTTATTCTTACTGCCGTGGGTAGGTAGGTAGCCATATTGCAGCGGACCATGTACCACAAATCACAAGTAATGTGGCAAGCATGGTGATGAAAGGTGAACGTCTGAACCTCGATGCACATCTTGAGGTGGTTTCGCAATGGATGTCCGGCAGAAATGGCCTTTCAGTATGGTACGGTGGTGGTGGTATTCACACCAAAAATAAGGAAATTTCCGGAACATTTCTGGCGGACAAAAACTACATCGGAAATCACTCCGCTGTATATCCGTCGGCAGGTTTTCCTTATACGGCATTCCGGTACGGAAGATCGGCCCCATATGTGCTATATCTGGATATTGTTCGGTGCCGGGAACGCCGGAGTAGTTTCTGTTGCAGTTTTCAGATGGAGGAAATCGCCCAGAAATTTCTTCATTGTTGGAGTGATTGGGCAGACAAGGTTTGTCACGGCGTAACGATGTGTATTCCCTTATATGGAAGCTTACGTGGCTCTGCATATATAAAAGGCTCACTTTCCTGGATAACTCTTTCCTCCCCGGCCCACTTTCTGCCCCGACTGATATTCTCATAGATACAAGTTTGGGCGCATAGATATCATCGTGGAACCAGCCTTCAGCTTCAGTACTTCAGTGCTCTTGTCTGAGTTCCGATAGTCACAACGTATTGGTCCCCACTCGTTTGTCGATCTGAAAGTAAGACACCGTCCGGTGGAATCCTTTTGCACGACCACCGGGCTATTCTCTTTTATCCGCGACTATGTTAGACCGCGACGAGGCCCAAAGGCTTCCTGTTGTGATACCTCAAGAGGCTATCGACGAGACCCCCGAGGCTTTTGCGTGGTATGAAGGACCTCAGGGCGGAGGTTTTACCGTCTCATGTCAGTTCAAAAAATACCCCAATAGACCCGTGAATAAAACACCCATGGGATATTTGCACTACATTGTCGACAAGTGCAACGAGCGTACCAAGAATGTGCAAGATTTCTTAAATATTCTCCTCTTTATTCGACTGAACTTGAAGTTCACAGATTCATAGCGCCTTTTTTGACGCCATCGAGACTTATTTTGAGGGTCTGAAAGCTTATGCGAGGGACCACTATGCAGAGTTCGTGATACCTTTTGGAACAAAGCATCGAGGGAAGCGACTCCAACAGTGCCGGGATAAGCCTTGGATAGAATGGACGACAACAAAACCGTTCTTGATCAAGAAGGTATGTGTTCGTGTCTCTAGCGTGGTGCTCTCCGACAAATTCGTCTCCAGTATACCATCTACTTTACAGCAGTCCAGTATTTCCTTGCCAACCCACGACATTACACCGCGAACAGGGACATCGGGAAATTGCTCAGTGCGACTGAATATGAAGACGATTTGAATCTTGTCCAAGAGAACGATGAATACGAAATAAACTCCTTTATAGATGACGGCGATGTTGAGGAGGCGCACGAAGGAGAAGAAAATAGCGAAAGCGCTGAAGCGAGGCAGGAGAGCACTCAACCAAAGGACGTCGAAGGTGCGCAATCTGGCCCAGAGTCCCATGTACAGACCACACCTTTCACAGGCACTGCAAGCTTGGGCTCTGTCTACAGACTCGGGAAACATCGCAACAGTTCAAGTCCAAGTATGCCATTTTCAAGTATACTTTCCTCTAATCACCGTGAGCACAAATATTCCTACATGACCTGTTGCTGATACACACTTCTAGAGGACAAACCTGAAGCTGGCCGATCCCGACGTCGCAAAAAGGGTCCCCCCAAGGCTGCCCGGCGAACCCGGAAAGGAAACAAAACAAAACAAAAAGCACGTACTTCAGGGATGGAAGATTTCATATCAGGGAAGGAGGAGAGCGAGGGAAATGAAGATTACGTTGATAGTGCCACTGAGGTATGTAATATATTTATCAAGTTGACAGTTTCTCTCACTCTTCCTCAGAATGACAATATGAGTGATGATCTAGCAGATGGTGCGCGGTGGAAATCGTTTACAGGTTCCAGCAATACTCATTGTGGTATAACAGGTGCTCAACCCCACGAACTGCGTTCTGGTCGGAAGTATGGACCCAATAAAAGCACTCCAAGAAAAGAGATCGATTCAAAAGAGCCATCGCCTCATGGCACCGAATCAGCAGGGCCTACCAAAGTTCAGATATCAAGTGCTGTTGATTCCGGCTCGGACGAACCCAGAAGGCTCAGTAAGTGGCCTTTCGCTGGACATCCTCGCTGGTCTCTCATACTACCCTCGAAGGCACGAGATCCGCTTCAAAGAGAAAGTCTAGCCCGGATTATCAGCGTATGTTACAGCTTCCGGAGTTAACTAGCCCTGTGCTAATATCATATCAAACAGCGTCGCCGTCCAAACGAAGGCCCACAGTCTATCGGGTTGTATCGAGTTCGGAGGAAGGTACGTAATATGTACTAGTTTTTGAGTTATGTTTATAACGGTCACTCAAGATGACGACTGACATGTTCTCGTTCTCTTCCACCTGAAATGCCTGCTGATTGCCGTGAGTGGTTCAGTTTTAATACCAGGATTGAAATCAATTAGTCCAGCAGTTGCGGAGATGGTCTGAACGCATGGCGTAATCATTTCTAGCGGGTGAACTCGTCTAATGTGTATCTTGTTGTGCTGTACTTGTAACACTGAGATCTATATTGTTGTAATACTGCAATACTTGCACTTTCTCTTGATCCCATGGTGTGATGCCTGTACTTTCTGTGCTTTCGGACCGACCTCCCACGGAAAATACGTGTTTCGTCTCTTCCGCCATCTACTGCATAATGTCCTCTGATCATGATCCATCTTCGCGCCCCGCAAAGCGTCAGAAAACTTCATCGGATGAACCTTCTACGTCTTTATTTGAAAGAGATGCGTCTTTCTGATTCGAGGACGGGAGTATCATCCTCATCAGCAATCAGCGAACTTGATTTCGCGTCCATCTAGGCGTACTGTCCCTGAATGCAGTGTTTTTTCGCGATGTGTCTGGGCTAGTAAGTAGCTGTACCAAATACCAAAGGAGACACGACGATCGATTTGGAGGACTCTAAATTGACGCACTTCCTCCACGCTTCGTATACTCGCTCGTCAGTGGCTCCAGTCCTTATTTTTCACTTAAATTGGTGTTGAAGGTCATATTTGTTGGCAGGTACTTCTGCGCAGGGACCCCAACCTCTTACGATACCTTCGAATCCTTGATACGCATGTCTACCAAATACCTCGCGCAGCGGCTCTGTTCCGACGTGATAAAACGCCTCGATATGATATACCCCTCGGAACTAGCAGACCTGGGGAAGCACACGGACCTCATACTTCCATGCAGCGATTTACACAGCCTACGTGCCTGGACTAGTTCTTTCTTCCCCCGCCCACTTTCCGCCCTCGACTGATATTTCATAGATACAAATTTGGACCTCGTTCCCTCAAGTCGGTGGTACTTCTGCGGGATCTGTTACATACGTCGGCCTGTTGATATAGACCTAAACAATAACTATGGCAATCTTATTGGCTTTTCCTGGTACACTGGTTGTGAGGGCAGCGGTTTCATTATCCCCGAGGTATTTAAGAAATCCAATTCTTGTTGCATCAACGACACTCCTATGGGATATCTGCACTTCCTGGTCAAGAAATCTCGCCAGCCAAATGCAATCTCTAGGTGTGTCGAGATTTTTTTCATCTCGGATGATCTCTGATATTCTCTCAGTTGACCCACTACGCGAATCTCTTCTCGGCTATCAACATGTACATCGAAGGATTGAAAGAGTACGCGAAACGTGAATATTCAAGTTTTGTGGTGCCCTTCGGTCGCAAGCACAGAGGGAAGAGACTGGACCAGCGTAGCAATGAGGAATGGATACTTTGGACCATGAAGCAACCTATCCTCACTGACAAGGTATGGACGTGTCATTCTCGTCGCCAGGTCCTGATCCTGAAACTTCTTTAGTGGACCGTCTATTTCACGGCTGTGGAATATTTTCTCGAAAACCCTGAACTTGAATGTGATCATACCAGCGAACGAGTCGAATATGTGAACGATCTTGATCCCAGGTTTGAAGACGACGAGGAGGAAAAGGAATTCAACGATACCTATGATACCATCGACGGCTTCGTCCAGTCTGATTCAGAGCCACTACTGGTAGAAGGCAATTACGATCTAGCGAAGGACCATATATTCAACCGCGAGCAGCTTTTCGTTTCAGGAAATGATATCTAAGCAACGACGTCTACATACCAGGTGCCCCAAAGGATGGTCGTACGTCGGGTTTTGGCTCTGGCAAAAGAAGGAAGGCTGCATCTGCGTCTGAGTCTGAAGCTGAAGATTCTTCTGGTTCTTCGGCTCTGGAGGCTGACGATGCTGATGATCAGATGCTCTGTACTGTCCGGTAAATGATAAAAAGCACAACAGTATCGGGTGTCAAGTCAAGGAGACCGCCGAGAAGGCAACAGCGTCGAAGAAATCAGTCGGTGGTTGTAAGATTGTTGCTAAAAAGGGCAAGCGAGGCAACCACAAGAAGAACTTCGTCGTAGAGAATACTGAGTTGGATGGAAGTATGTGCCGTCGGATATTGAGGTGCGCTTAATATCCTCTCTTCGAAGTTCGACGGATCTTACTGGTCATCGGGCAGGACACTCCCGACGGTATGAACTGACTGGTCCTCCTTTCAATTGACCTGTTGACTGTATCTGCGTTAAGTCGCGCCCACTAGAGTACTTCGCTCCATGTCGAAGGCCAGTGGTCACCACTAATTCACATGAACAATCATCACGGTGTCTCTGTACATAGATTATGAACTACAGTTTCGAAATATAGATTCAAAAAAACATGTACAGTTACTGTCACGTAGCAGTAAGTTTGGGTCGCTTTTATGGGATGGAACTTTAGCGAAAGGGAACAGTTTTTCAAGCACCTGAAGTCAACCTGAAGTCAACAGACGTGGTCGGCAAGACGACGGCATCTGGTCGGGGTTTCAAACCGAGCGATCGTCGTTTTTCCGTCCTTCATCCCCTCAATAGTTCGAACTACACGACCTCGTTGGACTGGTTCGAGTCTATATCTGAATAGTTATAACAGGGATTTCAAGATTTCCGATATCAATATCTGACGCAACGACCGTACAATGTCCCATGCACACTCTGCCTCTGTTTCCTCTAACGAATCCGATTCGAGTAGCTTGTCGACTCTTTCCGACAGCTTCGGCAATTCTGTTCAAGAAAAAATAGAGAGCAACACACCCACACTCACATTCATCATTCGAGCTCAGCTAGATATTTCACTTCTCCGTAATCACGCAGATCGCAATCTCGAACGACCCTCTACCGTCGATAAAGATATCCTTCCAGAGGCCGTCTTGGAGGCCATGCTCGATCATGCCACTGGAGCCAAAGAAGACGACAGCCAAACGCCGCGTCGCTATGTCGCCTGTGCAATTGATACCGCTGGCCAGGACAGTAGCATTGAGCAGCTGATAGAACTGGCTAATACTTGGGTCCGGTACCTCTTCTGGCCTTGTAGGTAGCTACTCATTTTTCTAGTTTGCAATATTGATTATCTACTGCAGTCAAAGCGAATAAAGGTAATGTTCGAGAGCATCATTCTGCTTTGGAAATCGCTACACCGACTCTCAATGAGACCCAATCCTTCGATTTCGAGGGTAGTCGTTCACGTAATGGATCGTTCCAAGATACAGTGCGTATCAAATATCTACATCGAATGCATCGTGCTCATATACCTCTCAGGTAAAAATACGTGATGGTTATCGCTGTATTGTGACAAGAGTTATCGATAGGAACTCCGCTCCTAGGAATTCGGATGAACCCGCAACCACCGTTGAAGCAGCTCATATCTTCAAGAGGGCAGTGGCTGCCGGAAAGCGTACCGAGGTGTGGCTTGCTGTCCGTTCAGTAGATTTTCAACTGAGTATAGATATGATATAGAAATCTTTGGCAGAGTACGCCACTTGGGATATATTACGCCACTTTATTGCTTTGTCCGACGAACAAGTTGCTGAACTTGATGCTAACATCGACTATATCTACAACGGAATAACACTGAATCAAGAACTTCATTCGGAATTTGACGCATTCGGGTGTTCGTTGCGTCCTGATGTAAGTTGCCGTCTTATCGTTCCTGTGTACATACTGATAGGGTATATTACCAGCCTGATCATCCTAACCAGTACCACTTCGAATATTTTAAACTTGTTCCATCGACCGTGTATGGACGTGATGTCAATGTCATCTCCTTTGAAGGATGTTCGACTAAACTTCGGCCAAGCCGCCAGCTCATTCAATTACATTACTCTCTTGCCAAGGTTTTACATGCCAGTGGTGCAGGAGAGGTTATTGAATCTATGATGAAGCAATTCTTCGAAGGGGGTAGCAAATCGGTCACTATGAATGCTAACGATCTAGACGTATACTTAAGTACAGCGAGGATGTCTCTTATGACTGTTTGATAATATGTAGAATTGACAAGGGCATCCATTCGTTCACGGAAGGGCAGGGCCACTGTACACGGCGGAAAAGAGGGCCGCTGAAATCCGACCCCGATGTCCAGCGTATGTGTAGTGTCCTTCTTTCTTACACCTAGGCCCAAGATATCATTTCGTAGGCCATGCCCTAAGCAACGACGTGTATCTGGAGTTCGTCGACATGTCTCGAGCTCAGAAGGTGGGTTGGGTATATGACCAGTCTTGGTTATCGCTGACTTACCGTAGTCACAGATTCTCCTTCTCGCTAGTAAGATGAAGAAACCTAGGACACTCCCGATGGTATGAACATATCCATCCATATCCATCCTCCTCTCAATCAGTTCAATGCTGACTGTATCCTCGTTTATGTAAGTCACACCCACCAGAGTACTTCGTTCGAAGACCGGCGGTCACTTATATGTGATATAGTCTTTTACATGAGCGAGAAGTGAACTGTAATCCTACGTACTCAGGCAACTGATACGACTGGCCTACTTATTTGATTCGGGGTCATGTTTATCCGCGTCATTCGCTAATGCCACGATGATGTCATTGTAGACCATTGTGGGTGCATATATATTATCTTGGAACCATCCTTCACTACTATTGAGGCTCCGAGTTCTGATAGTCAGAATATGCTTGAAATTGTTGGTCCGGCAGAAATCTCGCTCACTTCAAGTTGCCGGTCTGAAAATAAAACGCCTCGTCATTTGCACAGCCACCGGGGTTATTCCTCTTTTCTCCGTCCACGATGCTGGACCGCGACGAGGCCGAAAGGCTTCCTGTTGTAATACCTCAGGAGGACATCGACAATGATCCGAAGGCTTTCGCGTGGTATGAGGGGCCTCAAGGCGGAGGCTTTACCGTCCCATACCAGTTCAAAAAATACCCAAACCGACCGGTGAATGAGACACCCATGGGATATTTGCACTTCATTATGGAAAACTGCAACGAGCGTACCAAGAATGTGCAATATTTCTTAAATATTATCCTCTTTAATTGGCTGAACGTGCAGTTCACAGATTCATAGCGCCTTTTTTGACGCCATCGACACTTATTTCGAAGGTCTGATGGATTATGCAGGAGACCACTATGCAGAGTTCGTGATACCGTTTGGAACAAAGCATCGAGGGAAGCGACTCCAACAGTGCCGAGATAAGCCTTGGATGCAATGGACGACAAGAAAACCGTCCTTGACCCAGAAGGTGTGTGTCCGGTCTCTGGGTGGTCTCTCCAATTAATTCGTATCCAGTATCCCGTCTACTTTACAGCAGTTCAGTATTTCCTTGACGACCCTTGACATTACACCGCGAACAGGGACATCGGTGAATTGCTCAGCGCGACTGAATATGAAGATGACTTGGACCTTGAAGAGGAGGACGACGATGAATACGAAAATGATTCCTTTATAGACGATGGAAGTATCGAAGAGGAGCGTGAAGAAGGAGAAAGCAGCGAAGCTGCGGATGAATCCGAAGCAAGCAGCAGTATAGAGGTACGTCCTACAGATTAGCTCATGCTCAGCAATGCCTCATCTATCACAGAGCACCGAAGCAAGTGACGCCGAAGGCTCGCAACCTTGCATTGGCGACAACTTCGATTCAGAGCCATACATGCAGACTCCACCTCGCAAGATACCTCTAAATGGCACCGCGAGCTTGGGCTCCGCCTACAGACTCGGAAAACGTCACGACAGTTCTAGTCCAAGTATGCGCTATGAATGGTACAGCTAGATTTTTTTTACAAGTGTATCAGGTCCCGAGCTACCACCGCCTAGTACGCTTCGCAAGCGCTGGCGAGCGTCTCCGGATTTTAACGCCTCTCCACTGGTATTATTATCTCCGACTCCATCTAAGGGTGATTACATCAAGCTCGTGATCTTCCTCTTTTTTAACGTTTTTCTCCAGCAGTGAACTCTTCCAATATGGGTATGCTGGGTATTGTGCCTCGCTTTCTGGTCTCACTAGCGTTCTCCATAGCTTCACCGCGTAAGGGCAGGGTTTCAAGCGTCGTCTCCTCAGATCAACGTGAGTACAAATATTCCTACACACCTTGTTTCTGACACGCGTTTCCACGTTGTAGTAAAACATTCAGATGACGCAGAGAAGAACGAATCTGAAGCCAGGCAACAGAGCCGAAGCCGCAAATCTGAACGTCCTGAAACCAGGCAGCGACAGACCCGAAATGATGGCAAAAGCAGTCCCATCAAAGCCGGCTTCAGCCACAGACGAAAGCGCGAACGACTTGCGTCAGATGTCGAGGACTTTATATCGTCCGCAGGAGGAGATGAGGACGACGGAAGCGACGAGTATATTGACAGCACCATAGAGGTACGTATGTGGACCCCCATGACTTCTTCCTTCTGGTTCTTTCTGCAGAATGACACTTCAATGGACATGGACAACAGTAAGAGTGCCTTCCTCGATCCGTTTTTCTTTGGGTACCCACATTTTCAATAGGTTTCGAACCTCGCCAGCTGCGTCCTCGGAAACCTCCCCCTAGCGATGGTCCCTGTGTCTTGGAAGAAATACTATCTGCGAAATCCTCATTATCAAGCATTGCAACCGAACTATCATCAGGTGTCATTGCTTTACTCTCTGATAATGAAGAAGACTCTGGCATCATTGTGATAAGTTCGGACCCTGAGTCTGAACAGGATGAGTCTAGTGCGTTCTTTTTTTCTCTGCAAAAGAGGGCCAGTCATCAACTGACCGTTCATTCACCGAAGGGCAGAGCCCTTATACACGGCGGAAAAGAGGGCCGTCAGAATCTGACCCCGATGTCCAGCGTACGTATTGTGTCCTTCTTTCTTGCTCTTAGGCTCGAAATATCGTTTCGTAGCCCCATGCTCTAAACGAAGACGTGCATCCGCAATTCGTCGACATGTCTCGAGCTCAGAAGGTGAGTATATTGCAGTCTTGGTTATCGGTGACTTACCATAGTCACAGGTTCTCCTTCGCTCTCTCCTTCTCCAGAGAGGCCTTCGCCGAAGTGTAAGCATTGTCATTTGTTCACTATCTTTGCGACATTTCTGAACTCGACTAGTACGGCGGCTACGTCGGTGGACTGAGTCCTAGTTAATTGGGAAATCATCGGTGAATGTGGGCTTGTGCTTCGTATCCTAAACGTATTCCATGATAAGTGTGTCGAATGGCTTTTTATCTGTTATCTTGTTGTAGCATAGTTTCTTGTCCTGTTTGCGCTGCTCCATATCTTGCTATGTTGCTGGAATTGTTGTATATCCTAGTTGTTTCGTATCTGTACTCATTTTATATCTAATTATAAAAAAGCAAGATGATTCAGAACCACGGAAGGCGGACAACGAGGCTCTGCAACCGGCGTAGGCACGTTGTCGAGACAATGCGCTCGACGTCTGAGATATGAGCTATGAAAGTCGGAGTCTGGGTAAGCGTGGTATCCAAGATGGGCGGCGATGATAGATGGCATGTCCCGGAACCAATGCTCAGAATATTCACGATGTGGCTGGTTGGTTGGTCGCGTGTCACGCATACTAGTACGAGGAGGGTCATGCCATTAGATATAGAGCAAACGACAAAGATATAGCATTGGAGGTACACGCAAGAAGAGGCCTTTCAATGCTGCGCTATGGACGACGAGAAAACTTCATAAAATGTAAAGTACGCCTCTGGTCAGTAACTTGCGTCGTGTCAACAAAAAATAAAATATGCACCTGAACCATCTGCCTCCGTCTCCGGAGAATCCAGTCCTGAATCCTGATCGTTTCTGCAACTGCAGGTCCTACACGACCGCCAAAAACGATAGGCTTGGCCGCAGGGATTGTGAACGACGGTCGGGTGCAAATCCTACGCTACCAGTTAATCATTTACATATCTAGACAGAAAAGAAACGACCAACCTGAACCATACACCTCTCGACACCGGATGAGGGTGTGGTATAGAGTCGTAGAGTCAGGCCGAGCCGGTGCCGTACCGGGTCTGCACGGACGTTCACCCGGTCAATTTGCCACTAAAGGACCAACAGTGGGAGGCTACGGCAGCAAGTAAGCGGCCATATCCCGCGACAGTACGGGATGTATGTACAGAGGAGCGATAACGATGGCAAATAGGACCGGCGTAATGGTGGTAGAAGGGAAAGGAGGATTGATCGCGTAATGAAGTAATGCACGTGGTCGAGGTTTTGACGGTGATCTAGGATAGCCTATACTGATTCCGTCTTATAAGTGACTGGGTTGACGCTTTTTTCTCGTAGGTTCATGCCGTGTTCGACAAAGTCTCGAGGAAATCTATTTCTTGTATTACCAACTCCGTATCTGAATAGGTCATCAATTCGCCAGCGCCTGGGCCATTTCCACTGGTGATCAGAAATAATTGATTGCTATTGTTGCTTCAACATAGAGTACAGACATGCACTGAGCTTAGAAAAACTAGCCATCCGGCCAAGTCCCGGCCTCCTGATACACACCAACTTGAAGCCCTACACCCTCGAGGACGTCAAGCCCATTCATCCGCAACGCCTTGAGATAATCAAGTCCTTGATCCATACGCACGCACGAAATTCGCAGGGAGGTTACTCTCCGGCCCTTCCACCCCTTACCAAGTCGGTTCCGCAAACAAGTAACGACGGCCTGTATTTCACTCTGGAAAGGTCTATCATATACTAGCAGCCTGATGGTCAGTTGTCGCAGGTTAGGATACGAGCTGAGCATCCCAACATCCTCGCAGCATATACCGATGGTCAATCTCTCCAATGACTCCCGATAGTCCGACGGAATATGCGCAATCCCACAGCAAAAGCAACTAATCTGCAGACTCTTTAAGTTGCACGATGACCTGATTAAAAATGCGATCAGGGAAGATATACTGTGACGCGGGTTAAACAAGCGCAATTCCTCCAATGAAGGAAGTGTGAGCTTTGTTAAAATGTTTGGTGTGATGTGGGCGAGGGACCAGGGTGCGCTTCGGGTGTTAAGGCTATCTTCTGAACCCGGCACAAAGGCAAAGACAATTTCCAGGACATTACGCGGAAGACGTCGAATTGGTGCAAGCAGTGAGCGACAGTTTGACACGTACTGCGTCAGAGATTTATGCCGTTCATTCAGTTGTAAAGCCTCTTTGACTAAAAGTTGCGAGCATTGACCGGTGAGAAGCGCAGTCAGATGAGAGATGGCTTGTTCCGAGGCAAAAACAGTGTCCTGTATTTGGGACAGGTCTTCGTCAGGTAGAGTGACGTTGCCACGAAGGATATGGATTAGGGATTCCGATGGCGGATTTTCCGGTCTAAGGAAGCTCATGATTCTTGGCGATGGCAAGAGACTATTGAGCGATTAGAGAAAAGACAGACGCTCAGAGAGTTTTCGCTCACCGAGGAAGGATAGAGCGTACTGAGCCCCTATTCGATGAGCTCACCGTCTTATTGGTCTGTGTGACCTGCCAAATGCCTTTCGGCTCAGATTAAGCAGCTGTAAGTAGCCCCAACTTGAGCGTCTAGCTTCCCGATAAATTGAAGGGCGAAGAAGGGATACAGGGAGCGACATACCACTATTTTACCACTATTTCTTCCCTCCCGCTCTCCTTCTCATTGCATATGTGTCCTAACACCGTTGCCGTCACGAAATCATGTGGATTCCAGAGGTAGTAGACGCCAGTAACCGAACGAGACAAGGCGAACACCAACACAGAGTAGCAGCATACTAATCAGACAGTCTTTTCTTCCTCCACAAGTGGCCATATTTGACGAGGAAAACATGGGCAATACTGTGGAGGCAACTCTCGATGGACATCTTGAGGTGGTCTCGGGTTGAATGTCTGCAGGAATTTCATGGGGTCTTTGACCCGCCAGGCTTCGAGCGTCAAGGGCGTAAATCCACCATCCTTTTTCATCTACTCTTGCTTTCTAGTCGGGGTTAGGCCTCAGTATTGGCCGGTATAATGAGGCCTCTTAGCTCTAAGCATGAGCACGGTCACGGCATGCTGAACGGGTGGTGATGACGGACCGGATAGCACGGAACCAAGGTTCTGGCTGTTCACGATTTGTAAGCTGGTGGTGTGTCGTTGCTGGTGGCTGGTTGAATACCATGAATACTATGTGGGAGACCATGCGATCAAATAAAGAAGAAAGACAACGAAGGTATGGCATTGTAGATACACACAAACAGGGGTATTTTCCACGCAGAGACTGTGAACGACGAGAAAGCTCCTTGGGATGTAAAACCTACGCCTCTGGTCAGTAACTTGCGTCGGGTAGACACAAAAGAGAATATGCACCTGGACCATACACGGCCATTTCGGCAGAATCCAGCCCTGAGGCCTGAGGCCTGATCTTTTATACAGCTGCAAGTCCTACGCGACCGCAAACAGCGATAGGGCTTGGCCACTTTTCTGAGGCATCATCATCGTTCACACGGAGACCTTGCCGCATCAACGTTCCAACCCTGTAGGCCTGGAAATGAATTCAAGCTCTGATGCCACACCAACCGCCTTTTGCCTAGAAAACGGGAATCACTTTGAAGTATTCCTTCTTGTTTCGAGTACTCATTAGCGATACTAGCGCTGTACACGGCCTCATACCATCGGAATCCCGGTGGCATGATGTCGATTTGGAACCGCATGCAACTCCCGCTTCGTCTTTTTATCCGAGTAGTTCCTATCTCCATCATCAAATCTTCCACACCGTCGACGTCTATTTTTCTGAGTGCGCGTCTGTCGCGTAAAATTTTATCTTGGTCTCGAGTGTTCGGTGGCCAGCTGTAGTAACAGGTCAGAGTTGTATAAGGTGAGAAGAAAAATCGCTTACCGTGATTTGTAGATTGCACGTAATCGTTGGGGAAGGGAAGTGGGAAAGTGTGACGTTACTCTCTCCCTATCTACGCGTTGATCAGCCTTCGGGCTCGTGCCGCCTCAATCATATGACACTTCGTTAGAACCAGACGCATGCGGTGTGCATCGTGCGTGAACTCGAACGATGGTCAATGGAAAGAGGAGGTGCTGCTGAAAACGGTTCGCGACAAGCTTCACAGCCTTTCTCGGCTCGAGTGGACCAAGGCTCCCACCATGTCGTTCACACAGAGATCTCGCATCAACCTAGGCCTGCAGCCGAATTCAGCTCGAAGCTCTGATGCGACGCTACTCGAGGAAAACACCTTTCCGCTTAGCACTCCCTCGACTGTATATACTTCTCAGGGCCTGAAAATGGGATTCGGTACGTATCACTCATCCCTCTTGTTTCGAGTACTCACGACAATACTAGCGCTGTACACGGCCTTGTATCAATGGATTCTCGGCGGCATGATGTCGATTGGGAACCACATACGCTCTCGATTCGTCTTTTTGACTGCTTGGTCTCCTGCCGAATGCGACGAGAACAACACGTCCGAACGCCAATTCTACTTGAGAGGATGTTGGTCAAGACTCGTCGCCCGCTTGCGTCCCTCTATTGTGGATCTCGAGTCTGATGACGATGGACTACGGCCTCCGAGGGTAAGGCACCAGTCACCAAAGCAACAAAGGAGAAATAGATGACATAGTATTTCCAGGATCTCCCTGAAGTCACCATCTCCGCCTTCAATGAGACGGGTCGAGCAGAATCGTCAATCCCCATTCCATTACAACGAGCATACACCGGTACAAAGCCCGCAATACCATCCTGCCTCGCCGACACTCCCTGCACAACCCTCGGCATCCAAGGCCTCCTGGACCAACTCAACACCACACTCGGAACATTTCACACCCTGCACACACCCACCCTCTCTTCCCTCCTCTCAGACTGCCTCACGAACAACTACGACTTTGGCACAGCATACGGTCGCCTCCGCCCGGTATGGTACACCACCCGTGATTGGAGCACCACGCGAGACTTGGAAGAACAAGACCGGGAGTTACGACGAAGAGCACTTGCCGGGAGCCGGATCGTCAATCCGTGGTTACCACCCCGACGCGTCTGGGATCTATACAGCAACCGGGTGGTACCATGGTGGATGACAGACGTTGATGGGAAACTCCGCTGGCCTCAACCGATATCGCACGCTTGGGTGGACGAAAAGGAGAGGGCTGACGTGTGGACGCCTATCAACGGATACGAATGGCCTGTTCCCGTCCCGAAAGAGAGTGACCTCAACCTTATCCGCATCGAGACGCTCAATCTCGGGTTGGAGTACACGTGGTTGGACGTTCTGTGTTTGAGACAGGTGGGCGGGCCAGGGGAGGATGTACGTGCAGAGGAGTGGAAGCTGGACGTGCCCATGATCGGGGCAGTGTACCGGGCGACCCGTGTGGTGTTATACCTGAATGGGCTCGGCCGGCCTTTGACTTTGAAGGAGGGCGACTTGGATAGTGATCGCAGTTGGTTTAGACGTGCTTGGACGCTACAGGAGGTTGGCTGGGAGAGGGTGATTGCTGGGGACACGCTGGATGGACCACTTCAAGCCAAACCCATAGATAACGCCGGGAACTATCAGACTGATTTCCTGACCAAATTCCACAAGCACTTACAGTTTGTGCATAACATCCCCCGTCAAGGCGTGTTTGCAGTTCTGAAGAGTATGCAGAGTAGGGTGTCTACGAATCCAGTGGACAAAGTCGCGGGACTGGCATGTTTTCTAGGGTCCAAAACGATACCGGCGTACTACGAGAGCCAGAGTCTCGAGGAGGCGTGGACTGCGCTGGTAAATTCGATGGATATGGGGCTTCAGGGGGTACTGTTCGCTTGGTTCCCTGAACCGGGGGATGCTGGTACCAAGTGGAGACCTTCGTGGAATCAGGTTATGAGGGTATCTCTGGACGGGGGTTTTAGTACTTTTGGGGCATACGTTGACTCAGAGGGGGATGACAATTGGTGTGCGGTGGATTGTATTGAGGGGGGTTGGTAATGGATGGGGGGAGTCAGTGCGGGGAGTTGATTGTTAGAGATGGGGATGGGGTAGATCGTGGGTTCAAGATCATGGTCACACACAAGTACCCGATACCTGAAGGCATGTATGCACTTATTTGCCCTGATTCGGGGAACTGTTTGGTTGTTGGGAGGACATTACCGGGGAACAGGTTTGAGAAAGTATCTGTAGTCAAACTTACTGAGGAAGAAGGCATACAGTTGTGGGATCTGAATATTACTGAAAAGCGTCGGTATATTCTTGTTTGAATTATATGTGGTGTGGTAGTTCTAGAGTCTATAGAATATTACTTATTCTCAATTTGAGTCGCAGACCTAGATAATAGAACGAACATGACATACTCTTTGGACTGGTTTGTTCGCCTAGCTCCGATGAACTGCTCACAAGCCTGTCGGTATGAAGTAAAAAGTTCATTCGACTCGTCTGCGAGCTCCCGAACCTTCTGACCTGGAGGGCTCTGCTCATCGACACCGCCTCGAGTATCGAGTGTTCTGTACAGTCATCCCCGCAAAGACGCTGGCGAATCCTTTGCCCATACCAACAACACCAAACGCAATAGTATAAAGCTCGCTCTGAAACGTGATGAAGCTTGGAAATGGTGGATGAGCGAGCCTTCGTCTGATGATCCCCAACCCACACCCTTTTCGCATACAGCAACTTCAACGTCGACGCGCTCATCGGCGTCGCTCCGCATGAGCTTGGTACACCATATAATGACGGAGGGCTTTTTTGTTGCGATACGAAAGCTCTGGTAGTCAAAGAGCTCTACGAGCGGGTACGAAGGTTAGAGTCGGGAGATGTCGGTAGCAGTGATTGGGTTTGGGAACCGTTCCGGAGACGACCTTGGATCTCGAAGATTTGCCATGGCACCAATGATGAATGCCTCTTCGTCCTCGCCCTCTTCGTTTCTTCGGAATTCAAACTCTTCTCCTTCCTCTTCCTACTGTCCCTCTTCAAGCAACACCCGTCGTTCCTCCGTTCTACCAACGCTGCCTCTGAGGTTAGCGAATGGCTCTTTCACAGAAAGCATTGATGTCCTCGATGAGAGCTCCAACAGGTTGATGCACCTGAGTAATGTCAGGAAGACAAGGATTGTAGAGGCATATGAATCTCGACACTGACATGGCGGTAATGGAGATCGATGAATGCACAAGCTCGACACTTTTCTAGCTGATTCATGGTTAGTTTAAGCGCTCTGGAGAATGTATTATGGGATCGATGGATGCATGACGTGCCGTACTAGGCAGTTCTTGGCCTACCTTGAGGTGAAATGTCAGATGAATCTAGATGATGACAAACTGATGCATGCAGGTTTTCAACATTCAAGACTCTGCTGTGTGAGAGGTACAACGCTACAGCGGGAATCACGCCCACCCATAAAGCATTGTCAATGAGGCTTCTATCGTTTTCATCGAGCCAATTGGTATTGGCAGACGCCGGAATCTTCAGATGGATAGCATAGAAGCTGACTCCCGCATCCGAAAGATTGTGGAGTACTGGTGGATAGTTGATAAATGGACTGGGCGTAGTGGACCGAACGAGTTGCCGATCTGTGACCCATATCGGGGAAAACGAGTGGAATATATAGCTTTAGAAGGAGAGATGGTATTCAACAAGTTACAATACGCTTGATGTATAAGCTATGAGCTATGGTCGCCAAAAGACGAGATGCTGTTCCGCCTTTGACAGAGCAAGGGTTGATCAAAGACGGCTCTGCACCGCGTGGAAAGAGCAAAATACCGCGGTGGTATGTGCTAGGACCCGGGCCGAGGAACACTTCGCGTCAGCAGCTTCTGGAGATGTCGGATGATTTGCCGTACAACCAGTAAAGAGGCCTCTAAGCAAGCACGGTACGCATGACGGGTGGATGATTGGGACGTCACAGCCGTAGTTAAGACTGTTCAGTTTGGCTGGTTGCATCTCACAAGAAGGGTCATGCAGTCAAATACAGAGAAGGCGACAAGGACATGTACACGCAAACAGGGCGCGGTGCTACAAACAGCGATAACTCCTTGAGATGTAGAACCCACGCCTCTGTTCAGTAATTTGCGTCGTGTTATGTAACATAAAAGTTAAACGGAGTATGCACCTGAACCATCCATACTCGGGTTGAATGTCTGCAGAGTCTTCGACCCGCCAGGCTTCGAGCGTCGAGCGCGTAAATAGACCATTCTTTTCCATCAACTCTTGCTATCCAGTCGGGGCTGGGCCTCAGTATGGGCCGGTATAACGAGGCCTCTCAGCTCTAAGCATGAGCACGGTCACGGCATGCAGAATGGATCTGAATGGGCGGTGATGACGTACCGGATAACACGAAACCACGGTTTGTAAGTTGGTGGTTGGTTGTTGGTTGTATACCATAAATGTGTGGGAGACCATGCGGTTAAATAAAGAGGAAGAAGAAGATATGGCATTGCAGATACACACAAACAAAGATATTTTCCACGCAGAGACTGTGAACGACGAGAAAACTCGTTAGGATGTAAAACCTACGATTCTTGTCAGTAACTTGCGTCGTGTTGACACAAAAGAGAGTATGCACCTGAACCATACGTGTCCATTTCGGCAGAATCCAACCCTGATCTTTTATACAGCTGCAGATCCTACTCGACCGCAAACAACGATATGGCTTGGCCGCTTTTCTAAGGTCACATAGACGGGTTGCGCCATAAAGTCTTGTGGGAGAGCTGAAAGCTCGACGCACGAGCCGGCGCCGTAGCATGCATCTCCACGGATGTCATCAGTATGAAGAATTCACTCCGAAGATGAAACAAAATCAGTATAACTAGGATTATGAAAGAGGAACATCATGGGCGATAGCCCAATTCTCCAATTTTGGTCGATATGTATCATCCTGGAAGCATGACAGAATGGTTCGCACCTGTATAGAAATAAATGTGTTTCTCGGGAATTTCGTGGCCTGTTTTTCACGCCATACGGTATAGCTAAACGGCTTCACTGAGGATTGTCTTTGTGTACTTAGTCGTCCACCGTTCACTAGAAAAATCACATCTAAATAACAAGATCAGCTCGGCTACTATAGAGAAAAGAAAAGGAAGTCAGACAGTGACGTACCGATACCTGTTCTAGGGTTTCACATAACATGGCTGGCTCCAGCTGGCATTTAGCTCATCCAGCAAGCGATGGATTCATGAAGGGATAAATGAACCGCCGTACTAGATTAATCTTTTTCAAACTCCGAACCTTGCGCTCGGACCGTAATGGCCGCCACCATTTGAGCGGATCAAGGTATCTTTGCCTGTCACCACAATGCTTTCTGATCCAGGAGAATCGCGTCCCGCGAAGCGTCAAAAAACCTCTGCAAATGCTTCACCTACTTCTACACACAGAAAAGACGCGACTTTCTGGTTCGAAGATGGTAATATCGTTCTCATCAGCAATCAGGGAACCGAATTTCGCGTCCATTTGGGCGTACTGTCATTCAACGCGGAATTTTTTCGTGACATGTCTGGGCTGGCTGTCCCAGATGAGGAAGAAAGGGGATACACTACCATCGAAGTGGCGGATTCCACCCAAGACTTGATACATTTCCTCCATGCATTGTACACTCGCTCGTCAGTCTTCATTGTCTTCCTCTGATTCCGGAAATGAACATGACAATATTTTGGCAGCTACTTTCACGTAGGAAAGCCGACGCCTTACGATACCCTTGAATCTCTGTTACGCATGTCTACCAAATACCTAGCACAGCAGCTTCGTTCCGACCTGATCAAACATCTTATCATGATGTACCCCCCTAAGATGAACGACCTTCATAAATACAACCACCTCAGAATCCCACATTCTGATTCCCATAGTCTTCGAGCCATTGCTATGGCGCGAGAAAACGACGTTCCCATGATCCTTCCGACGGCCTTTTACTTTGCATCCGTCATCGCACCCTCCCGGCTTGTCAGGCTTCACCCCAGGCCGGCACCGGATGACCTCGCCACGATTCTCGCGGGCAGGGAAAAGATTACCCGGGCAGCGTACAAATGCGCATGGTCTTGGCTGTTTCAGAAGCTCACAGTGGATATGTGCTATGACACTCGTCTATGCGAAGAAAGGCGTTTGAGCGTGGTACAGGAGATCGCGCGGAGACCGCGCGATGTACCTTTTTTGTTCCTGGATGACATGCCACATGAAAGTGAGGAGGAGAGGAGAGGAGATTCGATGTCCAGCAACTCCGATTCTGAGTACGAGGAAGAAAGGGTTTGCGGGCCGTGCTTGGACGCCTGGACTTCTTCTGAAAAAAAGAATTACAAGAAGGTCTGGAACAGCTTGCCATCGTTTTTCAAGCTTCCAAAATGGGAGATACTGCTGAAGGATTCGGAGTGAAGGTCTTGTTGCGGCTTACCCTGCGTGTATCATAGATAGAGCGCTTCCCGATGTCAAAATCAGCTTCTCAGTTACTTGTGCCTACGGGATCCATTTTCTGAGTGACTTGGAGGTTCTCTCGCCTCATAGCCATGAGTGGCATTATGACCCTGACGTACCGAGCGCAGATCACAGAGGCATGGAATACACAGTAAATTCTAGGAGCCCTGTTTGACGCTAGATAACCGGCCCTAAACGTCTACATGTCTGCGGGTTGCGTGATGAAAAATAAGGACAACCGAGTCGAAGGTGGTTACATACATATTTTGTCTTGCACAGTAGTCTTTGTCCATGAATTCCTTTTATAATTCATTCGGTTTCACTGCCCTTACACTCGACCTTCATCTCCTCGATAGCGTGTGCCTAGTACAAGTTTTCACAGATGCCAGCCGCGAATCGTATATCACGCTTCCCGCCGTTCTCGGCGTATTCTGGCGATCGCGCAGACAAGAATTTGTTCGAGTGTATCGAACAGACACTCAAAGAATTGGATAAATCGATGGAGAGCCACTGGATAGGACCTATGCCACCCGAAGAATTTATTTCGACCTTACCTTCTGACATGGAATCAAGCCTAGAATTATCGGGGATTTTTGATTCCTTGCCTCAAGAGTTTGCAGATGTTCAGGATCTGCAGAGTTTATTTGTGAGCCACACCCCCAACACGATGATTGGCGACCACTTACACGTTTATTTATCAGCTTAGCCTGCTCTCTCCCCTTTTTCGAAGCACAGGGAACCGTGGCCACGTCGACCTACTTGATCAGTCCAACAACCGGCACTTGAACTGGAACTTTGATGTCGCTAAAGAAGAACCGTTCAACGATCCACCTGCCCGTAACGCTAGCCAACAGTACTCATGGATCGTCGACACCCCACCTGCTACCTCCACTCGCGGCCGAATGATTGAGCATGCTAGAGACCTATACGCTAGTCAACGCAGATCTCATCTCTATTCAATTCTCATAGGCCAAACATGCGCCAGGTTCCTCCGCTGGGACCGTGGCACGGTTCTCGTTTCGCGTTCGTTTCCCTATCGTCAACAGCTGCACCTCCTAATCGCGTTCCTGTCGCGTTTCGCTGAGCTCTCCCCTGCAGAGATGGGATACGACAATACCACAACCTTGGCTTCTGCGGAGGAGAAGACCTTGGCTCGTGGTGCTCTTAAAGACTATCTCGACCCCTTCCGTCCTTGCCAGTTCTTCAAAATACATGTCCCTGATACACTAGGTCCCGGTTGCGATGTTATAATTGGACCGCCGATCGCTGAGGCCACCACTGTTGTGGGCCGGTGTACGACTGGTTTTCCTGCGTATAATGTGGCCACGCGCCGAGTAGAGTTCCTCAAGGACGGTTGGCGCGATGAAACCATGCACGGCAAGGAGTCTGAGTTCCTAAGAACCCTGAACGACAATGGTATCCGTTACGTTCCTACGCTGACATGCGGCGGGGATGTCCCAGGGCATGTTACCACGAACCACGTTTACGCGGAGGCCCTTTGGAATTGTGGGAGTACATCGGTATGCGTCCGACGACGGCAAAGGAATCTCACGAAAGAGATTGGCAAGAATTTGTCAACGTTCCAATCTGGAAAACATCTCTTGCAGGTAACGCTTAACGCTTTTGTTGGTGAGCATTTATTCTGTACGCTGATCAGCAAATATATATGCTGACGTCGGAACAACAAGCTCACCGCGATGCCTTTGAGAAATGTGGACTGCTACATCGGGATGTTAGTGGTGGTAACATTCTGATACTATCCAACGGCGAGGGGATGCTGAATGACTGGGACCTTGCCATCCACATGGATGGGTGTCAAACAGACCGACGTCAACTAGTGCGAACAGTGAGTGTTCAGACCATCCCGTATTGGTACCTTCATTAATGACACAACCCTCAGGGCACCTGGCGCTACACGTCCACAAGACTTCTAAACTGCCCTAGCAAGATCAACGAATTACAGGACGACTTGGAGTCCTTCATACATGTTGTCATGTATCACAGCCTCCGCTACGTTCGCCACAACAAAGTCGACAGCCTGCCTGGTATATTGTACGAGATATACGATTCAGTTCAGACGCACGATGGTGAGGCTCAAGGAGGGTTCGGAAAACGACATCTTTTCGCTTCCAGTGGTGTCGAGGTCTTAGGGCCAGACTTTGCGTTCTCGAAGTGCCATGCCCTCAATAGGTGGTTTGTACGTGCCATGGACCTTGCATGGAGGTGGACCTCCTATGCTGACGGTAAGGGGACGCCGTTACCTGGGGAGATGCAGACCCATCAAGGTCTCTTTGACGTGTGGGATGAAATTTTGCGGGGCGCAGATTGGCCAGACGTGGATCATGCACCATATGATCAGTCGGGGAGGATGGCCGCACTATCTCCGTCGAGCAGGAATGCTACGTGCAAGCAAAGGAAACCGCAAAAACGATTGGTCTCGATGCCATAGAGGCACTGAAAGCTTCGTCTTGTGGTCGTAAACTTTCTGCTCTCCTCTTCTTCCATGAGACACAATCGATGTGTATCAATCTATGGAATCTGAGGCGCTAAAATGTTTGATATTAATAGATCTTGTACGACAGACTAGCTCCACGTAAGAGTACAGATCAGGAATTGCCGATGGTTTGTAGACGTCCGTAAATAAACGAAGTCCCCTTGAAGAACCCGAAACATCTGTCGCAGAGATCAGTGAGTATTCGTACAAGGTCACTAAGGGCACACACCTAATTATGGAAGAGACAACCTAGCTGCCCTGGTCTGAGTCTCGATATCAACGTACTTTCATTTCATCGGGCGGAAATATCTGGCCATTCCCGCGTCGCCTGGCCAGAAACAGTTCGCGGAGCGTGGAATGGTCTGACGGGGACCATGCACTGTATGATCAGTCGGGGAGGAACACCGAAATGATCCTGCCGAGCCGGAATGCGAAACTTGAAGGCAAGCGAAGAAAGACGAAGGCGGAAAACGGATTGATCTCCATGCCTTAGAGGCTTTATGTGCTTTCACACCGCAAGTAGAATCAGCCATACTGAAATGAGCACGGTGACTACAAACCCCGACTGCAAAGTGGTCCAAAGATCGGAAAAATGGCAGGCTCGTCTTCCAGTACATCTGAAATTCTGCGAGCTAGCCCCGTCGCGAGAGAAGGCTGTCTGCCTCACGAGATGTACATGACGACCGTGTGTCAATCTGCCGTTCCCGTGGCAGTGAAAATGTTTGAAATAGTCGATCTAGGACGACGGACTAGAACCTCCACGCGGAGTACAGAGCAATTAACGACGGCTTGTAGATGTCCAGATATTGTACAGTGTTAAGAATAAACAATAGTCCCCTTATGAGCCCAAAACTTCTGTTACAGGATTCAGTGAATATTCGTATGAGGCCACCAAGGGCACGCACCTAATTGTAAGAGAAAGACAGCCTATCTGCTCTGGTCTCGATATCAACGTATTCCCATCTCTTTTGGGCGGAGATATCCAGTCTCTCCCGCGTCGCCCGGCCAGCAACAGCAAACATGGCTACCATTTCGCAGAAACAAGCCACTGCCTCCGCTACACCTTTCCAAAACTCCGTAGACGAGTACACCGTCCCTGTCAACTCTTCCGCGATGGTATGCATAGCTGTCACTCCCAGAGGGACAACCCAAAGGATGGCAAGCACGAAACCGGCGATGATGGCCGCCTTGCGCGAGTAGGTAGGGAACGTGGATTTTCGTGAATTCCTGACTTCAATGACGATGACGGTGGTATGGTATGCGTAGGTCGCGGCGACGGCGACGAAGGTTAGATAGTCGGACTGCGCGCCGTATTCGTTGAGCACGGAGAACACCAAACATATAGTTGTAATGGATAAGGATATAGAGGTGAGGAATCGCAGGAAGGGGGAGAACGTCGAAGGCAGGCTGAAGGACACCATGGTGGTACTGGAATGAGTTTTCAACGTCGTCGGTGAATTCTAGATTCCAAAACGCAAGGCTATGTCAGAGATGCCCTGAAAAAAGTCAAAGGGCGCTTAACGACAGGATAGACGCCTTACCCTTTGTTGTGGTTAGCCGCTGGCTACACTTGAACTACGAAAACGTCGTGGTTCAATAATAACGGCAAGAGCAGCATAAAAACGAAATGCTGGGCGGTAGCAATTCTGTCCGCAGCGAGAGTCCGATGTCACTCGGAAAGTGCCTGGCCGATGGTCGGCCCCGGAGCGGATGCGCTCGAAAAGGGTCGCAGTAACCGTCAACCCCGTCATCATTCTGTCCAAACCGTTCACTTCGACCAGCTGCAAGCAGGGAAAGCACTGGATCAAAGTCGTAAGAGAGAACCTGGGGGGAAACAAGAATCAAGGTATCAGGAGATTTTTTGGTCTTATTTCTAGTATAGAATCAGCTTGCAATTGAGAATGAACTCCGCTCGAGATGCATATCCTGGATCTGCCAACTGCCGTCTTGTAAATGTTCTTGTTCGTTTGTTGAGCAGCGGACGTACATTAGCCTGATTGTTAGGATATTGAAATGATCTCGGCGCCGGGGGGGAGGGTGCTGCTACGTACGTTGCCGTATTGCATTTCTGGAAGTTTTTGGAAGGAAATGAAAAAGTACTACCGATGTTAAGTGGGTCTTAAGCTGTATCAGACAAGCAGGACACCAACTTCTGATTGCCAGGAGAGGAACAGTGTATCAACGCGCAGATGATTCGAGACCATCGACGCGAAAGATATCCCAGCTCTTCAAATATTTTGAAGAGTTTATTTCCCAAACTGGAGGTATGCTAGTTACCCTTGATGGGCTAAACAAATTTGTCTGACTCGAAAGATTGAATCGCGAGGAATTGGGAAATCATTGTACCAATCGATGGCAATGGCGCTAAGAAATAAGCGTGTGGTACTACCAGCCGGGCGGGCGGGTGCAAGTCATGTACGGGTGCTAAATACTCTTAGATACTTAAGGACAGCACGCACGATCTTCAATGGTGGAATGATCCAAAGGCTCGAGAGGAACGTTTTAAGGCCCCCTTCGGTATGAATTTTCAGGATGCTTACTCAATGCTTGATTCAGATACATACCCTTAATTACTTGTCTTCGTTCCTTAGAAGGCGATTGTAGAGGCAGATATCCTCCAAGCGGTTCCAAGTAATTTCTTGCTCAAGTATGCCGAACGCGAATAAGACGGACATCAGAAAAGGGCACCGAGAAAGACAATCAATTCATCCAGATATCGTCGGGGTGCAAAAAGGCTACCGGAAGGGACAAAAAGCCAGGACTTAGAGTGTAGACCTTCGGAAAGCAAAAACATGACGATATCGAAGAAAAGGAAGTATTGTTGAGCATAAAAGATTGAAGGAAATACTTCCTTGATTATGATTTTGCCCATGAATACACTACCAGAGCCAGTCGGTAAAGGTTGCAATGAAAGCGTCCTTCTGATTTTTCATTGAGCCAAGTTTACGGACACTTCAGACCGTACTACTTACCCTGAGCGTAGTGATAGTACAGTGGGCCTAAGGTACAATGACATCTCCAGAATGAGTTATCGTAAGGGCTTTGAACCGTACGGCACTCTGGAACGAGGCTAAGAAGTAATATGCCTCGCCCCCGTAAGACTGGGTAAGCAATATACCGTGGATCCTTAACGCCAGCCCAGATTGAGTCCAGATTCTTCTGAACAGCGTCAACTTCGGTAACAGAATGCGACCACGTAGTATCGAGTGCCACAAAATTTATTGCCGCGAAATTGCCGGCAGAGACAACGTAAGAAGTTGCGTGGACGTATTTTTGGAAGGTTTTGTCCGAGCTTCTCTGATGATGAACGTAAGGGTACCTTGCAATAATCGTTCAAATTTAGTAACCGAACATTGAACACTTGCCGTCGCGCTTATTTTTCTGTTTCGTCCGACATGTCGAGATCGCGGACGGGATGTGGATCAAATCCAAGCAATATGATTCACGGACAGCCGCGGCACCGCGTGACCTTCCGTGACTCGTGATGGCCCGATTAAGAAGGCCAAGAATGATTCGGTCCAGGTGATCCTTTCTCTCTTACCAACACCACCATCTCTTCTTCCTGCACTATCCATTCTTTGTATTTTCCCTCTTTGAATGTCAACTGCAGCCTTTCCAACCTCATATTCATTACTTGACAGATTTTTCTCAAGTGTACAAACGCAGGAATCGGATCTTGAAGGCCCACGGCAGCGGCCCAGGATTGTAACAGACGACTCAGATGCAACGCTGTCTGCGGAACAAAGGATATCGGCTGAGCTGTTGTTGGAGGATGCTGAGAGTGAAGAGATGACCTGCTCATCGCGAATCCAACACACTCAGGCGGCATCATGTCCCAGCGAGGTCATAGCGTCGCCTGCATCCATGTTTCTGTCCGCCTTTAGTCCTACACCCTCAGTCGGTGGTGACGAAGTCGTGGCTGGTTACACGCTTGGCAAGATTATCGGCTATGGCGGATTCTCCACGATACGCAGGGCTTATTCCACGTCAGGTGGTGCTGTTGCCGTCAAGATTGTCCGTCATTCAGATCTGCTCGGTCAAGGCAAAGTGCCACTGGCCCGGAAGCGTCTCGAGCATGAAGCTGACGTCTGGGCGTCGCTCAGCCATGAGCACATCTTACCTCTCTTCTCTACGGCGCATAAACCCACTGCTGATTACTTCTTCATGCTCTACTGCCCCGACGGCACTCTTTTCGACATACTCAAGCGAGAAGGGACTCTACCGCAGGATGAAGCAGGTATGATGTTCAGACAAGTGGTCAGAGGACTGAGATATTTGCATGAGGTCGCCATGTACGTTCATCGGGACATGAAGCTCGAAAATGTTTTGGTTGATGACATGGGTACGTGCCGCATTGGAGATTTTGGCATGGCAAAGAGGATAGGCGAGGGCGAGAACGCTGTGGAGACGGATGACGAGCACGAGGCATCCAATACGGGCATCCACCGGGCTGTGTCGGTGTCCTTGTCGACTCCACCCAAGCGACATCTGAAAACGGCGCTGCTGGCTCATCATTTGCCAAGACATCGCAACTCGACCACAACTTCGGCTCAGTTCGCTGAGAAGGTCCATTCGTTCCAGCCAGGCTCGCTACCTTACGCCGCTCCTGAGCTTTTGTCAACTCTTCCTTGCCTCCCTGATCCTTCTCAGGACATATGGGCCCTCGGTATCATGCTCTTCGCGCTGTTGACAGGAAGGCTCCCCTTTGTGGACTCCTTTGAACCAAGATTACAAATCAAGATCCGGCACAGTGAGTTTGAAGCATTCCACATGTTTACTTGGCTGATTGCTCGTTTACAGGTGACATCAACTTTCCATCTGATGTTGGTCGTAGTACGGAGCGAGTACTTCGGGGATGTCTGGACCGAAACGTCTCATCGCGCTGGACAATTGTCATGGTGGATGAGGTCGCGTGGGGTGTAGGAGGAGGAAGCGAAGGTGACGATATTGCACCTCCTGAGATTGACGATGACGTTTCAGCTCACCGTTCTTCTCCAACTACCCCTCAATCCCACTCGCGGCCCCGCAGCGCCGACGTCCCGGATTGGGAGCAGGAGGAGGGGCCGACGAGACCGTCCATGAGCACGGCTGCTAGGCGGTCTACATCTCGTGCCCGACGCTCGTTATCTCGCGCACCAGTGCTAACGGATATGGGGAGCATGGAACGGAGCATCTCGCGACATGCAGTCCCTGGGCTTGACTCCTCCATTATAAGCCTGCAATCCTCGTCCTCAATAGCGTCTTCCCCACCGTCATCGGCACCTCACTCTCTTGAACGTGGTCGTGGCCTACAAAAACGATCTCCATTTGTGACATCCGTTTCACGATCCAATAGCCCCTGTATCCTCCCAACGACTCCTTCTGACTATAATATGCCATCCATGCTGCCTATCAGCGAGCTGGAACGACAACCATCTCGCGGTCGCAAGCATTATACTGACAACGCGCGCGATCCCTTATTATCACCTACCAGCGAGCTTGATGCTGCTGATGAATGGGATACCCTGGAGCCACGCTCATCTATTGCGAAAGAAGTGTTCCCCGTATCCAATGCCAGCAAAAGAGCAGAAAGCTCGCCACCGGCGTCTACCAAATGGGCTGACGTTATTCACACCAAGTTCGAGTCTCCACCGGGCTTGTATGCTACGCCTCCACTAGTTATAGCATGTTCGACACCGAATGGTGTTCGGAGCAGAAGTATGGGACCAAGACGCTGAGACGACGTGGTTATCTCGGTGATGTGTTTCTCATACTCAACTGTGGATCGTAACCGATGATCGCGCAGGGGATATCTATCTATTCAGCCTCACGGCCCAATTAAACAAAAAAGTATATTTAATTTATTCCGAGTATGTATCTTTCTGTGCTTGTACTTTCCTTTTTCTTTCTGCAATTTGGTTACCCCACGCATATTCTGATACGTTATTCGCTCTCTTTTCTCACCCATGACCCCAGCTTTCATCGTTATTATACTTTGTACAGTGTAGTGGATGCGCTACTCTACTCCGTAATACCCATACCATGTAATTGTATCATGACCTAACGACGTGAATGAATGGAGATTTTGTATTTGCATTATTAATTGAGCACTTTGTTTCAGAGTCAACCTCCCTCGGCTTCGCACATTCACTCTTGTCCTTTCAGCAACACCTTCCACTCGGGAAGATCAAAGTATGAAGGTAAACAGTGCCAAAGTTGCTTATAGCTTTCGTCCTCATCGGAGGACCAATCGAGAAGACAAGGCCTGCAAAAACTCTCTTCATCCGAATCGTCAGAATAGTAGCCAGAGAAATCTTCGTCGTCTCTCTCCCCCTCCCCATCATGTGGCATGGCATATAGGAGTAGGCAATGGTCGGTTCCTGGGGACTTTGCAATCTCCCTTATCACACCCAAACGTTTTCTATAGCACCGCTTGACGTTAAGACACATGGTTGATCCCCTGCACTCCAGGTAAAGCCAGGACCACGCAACATTGTACGCATCAACGACAATGTTTTCCCTACCGACGAGAATCATGGCGAGAACATCCGGCTTAACGTTTGCGATGAGCTCAGTGGTCGGTAGTGTCGAGGCATAGTAATAAGCGGCAGGAAGGATGATGGGTACGTTGTGTTCCCGCCCCATCGTGATGGCGTGTAGGCTGTGTAAATCGCTGTGTGGGAGTATGAGGTCCGTGTGCTTCCCCAGGTCTGCTAGTTCCGAGGGGTATATCATAGTGAGGTGTTTTATCACGTCGGAACGGAGCTGCTGCGCTAGGTATTTGGTAGACATGCGTAATAGGGATTCGAGGGTATCGTAAGAAGTTGGGGTCCCTGCGCAGAAGTACCTACCAACAAATATCACATTCAACACCAAATTTAAGTGAAAAATAAGGATTGAAGCCACTGACGAGCGAGTGTACAAAGCGTGGAGGAAATGCGTCAAGTCCTGGGTTGAATCCTCCAGATCGATCATCGTATCTCCTTTTGCATCTGGTACAGCCAGCCCAGACATATCACGAAAAAATTCTGCATTCAATGACAGTACACCTAGATGGACGCGAAACCCGGTTCGCTGATTGCTGATGAGGATGATACTCCCGTCCTCGAACCAAAAAGACGCGTCTCTTTCAAATGAAGACGTAGAAGGTTCATCTGATGAAGTTTTCTGGCGCTTTGCAGGGCGCGAAGATGGATCATGCTCGGAGGACATTATGTCGGTGGCGGAAGAGATGAAACGCGTATTTCTCACGGGAGGTTCGGTCCGGATCGGAAAGTGTAAGAAAAGCACCACGCCATGGGATCAAGGGAAAGTGCAAGTATTGCAGTATTACAACAACATATATCTCAGCGTTACAAGTACAGCACAACAAGATACATCTCAGATCATTACAACCGCTAGAGAATGATTATGCGGTGCGTTCAGACCATCTCCGCAATCGCCGGACTAAGGGAAACCTATGAGTTTCAATCCTGGGGTACAAACTTGAACAGCTCACATCGATGAGCCTGAGGCCTTTCGGGCGAAGGAGAACGACATCCTGCCATTGGACATCCTGAGTGACCGTTATAACCAGGACAAAGCTAGTACATACCGTCCTCCGAACTCGAAACCACCCGATAGGCTGTACGCCTTCGTTTCGACAACGGCGCTGTTTGATTTGATATCAGTGTATGGCTACTTAACTCAGGAAGACGTGATATACGCTGAGCATTTGGGCTAGATGTTCTCCTTGGAGTGGATCTCGTGCCTTTAAGGGTAGCATGAGATTCCAGGGGGATGTCCAACGAAAGACCACTTACTGAGCCTGTTGGATTCGTCCGATCCGGAATCAACGGCGCTTGATATCTCAACTCTGATAAACCCGGGTGATTCCCGGTCGCGAGGCGATAACTCTTTTGAAGCAATCTCTTTACTTGGAGTGCTTTTATTGGGTCCATACTTCCGACCAGAGCGCAGTTGGCGGGACTGAGCACCTGTTATACTACACTGAGTATTGCTGGAACTTGTACATAATTTCTGCTTCGCACCATCTGCTAGATTACTCAGACTGTCATTCTGGGACGAGGAAAGTAAGAGAAACAGTTAACCTGATAACTATATTACACACCTCAGTGGCACTACCAGCGTAATCTTCATTTCCATCGCTCTCCTGGTTCCCTGATATGAAAATTTCCATCTCCGAAGAAAGTGTTTTTTGTTTTCCTTTCCGGGCAGCTTTGGGGGACCCCTTTTGTGGCGACGACATCGCTCCTTAGGCGCAGGTTTGACCTCTTCTGCATCATCTGGATCTTCTACTACAACGTAGAAATCCGTGTCAGCAACAAGAAGTGTAGGAATATTGGTGCTCACAGTGGTCCGAGGAGTCGACACTTGAAAACCTGCGCTTACGCGGTGAAGCTATAGGGAATTCTGGCGAGGTTGGGTAAGAGTCATGATATTTGACATACCCTTACTGACAGAGTTCACTGCGGGAAAAAGGTCAATGAAGGAGGACTACAAGCACGATGAAATTACCCTTAGAGGTCCCAGATACTTGTCGACGCTTGCGAGGCGTAGGTGATGGGGGCATTGGACCTGCTGGCCTTGTCAGAGAAGAAGATGCTGTATCTTGAGAATGGCATACTTGGACTGCGACCGTCGTGACGCTTTCCGAGTCTGTAAGCGGAGCCCAAGTTCGCCGTACCATTTAGATGTATTTTGCGAGTTGGAGTCTGTACGTATGGCTCTGAATCGATACCGCCACTGACATCAGATTGCGAGCCTTCGACGTCGCTTAGTTGGGTGCTCTCCTGTGATACGTAAGACATAGCTAAGAACGAGCTAACATATAGAACGTACCACTGCACTGCTGCTCGATTCAGAATCATCCAGTTTCACTGCTTTCTTCTTCTTCGTGCTCCTCCTCAGTATCGGGGCCGTCATTTATAAAGGACTTCATTTCGTATTCGTCGTCCTCTTCGACAAGATCCAAATCGTCTTCATATTCTGTGGTGCTGAGCAATTCACCGATGTCCCTGTTCGCTATGTAATGCTGTGTGTCATCAAGGAAATACTGAACTGCCGTAAAGTAGACAGTATACTGGGACGTATAAGTCGGAGGGCACTACCCCAGAGACACGGACACACCTTCTGGGTCAAATACGGCATTTTTGCCGTCCATTTCATCCAAGGCTTATCCCGACACTCCTGGAGCCGCTTTCCCCGATGCTTCTTTGCAAAACCTGGAACGATAAATTCCGCATAGTGATCCCTCACATACTCCTTCAGACCTTCAAAATAAGTGTCGATGGCTTCAAAAAAAGGCGCTATGAATCTGTGGACTGCAAGTTCAGCCAAGTAAAGAGAAGAGTATTTAAGAGTTTTCGTACATCCTTGGTGTACGAGCTGCACTTGCCGACAATGTAATGCAAATATCCCATGGGTGTTTCATTCACTGGTCGATTTGGGTACTTTTTGAACTGGTATGGCACTATAAAGCCTCCACCTTGAGGTCCTTCATACCATCGAAAGGCATCGGAGTTATTGTCGATGACCTCTTGAGGTATTACTACAGGAAGCCTTTCGGCCTCATCGCGGTCTAGCAATGGCATAGTCGCGCATAAAAGGGAATAGTCCGGTGGCTGTGCGAAGGGCACAACTTCGAGTCGATTCTTGTTCTCAACAAACGTGATCATTTTGTCACCGGAAGTCGAATGTATTGCTGCTGAAGCTGGAGATGGGTGGTTCCACGATGACATATATGCGCCCACAATGGACTACGAGGGAACCATCTCTTGGCATCACTGAATGGCCCTTTGATCCCGCTAGCTCCGGGGCCTGGGTCCGAGTTATAGAATTGCAGTCCACTGAGCGCTCAGTGTAGAGGACTATACGTCATATACTCAGTGCATTCAACAGTAGTAGTGCTTCGGCCTGGCGTCGATCAGTTCTATCAGCCGTTCCAAATTATTATCCTGACCGGCGGTAGCTATTGCACAAGCGACGTAGCGACGAGGCGTGTGTTCGTTGTCGTCGTCGTCTCCACTAGCATGAGCAAGCATAGCCTCCAAGACAGCCTTTGAGTGGATATCTTTATCAACAGTAGGGGCCTGGAGTCAAGTCTATATTTCCAGAGCAAAGGCGCAACGAGGACTTTGTACTGCTCTGCTTGTACTATGAAGGTGAGTGTCCGTGTGACACTCCGTATTTTTCAAGGATAGAGCTGTTGAAGTTTTCAGAAAGAGTCTGCAGAGTAGCAGATTCGTTACAATGGCCCTGGGTGGCCGGTAAAGGTGTACGATCGTGAGTCCGAAGGCAAGGTTCGGAGTTTGAAAAAGAGTTTGCTCTCAATCCACGACGGTTCATTTTGAAAATTTATTTCCATGCTGCCGCCGGATGAGCTAAATGCCCTCAGTTTGAGTTGGAGCCGGCCATGTTATGTGAAGCCCTAGAACAGGTATCGGTACGTTGCTGTCTGACTTCCTTTTCTCTTCTCTTCAATTAGTGGTCGAGATGAAGATGCTGATCTTGTCATTAACTTGAAGGTGTGTTTTTTCTATGCACGGCGGACGACTCACTGGAAGGATAGTCTGCCCCAGGCAGACTCTTTATCTCTTGACAGGCAAGCAGTCGAGGTTTAATAAGGCGTCAGTAATGATCAAGTCCAAATATTGCGGTTGACCGTTCCAGATTCAACTAATTATTCCTACTAGACACTCTTGTCCAACACTGCACCCCCAATGACGGACAACTTTAATGATCTCACAGCAAGGATTCATCCATAATGTACACGAAATAAATGCTAATCGGCTTGCTCCTCTAGGTGGATGAAGCTACCAGAAAACAGCGGGAACAAGCCTACCTGGACGCAGCCGAAGCTGCTACGAAAAATGTCAACAAAGCCTTCATGAAATGGTGTGCGGATCATGAAGGAGAACTGGGTGAGTCCTGAACATGAATGTCGGTTCTATACTCGGCATTTATCTATTCTAATTAGCGGTGTATGCCTGTGAATATTGCGGAGATGATATCGACATTATGGACTCATGGAGCACTCAATTGCTTCTGACCACCATAGGAGACGACCCGGACCCTGATCGGACCACTATATACCGCTGTACAAATATTGGACTTTGCAGAGCTCGGATCGCTTCTTTCCCATATTTTACGAGACAGACCTAACCACATTTCTACCCTTAATAAGATGGATTCACTACGGATGATCTTCTGGATATTGACCAATCTCGAAGAACGGTCATACCGCTTCTTCGTTGGTAGTCATCGAGATTTCCTTCAAGAAGGGTTGGATAACTGTCAATAAGAAGTCGTATTCCATGCACCGAAAATTTTACTGTGAATTTTTTAACAAAGCCTCCCATCCAGGAAGTTTGAAGTACGAGGGCAAATTAAGCCACATGCGTTTATATCCGGATTCTTCGCTGGCGCGCCATTCCCCTAAACACGTGCTGCAAACCCTGTCGTTCTCATCCCCATACTCGTCCTCCGACTCTGACTCTGAATCGCTGCTATCTTGTCGAGCTCGTTCAGCCTGATGTGGCATATCTTGTAGGAACAGAGACGGCACCTGCTCGGGATGTAGAGCAATCCGGTGTATCACGTTCAGTCTCCTACCCTGGCATAGGCGTTTGCGAAAGCACATAATCGACATCGACTTGCCCTGGAAAAGCCAACCCCATGCGTCTCTGTAGGCCGCGTTGATTATCTTCTCTCTGGCCGAAGTGATGAGAACAAGGTCGCTTGCATCAGAGTGAATTTGGATTAGCGTGGCTGGTGAGATGGTAGAGGCGAAATAGAACGCAGTAGGAAGGATGTCGGGAATATCGTGCTCGCGAGCCATCGCAATGGCGTACAGGCTGTGGCATTTCTGGTCCGGGTCAATCAGATGTTGGTGGACCCGGACCTTCGCCATCTCCGGGGGGTAAATCATGATGAGATGCTTTATCAAGTCAGAACGCAGCTTCTGTGCTAGATACTTCGTAGACATGCGTAGCATAGAGTCGAGAGCGTCATAGTGAGTCGGCTTTCCCGTATAAAAGTAACTAAAAACAATGTGGTCAAATCTGGATCTGAGTACTGAGTGGGTGAAGAACTGACGCGCGGGTGTAGAAGGCATGGAGAAAATGTGACAGGTCCCTCGTCGAGTCCGTCACATGGAGAAGCGTGAATCCTCCTTCTCCTCTGTCTGGCAGAGCCAATCCGGACATGTCACGAAAGAATTCCGCGTTCAAGGACAATATGCCTAGATGGACACGGAATCCTGTTCCCTGGGCACTGACGAGGACGATATTCCCGTCTTCGAACCAGAATGATGTGTCCTTTTCATACGAAGGCGCATCAGGGTCATTTTCGGACGTTCTTTGGCGTTTGGCAGGACGTGGTGCGGGATCAGATTCAGCGGGTGCTGCAGACATTGATGTAATGGCAGAGGAGAGCGGAGAACCCAACGCTGACGCCAGACGGAGAAAGCCGTATTGTCGGGCACTCTTGAAAGCCCCTTTCACGGTCCGGAACTTATCTGGTAGTTGTATTGCTATTGTACTATGAAGGTGAGTGTCCATGCGTTACTCCGTATTTTTTCAGGGATAGAGTTGTTGAAGTTCTCGGAAAGAGTCCACAGAGTACTTATCAGATTCGTTATAATGGGTGAAGTTGTACGATCGTCCGAGCGCAAGGTTCGGAGTTTGAAAGATATTTTACTCTCGATCCACGACGTTCATTTATCTCTTCATGGATCCATTATTTCCATGCTTGCTGGATGGGCTAAATGCCCTCAGTTGGAGTTGGAGCCAGCCATATTATGTGAAGCCCTAGAACAGGTATCGGTACGTCGCTGTCTGAACTCTTTTTTCTTTTTTCTCTTTAGTAGTGGTCGAGATGAAGGTGCTGATCTTGTTATTTAGGTGTGATTTTTTTAGTGCACGGCGGACGACTTACTGGAGGTACACAAAGACAATCCTCGGTGATGCCGTTTAGCTACGTCGTGAAATGCAGGCTACGAAAATCCTGAGAAACACATTTATATCTATACAGGTGCGAACCATTCTGTCATGCTTCCAGGATGATACATATCGACCAAAATTGGAGAATTGGGTTATCCCCACGATGTTCCTCTTTCATAATCCTAGTTATACTGATTTTTTTTCATCTTCGGAGTGAATTCTTCATACTGATGATATCCGTGCAGTGCGGTGCGGCGCCGGCTCGTGCGTCGAGCTTTCAGCTCTCCCACAAGACTCTATGGCGCAACCCGTCTATGCGGCCTCAGAAAAGCGGCCAAGCCCTATCGTTGTTTGCGGTTGCGTAGGACTTGCAGCTGCATGAAAGATCAGGGCTGGATTCTGCCGAAATGGACATGTATGATTCAGGTGCATATTCTCTTTTGTGTCAACACGACCAAGTTACTGACCAGAGGCGTAGATTTTACATCCCAAGGATTTTTCTCGTCGTTCAGTCTCTGCGACGTGGATAATATATCTGTTTGCGTGTATCTGCAATGCCATATCTTCGTCGTCTTTCTTTATTTGACCGCATGGCCTCCCACACATTCATGGTATTCAACTAACCACCAGCTGACAAACCGTGAACAGTCAAAACCTTGGTTCCGTGTTATCCGATCCATCATCGAGACCCATTCTGCATACCGTGACCGTGCTCATACTTAGAGCCGAGAGGCCTTGTTATACCGGCCTATCCTGAAGCCCAACCCCGGCTGGAAAGCAAGATTAGATGAAAAAGGATTTACACGCCCGGAACTCGAAGCCTGACGCGGACGGGCCAAAGACCCCATAAAATTTTTGCAGACATTCAACCCGAGACCACCCCAAGATCCATCGAGAGTTATCTCCACAGTCAAATATGGCTACTTGTGGAGGAAGAAAAGACTGTCTGATTAGTATGCTGCTGCTTGTGCTGGCCTTGGCCTTGTCTCGTTCGGTTGCTGGTGTCTAACACTTCTGGAATTCACATGATTTCGTAACGGCAATGAGGTCAGGACATATACAATGGGAAGAGTTTAGAGTTTAGATAACCGGACAAGGTCCCAAAAAGGAACGCCGGGGTTCTGTGCCGCCACCAAAGTGTCAGGAAAGCGGGAGGGAAGAATAGTGGTATGTCACTCCCTGTATCCCTTCTTCGCCCTCCAATCTACCGGCAAGCTAGACGCTCAGGTCAGGCTACTTACAACCTTAATCTGAGCCCACGGAAGCATTTACCAGGTCACACAGATCAATAAGACGGTGTGAGCTCATCGAATAGGGGTCCTCAGTACTCTCTATCCTTCCTCGGTAAGCGAAAAACTCTCTGAGTGTCTGGCTTTTCTCTAATTGCTCAATAGTCTTCTGCCATCGCCAAGCATCATGAGCTTCCTTAGACCGGAAAATTCGCCACCGGAGTCACTAATCCCTATCCTCCGTGGCAACATCACTCTGTCCGACGAAGACCTGTCCCAGATACAGGACGCCGTCTTTGCCTCGGAACAAGCCATCTCTCATCTGACTGCGCTTCTCACCGGTCAATGTTCGCAATTTTTAGCAAAAGAGGCTTCACAACTGAATGAACGGCATAAATCTCTGACGCAGTACGTGTCAAACTGTCGTTCACTGCTTGCACCCATTCGTCGTTTTCCGCGTGATATCCTGGAAATTGTCTTTGCCTTTGTGCCAAGTTTAGAAGGTAGCCTTAACACCCAAAGCGCACCCTGGTCCCTCGCCCACATCTGCTACGCATGGAGGGATATCATGCTTAGCACCCCGTCATTATGGGCCAAGATCAACATACGTCCTCCATACACCCGTAGCTCAATGGCGATATTAGGCAGGCACCTCCAGCTCTCTGGGGAATATCCCCTCGACATCTCGATATCATATCAGGACACATTCAAAGAGGACGACAGGGGTATCCTCAGCCTCATCCTCCAACACTCTACCCGCTGGAAGCGGATGCAGATCAAGGATGTTTCAAGAACTGAAGTTGGCGCCGTTATGAGCGAACTATCGATTGTCGCTGGAAATCTGCCCTTATTGGAAGAAGTATCCTTCCTTTCTGTGGAACAGCTTGGAAGCGCCTATGACACCGAGATGCTCGTTGCGGCGCCTTCGCTTCGGAGAGCTTGGCTTCTTCCATTCAACAGGTTTCGTCAAATACCTTTGAACGCGAACCTCACTCATTTCTCCGGTGGCGTCGCTTGTCTCGAAGATATTCAGCGTATCATGAGGCTACCGAACCTCATTGAGTGCTACCTAAGCCTCACGGACAACGATTGTTTAACACCCACCACTCCTTTGAGGAACTATCGTATACAGCGATTTTCCACGAGCACACTAGACATTTTAACAAAGCTCACGCTTCCTTCGTTGGAGGAATTGTGCTTGTTTGACCGGTGTCACAGTACACCTTCCCTGATCGCATTTTTTATCAGGTCGTCGTGCAACTTGAAGAGTCTGCAGATTAGTCACTTTTGCTATGGGAATGCACATATTCCCTCGTATTATCTGGAAACACTGGAGAGATTGACCATCGGTGCATGCTGGGAGGATGTTGGGATGATCAGCTCGTATCCTACCCTACGACAATTGACCATTAGGCTGCCAATGTATGCAAGACCTTTCCAGAGTGAAATAAAGTCCGTCGTCACTTGTTTGCGGAACCGGCTTGGTAAGGGGTGGACGGGCCGGAGAGTAACCTCCCTGAGAATCTTGTGTGGGGGTATGGATCGCGGATTCGGACTTGATTATCTCAAGGCGTTGCGGATGCATGGGCTTGACGTCCTCGAGGGTGAAGGGCTTCAGGTTGGTGTGTATCAGGAGGCTGGGACCTGGCTGGATGACTAGTTTTGCTAAGCTCGGTGCATGTCCGTACTTTATGGTGAAGCAACAATAGCAATCAATTATTTCTAACCACCAGAGGAAATAGCCCGGGCAGATGAGCTATCCAGACTACGGAGTCGATTATACGAAAATTGTATTTCCTCGAGACTTCGTCGAACACTGCGTGATACTATGAGAAAACGTGAACCCAGTGGCTCATAAGACGGAAATGTTACAATGCCATTATACAGATAACACGAGTCCGTCATATTACAATTGGTATCTCCCTGAGATCTTCCCCGTAGAGCGTTGTCGCGGTGTAGACCTGTAACCAATCCTCTTGAACGGGAGGCAAGCTCACGATCAGGGTTACAGGTCTAGTCGCGGTGCAGCACGTCGTGTACGAAAACTAATTGTCACAGCAAGCCATTCGACGTGACATGGAAGAAGTATGGGTAGAGGCTGTCGAGGCCTCTCGTTGTCGTCGTAGCATACGACAGGCACCCCTATCCATCCGTAGATCGATGCCGAGTGGCCTTGTAAAATATGCTTGCTGTGAAAAGAACTGTAGAATACCAAGTTGCAGAATACGGCAAGAAAGGTTGATTGAGCCACAGTGGGATCATACAAAACAAGGCGGTACAAAGAGCGGGGAAATGCAATGCTCCGTTATTCAACTCCACAGCGGCTCCATAAGGTCGATCTCATCTCCGCGATATGCACAGGCATCCGACCACTCTACTGATTAGAACATATGAATGCCAAGTATAGAACCGGCATTCCACCCTAAAATATTCAGGACTCACCCAGTTCTTCTTCATGATCCTCACACCATTTCATGAAGTCTCGGTTAAGATCTTTCGTAGCAGCTTCGGCTGCATGTAAGTAAGCTTGTTTCCGCTGTTCTCTGGTAGCTTTATCCACCTAGAGGAGTACACCAATTAGCAATTATTTCATGCACATTATGGATGGACCTTGCCGTGCGATCAAACAAGTCGTCCGTCATTGGGGGTGTAGCGTCGGAAAGGAGAGTCTAGTAGGAAGCATTAGAATCTGGAACGGTCGGCAATGTGAGTCGGTCATACCTGCCACTTTCTGAATTCTGCAGCTATGGGATGTTCGTCAGATTTACAGGGATTACTCGAGTCAGAGTTTGTGCTAGCTGATCCTGCGGTTGAGTGTGACATGTTGGTCAATGGTGAAAGAGAAGAATGCCATTGTCATCTGTTTGGCACTTCCAGCCTCAGTGAGATCTAAAGATTCCGTCGAGTCGGTTTGAGCCAATTCAAGCTGCATTGAAGATTCCCATATAGCGTGGTCGAGCCGGATCAAGCGCGTGCATAAAGTACGGGACTGAGGAAAAGTCGACCACGTGCATTTCTTCGTGGCTGCGATCAATCCTCTTTTCCTTCCACCACCATCACGCCCGTTCTATTCGCTGTCGTCGTTGCCGCTGTATGCATACATACCGGATACGGCCTCTTACTTGCTACCGTAGCCTCCCGCTGTTGGTTCTTTACTGGCAATTGACCGGGCGACCTGCAGGTGCGACGTTGAAGATTGCAACGGCCGCGCAAAGTGGATATATGCGCCTCGTCTGGACGCCATCAGCGTTAATACGGTGGCGGAATTTTTTTTTCAGCGACAGAATACCTGAAGTCTTCTGAGGTAAGTCTCATCGTGCCCTGTATGCTTTTTTATATTCAGTATGAGTACAAGTTACCCCATACACCATCTAGATATCGTTTTGGGTGTAGTTGTGGTATGTTCTGTTTCGTGGATTTGTGTATTTCCGGTCTCACTGACTCGTGCTTGCCGTTCCAGCAGGTTTCTATTTTAATAGTAGCCTGGCTCGACCGGCTTTTCGCTGGGAGATCAGCAGCGATCACACCACACCTAGTTTCGTTCAAGAATCAATCTAGATGACTACGAGGTCGTTTCGGAGTCGAGGATAAGCTGGAAATCTTCAATTCCTTTCCCTGGTCCCTGGACGGTGACAAGTCGGGAGAGGAATCGTCGACTTCAGGAAGCATTATAGCGTCGGATATTTGCTACGGCAGAAGAAGCTCGTGCATGAGTAGGACATAGCCGGCCGCGAGTGAAGAAGAGAGCTTACAGACCGTTCGAAACTACCTCTCTCTCCAAGAGTCCGGCCATAGCAATGGATATTAATCATATGAATGCTACTAGAAGGACCAGCGAGTGTTAATTGCGTTGGTATGTCCGTTCTTTTCATGGAAACGGTAGAGAGACTAATTATTGTTTCCTCAGGCGACCTTTGCTTACTGTACGCCCCCTACTACTTGATAAGGAGAGTTTTTTTTTTAAGTACATGTAACCGTGCTCAAGTTATCACGGGGAAAGCCGTACCTGGTGTGTAACCCTTCTATTCTGCTTCTGGGATGATACATATCGACCAAAACGGAGAATTGGGCTCTCGCTCACGATGTTCCTCTATCATAATCCTAGTTATCCTGATTCTCTTCATCTTCGGCGTTCATTCTTGATGCTAACGACTTTTGCGCAGATGCAGTAAGGCTCCGGCGTAGTCAGTGTCGTGGTTCGACCTATCAGCATATTCGGCGCTACGCCTCGAAATGCTCAATGCAGAGGTCATTGTCACTCATCTGCCGCTCCATCTTAATCCCAGAGATAAAATATCGTCGAACCGTGGAATGGATTCGACTATCTCGAAGACAGGTCCCTCAGCTATCTAGGCCTTGCGCCGGGTTTACATGGTGCGCTCTTTCTGCTGCTTGATATTTATCCTTTATGATATTGTCCTAGAAGACCGTGACATGTAGTCTCCGCACATCATGAGTCAAGTTACGAATCGACGTACCTCTTTTCCAGTATGTAGACCTTCTATTCTGCTTCTATGATGATACACATCGACCAAATATGGAGAATCGGGTTATCGCCTGCGATGTTCCTCTTTCATAATCCTAGTTATACTTATTCTCTTATACCATCAGTGAACAATTCTGATACTAATGAACGTCTGTACAGATGCGGTGCAGCTGGTGCGAACTAGTGTTACGGGGTTCGATCTGTCTCATCTCTTCCGGAACGACTCTATATTTTACCCTGATGGCATCGAGATGGAGATGTATGATTCAGGCAGATTCTCTCTTTTCTTCTAGACGACGTAAATTGCTACCCAATGGGCGTCCAATATCCCTGCATGGAAAATATACCTGCTTGCGTATCGTCTGGTCCGACGTCACTCCACATTTCCATTTTTCTTTCCCAATATTTGACGGCATGGCTGAGTGCGTATTAATGGTATCCAGTGAACCAATACACCCATCATCAGCTCACAAACCATGAACGGTCTGGACCTTGGTTCCGTGATATCCCATCCGGCATACCGCACTTACACTCATAGGTAGCGAGAGACGTTCGTATCACGGGCCTACGCTGGTCCCGGCCCCGTCTAGAGAGCAAGAATGGCGGAAGAACGTTAATGCGCTCACGCCACATACGCGTTAGAGGCCCCCAAGTTCTTTCTTTTGGGCGTCCATGATACTCTTTCTGTGCGCCATGCGTTCGCCACTGCGGTCTCTGAGCGCCCGGTATTTTTGAAGACCTCGTAAAACCGGGATGTGCCGCTCAGCACTTGTCCCAATTCGTAGTCTACCGCGCGATATGCTCCAAGAGAATTTTTCTTGGACATGTGGTCTCGGAGTGGACCAGGAATGGCGCGCGCCGTGGTTATTAGGCCAGGTATGCAGCTCGTGGCGCGATGTCACGATGACCTCTCCCTTCTTATGGTCTACCATAGTCGCCCCCGCTCCCCGGTGTTCAACCACACCTGTTAGCCGAAGCTTTCCGACGCTCAGGGAGCCACCCACTGAGCGTGGTGTTGACGTTCAAACGTGCTCTCACGAAGGACAGCCTGCTGTGCCCGATGGAGGATTATGAAGATTGATGCGTCCATGTTGCCAAGTCGTGATGTCGACGCGCTTTTGCAGCAGCTATCTGTCGTCTCCAGGAAGCTGCCCTTATTGGAGGAAGTATGCATTGATGTGGGTACCGATACGTTCCAGAATTCGGCCCGAGGTTACCGTCCCGATCGGCATTACAAAGTGTTACATAATTATCATGCTTGGTGGGCGGCTGCTTCAAGGTCATTTCCTTCTCCTCTTCCAACATGTCATACTCAACCACGGGGTCAGCTACAAGCTCTGGCTCGAGCAATATCCGTAAATCTGATGAACATCCCATAGCTGTAGAATTCAGAAAGTGGCAGGTATGGTCAACTCACGTTCCAGAATCCAGATTCTAATACTTCCTGCTAGACGCTCCTTTCCGACGCTACACCCCAATTGACGGACGACTTGTTTGATCGCACGGTAAGATCCATCCGCAATGCACATGAAATAATTGCTAATTGGTATGCTCCTCTAGGTGGATGAAGCTACCCAAAAACAGCGGGAACAAGCTTACTTGGATGCAGCCGAAGCTGCTACGAAAAATCTCAACCGAGACTTCATAAAATGGTGCGAGGATCATGAAGAAGAACTAGGTGAGTCCCGAATGGCGGTTCTATACCTGACATTTATATGTTCCAATTAGCGGTGTGGTCGGACGCCTGTGCATATCGCGGAGATGACATCGACCTTATGGATCCATAGCGTTGAACACTAGGGCATTGCATTTCCCACTCTTTTTACTGCCTTTTTTTTTGTATGATCCCACTGTGGCCCAATCAACGTTTTTTGTCGCATTCTACAACATTCCAGTTCTTTTCACGGCAAGCACCTTTTGCGAAAGCAACAGGCCACCCGGCATCAATCTATGGATAGGGATGCCACGTATACTACAACAACGATGAGAGCCTCTACCCATACCTCATCCATGCCACGTTGAATGGTTCGTTAGCTGTGACAATGGGTTTTCATACACGACATGCTACACCCTGACAAGCCTCTATGAGGTGGTCGTAAGTATATTATCAATGGCACCAAACGTGTATGTGCTTCTTGTAACGTTCGCCCTTTTTTATCCACATCCACAAGTTGAACGTTGAACGACGACAAAACACTCTAATGGCAACGGGTCGTAGTCTGAGGCTGGAGAAATGTCCGTACGCAGGTCGATACAGAAGCAATGTAAGTGTGCTTTTGGACCTATTGCGATCTACCTCCATCCCTGATTCCATGTTATCCAAAGCTCTCCGACGGTCAGGGAGCCACCCACTGAGTATGGCGTTGACGTTCAAACGCGCTCTCACAAAGGACAACCTGCTGGACATTTTCCTCAAACACTGTGTCCGATGGAGGTTTATGAAGATCGATGCGTTCGGATTGCCAAGTCGTGATGTCGACGCGCTTTTGTAGCAACTATCTGTCGTCTCCAGGAAACTGCCCTTACTGGAGGAAGTATGTATTGATGTGGGTACCAACGGCCTTCCGCGTTCCACCGATACGTTCGCCGTGGCTGACTCTCTTCGGAGAGTAGACCTTCGTCGATCCGTGCTCTTTCAAACACCGATAGACGAGCGACGACTCACCCATCTTTCGGCGACCTTAACTCATATCCCAGACGTTGAGCACATCATGTCCTTTCCCTCCCTCACCGAATGCTATCTTTCTGTGTATAGACCCATATTCCAGTCGTCCTCTCCAATCTGTGTCACAAACGAGCGAATCATCCGGTTCTCCACCAACGACACCCAAATATTGGACATCGTCACTCTTCCGATACTACAGACGTTAAGGATTGCAGGATGCAGGGCCGAGTCCGGCGTATTGACAGCATTCATGCTTAGGTCGGCGTGTAAGCTGCAGAGCTTCGTTACCGATACGTCGTTTGGTGTCCGTCTAGACGATTTATCCTCGGTGAAGAATCTGACGGTCCACGTCAACCGGGAGAACATCGTGTTCTCCCTCTTTCATCAGCTCATGTGCCCAAGAACCCTCCCTGGGTTGTGCGAGCTGGCGATAATTATTTCGCCAAACTTTGTGATGTACGCGAAGACAGTGGTGGATGTCCTGAGGGAACGCATGGAGACGCAGGCGGTTTCGTTAATGTTGGTGTGCGCAGATCATGACAGTCGGATCATAAAGCAGTTAAAGCATATGGGTTAGATTCGTTGGAGAATGAGGGGCTTCGTGTTGATGTCGAGTATGGTTCCTCAGAGTGTCGGCTGGATTCTCTTAGGCTTTGAAGTCGGTATGATGTTTGGTACGCTGCATCGTTGATTCTGCCTGCAATACAATGTACTTTGATCTGTTGGCAATAACAACATGGGAAGGGAGAGCCAGCATGGTCACAGCTCTAAAGATTTCTGCGTGCGCGCCTGTGGAAGATCTCGAGAATCCCTTCAAAGTACACATTCGAACTATCGGTTTACAACGCAAACCTTGGCCTCTTTTTATTTATATAAACTACCAGAACTTCATGTGACGGACACCTAACCTTTGCGATAGTTATGCTCCTGCTTAGTTCCTTGGAACTCGCGCTAGCAATGGCATGCTAAATTTGTTCAAGGTAATCTGAATTCGCTCGCATATAGCTATCTCTTACAGCGACGGCGAGGAGCAGCTAGCGTACAGCTTTCTCTGCACAAGTGAGACGCGTAATCCTGTAGCAGCTCGTGGGCTTTTGGATCGTCCTTGACTGCGAAAAGAATAAGACTATCAGGGCAAGTCAAGTTGTACTTTGAAATAGTTCTTACACTTCTTATTTCCCCACAACTTGAGATAAAATGCCACTTCTATGAGCTCAGAGCATAGCATCCAACTAAGGGGTAACGAGTCCATGGTGGTCAGCGGTAGTTTGTGGTCGCATGGGGTAAGCTCCCCATTCTTGAAATCGATAATCAGAGGTTGGTTCCGACGCGGATCCCACAAAAGGTGATCTTTGATTCCAGAGCCTAATTGTCCATGGGAGAATCCCGAGCAGTGCAAATCCTGCATCATAGATGCCAATGCCATCCTACCCGTATTTCAGCTGGTATCAAAGTAGAGGTGCGCCCTAAGCACTTACCTGTTCTCAGGTGTGTCGTATGGCCCACCGGAACGCCAGGAAATTCCGCGGTGTTCCGTGATAGAGCAGACAACGGTGCCCCCCCAGGTCGTCTCTGCAGTCCATATTCCGTAATGGATGGGAACAATCTTGCCTTGCAGGTGCTTGAGGTTGGTCGCATGAAAAGTAGCTTCCCTGATTAGATCCTTTCTAACGACATCCGGACAACTACCCGTGCTAAACTCGACGTGAACTGCCATCTTGATTGCGAAACGAGGAGTGTTGGAATCGCGACGTTTGGATCCATGGAAGCACGCGACGAAGTGAATGGGACGGTCGTTGGTGTAATCCTCCTCGCCATAGCGGCACAGAGCATCGAGCGTCATGGGCCTGCGCATGAAGCGGGGGTGGTCTGTTTCGAGAATTCCTTCGGGTAGCGAGTCAAAGGTGCAGTCGGATATGGGAACAGGACAAAAAAAATTCTCCTTTCGAACGAGTTCTATGCGTATTCGACGGAACGTTGAATCGGTTGTAGACATTTTGTTTTCGCAGTCAAGGGGAAAGGGGGTTGGGTTGGCAAGGAACCAGGGAAAAAGGGGATTTCCGGAGATGTTCCCACGCCACAGACGCGTCTGTCATGCTTGTCCATCGAAAAGCAATATTTGTCATTGAAAACGGCTGAAAGTGTAATGAGGATCCAGTATTCATCCTAGGGCGAACCGGCCGCTGCACCAAGTCAAGTGCAAAGTTACTAGCCCAACTTGCCAGCTAGTCGCTTCCGTGTCCCGTGTCCCTGACGAATCCCAGACTTTAACGAGCTTCCCGGGCTAGATCGCAGCATCGCGATGTACACGCCTGTGTGAACGGCGCTTCCCCTATTGTTATTTCCTTGTACTTGGTATCCCTCAATCAGCCCTGCTCATAATAGGTTCCTTGAACCGCGCCATCTGGTCTCAGGTTCGATCCCATCGGGACAGGAAAAACTTCGGCGTAGGGAAGCAAAGATGTGCATTTTATAGCGGTACACAAGCAGTGTGCCGCAGGGCGAATGACTTCAAGCAAGAACCGTGAGAGATATGCAAGGAGGGGACAACCAAGAGATGCAGCGAGCGTAAATTATTCTGAACTTTATGATGCATAACTGGAAAATATGTTCGATCAGACAGCTGGAAACTTTGTAGACGAGCACTCGTCCCGCCTGTGCAGGGGATATTCGCCGACATTCATCTCAACGAGATGGCTAACGTTGACTACAACTGGAGCTCGACGATTCCGAGATAACCGTTGAGGGTGATCAGAGGCGGTTTGCGAGAAAGCAGTCAGGTCGCGTGAGCTGATGCCTAGACTGACGCGAAGGATGATGGCTGTGAAAGTGATGCCGATTAATGGGGCAGTCTGGATTAGGGTCAGAGATGTTGCTATACCACCCGAACAAAAGACTCGGAGCTCACCAGGTCAAGGACTGTGTACTGAGCATTAGAATTGAGGGTATAGGTAATCATTAACGAAACCACGGAGGCCGAGTATATAGCGGCAGATTCGAGGATCATCATAAGAGCAGAACGAGCTGTGTTTACTTGAGCTAGGCCGCGGACTGCTCGTTGAATGCTTAGGATTCGATAGGCGATGAGAGCTGTGATCATGTTGTAAATTTGTCAGATCGGTGGCGCAGTTGCAGCGCTCCAACTCACAAGTGCAAACGACATTAGTGCATAAAGTCATCGAGATGAAACTCGTGATCCAAGGAACGATAGCAGGTAGAAACACTTCCGCCCCAGGTGCTGCTTGAGAGAACGCCACGGTAGCACCAAATCCACCTACTGAAACAAAGCAAATTTGTGATCAGAACATACCAGCTCTGTATCAAGGATACTCACCGCCTGTCCCGCACAGCAGTAAGAGAGGACCCGGAATGATATACCACTTGCGATTCCACACGACGTAACAACGATAAATCTGGGAAATTTTGATATGAGCGTGAGAGAAGCGAGAAGATGCAAAATACATCTACTCACGGCAAACCCGTCCCCAACAAGGGTCAAAATGACATAGATTGCTGTTTTAGCCGCCTGCAACGGATTTGAAAGGTTCGAATAGTAATCTAGCGCAGTGCCGTCAGCGTCAACAAATGCCTGCACGGCACGGACGATGTCCAATATTAGATGCTGGGAAATAAATAAAACTATAAGCAGACGAGGAAATGCTGGGGAACTAACCACTGTTGCTAATACCCAAATGATGATCACGGTCGACAACAAATTCATGTTGATTCCTGATCGCTTCTGGAAGATGACCCAAAGGGCGGCGATAAATAGAACAGTAAACGAGCCTGATATCAATTTTGTCAGAACGGAATAGCCATAGGCTGCATCAAAGAGGGAGACCATATAGCAGTGCCTCAAGCACCAAGGCTACAAACTAAAACGAGAACGAGTTAGCAGCAGGCTAAGAATAACAAAATAGTGCTGACATTAGCTTTCTCTAGTGAGATAGACATGACAGAGCGCTGAGGCAAGAGTCGGCGTGATGGAAACAAAGTAAGTAGCGTGAAGAAAACTTTGACGTGATGAGGGCCAGTTTCCTTGATGAAGTGGATATAAAGGCAACACAAGACACTCGTTAAATCTCGTTGCGCATTGCCGCCATGTTTGTTGTCCCATCTGGGCCGCCTTCCTAGTGGCGACTGAGTGGTGCAAGGCTCAAATTCAACGCGGTTCAGTCACGATCGGATCAGTCGGCATTCACCGGGACGTTTCCTCTTTTAGTTACTTTAAGGTCTGACACCCATGTGGTGCAGGTCTTTTTCGAATGACCTTCAATTCTAAGTAAGTACCTAGGCGGTCCCATCTCTATTCAACCCGTGCGACGTGGAGCCCGAGGCCTTAACATGGTCCTTTGCACCACTGGCCCTTCTTCCATCTCGATTCACAGATTCGTGATCTCGCTTAACGAATAACGATACTCCACCGGTTTGATCAGATATCCATAGATCTATGGGTGGCCGCACCATAAGGAGGAATTTACCGGTAAACTTCTCTTGAGTTTTCTAATTGTTTGTTTTTTTCTCAACCAAAGATTTAAATTTATAGTTTTCTTTTCTGGTTGAAATAGTACAGTTCCGCTCGAGTTCTCTCGTATGGGAGAACCCGTACTATTAGCTCTCGGAGGTGTCGGATAGGTGCAATGTTCGAACCTTTAATCGTTTGATGGCGAACTTGAAACACCCCTTCTGAATCTGTCATTTTAGATTGCGAGCACAGAATCTACCACCATTGCACATGCGGAGTTTTTATGCTTTTGCCTCTTACCACGGATATCCCGCCCCGTTCCGCCCTGCAGGCTCCCAAATCACCCTGCCAGACGCCCATTGCAGCCACGAAGGATAGCCGAATTTCTATAACCATGGAAGACCTTAGTACGATAGTGTAGTGCATTTAGTAGGTAGTGCCAGTAGTTACTCCATTGCGGCTACAGAGATGGGGGACTTGTGGGAGACTTTGTTGTCCGAGTCCGTGGTCTAACTCAAAGGTGATACTCCGCACGAAACTTCTGGAACGTGGTCGAGTCATCGCACTTTATGAGAGCCACAAAAGAAGACCTGCGTCATTGATATCTAATATAGTCTATATTCATCAGATGATTGAGTTGGTATCACACCGCGGTATCGGTATCTTGTCGTTGCTTTTCTTGCTCCGCGGAATTCCTTGCTGTCCTATCACCATCGTTGCTTTGTTCGGCCTCTTGACGCCTTCGTTCTTCAACCACGCCCTTCCGGGGCTCAAGGCCTCCCTGGTATCCAAACCAAGTACGACGATCGCAATGGGGCCCTCTCAGTAGCAGCATGAACAATTGCCATCCTGACCAGCCCAATGACAACGCTGCACCAGCTCGCCATCCATACTTGATGAAAACCTGGGATCCTACAGAGGTTCCCATTACTTGTCCGATGAAGAGCTGTCTCCATGAGTATGATGATAAACACATAGATGTACGCAGACTCACAGACAGAATGTACACAGCGTTGAGACGCGCTCTAGCTTCGGGGGCAATACTGGTATAATACCTCAGAAGGATACTGAGGTCACAAACTGGCGAACTCACCTGAAGATCGACGTAGCCAATGAAACCTGCAGCATTTGCCTAAATACGTCCAGTACGAAGGTTGCAATGATCACGGCAGCAATATTGATGCCTCCGGCACCAACTTGTATGGCTTGGAATAACGCCATGCCAATGATCGCAATGAGCGACGCATACCAGGGAATGAGTTTATCGATGGTCCGACCGATCAAGGGTCCCATCGCTACACCAAACATTCCTACAAGACCGAATAAACCAATCACCAAGCTGTCAACAGTAAAATCAGTACCAAGTCAAGAGTAGAACGGAAGGGGCCGAACGTTGTATAGTTATAAGGCGGACTACCGAGCAGAAAAGTGAGTGTGACCCAAAAGTTGCTGAAAGATGCGCTGCTGGCTATGTTGGTCAAACACGCCTGTATGAGAATGGGTTCTGTGAATGCAAACTTCGCCATCGTCCATAAGATTTTCCAGTAGGTCATGTCTTTATTCTTTGCCGGATAATCAGGGAGAACAAGATAACTTCCTCCGAGAACAAGGAATTGGACACCAACTGACATGTAGTAGACGACTCGCCAGCTTGTGAATTGGGCAATCACACCGGATATGACTCGTGCGATGAGGACTCCCAGAAGGAGCCCAGACAAAACGACCGAGAGAGCAGAGGCGCGACGCTCGGGCGGTGCCAAGTCGGCGGCGAGGGGAAGAAGGATTTGTGGAGTAACTGTGACAACGCCAACAAAAAACGAAAAGACTTCGAAAACGACGAGGTTTTTGGTAATGGCGAGGGGGATGCTGAGAGAGGCGGACAGCGTTACGAGGACCAGGATCAGTCCGCGTCTCCGAACGAGGTCACCGAGAGGTGAAAGCAAAAGAAGGCCAACTGCATAACTGTAGATAGATGGTTAACATCACGATAACGGCATCCGAAAAACACGACGTGCCCTGCTTGTACCAAAGTTGGAATTCTATAGGACACTAGTTAGTTTAAGGACTTTCAACTAGAACAACAAATTCCCACGTTGAGACCTCATCGTAGGTTACATTGAAGGATTTGGACATCTCGACTGATATATCGGTAAATCAGTTTATTTTCTGGGATCAACTTCTGAAAGAAACGACTGACTGAGCAACGGTTGGCAGTAGTACAAGTTCGCAACCACTGCAGTCACAAAGTCAGATCACCTGTGAACTTCTTCTGAAGACCAAAACGCTCACCAAATGTGCTAGCAAAACCAAAGGAAATATTGAGCAAGAGCCCGAAGTGAAAAGGTTTTTCGGGGTCATATCGCAGACGACGAGGAATGGGCAAGAAGTCGAAGTCTTCAGTAAACCGAGGAACTTCGTCAGTGCTGTCCCCAGCGCGTTCGAGCTTCATTGTCACGAAGAAGAATGGACCATGGGAACGAGGAGTGCTTTTCGATGAAGCTTTATAATGCACAATGATGGTGGCACGAAGGCGGCCAGGCGTTCCGGGTCAGGATCCGATTCCATGATATAAAAATAGCTTCCTTCGATGACTCGAAAGCTTTGAACTGCTGACTCGAACCGGAGTGTTGAAAACATGTACCGTTCCCGATAAGCCGGACGGTGAGCCTTTTAGCTTAGAACAAATATCATTGCTGACAGCAACTGGGTTGGATAGATTAGATTCGGATTTACGGCCGATTCGATCAACAACTGCTAAAGTTAAACTGCCCTGAATCCTTCTCCGGATGGAAATTACATAAAATATTTTCTGAAGAATGCTTGGTACAATATTTCGGTATATTAATTCTATGCTCTATGAGATCTATAGTCTATCTATTTCTACGGCGAAACACGAGGGAGTAAGTCACAAATTATAAGTATCCGGTGTTCAAGGTTTATTGACGGAAGAAGGGATTACTATGGAACAGCATCATGATTAGCACATACGATCAGCAAAAATAGCACATTGACTCACTCGATGGACTAAGAAGTATGGCCCTGGCGACTATGGCTAGCTCTCGTTGTATGTCCTGAGCGGCTTGGGTAGTTGCTTGGGGTGCTAGCGCTCGATCCTTGCTGCTCGGAGTTTACACGTACATTTGGGTATAAAAACGCTGGCTGGGAGTGTGAAGATCCTGCAGAATCTCTGGAACCTTGCCTTGATCGTCGTGTGGAGGACTGCGAAGTGTCTGGTGAGACAAGCTCCGCTATAACATCCCTATAATTCGCGGGTTATCAAACAAGACCACGTTCATCGTGACTGTGCTTACCAGAATGCTCCAGCCATGGGTAGCCTTGAAACAGAAGTGTAAGTAGGCATACAATTTCAGAGCAAAATAGGCCTTACCTATTTTCGACCCCCTTCAGCATATCCATGCAGATAGCAACACGCTGTATTTCTCGGGTCTTGAACGGGTCCTCAGCGCCGTTCCACAGGATTAGCAACATGGTTAGTGTTGTCGAATTGACACATGACTGACATCCGCATGAGCATCTAATTTTCCGAGGTGTAGAGATGACATACCGCTAGATGCATCGACTGTATGTATCCCCTGCGTCTTTGCGCCTCAACAATGTCAAGGGTAGCCAATGCCGCGTCCCTGCAAGTGGCGATTGACTGTGGAGCCGGGAGATATGGTCTGTGGACCAATATTCTGGTGTGGTGATACGTGATGTGCAAAAAGGCCGATTGATTGAAGAATAGACCGTCTTGGTCGTTCGGATTCCATCGCACTTCAAATATCATTCAGTGATAGATAAAAATATAATGAAAGATTAAAAATTACGATGTTCTGGGACAGATTGCAACCACTGATTCAAAAAAGAATCCAAACTTGACACAATTTCGGTCTCCGGTGGACGTCGCTGCCCTCCCATGAGAATCATCGGGTTACGAGTATGATACTGAAAGAAAAGGGGGTGTAACATTATCGTGTGCACCTCAGATCATTACAATCAGAAACTCACGATACTTCTCTTTACGTAGGCGATGGTGTTGACCAGCTTCAAAAGACAGACAAAAAATGATAGCGCAGAAGGCCTGTCAGCCGGCTGTCGAAATCGCCTCGCTGGATCTGGATGGTTCCAATAGATGTCATCGCACTCCAGAGGAAAACCAATGTCAAAGCTAGAATGCGTTAATGCGTGTAATCAAATAACAGCTAACAACTGACTCTTCATAGCGAAGGGCCACAGGCCGGCCATAATGACAGGCATGAGACACGTCCAGAAATATCAACACCCTGCGTTATGGTCAGTTTGAGGAGCCAAGAAGGTCACATTTGCGAACTACCAAAAGGCGCGTTTCCACGCTTCGTCACGAGCATTAGGAGGTCGGTTCTTGTGAACATGTGCCCCAACCTGTTGCGCCATCCGTATCGCCAGACCGATTTGAGTCGCTACGGTTTCCCAAAGCCCGACTGCCTGGAGATATAAGACCGACAGCTGAAAAAAGGAATTTAGGCTTCGTAAACGTGGGTCTTGAAAACAACGTACACAATGAATTTGCAGCTCATAAAGAGTCGTAGAGGTGCGGTCTTGCAAGGCTGTCTGAAACGACGTCAGCTGTTCGAAATATCTCCAGCCTGCTTCGGTTCCTCCCGGCTGAGTAGAGAATATCCTTGGATCGTTGGAGTGTCGTGCACCAAGGGCGCATACGAGAAGTAAGGTCCCAGCGTAAAGGTGGTCGGTCCAGTGCTCTCCGTCCGCCATCGCCTTTTCAAAGATAGGGCGATGTAGGAGCGGAAGGTAGGAGTTATAATGAGTGAAATACAGTGCGACAAGAGTCAGCATTAGATCAGGATCCGGGAAGACATATACCGGCACAGTGTCGTCTACCCGCATGGAATATCTCTGGAAATTTTTAGTGAAGACCCACAGGAAGTATAAGAAGAGACGTTCCACTTACAGACTGGCGGTTCCAGAACTGTTCTCTTCGTCGAACGAGGAGTTCATTAGAGGTGGTTCTCTCCCTTCCGAAATACTGCTGTCTGCGTTGGATGATGGAAGGCAGGAGATGTAAACCCTAGAACAAAATCAATGGTTGAAATTAAGCGGTAAATCGTCGAACATACACTGTAAAAGGATAGTAAGACGACGAACCGCCACCAACGAAAATATCACACGCACCAAGACATTCCAAAAAATGCCGTATCAGGACGGATGGAAAGAGTCCTGCTGACATTCTCACTAAGACGAGCGACATCTTGGTCCTGATCACCTCTCCTGATCTGCAAGGCAGAGGAACCTTCTTCGGTCTCTTCCCTGAGCTCCGCATCCAAGTTGAAACCGGGGACTCTCTGATGAACAACGTCTGTGAGTGCATAATTAAGAAGTAAGAGTGATCTAACGTGTTTGAAAAGCTCTTCCATTTTGTCGAGTCGTCCTTCCAGGGTCTGCACATATCTAAAAGAGGCCTTTTAGCTCAGCTTGAAAGCGAGTGAAGGGTCGAGTAGGTACCCTTTGGCGCTGCCCAAACTCTGAGGAAAATGAGACATGAAGACTAACTCTATCGCACGGCAGGCACTTACATTCATGGCCTCCACATGAGTACACTGGAGGTTAAAAGTAACACAGTTTGAGCAACGTTTGCCGGGCATTTGGTCGCTATCGCCTGTGGATTATTATCAAGCGCGCGCTCTAATAGACAAGACAAACTTCGACCTACATCGAACTGAGGGCAAAAAGCTTGTCAGCGAATTCCATATGGCCATAACATGAAAGGCCTACTTTTCTTTCTCTTACACATATCACATGCACGAGGTAAACGGCGCTTCTTGTCTTCGGATTGAGAGGCCATGTCGGTGTTGAATTGTAGCGATTGATGAGGTTCTCCAACCTTTTATAAGACCGGTGACCACCTGAAAAGTGATAATAAAACCAAACCCATCAGCGCGCACAATGAAATGAGCTGAGCGGGAGGACGCTCGTCGGCAGTGAGAACCTGAAGATTAACGAGACACATGTGTGAGGTCGTCGCTACAGGCTATGAAGGTTTGTGCGATCAGTGCTCACTGAACCCTGAACCGGGACCTCCTCGTAGATCCTCGTACGCGAATCAAAACCAACTACAGTTTCCATTCTTCTATACTCGAGTTATTAATCAAAAATAATTGTCAGCGATAACTGGTATTTCGTTGGAGGTGACTGATACATCTGGACTTTGGCACTGCTAAATGCAACAAATTTTCACTGGATATGTGCCTCTCAGCAACGGTGAGTAAGCCATGTTTTGCATCCGATCTCATCAAACATCACAGATGTTAGAGGTTTTTGTTCCATTGTTAGTTAACCGTCGTCCGGCTGCCTAACAATCACGTCCGTTTAAGGTCAGCATTATCATTATGGTCGTCAAAACGGACTACGCCGACGAACCTTCGTAGCTGATAAATCGATGGCAACTCGTACGGCGGCAAGATGCGGCGGGTACGGGTGCTTGGAGCACCGATTATAGGTCCCATCATTGGATCCGAACCTGTATCAAGAAAACGAAGGTGACTGATTCAAGAATGAAGCAACTTATGCTGCTCATTTAATGCTTGCGATCGCGCTAATCAGGGTACCCACATAAAGGCAAAACGACATCCCGACAGATGTCCGGTTACACCATTAGGGAATTATTGCTTCTCGCGAGACGCAAAGCATAAACAACGAGTTTCACTGAAAATTTCTGTCCACTATGAGATAAGTATCTACACAGGAGATAGGAAAACCGCCACTTAGCCAGTGATGGCGCAGCTCCGTACCGGAAAGAATACTCAATAGGAGGGTCCGTGCCCCACCCGAATCCTCGAATGCTAAGTTGTTGCTTGGTAACCTCGTTGTCGAACGCCGATAGTTGACATTGGTTTTGCCATTAGCCCATTGGATGTCGAGCGTTCCAGTTTCATAGCTAGCTGCTATTTGTTTGAGAGTACAGCCTGAGATGCAGTACAGTCGTAGCAAAGTGAGCCGGCTACAAGGCTAAGGAGGATTATTGTGTTGCCAACGTCTCGCATGCGATCAGATCCTGCCGGATATTATGAAAAGTCTTTGGATTAAGGCAAAGCATGACGGAATAACAGGCTAAAAGGAGTCTGTCATATCGACAGCTCACTTCAATAGCTCCTCGACTACTCTATCCTCCGATATCTGCGTAACATTCTTGCCACGATAGTTTAGTCTTCTCAAAACGTCAATCTATACCGAGATCAGCATCACTCCATCGCACGAGGCTGAAACACGTACCACTTTACCCCGCTGGAAACCAAGAGCCTCAAATTGATCTACATGGGCCTTCTCTAAGCCGGCCATGGCCACTTCATCCTTTCCGTCTCCACCGCCTGACGCGGTAGATGCGCCCTTTTTGCCGGGACCCCCAGCATAGATCTGTGTCCAATACGTGGCGGTGTCCTCAAAGCTTCCCTTGCTCGTCGTAAAGTGCTTCGCCACCTCCGCATCCTGCGGATCATTAGGCTCAGGACTGCAAAGCAGACTCTGCAAGGATATCAACGTGGATTTGAGGGTCAAAACTGGCGACCACGCGTCTTTCAAGATATCAAGACATATGGCACCTGATGCCGAGGAAACGTTCGGATGGTAAACTTTCGTTATGAACTTCATTTTCACCGGCTGAAAAGGATATGACTCGGGAATGATGATGTCGACAAGGAACGTGCCACCTGCGTAGGGCGTGCCCTCTGGGCCTGGAAAGATGCCTTTCAGATGAAATGGCGATTCGTCAATAAGTTCGATTTTAATGCCAGAAGTTTTATCGTTCTTGCAATCTAGGTGGCCTTGTCGATCTTCCCATCGATGCTATGGAACAACAGTACGCACCAGCGATTTCCTTGTTCACACGTCGCAGACGGGCATCCATGATAGCAGCTTCGGTGGTGGTTACAAACAAAACAGGTGAAGGTGGTGGTCAGAATACAAGAGGCTCTCGAGCTCAGTGGTAGGCGCTAAGCACTTACGAGGGGCGATGGCATAATCATTTTCCAGATATTCCATCACGTGGTTCTCGGGCCGAAATATCAATCCCGACCAGCTGGGCCGCCTACCATCCCTTACGCTCCACCTCAGCTCAAGTACTTGTTTCATATACCACTGTAAACGGCTGTCAGTATAGCCTGGGACATGAGGGTGAGCCTCTCTTCAGTGGCTTGCGTGATATATGTCGCCGTCAAACCAGTTCAGAATACTCTGCGAGCAAATCACAAGTTGATTACTACTAACTTACCTGACAACGACTGGCATTGCCACCAGCAATCCGTACCTACGAAGGGTAGACAAGCTTAACAGAAGGTGCTGTATCAAGGTAGGGAAATCTGTTAAAGGCTGAGGAAGGCCTGTGTGATATCGCCTACCGTGGTTCACAGCTGAACGTACTTTTCCTTCTGATTGAAGTTTCGAGGCCTCGGTCAACGAACACGTACATGAAATCTAGATTTGTTTTAATTTGCTTGAGCTTGTAACTGAGGGCTCGGCGCTCATATACATAGCTCGTAAATGTCTGAACTTCAAACACACGAGTGGTCGAGAATAACTACAGGCATCGATGTATATATACAATTGCGTCTGAACTGAAATTAAGTATCACTGGACGCCACGGAGAAAACCCTTCTTCTTATTATTATTCTAAGCTAGGTCTACTTGAGCTTTCATGCATACCCCGGATGGCTTGGTCTTATCAGCTGCAGTGCTTACATTCGATCTTAGAGCTCAAACTTGATCAATCCAGGGGAGCTCAAACTTGCCTCACCTTCATTCGAGTCACAGAAACTAGGGCTAAGGTTCATTTCCACACCACCGCTCTTATCTGCGCCTCGGTCAACGAGAGCGCGTCACCCCAGAACGTTATCTTTACATCATTAGGGTGTGAGCACCGAAATAGGCCAGGGTGAGCGGTTTGTCACCGCCCCCTCGCTGCAACCTCACTATACTCACGGCGCCCTCTTAACCCTGATATCGCGGAAGCACCGCAGCGCTATTGGGTCCGAAGAAGCGATCTTTCATCAGACTCAGAAACAGCTTTGTTATCTTGTAAATCAGCGTGTTTTGCCCGAGGGTGACTCCGTTCAAATTTGAAGGAAGAGCGCGACGTAAAATCGAATGGACCCGAAATCGGAAACCTGCCTTGGCCTGACATGTCTTCGTAATTACCTCTTATCAAGATATTGTTAGATCCCGTGTTGAAATCCCGCCTATCAAGCCAGGAACATCAATCACCAAGGACTCGAACGCATGAAAGCCTGTGAAAGCGCTAAACATTCAGGCTCTTGTTGAAATATTATTCGTTGCTTCAACGGAACTCCGTTTTTTGGTTATTTCGTCGCCGAGTAAGAACGATCTAGTCAAATGTCCCCCGTCAGTCGAAACTCGAGATTTTAACCTGAAGTTTATTCTAGATAAAGCCGATGATAAGCAATGACTAACGGCACTCGAACGGGTATTTTCTATTCATGTAACTACAAGTTTCTCAGCCCATTGCCAATCCTCCATTTTTCGTACTTGGCAAGTATAGTCGGCGTTATTTGGCGTTTCATTGCTTTCGCGGCGGTAATGAACGCGTCGTTAGTAACCTTCGCGATCAGATAATTTTTTAGAAGACAAACATCGAGAAGCAAACGATGAACAACATACCCAAGGTGCGTTCATATTGTCCTGCATAGTCAGCAACGCAGCTTCTTGACACAGGGCCGCAATTTCTGCACCCGAGCAACCGTCGGTCTGGTCCATCGATCGATCAGTTATGAAGATCGAAATTATAGTTCGCGAACACGTACCATTGAAGCTATCTGATCTACATCGACAGTGCTTTCCACCTTCATACCGTTCATACGTATACGAAGAATGTCTTTACGGCCGTCATAATCTGGCGGTCCCACGTATAGAATTCGGTCAAGGCGGCCCGGACGCATCAACGCAGAATCGATAGCATCTGGACGGTTTGTTGCAGCGATGATGGTCACCCCAAGCAATTCTTGAACGCCGTCCATTTCATTGAGAAGACTTGTAAGGACCCCTTCATGTGAAGAGCCTGCGCTGTTTTCCGAAGCTGTCCGGGAGGTCGCCAGTGCATCTATTTCATCCTGCGAACCAGCTAAGATAAGACCGCCTACCAAAAATAGGGCATTAACGTACGAAGAAAATAATGGAAGGCGACACGGCTCGAGCCTTCCTAAATATCTCACGCACAGCTCTTTCGGATTCGCCGACGAATTTGTTGAGTAACTAAAAGATAAGAAGTTGAAGATAAGATTGAATTGACACATGGTCCGTACCTCGGGACCCTTCACGGCAACAAAATTTACACCGCTCTCGCTGGCGCATGCTCTCGCCAATACTGTCTTACTGCACCCAGGAGGTCCGTACAGCAACACACCTTTGGGCGGCTTGACACCAAGTCTCTGGAAGGCCTCAGGGTGTCTCAAGGGCCATTCAACTGACTCCTGCAATTTTTTTATAACGAATGCCTGACCGCCGATGTCTGCATAGCGCACAGGCGGCGCCTCGACGAAGAGGGATCGCATGGCAGACGGCCGGATCGCTGAGAGGGAACTGAGAAGGTCGGGAAGGGTTATAGCAAGGTCGTCCGAGCTCTGGTCATTTGACGTCGCAGACGCAAGCCATCGCTTGATTGCGAGGGTACCAGCTTCGCGGATGAGGGCACTTAGGTCGGCACCTACATACCCGTGTGTCCGTGACGCAAGAATTTGGAGGTCTTCTTGAGGGATCGAATGCGGTGCTTTCGATAGAAGTACTTCGAGGATCGAGAGGCGACCTTGGACATCGGGTACGCCTGGAACACAAGTAAATTCGAATCAGCCAGGAGGACGCCGAACACATGGCTGGGTATTACCGATCTCAATTTCTCTGTCAAATCGTCCAGGGCGGCGTAGCGCTGGGTCAATTGCGTTTGGGCGATTCGTCGTTCCGATCACGACTACCCTTCCCACGTCGGCGGAGTCGTCCATGCCATCGAGGATGGTAAGCAGTGTTGCGACAACGCGCTTCTCGACCTCACCCCCGGCAGAATCCTCTCGTCGAGGAACGAGGGCGTCTACTTCATCGAGAATGACAATACAGGGACTTTTCTCCTTTGCTTCTGTGAATACATCACGTAGTTTTGATTCCGTCTCTCCGTGGTATGCTGAGGAGAGCTCAGGTCCGTTGATAACAAGCACGGACGATTTTGTCGACGCAGCTATTGCACGCGCGAGATGAGTCTTCCCTGTTCCTGGGGGTCCATGAAGGAGGATGCCGCGAGGCGGTTTCAGACCTGCATGGACGGTCAAGGGAAAAATCCGGGACGAGTAAAATAGAATACATGCTAAGGTGACGGAATAGTTCCGGACGGGCTAATGGAATTTCCAAAAGATCGCGAATTTGGGAGATTTGTTGGTTGAGGCCACCCACGGAGGCGTATGCGGATTCAAGATGTGACAAGTGCTCGACCTACGCACGAGCTTGTCATGAGAACTGCAAAACGGAGATATTTTGATACCGTTCTCACTGTGGCGTTTACACGAGGTGGTGCAGGTGGTTCCTTTTGCACGATCTCCACGGATGTTTCCCAAGTAGCTGTCCATAGCCTCGTCGTCGCGTCATCCAGCGAAGGATTCGAAATGTCTTGCGATAAATCACCATAACTAGAGATGGAAGAGAGGGCGAATCGTCTTTTTCTCGCCTCATAATTAATCTCTACGACCTGCTTAGACGTTATGTATTTGAGGTCAGCTGAATGAGCCACGACAGGTGAGCGAGGTTCGTTCGGGCCACGGAACGAAAGCCTACTTAACACTTCACGAATAAGGAGGGCAAGCCAATCCTTCTCCTTTTTACCATGCGCCTGGGACGCGGAACTTGATGTAGATTGATTGTTTTCGGTAAGAAGTTCGTGTACCCGGATGGTAGATGCGTCTTGTACTTGTCTCAATGATGGTAAACCAGGTGGTAACTTTGATGGTGCTATTCCAGCCAAAGGAACTATGCGAGCCCGCTGACCAGCCTTAAGTCGGGCCGTTAACAGAAGGGAAGACGACACGACGAGTGCTAGTCGGTTCGGGTCATTGAAATCGGTACGAGGAACATATGGGGCTCACATTCTTGTGACACGTCGGTGCAGGGCCATACAATACCCACCGCAAAATCCTATTGGTAAAGGAGATATCAAGTGACTGTCCAATACAGTGTTTGGGCCCGGGTCTGGGACTGACCTTGACAATATCCAGAGTATCTCCGCTTGATAGGGCAACAACATCCCCGGTACACAGTTTGACAGTTTTCAGAACCTCGGGATGCAAGATAACGCGCCGAACGGCATGATACGCGTAGTCCTGTGTATCTGAGAGTTCGATCCTGAAAGTTTTGGAAGCAATAGAGGCCATATTTTTCTGGGGTGAGATTTCCTTGTAGAGAAGGCTTAGTATCGAAGGAAATTTTCTTCGCGCTGTGAAGGTTTCGGATCTAAGTGATACTTACGCGTGGGCGCGACGCGTTCAGGATAGGTGGGTTCTGATCGCCGATAAAGTTTGGGTCAACGAGTGGACTAGATCAAATGATAAAATTCTACGCTGCGAGACAAAAGGAACACGATTTGTTGGACACCCGGAGATGAGATGAAAATTTACGCTTCACCTTCTAAAAATCTTTTGAAAACTACTGTTGATGGAGAGGAAAATGCAAGGGCGGTTATAAGCTCCGACGGCGTCTAATTCAAACTCCGTCATGCTAGGGTTGCGTCACACTTGGTGTGACAACGAACTACCACGACAAGGCGCTCGATGCTCTGGAAATGCTCTCTAGCTCTCTTTGGCGCTCTTTGTACACTTGTATCAAGCCAGCACTTGGTAAACGAGGAATTTCGTGAGCAAGTCTCCCTCCAGACGCTGCAGGACGGCCGAGTCGCGTCGACATTCTCATTCAATATCCTGCTAAAGGACGCGACGCCAAGAGAACCCCGGACCCTAATCTTCGATGACGAGTGTATGCTGCAATGTTGCTCTATCTTCCGTTGATCTCATTTGCCCTTAGCCCAGCATTACAGCCTGTTTCCTCTCGCTCTGGGCCAGATATTACGAGAATACGCGGTTACCGAGCTGCATCTCACCTTGAACGCAGGAAAGTGGAACTATGACTCATGGGGATACCCAAAGGAACGGGATGTTGGTACTGGTGCGGAGTTGTGGGCGTGGATGGCTGACGGTGGTCCTTCGACGTACGTGACTCCACTTTACAAGCCATTGATCCGTGGCCTGACTTGAAACAGAATAGATTACCGGTGGCAGGGCCTTCGAAATGCCCTGGCAGGTCTTTTCTGTGCGTCTATAGGATCATTGGACGAACAACGTACAACGTCGCCTGTCCTTCCATTTGCACCCGAAGGCAGTCTTCCTGACTGGGGAGTCGACCACGAACTCAGGCATGCTTCTTTGGCTTCTGAACACGTCTGTACCGAGAACTTGACGCCATTTTTGAAACTATTGCCGTGCAAATCGTTGTCTGGTATCGCGTCTTTATTGAACCCGCATCGCTTGTTTGATGCCAACTGGCATGGGATGGGTCTTCACGTTCTTTGGAACCCTGATGCGGGTGTAGAAGTGAGGCTCACGTTCCAATCGGTTTCCGATCCAATCCGCATATCAGGTGGAAAAAAACAAGGTTTTTAACTTTCGATGTTTGGGGCGTATTTGTGCTAACGTTCACACCATTAGACTGGTCTTTTAGTACCTTGTTCGACCGGACTATCGAAAGAACTTGTCCAGTAGCCCAGTCGAGTATAGTGGATGTGGCTCTACCCAGGGGAGCACTGTACAGCATCACCCCCGAACCGCCACGTATTGACAAGACCGTGGCGTTCTATGACCTAACTAACTGTAAGTTCACACCTTATCTGTCGGTGCAGTTTGTGACCGTGGCAAGCAGTGTCAGAAGCTCTCGACGTGAAATTAAAATGGGCATCGGATTTTACATACGGTCAGTGAAGTTTTCACCGTATGTGTACCGGCAGGCATTGATTGCGATACAGCTTTGGATTCTCCTAAGATTGCCTCCATGCCTATCTCCGTCCGCCGTACACTTCGAGGAGCTAGTCAGGATCGAGGGCAGCTGTCTTTGGTCGTCAAAAATAACGCTCCATCTTCCTTGCAAGTCTTCTATCTGGAGACAATGCCGTGGATTGTTCAGTTTTATCTACATACTATGCGTGTATCCAGCGATACTGGTGGTAAGCGTTCCTATCATTTACGTTACTTCAACTAACGCGCGTTTAGGGGATAATCTCATATCCAACATATCATACGTACCTCCGGTACCTCATTCAAGACCTGCAACGTTCCAAGCTGTCATAGACTTACCAGGGGACAGCACTGTTTATCTAACCATTGACGTAACCAAAGCCTTTCTACGATACACAGAACACCCTCCTGATGCTCAGCGCGGCTGGGACCTACCTCCAGCCATCATTCTACCGCTCCCGGGCTCGAACGCTTCCATCACCGAACACGAATTCGCAGGCCGCATATATACCCCGCCACTATTGGTCGATCTCGCAACCCCAGATTTCAGCATGCCCTACAACGTCATAATCTTCAGCTGCTCGCTTATTGCGTTCATATTTGGTAGCATATTCAACCTTCTGACGCGGAAATTTGTTGTTGTACGCCTAGGTTCTCAGCTGGGAACATCAAAATCGAAACATGATTGACCGTGGTCCGCTCGTAAGGCGCCTCATTCCGAAGACAATACGACGTCATTGTGCCCTGATTGCTCTTCTGATAACACCAGATGAGTTTGGGCTGATTGCTTTGTTTGACGATGCCGAACAACCCGGGACTTGACACCACAAATTTTCTTGTCAGGGCTTGTCACCATACAGGGGAGTTGTATGTATAGGTCCATAGTTATCTTAGCGTCCTGACACCTAGGACTCAGGGTCTCGCGGTGGAAGGACTATCGGAAGCTTAGATAGTAGTAGGCCACGGCGGTGTCTTTCCAAGGCTGTTGTTATTAAGAATTTGCACATTAACTTTAAGCGTCAGACTTGTTCTTGCAAGTAATTTCCCAGAGTTCTCGAACTCAGGCACCCGGTACATGATGGCCTGCCATGCCCCCCACTAAAGACGCTCATACCAGATGTTCGTGGGTCCTAGGCCCACATGGGTCGGTTCCAAGGACAAAACGGCACCGCAGCAACATGCCTTGTTCATGAGACGCACGTTTATTGTGTGACCGTGTATAACAGCGAATTAGACGCTTCTCGCATCGCCTGATCCGTTTCACTTCGAAGAATCGATGGACCGCATATAATAGCACCAGACAACACATGTAGAACTTTCTGATGGTAACTCGTCATCGAAGTCCACTCACAGTTACCGAAAGCCCTCGAACCACGCCTTGTACTTTTCAGTCAATATACTCGGATCAGGATCCTTCCGTTAGCTGGGTCCTACTTATCTTTCCCCGGCCTAAACTCGATGGTGAAACGGACCGTACAAGGGAATCGATAAAGAAGATTTTCCTCGAAACTTTAAAAGTCCGCTTTTGCCGTTGCACATCGGGAGAAGACTCAGCGAGAACATGTCCAACTTGCTTTGCATCTGGGGGCGGTACTTAGTAGGGGAACTATGACCGAGCGGAATTAGGGCCGGAAATAAATGGGACTTTTTTCAACTCTGTTAAATCGGGGGTCAGCTGAAGTAGAGCGTCTGAGGAAAGTCGGATGGATGCAGATGCGTAATGGCAATTGATCTCGCATACAGACACATTGCTTAAATCGATGATGAATTATTTGATGGTACACCCTGTGAATTACGGCATGTTCCATGTCAGTTGGGATTCAGGATTTGCATAAGTAAACAGGGCAAGGAACGGGATGTGATCATTCAACTCCCCTCCTAGGTTGACCTGTGACTCACATACACATCCCTTGACTCACTACTTCCTCGACGTCGTTCATCCAGAGCCCAAATTTCCCCCGTCCTCCTCTAATACCCTATCCTGTGCATCATGTGTCAACGAATGGCGTACGTGTCTCAGCGCGTCTATTTGTTCTTCGAGACGTAGAAAGCTCATCTCCTTGTTCGCAGTGATGGAACGCGTTGGTTGAAGTGCATGGTTCGTAACGATGAAGCTCGGCAGCGACCAACATAATTATGTCTTTTTAGCATTTTCAACGCCACATGATTACCGCCATTGTAGACTGCAACTCCCGACGCTGTACACGAAGCCTGAGGCATCCACGGGAGTGTCGCCAACCGACCTGTTTACAGGTCAGGGTCTTTTTTAATTTCAAACGGGAACTGATCTACTCACCGGAAACAAACTAGAACTTCGGTGACGAGATCCAGAGAGATATCGATAAAGTCGACGAGTACTGCTTTGCTTGCCGAGCCGCCCAGGCGCGCGCTGCGCGGGACGCTGCTGCTGCTTCTTCATCATAAATACCTGTGCTATTAATTCGTATTTGTCTGTGATATGGTTACTATAGATATGTAGCGGCTGTCCGTGTCCGTTATCATACCCGAGGTGGTTCGACGACGTCTGTGCCTTTGCCTTGAGAGAAATATGACGTCGTGTAAATGCAGGGAGAATTTCAACTCGCCGCAAGATCATGATCATACAGCCTTGCGGCCGATGAGATCACATGTTGAACATTGTTGTATCTATAATTGCGTCTGTTAGGACCCCACGAAATATCATTGGAGGTGGAAGTGAAGTGGAGTAAACGTACTTAGCACTTTTGATTGTCCGAGAGTCATGTTAGTTTCATAGAACAATCAGGGTTGCTTCCAAGATCCAGACGAACGTGCACCTGGAGTAGAATATTTTTACTTTAGTGCAAAGAGGACAAACTGGGAGCAGATTCGAATTCGTGTGCCTAGGCCAGAAATCTGATGATGCTACGGCATCCGGGAACGCGGAAACCGCGTTGTTGCAGTATGGTTGACGAATTGAACAATAGTGCCAAGAGATAACGGGGACACAAGGAGTGAGTGACGCCTTCAGACCCCGGGCGATGTTCACGTTACACAAGGCCTATTCAATATACGAGCTAACGGCCGCGACAGGGTGGGTCGTTGTCGGCAATAACACCTAATAGTATGTTCGCGCAGCAACTTCTTGTGATATTGTAAGCCGAAAACAGATGTACAAGCTGGCTCATAAGGCCGACGGCAGCTCAGCTGATCCCAATACGACCACCTTACAAGGATGAGAGTTCATATACGCAAGAACTTTGAAGCCCGCTTACTCACAAGCTTGATAGCTCCCTTCACTCAGACTGTACCTCGTGAACTTGAGCGTTGACTGCAAGTCGGGATGAGCGTGACAAGTAACGTCGTAACGATGTGACCAAGCAAGGACAAACAGGCCCGCCAGCTTCCGTGTCGATCCGACGGACATCCACCTCATCAACCATGCACGCCTCTCTCATTCGTCGCCAGCTCGGCGGGCTCGTCCCTCCAAAAATTGCTACCCCCAAGCTCGTCGTATGTGTCGGTCATCACTGAATTGCGCTCTATATTCATACAATTACAGTCCGGAGGGTCAGGCGAAGGACTCGCACCCCTCGTCAACTTTTACTCGAAGCTTCCGAAGGGCTCTGCTACTCCGCGGACCGGTGGAATCAATGCGCGCTACTTCCTTGGGAATAACGTGTCTGGTGGGCCATACCTAGCCCTGATTCTTGGACTGTTTGGTATCGGGTACACTCTTGACTACCAAAGTGAGTGGTTCTTCGGAGTTCACTTATTTTTTTTTACTAACAAGGTTTGCTAGTGCACTTGAGTACGTCTCTAATATCTTATTGCTCGTATCATTGGAATTCACGAGGGGATCATAGAGCACCACAAGAACCACGCCCACTAAACGCCAAATCGCAATATTCGTTGGAGAGGTTTTCAATAGAGCAATGTGTATTGAATGAAGCTTTTACCGATGACAATCTCCCCATGCCTTGTGTCCAACCATATGTTCCAAGGCATTGCGCTCTCGGAAATAAACCGCAACATATCTCAGTCCTACCAACGACAGCGGCACACGGTAAAATGGCGCCTTTCAACATTTTCCCGATTGCAATTGTACATCGCAAATTCAACGTATCTGTCCGAATATTGTCGTTTCTTTACGCCCGGCAGGAAAGAATGGCGCCGAGGTTTCTAACTATCTGCTGATCGGTGAGAGAAGGTCATAATAATCATTGCTGGTCATAAGGGCCTGTATACGGTAACTACCAACAAAATTATAACCTACACCTGTTCTAAATTCTAGTTGTACGAAGATCTATATATATTAGCTAGTGGATTTGCGTTCTATGCTCTAAGAGGGTATGAGGACACTACTATGACACCCAAAAAACAAAGATGAATAAAGTTATGGAGACTCGGGACTATATCAACGTAGCACGCTTTGAGCGAGCACGGATGGCCCGGCCATACCGGTAAAAGAGGAACGGTATCGGGATCTGTATGCCAAGTGAGTTCATGCCTCAACGTTAGAGAAATTACACATACCATAGCTACTGAGACGAAACCCAATAATGACGCAGCCCACCCGTTACCAAGACCATGGAACATCTGTGCCATGAACAGAGGCATAGCGGCACCTGCACCTGATCTCACGACCTGTAAAATGAATACGATCAACACAGGTCCAAAACAACGAACTGCGGTACACATACCGTTTTGGCCGCCAGAGCCGAAGCAACGTAATTAGGGAACGCGTCAATCAAGTAGGCGTTGGCAGAGAAGTAGATGACGACCATTCCGAATCCAAACGGAATACCTAGGTACAGAGAAGATCAGACACTGCGGCACCGAGTCGCTGTAAGGTTTAAAACACTAACCTGCACTGGCCGGTCCGACCCAGTTGCCACCGCCGGGCATCACAGCAGGGGGACTTGTCCATCCGAAAATGAACAAGGCGATAGGGACGAACGGTGCACCAATCATAGATCCCAGCAGGCGGTCTTCAGGTTCAGCGCGGCCTCCCTTCTTCTCTGCCTGCTTGAGATAGCTCTTCTCCAATAATGGTGTGATACACAGTGCGATGCCCAGGCCGATGAACACAGAACAGAACATGAGGCCGGTGATACCATTGTTGTAACCGTAGTCCTCTCCGAAGACGACGGGGAAGGAGAAGAAAAAGGCGTACTGTTTACGCGTTTAGCGAGGGAACATCTGTCGGCGACAACAAAGGGACGTACCAGCAGACCGTAGATCAAAGCAATGAACAACGACATGAGCAGAAGGATAGGTTCCGTCACAAGCATACCGAACGGCCGAATGAGTGTGTCGGCGATGAGATCCGCAAAGGATGTCCTGAATATTTCCTGCTCAGTAACGATGTCATCACGGCCTGTCCTCGAGCGGAGTTTTGCAGCGCGCTTTTGCAGTAGAACCGGTGCAAATGTCTCCGGGATGGTCAAACAGAACAGGAAAACGACACCGGCGAAAATCATGTTGACCTGTAACATGGGTTAGGCGAGGCTCCAATGACCAGCTGAAATGACGTACCCAGAGAATCCAGCGCCAGCCAACGGTGACTCCAATGAACCCCTGACGGAGAAAGGTCAGCGCTCACTAACCGTAGGGATAGGGCAGAGTAAGACTTACACCGACTAGGGGACCCAAGGCTGCACCGCCGTAGGGCGCAGCCGCAAAGAGTGCAATAGCAAAGCCCCGCTCGTTGTTGTCCCATATGTCACTGATGGTACTGCCCGCCAGTGTAAGCGGTCCGGAAGCAAATATGCCACAAAAGAATCGACATATAAGGAGAGTTTGGATGTTCTTGGCTAGAGCACATGGTATGTTGAAGACTGAAGTAACAAACAGGTCAGTAAAGATAAGCAAAATGAGGACGAGGTGAACATACTCAGGTACAAGAACGTCGGTATGACCCATAGTGGACGACGGCCATAGAGTTCGGATAGAGGAGAAATTATTAGAGGGCCGAGACTAGAAGGGTGGATCAGTATGAGCGTATGTAGACGGCGGTTTGTACATACCCAAAGCCACAGACCATTAGTGAGACACTAAGTGCCGTCACGACCTCACCAACCTGGAATTCTTCTTCGATGCCCTCGAAGTCACCAGTTATGACAGCGCTAGCAAATGCGACTGAGATAACGGCAAGCGCAGAGACCAGCGTTATATCTATCGAAGAAACGTGAATAAGAAAGCCAGACTGGAGAAAGAATTGTGACTCACACCACCGCCATACAGGCGACCAATTACGAGGATCTTCTGGGTCGTTCTCCAGCCATGTAACGAGATATAGGTCCTTGATGGTTCTCGCCTTCTCCGGGTCCTTCAACAGGTCGGGAAGACCTTCGTGTACAGGCTGTAGTGCAGATTCAAACTTGACATATCCCTTGTGTGATACGTCACGGCCTTCTTGAGTTACTGAGTGAGAAGGTCGACTCAGATCCGCTCTGGTTGAGTCATGACTCCGACTTCGCATAAGCTGAAGGTCGAGGATGTCAGGCGCGATGGTCGACGTTTGTGAGACATCATCTAAAAATGCAGGGGTGAGATATTCGACGCCGAAGGTAAGACCTGTGCCAAAAACATACGTGACGCAAATCGTGTCTCTTCACTGGGAGGATAATGGACGTGTTCAGGCGCCATAATAGTAGGTATGGCGGGGAGGTGTAAAAGAAATTAGTGCCAAGTTACAGACATGGTAACCTTTTTATATGGCTTTTCCAAAGTAGCCGTACCTGCCGATGGCGGGATATGGGCTTGGGTGCCGACATGAGTGGAAAAGAATTGAACACGGTTGTGGGCCAAACCACTCAGCGGCACGGCCGCAAATAGTAGTTTTAGTCACGTGCAAAGACGTTCGGCATTCATCGTCTTGGCACTTATCGGCTTCTTCCCAGGCTTCCTATTGGCGGAGCGTCAATACGGAAGCGCCGCCGTTCTTTCACGCGATTATCTTCTTCTCTTATCAACTCTTATCTTGAAGATCAACGGTGAAATTGTCGGGTGCCTGTTCTTCCCGAAGCATTACGGCTGATTTTTGTTGGCCGTTCCTTTTCATCCAACCTTTCATACGAAGAAATTCCTGCAGACACCTAAGCGCTCTATCTTGGCAGGCTAGAACGATTCAGTAGACCGCAACACCATCACGGCATTCATCTTTTCTTTGTGCACTGGGCGGTTGAAGTAACGCCGCAGTGTCCATTATCTTCGCGGATTATTTGCCGGACGGAAAATTGACGAGTCAACTTTGAGCCGGTGATACAAGATCAACATTTCAAACGTATCATAATGATCATCAAGAAGCGTCGTTGCGCAATTAGGGTTTTCTGCCGCGACGCAGCCAGGTAGCCTTCTTTCATGTGCTTTTCTAAAATTATATCTAAGATATCTATCACCAGTACTTCTGCAGAGACCATCGTCTACTCAATGACGCATCGTTAGTAGTACCGTAGAGTCACTTTGAGTATTACAGCCTCAATATGCCCTCATGAAACATCGCTCCCACTGCGCCCGACTTTCAAAACTGTTGAAACGACCCAACAACACGGGTAATTTCCGACAGCCTCGTGAAAGCTGTACATCACCGGCGACTCGGAAATAAATGCAACAGGGTCCACATGGGAATTCAAGGGCAGAGGGTAGAGATATAGTTATAATCATTCAAAAAATGATAGGATGGTCCAGAAGAACAATATGAGAGGCCAGATAAGACTGTTCAGTATAGAAGCGAACGCTCGTCGAATGGATTCCGTACGGGAGTGAACACTCCGCTGGCCCCGAGTGTCCGTGAGCGGGACTTCATTTGAGAAAGTCGCCAAGCTTGAACCACGACATCTGAACAGCTCGAAGGAGTACCAACATAATGAACGACAAAGCCGCTGGCATTCCATTGGCTGCACTACAGGATACGAGAACAACAAACGAGGCCGAGTTGAGTTTGCCGTAAATGCAAGAGATTTTTGAGTGACAAGAGCTTTGCAACCTATAGCACTATCATGAGAAGTGAAAAAAAAACCTTAACTCCGACGACCGTTATCGATATTTGAAGTGTCAAACACAAGAGAAGGAAAACTAGATAAAGGGAGAGCGCCACGAGCCAAATCATGTTGAGAGAGGACGTAAAAAAACTGCCAGTCAGGGACAGTTTAGTTGATGTATCGACGGAGAGTAAAGCTCGCTGGATCGAGAAAGCCCAGAATTTCTCTATTCTGCAGGAGATATCCCAGACTTCACGGACAGGTGGCGGAGGAGCGGTAGCAAAGACAAGCCTAGTACCAGAGTAGATGCTCATAGCCAAGACCTAAGAACACTCCGATCTAACCCGAATAGCCCTGACGGCAAAAGATATCCCGAAAAGCAGCGAGAAAACTCTCAAATCGAGGCGCTACGCATTGTGAGTTAGACAAAGACGTAAGCACGTCGACGTCGCCAAGAATTCAATAGCCACTGCGATCCTGTTCCTGGCTAGATGGCTTCCATGACGGTAACGATCACGGACGTGTCCAAAGGTCGTACAGTTGTACAGGCGCCGCGCGTTCCTACACGCTCGTTACATCAGAACCTTCAGGAAAGAGCATACCGCCAAGATAGGCTTGGTACGGCGAGGGCTCATGGATGATACTGGAGCGGCTGTCCTTTATTCCTGTAGGATGCATTAGCGTAACACTATGATGGATAATCATATCGCAGATGATGCATCATAGCTAAGTGAAGCTGTTGCATGCAGACAAAGGACCCAAGAACGCCGCTGGATTCAGCAGTGTAGCAAAGTATGTAGACCAAAGTAACGAGAGAAAGGGACGCCCAAGCCGTCAAGTCGGTTCCCAAGATAAGGCGCGTTAATGCATACGCGCGCCGACTCGAATTCGAGGTCAAGACCATCCAGTACGAGCTCGGCCTTCAAACGTACATAGCAACTGAGATCGCCCCGGGTTCTAGATTAGGGCAAACCAAGCTGTACACCACTGGCGGTCTCAGGCTTCAACAGGTTCCCGACACTGACGCCACCCACGCGTTCTTGATGGAAGAAAAATGTAAAGACATTTGAAATTCCGATTCGGACTTCGTACCACGAGTTACCTAATTTGACGGGTATCAGGTTCTACCTGGGCTTCTGTCATGGTTGGTGCTCAGCCTGTCTTATTGACTGCAAGTTGTAGGAGTGACCAAGACAATCGTTGCCGATACTCGCAGACATATGGATCAATCCGTGTTCAACCGCAGTCCTAGTGACTCATGGACCTATACCAGCCGACGGTTGTCCAAGGCTGTACTACCTTATCGCTTTCTCATCTCTTGGCTTTGGTTAAGCCGCGAGTCGGGAGGTAGAGAGGTAGAGAGAAGCGTATCTTTTTTTTCAAGCAGCTGATTTTTTTTCTCGGAGAAGATCGCAAATCTCTAGGTCAAGCAGCAACCTAGATATAGAACCGCACTTGCACTTTGGTTATTCTACCTGACTGACTGTCATCAGGACGACAGCGTTGTAGACGACGTTCCTCGACACCTGTGAAGATGCGCTTTTTGAAGGAGAATAGGCATTTTCTATGTTGGTGGCGACGAAAAGTGACTGGCCTCCCACTTTGGCATCAGTCTGTTCGCACTTGGTCCGAGTAACTCGCTGGTTCTCGTCCATGCGTTCAGTGCGCGCTACAATCAAGGCACCTTCTCAAAGAACAAGCACGCATTAGCTCCTGTTGTCGAGAGGGACTCGGAGAACGAGGATATTTCCTCCTGAGGACCACGGTTCTGATAGCAACAGTATATCGAATAGAACGAAAGAATTGAGCAGATGTGGCAAATATAAGCCCGGTTTTGAGGAGCTACAGTTTCCGCGAGGTTCGAATTTTATTTTTTCTCGAAGGAATACGCGGCGTTGACTTCTCTTCGTGTTGACCGAGTGCAATAAATACTCACCCGGTGAAGAGAGAGCCGTAGAGAATCCATCCCTTCATCTTCTCCCGCGCCGTTGCTTTCTTCCGCTGCACAGCCCCAGCGAGCGGAACATGTCGATCCCGATGTCATTTTCAATGGCATTCAAAGGAAACCGGAATTTGTCATTGTCACCCTCATGACCTGGGTGCCGGTTTATTTAAAGGCTCCTCCGGATGAAGACTCAGACGTTCAAAGGTCATTTGTGGTTAACTAGGCTTGACTCTGCGAGTAAGGAAAAAAACGCGGCCTGGAAGTTCAGTTCTTCCAAAAGCTCCTAACCAATGAAAATTTAGCTGTATGCTGTCATAGTGATAAAACTTTCTTTCACCGCGAGTAGAAAACTGAACTGAGTCGGAATCAAGTTGAAACTGAGCACAGATAAAGCACGTATGCTGCTGGTGCTCGCTGGTGGATCTTCTATAAATAGAGTCCCGCCGGCGATGGTTAAACTCGGCATTCCGCGGGTAAACTTGGGACATTCGACTCCCTAAAATGTATTATATGGTACAATGTAGGATTAGCCAGGCATTTGTGGGTAATTGAGTCTCAGAACCGGGCGATCCGACTCGGGCGCCCCTGCGTGATGGAAACTGTATTGCAGTCGGTGCACTGATAGCGCGCCACCGGACCCACAACATGAATCTATCGTTTCCTCGATCAATCCTCGACCCTCAGACATACCAGCCCTCTCCTAGATTCCGACGGATGGATCCAGAATGCAGTCTTGCCGCTCTGGAACACAAAACTTCCCGTCAGAATGAACCCTGAAAGAGTCACTCCCTGACTTTTGTTTCGTTGTTCCTATTCACCATCTTCCGCGCAATGTCCTTGTAAGAAATTTCCACATAATGAAGTACGTCGAGTATTTATTGAGTGTCCAGCATAATATTTGTATAGCTCTCCTTTGTAATCTTGAAGCTTCAACTTCAGTCAGGAGAATGTTGGCGATCAGAATTGGTCCAACAACGTATTACTATGGGTAGACTGTCCTTTCCACCTTACGTGCATACTGACTTCGATACCTTAGTAAATGGTTGGTTGCATGTCATTGTTGCCGCGGCGTTCGTCAGATATTCGCAAACACAACTTCACCCCCGACGGAAACCCCTTGTACAGAAACTATACCAATCGTCGACTACCTGTCTACGCTCTCTCCAAGGTTGTACGCTTCTAAATGGCGCATCAGGTCTTCAGAAGCTGGCCGATCACTAGCAGAAGATACCAAGCACTGTTTCACCAACTCCCACAGTCCAACTGACATCTCGCTGGGCATCTCCGATTGGTTCCCTTTAGTCAACACCTCGTTTATAATAGCCGCTTCTTTACGAATGTGAGCAAACGGAGGATTTCCAGTGTAAATCTGTACTGTCAATAGGAATCACAATAAGCGTATTGAACTCAATGAAAGTACCTCGATGATAGTGCAGCCAAATGAATACACATCGCATGCCGTTATGCACCGCTTGTCGAACAAGTCGTTATCCATTATCTCGGGGGGCATCCACAGGAGAGATCCGCCGAGAAAAGTAGAGTTCGAAGAGGAGTCGCTGGGGGCCTGAGATTCGACAGCGAGGGCGAGCCCAAAATCAGAGAGGCAGCATGATAGGTCGTCTCTGACGAGGATGTTTGCCTGGAAGATGACTGTTATCAGAAGGTTTTGGCATCATAAGGAACACTCACACCACGGATGTCGGCGTGGACGATGCAAGGCTTCAGTGAGTGAAGGTAGGACATTCCCCTTGCAACCTCGGTTATCTGGCCTTAAATTAAACGTCTGGGGACTGAAGTAGTATTCCACTTGTACGCACTGCTATCAGTCGGTCGTGTTCCGGGTGGTCCGTGAGGAACGACATAATATTCCCGTATTGCATCCACGGGGATATTAGACAGAAGCTAGGAGCGAAAAGCTGCTTATTGACTCTAAGGAATGCAAGAATGTTGGGATGGCTAAGATTTCGCCATACCAATGCCTCGTGACAGAAGTTCTGCATGTAAGTATGGATATCAATATTGATAGAGTGAGCGACATGAGATGATTTCACCTTTAATATCTTCTCTCGTTCTTCGATGCCATTGTCTATGAACATGCGAAGGACCTTTATGCATATCAGGTTACCAGTCATGCGACCCTTCCATATGTCCTAAGGACTGGATGATCGTAACGAGGTTTCCAGGAAAGCAATGTAAGTACCTACCGCAAATCCGCCGCCCCATACAGGCCGCGTACCGATCTGCTTCACGTCTGGGCATGAAAAGGATGTTGGCAGAAGCCCATGACGTCTCGACAGGTAGAAGAGACATCTCATAGATTTGCGGTGATAATCCTTCCCATCAAGGTCGCCTATTGTGTTGTCACATTCCTACAAATAGATAAATGCAATGTTGTTAAGAACGTAGTTGGTTACTTTACCTGTTGGAGAAAATCAATCACGAGCTGGATATTCTTGTTTACTACTTCATTGATTTGCCTGACCGGAATATTCGACTGAAGAAATTCACGGATAGGTTTTGCGATTGAGTTGTAAATTGAATAATCTGGGGTTGTGCTACTGCAGTCGGACTCGGACTCAGCATCTTTGGAAAAATCAGAAAGGTAATCCAGATGTTCAATGTGTTCGTCGAAAGTCACGGTACTGATGCTGCCGACCGATGTGCCGACGAAAGAGAAGTTGCTGACGCCCGAGACAATGCTCGCAGCCGTTCCACGATGGCTGGGTGGTAGCTATCGGATTCTCGAATGACGACCGAATACTATGATGTATGGAAACGTGACTCTCACCAGTGGAGTCCCAGCACGCTCTGGATACGAAGATAGTGCTCTCGCTGCCACTGAGTGTTGTGAGCCTGTTGTTGTTTCTCTCATTGTAAAGCTATAAATAGGTTCAGATGCTTCGAACGAACATAGCTGATAGATAAACTTGCCAGAAATTTCGAGGTAAACGACGCTTCTTCTCTTTGGATTGAGAGGCTCTGTCGGTCACTGCTCAATTGTAGCGATTGATGAGGTTCTCCAGCCTTTTATAAGACCGGTGGCTACCTGAAAAGTGATAATAAAACCAAACCCATCAGTGCGCACATTGAAATGAGCTGAGCGGGAGGACGCTCGTCAGCAGTGAGAACTTGAAGATTAACGAGACACATGTGTGAAGTCGTCACTACAGGCTATGAAGGTTTGTGCGATCAGTGCTCACTGAACCCTGGACCGGGACCTCCTTGTAGATCCTCGTACGCGAATCAAAACCAACTACAGTTTCCATTCTTCTATACTCGAGTCATTAATCAAAAATAATTGTCAGCGATAACTGGTATTTCGTTGGAGGTGACCGATACATCTGGACTTCGGCATTGCTAAATGCAACAAATTTTCACTGGATATGTGCCTCTCAGCAACGGTGAGTAAGCCATGTTTTGCATCCGATCTCATCAAACATCACAGATGTTAGAGGTTTTTGTTCCATTGTTAGTTAACCGTCGTCCGGCTGCCTAACAATCACGTCCGTTTAAGTTCAGCATTATCACTACGGTCGTCAAAACGGACTACGCCGACGAACCTTCGTAGCTGATAAATCGATGGCAACTCGTACGGGGACAAGATCCGGCGGGTATAGGTGCTTGGAGCACCGATTGTCATTGGATCCGAACCTGCATGTGATTGATTCAAGAATAAACCAACTTTGCGGCGGGTATGGGTGCTTGAAGCACCGATTATAGGTCCCATCATTGGATCCGAACCTGTATCAAGAAGACGAAGGTGATTGATTCAAGAATAGAGCTGCTCATGCTGCTCATTCCTCTCAGAATGGTAATGCTTGCGATCGCGCTAATCAGGGTACCCACCTAAAGGCAAAACGACCGTATCCCGACAGATGTCCGGTTACACCAGGGAATTATTGCTTCTCATGAGACGCAAGGCTGAACCGACGAGTTTCGTTGAATATTTCTGCGCACCACGAGATGAGTATTTGCACTGGAGACAGGAAACCCACCACTTAGCTAGTGGTGACGCGGCTCCGTGCAGCTCCGTGCCCGGAAAGAACATTCATTAGGAGCCTGAGGCCCAGTGAAAAGCCCGTGATTTGGGGGCGATTACCATAGATTATTTGTGATCGTAGTGGAAATAATCTACGTTTGTCCAAATACACGAAAATTTTCTATTTGTATCCATTATGAGCGCTTACGGTTAGAGACTTAAATTGGCCCCAATATACCAGGGCCCATGATAGCGATTGGGAGCAATTGCAGTCGATTCTGATCTATTGCTGTACACTACGGCACATTCTGTGGCTACGTTCACTACCTACTGGGCAAATCCCTACTCCTCCGCTTGTCCCATCACGAGCTCGTCCCACCCGTAGTAATACTCCATATGGCCTTTGGATGGTGCAGTCACTACACAGAAAATTAGGCACAGGGTTTCGAAGAAGGACAGATTATCACGGACCACGTCGTCAGTTGGTGACAGAAGCGCAGGGAATTCCGATCTATTACGGTACGCGGTATGAGTATAGAAGGGGTTATTGAACTGAAAGCCAACTCAGTGAAGCTCAGTCACGTGCACGCCCTACGCGCGAGGCGGACAGATTATGAGTTGTTCATAGGAGATTCCTGGCGTGGTTTGTAACGATGTCCTGGCGAAGGGTTTCTGTTGAATGTGGGACGATAAATTGAACGAATCACACACCAATTAGCGAGGACCCATCCACACCGTGCCGCCTCTTCGCCAAAGCCGCATATATGCAGCATCATCAGACCGGGAGGTCGTTTCGTCTACCAGGTGAAGTAGGTTTAACAATGGCAAGGATCGTAAGGGAGCAGTACCCGAGTCGCCTTGAAGAACGCCAGATCAATGCGACTTTTCTGTTGTATGCGCAGGTGATTGATATTCGTAGAGACCGTCCATGGAGGCAGTGGAAGGGTACACGAGAGAAACGACGTGATGGTAAGGAAGAAAGGGCAGGTGTCACATTTTGTGACACAGAATCGGAAACATGGGCAGCACATGGGAAAGGCCGACATTCTGGTAGCAACATAAACGCGCGTTATCTTGGGTGAATGATGTAGAAACGCTTCTAGGAGTAGGCGCGTAAATGCACTCAGGGATCTTAGGGAATGCCTATGGCTTTGAGACGGGCCGCTTGACTAATTGGCAAGTTTCGGCTTGATTTCGGCTGCTTTCGCCATTGTCAACTTGGTTCAAAGCAAACTCAATCTGCGTTTGTACACGACAGGAACCCACCGCACTGGATACCAATCGCCCCCAAATCACGAGCTTTTCACTGGGCCTGAGGGTCCGTGCCCCACCCGAATCCTCGAATACTAACTTGTTGCTTGGTAACCTCGCTGTTGAACGCCGATAGTCGACATTGGTTCATCCACGCCGTCACTCCCTCCCTCCATAGAGATTAGAGTTTACCTGCCAGTGGACCAGGACAAGACCAATACACAGATACGAGTTCTGCGAGTATCTATAAAGCGGCTTGCCAGGCTAACTTGAAGACCAGGATTCATTCTTTTGTGCCACGTGCACATTACTCTGCATTTTACATAAGTTTGACCTTAGAGGTCACGACCAAATAATGGTACTTTTATAGACAGTTGCTATCAGAAAAACTGGCGGACAGCTGCTTTTTTCCCACTTATTGCATGGAAGATTTATCAAAGAATGTATCCCATTAACATTAGGGTGCCGGAGTGTGGGAATAGACTGCAGGATGCGTATCGAGCATCTATTTGGCTCGCCACGGCCCGATCAACCGAGCACCGATTGAGTGGCCGCGCCCCTATTCTTCACCGCCGCGATGTCCATGTGCTCCCGGAATAGCCCTCTGGTGGGCGTAAAAGGTATGTATTCATTATTTCGATGTTTTCTCTTCTTTTTAGATACTTTTTACACATCCGGCGGCCCCCAAAACCCCGGATAGCGACTATTCCGCCCCCAACCCCCGCGCGTACGCGTAAGCGCTTAAGCTCTCAGATGAGGCCGTACTTTTCGTCGCCCCAGAAGACAAATGATATGGCCTCCGTACTCGACAACGATACCAGCAATCAGCGACGCCTGCCAATACTGCCAATACGCCCCCCTTCCCCATTTCAACCTACCCATCACCCGCCACACCGTCATCGGGACCCATCATGGCCGTACACTAGCAGACGGCACATGAACGACTGAAGCCGAACTGGGGGATTGACAATAAGGCGTCATCTGAGAGCGGGGGGAGGGCCGCATCAATTGGAACGCAGGGCCACGACGGCAACAACGACAATGACAAATTCGAAGGTACGAAAAGCGACAGGAGGAGCGGAGGGGCATATAAAACGATGCAACTCTACGCTGGAGAGTGTGATTGAGCTGCCAGGGACGGCTGAGGGGAGCGGGCAAACACTAGAAACGTTGAGCGGGATGGCAGGACAGAGGTTGGGGTACTGACGGTCAACGAAGCTGACGATGAAGACGCCTTTTTCAGCATCGAAGGATGTATAAAGGACGTACCTAACGCACCAAGAATTACGGCTACGCGACCACCACAACGCCCGCCGCTGCCAACCTATCCCATCCAACATCAGGCTGTCCCGCCCCACCCAAGCCACCTACTGACTCTAAACTCGCGCATCTCCCATTCTTTAAATGGGACAACACGACTATGTGGTCTGTTTTTACTTGCAAAGCTGTCGTCGATCCCGACGCCCGCCTTTTTTTTTTGGCGCATATGATTTACTACAGTCCATCCAGTCAGCCTCACCACCCCTATTTTCGACTACGGGGGATCGAATGATGCCCACCGTTCCTCTCTCTGGCTACGAAGTCACCGATTCATCATCAAAGTGTCGTCGACTCCGATCCGCCGCATCTTTTGCATTTGCACAAGCCCAATTCCCCCGCCTGCCTCCCGCAACCTCGCGTTATGTCGAATACGGTCAGGTCCGTTATACATGATGCACTCGGCGTAGCACCTTCGTTACCAGTATTCCATTCATATCCGAGTTAGAGAGAATGTAGAAGCTTATAATATTTGTGCAAAACATGGTCTATCTACCAGTATGCAACAGGGCCGCATGAGTTTGATTTCGGCTAAAGCAACCTTGAAGGTTTTCGCCACACCCTTCGAGTCTTTTGCGTAGATCTCAGAGGAATAAATGTCTAATGATTCTGGCATCGCCCTTCGTCCGTGGCCACGCATATTGTACGTGTACCGGTACAACGTTGAGACAGTTCCAAAGCAAGAGTAAGAGAATGACAAACTAGATAAAAGTTCGCTGTCAGCTTTTGGTTGGTGAAGAGATTATCGAACACACGCCGCCACTCAAGTACTCAAGTACTCAAGGTGAAGCCATGCACAAAGACAAGGCATGGCTTCGTTGGGTCACCAGCGGCATCAGTGTCAAGTAGTGCACCGTCCTTGGAAGAAACTAGCTGAACAGTGGACGTGGGTGACATATCGGCGGATGCTGATGAACTCGTGGACATATATACGAGAGTGCTCGATCGCCTCCCAGACTATCGACTTCCTCGTCGCCAACGGGTACGTCACCCAAGCAGAGGCGACCGGTCTGCAGAGAAAGCTATCCTCTCTCCAGGCAACCTCCACGGCTCCATCCAAATTTCGGTCGTCCTCAACGTACTTTCAAGGATTCAACCAAGAGTCGGATATAGTTGAAGGAGATAAGTCTGGAGAAATAGGAACAGTCCTTGGTCGAATCTGAGATGGAAAGGGCTACGAAGGTTTATCGCTATCCTGCAATAGCGGACGGTATTTGCCTCAAATAGAGATTGATGACAGCTTGCTTGTACCATGACATGAGTAGAAATGGGTGCGGCTCTGGTATGTGCAGGGCAGTGCGAACTCGGGGCATTGCAGCACATCAATCATGTAGATGATTCCTGGCGCTTAGCGCATCCCTTCAATACCGAGAATACAACAGCTGTTACAGACTTCACATATCGTCGGAACGTATCAAGGCTCAGGTATTCGGGCCGCCAAGGGGAACATAAAGTAACTGTCGAGCATTTTAGCAAGGGAAGGATGTGCTCGGCTTGCTCGGAGTCTGACCTCGCACATTTGGTCCAAAAACCTTAACACCGAGATGCGGTTTCAATCGCACTTTCGACTCATAGATTTAGCCCACACTTGCTGTTAATCGCAAAAATCGTTTATTGGTTGTGCATCGAGGTCCCTGACGGCTGAGTCATGTAGAGAGCCACGCGGGCATCGATGCTCGAGAGAACAAGTATAGCTGTAGAAAAGATGCAAGACGTACGCCAGAGCTTCTGGAATGACTCGCTCGCGTAGCTCCCTACATGACTCAGCCATCGATGCTCGTAGGGATGCAACGCTATTGAATGTATTGCTTACCCGATGGATCGTGTCATGTAATACTAGCGGGGTCTTTCCATCGCAGCTGGGTATCGAGAACAACCACTTTGAAGGTTCCGAGGGTCTGAGATTCTATTCCATTGGTTTCCGTAAGTCAATGATGCATTGAGTTGCTCATGTGATGGTATCGTAATGCAAGTCGAATATGCACACCTCTACAATTGTGAACCTTAGTACGAATGATGATACAGGTCCAACCCAAATTTATGATCAAAAAGCCATTATTCCATCCGAAAAAAAAAGGAGCGAAGATCCGCAATACACGGAGCGGAAGAAAAGAGAAAGAAGAACGCCTCTACCAGCGATCACCATCTTTCGGCCTCTCAATATCGTGTTTCTGCCATTCTGTGCTCTCGCTGGTACTCGGACGAACACTCATCTCCTTCTCACCCTCGACCTTGTTGCACTTGTCTTTGTTTGCGACCCGTCGTCTGATTACCATGATTCCAGACACGATCCCGAAAATAATAACATACCCCACGGCAATACCAGCGATGTACGCCGCAAGGAATGACCCTTGTTGCTGAGGATCAAGGAAGTTGTACGCTGTAGCGAAAGGGTTAGCATGACGTGTGGAAATCTTGCCTGAAACAGAGCAAGTAGACCCAATTTTATAGGGATATTGTTTCGCTCGCACGCGATGACGAGCCTCGGTAAGATAGATAACCAAACACGTACTGTAGAACCCTTGCGTCGCGTTGGTTATGTACGCCACTCCGAGATAGCCTCCCAACAACACGAGATTGGCCAGCATGAAAATTAGCGGAGGCGGCGGAGTATTGGTGAGGAGAATCTCAAACAAAGCATACGCAGAGTTGAGGGCATGCACGGATATGTTGTTCCAGGTGTTAAAAACGGAAGAGAACGTGCTTGAAGATGACAGCAAAACCCAAAACGTGATGGTGACCACGAACGCTGGTAAAATGTCAGCACGGACCGTAAACCGGTAGAGTTAGCTCACGGAACGTCACAACGGTCGAGTGGAGCCATACGTGGAGGAACTGCAAAGTCTTTGCGAAAGGCCAGGTTCGGAGGAGGTATGTGTTGTTCCGTGCATACACCAACGTCTGCACACCGGATGCAAAGTAGTACGAGCAGAGTCCGATGTATGCGAGATGCGTGAAATAGGAGAAGAAGCTGTATGAGCGTCAGTTGCTAGGGAGTAAGTGTGACAAGAAAGAAGCGTACCCGGCTATATCATGGGAAACTACGCCCGCCCAAGTGACAGACACCACGAGAGTTACAAGGGCATAAACCGCAAGCAGTAGGCGAACTGAGGCGAGAACGATTGGACGGCGAAGAATAGGGACAGACGACGAAACATATGCGAGACTGGGATCAAAGGGCGAGGAAAAAAATTCGAGGGGGTGCCAGCGCGTCCTCATCGATGCAAAGGTAATGATCGCAAGCGCGAGATTTCGTCTCTAGGTTCTCAATTTCGAATTTGAACCTGATTCTTGCAATCTGTCGAATGCTTGTTTCTGTGCGCGGCGCGTCGTCAAGCAATCCGACCCCTTGGTCGACGGTTGGCGGTGAGGCGGTAGTCTGACTGGTAGGCGCCGACGAGGGGGGAAAGAAAGAAAGAAAGAAGGACGGACAGAACCGCACGCGATCTTGATGTAGATGATCAGGAGCTGTGCACGTGGAGTTTCGTTATTGCGTATTTTTAATTTATCCTCCGTCCCGACCGTCGTTCCAGTGTTCTTCTGCGATGTGCGTCGCCAGCGGCGGTTTGAAGATCGCCGTGGTGCAGTCGAGCATGGGAGGATCATTTGGCCATCGACATGGAGAATCTTTCATGACGACAGTCCTATCATCCATCCACATCCCAAGAATTGATCAATGATGGTTGTCCCTGGCGCGTGATACGTGTAGCATCCTTCAAGAAGGACTTGAAGTCCATGCGGCTCCGATACAAGCTCAAAACCGCGGCATCTGTTCGCCCCACTCGACTGAGGCCAAAGAAGCTTCTTTCCATTGATTCTCTCTGGATAAATCATGGTTTAAGTTGCATCTGTGCGGGAACAGAGAGACAAAAGAGGTGTCTGTTGTAAATGAGAATGGATATTCCAGCGCTCCGGTCAGAGGCATCAGATGGCGCGATAGTCCGGGATCAGTTATATTCAAATGCTACGCAAGTGAGGTGAGGTGGGGTGAGGACGGGTGGGGTGGGCTTGAATTACGATGTTCCAGTCAGGATGAAAACCAGAAATGTCAATGGACTTCGCCGATCTATCGAAATGTTGACCAGAATGCATGACCGTGTGATAGATCCTGCTAGAGAAGTTCATTTCTGGTGACAGCCTCCTAGCTTCTTCGAAGGATAACCTTACGCCTCGTTGCGCCCGCCCACAATGTAGCAGGAGAATTCTGGATAGTATGGAAGGACAGCTCTTGAATTATGTTTAATCTTTAGTCTAAACTTGCTTCAGAAGCGCGAGTGTGTGAGACCGAGCAGGATACTTTCACAATGGTATATGGCGATGTTGAGGAAATCAGAAAACGCAATGGAAGGCTTCCCCCGTAACAAGCAGGAGCTTGCGAGGACGGGAAACAGTGACGGTGAACGATGGCTACTGAACGAGCAATTGAGCCTTGCTCAGAGTATGCAGATACCAAAACGAGATCAAATACAAGGCGAGCCGCTTGGGGAGAACTTCAGCTGAAGATGAGAAGTATTCAGCCAATTAGAACTCGGCTCTTGATGTATGCCTCAGTCACGGAAGAGGTGTCGAATCATGCTTACCAGCAGGATGATGAATCATCACCCTTCTCAAGTCGATAAGAAGGGAAACATGTCCGAAGCCGTCATATTGTATGACCTTTGCCGATGTGTTGATAGCGTCAATGACCGCAGGCTTCCGAACACTGCGCGTGCCGGCAAGTTTGCAAATGGCTGTTGAGACAGGTCAGATAGACGCAAAATTTGGAAAGGCGGGCAGACTACTACTGGCGTTCATATTGTTAAACCAGAATGTCCGTTCGAATGAACAAGATACTGGATTGCTGATACATTTACGTAGATGCAGCTTCTCTTCTTCTTTCACTCACAGGGAGGTTCACCCGACGTCGACGACGCGACCGAGATGAAGCGGGGGATCCCTGAGGTTTTGGAAAGAGGGCGGTTGACACGCACGACAAGCTTGCTGCATGGTAAACTCTTTGAGCACTTGAAGTGAGGAGGATATGTCGGTTGTGGGTCCACAGAAGATGGTCTTTTAGTTGTCCGCGGGGAAGCCTTGAGACTTGAATATTGAAAGTTTTGCGTGGTGGATGCCGAGTGCCGTCCTGACGTTCCTTCAGTCGGTGTCAAAGCATAGCGCGTGGGAAACGCTTACCTATGTCGAATGCGTCGTATGGCCCACCTCGGATACCAGAATATCGTAACGTTTCATGATGCATGGAAAGGGCAGACAACCATGCCTCCCCACACCATTCTCGCAGCCCATATTCCCAATGAGTCTGGAGGGTTCAGGCCTTCGGTGGTGACATATAGAATGACTTGCATATTCTCTGCAAAACAGTACGACAAACTTTGCTCGCTGCCATCTTCACGGTAAAATGTCGTCCCTGAGGATCATCGCTACGGAATCCTACAACGACATGAGCCGAGCAACAATAGGTCTGATCTTCGTCGTCGTAATGGTCCCGTCTTCCTCCGTGGCACGAAGCGTGGGCGGTCAGACAGTTCGAAACCGCAGGAAGGCGGACAAGCGCGATGCGTATCTTGCGGAGTGTTGAATTCGTCGAACCAGATACTTGGCTAGTCAGGCCGGAAAAAGCTGACGGTCAATGGAGGGGCAAAATGGTGAACGCGTCTAAGAAATGGCTCTTTCAAGTTTGTGGAAAGAAAAATAATCGTGATCATTCAGGATACCGCTCCAAGCTGTCAAATGACTGTGCTGAAGATTGCGGTGGAGTCTGGGTCTATCCAACATAGAATCTGGTGCATATAACCAGGTTGGATTTACAGGCAGTCTCGTAGGAACGTTCGACGGCTGTTCTACGGACGCAAGAGACTCTGCTGAATACTTGCTGCAGCAGACGTCGACGATGGCGACTGTTTGGGGCATACGCAATCGATGCTACGGTGTAAAGAGCTGGTAGTACCTATTAGAACACAGACATAGGTATACAAACGGTCATGAACGTACTTTGCCTAGATGGGTGCCGATCTGTTTTATTACCACCCAACCCTGCGGACAACAATTGCTCACATACAACACCGATAGCTGGATGGCGACACCCCGACAAGCTGGCAGGGCGCGTCAGAAGAGGTAAATAGTAAAGACTGCAAGAACGCACCTCTTGCTCGTCCAAGTGCTGAGGTCTGTAGATCCACTACCCGGCACTTCATGACAGGGCCTTCAGTATATATTGAGAGCGACGAGAAGGGGTGGATAGCGGGCTGACCGTCTACATTTAAGAACGCGAATAATAGCGAATAAAGCCAACGCACCGATGTATCTGACTCATTTTTTTCAAGGACAATCCCTGACCTTCCTTTGCTCACGCCAATGGTCGAAGGACTGCCTTTTGACCTGCAAATTTGGCGGATAAGCCTTAGTTGTGTGAGGCGATGGGCATGGGCTGTCAGTTATACCGAATCTCAGCCAGCTGACAACGTTATTGGACAATAAATTGAAGATGTCGAGGCTCGAAAAGAATTTTAGCAAAAGGCGCTGGCAGGAAAGAAAATGAGATCATGATAGCAAGAAGGAACCTCGACATTAGTGTTTTCCGTGTGGCGTGCGCCAAATTTCTATCAACAACGGTCATCACTGCTCGTCCATCACGCAGCACGCTCGGATCGACGTTTGGAGAATGTCTATCTCGCTATCTAACGGCGCATACAGTATCATTGACAGGAATGTTAAGCCTGAGGTGGTCATGAAGGGCTTGAAAAATCATGAGCGAATTCTTCTGCAATGTTGAACGACGGTGGTCAGTATCCATTTCTTCGAATTCATCCGTGTTTCTCAAATTCCTCGTTGGCATACCAGTGAATAGCTTCAATTGATTGGCTGTATGTCGGTTCAACGTTTGAGCCCACGGTCCAACCCAATTCCGAGAGTATAGGGTGCCTCAGCCAGGACTGCTAGGCATCTAGGCCGCCTCAATCTAAGGTCGTGCTGAAGACTCCCTACGCCGAGGAAATCAGAAGGATACTATAGGCATGTCTTTTTTCATGGTCCGTCCATGCCAGATATCTCATGAAAATTAGTATTTGCATCTCGACTTGCACATTGGTCTCACCACCGGCCTGCCGCCTGGTACCAGACTGCCAGACTATACAAGTTCCGAGATTCAATTCGAAGTCAAAGCTTCACGAAGAGATGGGATGCAGGGAGCTCTGGAAGCGGCGCCATATCTCAAGGTTGAAGCTGTTGAGGAATATAAAAGGTATGTCACTCGGACAATCCCCTTCGACTTTCGCTGACATGTCTGTTTCTAGTCCAGGATGGCTGATCATGCCGTATGGGAGAGGTGGAAAACAGTCCCTGAGTTCCTTCGCTGGATTCTGTCCGACCGTTAAACGTGTCTGTGGCGTGGAAGGGGTCCCTGGCACCAAATTATGTTATTTAGTTTGTGAGTGGTTCCTGTTCAGTCAACCAGCAAAACGTGTAGTTCATCAGAATCCAAAGTTTCTCATAATACGTATCGAACGCGTTCGAAAGGAAAACCTTTTCTTCATTGTCCCATCCGGCTGCGACTTGGGACACTTTTAAGTAGACAAGGGGAGACCGCCGTTCAATGATGGCTCGCGCTCCAACTTGTGCTTGTTGTCTGTCTTTGTAAACCTTATCCGACTCATCCAGATTTACTCGTCCTAGATTCAATGTATACAAAACATTTCCAAAGCAATAGGCATCGTACTGTCTACGTCGTAGTAAGTATACGGCGATGTCAAGAAAAGAGCGGAGAATATCAAGAAAATCCAGAACTGAATCGCTGCTGCTACACAGTAGCCGCAGCCTTCTTACTCGTAGCGAAGCTAGTCACTTTCCCTAGCAATAACACGAAATTGAAAGAGCACGTCCCTCTTAGCCGTGCACAAGGGCATCTTTCTCCAAATCACGATCTGTTCCCTCGCCATCCTGTCGGGAGACCAATCCGGGACGTGCAACACAATTACCAGCTTCCTCAGAGCAGGCGCCGAGTGACACAGCAAAGCGTCAATCTGGCCTAGGTCCATCACACCAATGCACTGGTCGAACCTCATCAGAACATTCAGCTTGAACTTTTTCAAGCTCAATGTTCGCCAACGATTGGCAGGGATGAGAAGCGTCATCAAGCACTGATGTATGTACAATGATATAAGCATAGGATTCCCCACCATAAGGCTATGGCTTATTGTCAACGCTTGCAAAGAGGTGTTCAATGACAAATCCAGGGGTGGGAAGAGTCCCACTGAGTCTCGATAGTAGACGAATATCAGAGAACAGTGCACCAGCCTAACATGAGCACTCACCGCAAGGAGGCAGAGGGAAACTCAACACATGCAAAGCCGGGCCAGCCTTTTGCAGGATCTCTTTGAGCTGGACCATTGTTCGCTGGCTAAGACTGGAGATGACGAGCACCGCGAGCTTGTCCAGAAGGACGTTCTTATCCAGCATGATAGAAAACAAGTAAACCTCTCCTTCCCTGCCAACAAAAACTTTTCGTTGAGCCCAATGAAGGTTCGAAGCGAACGTTTCTCCCATCCTGAGGTGACCATGAATGATGGTAATGTTTCCAATGACTTTGACGGTCTTAGCCGACCTGCATCGCGTCAAAAGCCGCGCGAGATCCGTGATAGTGCGGAAGATGGGATAACTGAGGATGATAGACGTAGCCCCGGAACGTCCTAGCTTACTGCCAACAAGTTTGAGGAACCCTTCGTACATGTAATCATCGAGGAGGGAAAGGTTAAGGCCATGGATGTTGAAGTGCCCTGTCATACCATCTGTGAAATGGCCGAAGATCGCCGGAAGGAACAGATGTGGGTCATACGATCCCGAGAGCGTGATGTTCTTTAGGCGATGGGGAATTTGTGGCCTGGATGTGAGGAGAGCCTCGAGGAGCTCGTGGTTGCGGTATATGACATGGAGGGAACCGTCCCGATAGATGGAACTTGGTTCATCACTCAAGCCTTCAGCTGTGTAGTGAGGCGCTTCGGTGCCGTGTCGCTCAACGTTGCTAGGGCCCTCCGCAATGAGCTCGGCATTGTTAGATGGATATGCCTGTGAGTCACAAATGATAGCGGCAGATGTCATGGCTAGAAAATACAAGTTCAAGGACGAAAGAGTGCGGAATAAAAAGAGTAAAAACCTGTGGCTGTGTTATTTTCAGGGTCCTTGGGGAGAAGGGGAAAGGAAGGAAAGGACAAAAATTAAGTACCCGCCGCTTTTATAGGACAGAGATTGGCTTTAAACTCAGCTATCTGTAATGGCCTACGTGACCTTCCTGCTGGTTTCCCAGGTCGAAGCAGAAGGAAAAAGTCATCAGTGTTAGTCCACTGAATAACACGCAAAATCATGCATGATCACGCATGATCACACTAGTGAAAACCGATGTACACCGATGTACGCGCGTTTACCGTGTAACGTAGTAAAACATCATGAAGCCTACTGCGATTCACTGAAAGAGGATGATTTACGCAGAAAAGATCACCATATGGGCCACAAACGCATAAATTTTGAACTCGAATGCAACACGAACTTGAATGCACGAACCTCTAGCTGAGTTTCAAACCGGGTCGATCATGATCAGTGGACAAAAATGGCAATGCCTCCGAGTCCCGATCGTGTTCAAGTTCTACTCGAAATTTACTCAAGTACAGCTCAAATACTCACTCTCATCAGCAGATTTAACAGAATAAAGTGTTCTTCTATGTGTCTCGAACAGTAAACGCGAGGGATTTAGACAAAATGAGCTTTTTTTTCCGAGCGCACTTATCGGGAATTCCCGTTGATTCCCGATCATTACTCATGTTTCTTCGGTGTTCCTGCCGATTCCCTCTGATCGACCCCCCTCCCCCCCCCACCTCTGTCACTTCAGTCTAGAGTACTTATTATCAAATTACACAGATAATACAGATAATACTTATCGAGAAGCAACGGGAACAGCCGCTTGTGTATCATGGTCTGAGAGAGTATGAGACATTTTTGCCCATTTCTTATTAGTCGCCACTTTCAACATTTCTCGCAAAAATGTCCTGGAAGTACTGTTTTAGTTTTCGATGATGGTTGAAAGGTGTATACATCGTAGTAAGTAAGTTTGCCAGTGATGAAGGCAGCTGTAACGGCCAAGATCTGGTCATAGAGGCATGGTGCGTGCTTCTGTATCAAATGAAGGACGACTTCGGACACCAACCGTATGTTCTATTCATTCCCTTTGAGAAAGACGAACGTCCCCGCAACAGGTTTATACGTGCTTTGCAGGTCGTGCCTCGCCAGCGTCCATGTTGTCAAAGATTCTTTTGACCCGGATGACTAACATTGCGCTCGCAGACAAAAGGGTCCGACGTTAATCAGCGAGGTCCCACTCTCCCGAGGTGAACTCTTGCTCATGGATGGACTGAGAGTACCCCGGGCTTGGAGTAAGTACTCAGTTTCTGATTTCCACGGACGGACTCCAGACATAACCCTCTAGCTTCACGAGAGAGAGCTCACACTTGGAACGGTAGACAGCTGCCTGCACGCAGCGCCACATACATCAGTATCAAATGCATGCTACCTATTGTCATAGTAATATGGATCTATCAATGATGTCTGTCTCATTCCAGTCATGTTCTAGTAAGATAGAAACTTTTCTACAAGGACAAACCTGGGCCCGAAAATGACGACCTATAGTCCAAATCCAGCGGGCTCCACTCCCCAACCCGTATCTCCGCATTGTCCCCAATGACAGCTCGGATATCGGCCTCTATATCGTGAAGAATAGAAGTACCCCACCCAAACTGAACTTCAATCATCTTCAGCAGTCCTGTTTTGCAGCGAGACTGGATCATATCGAGGAAAGCCAGCCGCTCCGACTGCATAAGATGGTTATACCGACAGTCGAAGCAGAAAACGAGAAGGCGTAGATTGGGTAAAATCGAGGAAGGGGCAAGCTTCCTGGAAATATCATCCCAGTTTGGACCGAGTTCGAGTTTAAGGTAGGATATCGTAGAACAAGCTTCTGATGAGAAGACACTGTTGATCAAGGTTGGCGGTCCTTCCGCACACATACTCAAGCTCTCGAGACGACATTCAGATCGACGAAAGAAGAGGGAGATGCTGGAGAATGATCGCCGTGGAACTTCAGCAATGGTGAGGCTTTGGAGCATCGGTGCCGTGAGGAGACCGAGAGTATCCGAATCCTCTACGTAGAGTTGGCGGAGCTCCGCCATAACCACCGGCGCCGCGGTCGACGACAACTCACTGGGAAGCAGGTGACACGTTCTAAGCTTCGGTAACTGGGAAAGGAATTGTAAATCTTCTGCAGAAGTGATGCATCCGGAATAATGAGTTATCCCATGTGGTAACCTGACTTGATGGATCCCTTGGCTTGGGAAAACCGCTTGCCAAAGCAGCGGGGCATTCAAGCACATATCTGAGTGATAATCATCACCATTATCATCAAAGATATCCATCTGAACCGTCTGCAGCACAGGAAGGCATGATACAGAGTCCAGGTGGTGGGCATGACGCATGTTGATATGAATATATACGTCCCTCCACTGATAGCAGGATTGAACGAGTAAGGACATGACTTCACCATCTTCTGCGAGATTGGCGCCGTCACAGATGACTACCAGACTCAGAGGGTATTCGCCTGTGCGCTCGAGATATGCCTGCAATATCTCGCGAGCGTGCTTGGAGAAAGGTGACGTCACCAAGACATACCGAGCCCAGGATGCTGCTGAGGTGTGTAGAATATCTCTCCAAAGCGCACAGACACTACCCAAGACCCAAAGAGGCCCGGCCATGTCTAGACTATCGCCTTCGAAAGAGTCGCAAATAGAATGGAAGATTTCAAGGAGAATATCTCGGGGGAGACGACGGATGGGGGCGTATACCGACTTGCGATTTTCCAGGCAGTTCAAAATTGTACGCCAATGCCGCTGGGTATCTTGAAGCTGGGCATCGTAGCAAGACCACAGCCGCTCTAGCTTTGCAGTGTCATCATTTATCGGGGTATGGTCGGATACGAGCAATGGCCGCGACCCACGTAGAATCTGTGAAACGATGTTGTCGGAACCTTTGAGAGTTTGTAGCTGTGGCTCGGGAGAAATAGAATTGACGAATCCGCAATTGCTGCAGGTGAGACACGACATTCAGACTCGGATGTGAACCCTGGGAGATGGCTCAGGAAGTTGTTAGAAAAAGATGGTCTTGTATACCGACTTTCACTACAGATCGAACGAAGTCAGCCTGGTGAGCCGCGTTATAGATAGTCGCGTAACTCGTACCTGTCCGTGTGTAAAGGTGAAAAGCGCACGTGGCCTTTTGCCGCCACTTAAATAAGACTCCGCTGCTAATCCCGGCAGTCCGGCCGAGCTCCAAACCCATATCCAAAGTCTTCTATGATTTCAGCCATACTGAGACAGTGGAACCCTTCGTTGAATATCCTCGTACGTACAGACGGTCCTTCATTTCGTAAGGCGCCCGCCTGCTCACCGTAGGACAGCGAGCTACGAAAGAAGTTACATACGAAACTTCTTTCCATTATCCGGTAAGTTGTAACGGAGATAAGAGACAAGTACTTGGCAGCGAGAATCCGCCAGTGCCACCAGTCTAGTAGCCAATCTTCCGAGTCGTGTGCATGCGCTCTGATTAAATTCGTCGATGGTGAGAACGAAAACAAAAACTCGTAACCACGAACCTGATCGCTCTTAGGCCTTGCCGCGTACACTTGTACTAAACCGTAGCTGCCAACATTCTCGGGTAACAAACAAAAATCTACAAAAGGCGACAAAGATAACAGAGCTCATGAAGCATGCGAATAACGACCGATCATGGTGCTTACTGTATCTCAGACATTTTGAGACTCAACGACAACGACCATGACTCTGTATTCCGCCAAAGGAGGCGTAGAACCTACTACTTTCACTATACTTTCAACAGCGATATCCCAGTAGAGGCCATCTGCTGGAATGAAGGGGAGGAGGATCAGCCAATCGAAATTCCATCAACTACCGACGACACTACCAATACAACGGACGATCTCGTCGACCAAGCACACGAACTCATTAAAAACTTCCAGGGCGACACCCCGAAGTGGTTGACTGCCTTGGGCGGGCCCGGGATTGCCGTTGCTATCTTGTCTTCTATGCTCAACTATGCGCCCAACGTGCGCTATGTTGCCTCAGCTATATGTGCCTGCAAAAGCATCAGTCAATTGGTTTTGGCATGGTTCGCGTATTTCTTGTGGCCGTGTCCGTTCAATGCTTTCTGCTTGCACCTTGCATACATCTGAATACTAGCAGTCAAGGCGCTAAACTGGTACTACTACACAACTCGAGAAGAGGAGTGGCCACATTCCGACTTACGAGAACAAGTCCTTTCCAACCCTTGTCTCCTGCGTGCAGGCATCTGACCGGATCGTTCCCTAGCTACTACGACAACAGAACTATCATTGTCCAATCACAGGCATGGTGGAACTCGGCCAACCTATGCTTTCTTCCAAGTGGACGGGCACGCTTGGGATCTTTCACATCCTTCAGAGACCTCGGGTCTTCAACTCCCGACGAAACACACAAATCGATTTCTTCGGACCCATCACACGAGATATCATACATAACTATATCGGCATCACCATGGACCTGGATTCAATTCCCCGTGACGACCCCAGCAATGCCATCGCCCTCGAGCTCAATACCTGCTCGCATCTCAACGACTTCAGGATATCGCTCAAGGCGACAGGGGTGAGTGAACCATCACCTCACATCGCATACCTTCAAATTCACAAGGCCTATAATAGAACCCCAACGAATACGCCGTCGAGAGATACGGAGCATGCCTATGGCCCGAACTCATGAAGGACGTCATCGTCTTTAAAGAGGGTACACTGCCCGACCCGCGTTATCTCCATTTACACGCATGCGTGGCAGACGTACTCCAACGAAGCGGCGCGGGAAGCGTCATTGACAAGATACTCGAATGTCTGCCCTATCCGATTCGGACACGGCATCCAGAAGATCTCCAAGAAGTCTTGACCACACTCGGACTTCGGTACTCGCTAATCACAGCCTTGCAGTTACCCCAGAGTGATTTCGATGCCCTTGTCTAACCACATTGTATGTCTATTCTGTTACGAGTGACTTCCAGTTGAAGGGTTAACACCGAACTTACTTTTATTCCAGGTTGTTACGAAAATGGATACAAGCAGCTCTCGGAGATAGACTATTGTATCTCGCACTGCGATAGAAATGTCGAAAGATATAGCTTGCGTACTGGGTGTATTTTTTCCTCAGCGGTTTTCAATCATAACCATCACCTAGAAACAATAATTCAATGTAAAATAAATTTGGAACGCGGTATGAACCAAGCGTGATTTGTGCTACCGTTCTTTCAAAGGCTGATGTCCCAAAGACAGAGACTCGAGTCAAAGATGGGTGGAGAACATCAAATAGTGCATTGCAAGAAAAGGAGAAAGAGCAAACGACGACCATCTTCATGATCCTGCAGTCGCTGATTCTCTCTCCCAGGAAATATCTCGGACGGTTCTTTCCGGTCAGGGAGACAACCAAAGTTCTTGAGTGTTGACTCTTGCTAAATCGATCCACGTTTCTGTTAAAACTCAAAACTCAAACAGTTCCTGAAGACATTCGGATAAGGGAAGTCGAATCCCGAGCTGCCGCAGCCGAGGCGTTACACCGTATCCGATAAGTGAAAGACTTATCTTCGTTATTTGAAAATGACACACTGACCTTTGAAGCCCACTATGTGGCTGTGGTCCGCCTCACCGGGCGCAGCCCACAGCAAGTCGGTACCTCCCTCATCAAGTGCTCCAAGTGAAAAGGATGGATGACAGAAAAGGAGAGATACATTCCTTGCAAGGTTGGTGTGGGGAGAGGATTCGCACTCATTGAGTGCCAATGTGCCATTCGAATCTATTCGGTTTAAGCATTCTAAAGCAAAGAGATTGTAGGCTAGGAAGGGAATAATGACTACAAAACCTGAGAAGAACGGGCGGATGTAGCGCCAATTTCTTACGCTACAGGGATAGCTCCCGAGATATCGACCGTCCTCCGTGCGTGCTGGAGAGAAGAGAGCAATTCATCCTCTTCCACAGTGTGCTTTTAGGACAAAAGACAGGCGGTAAGTCATTTCATTATAAAGGCGAGGTGTTTATGTTTACGAGTGGAGCGGGAGAGAAGGTACCTGCACTCGTTTCTCTCAAACGCTGGGACCAGAGAAGGTGGAGGCGAGAATAAACCTCGTCGCGCTAAAGGGCGGGGTGGAGGGTGAACTGAACTTGCGTCGGTATGGCGGACAGATGAGGAGCGACGTGTGAACCATCAGTTTCGATATTGACGCTGGTCATCGAAGCTCGCAGACGTGGGCGTTGTGGACTCTTCCTTCTGAGTCTGTGATGAGCTCGTTTCCCAAACGCCACCATTCACGGGCAAGGAAGACTTTATCGTGCGTATGTTGGCCTTTGATGATACGGACGTCTTGAGTATATTTGTACGACAATCATACCTGCATCGTTTCTCCTGACGCAGCATGTCTTTGGTGGGCTCTTCCGCATAAGAGGCAGGTGCGGTTGGAAGCCAAAGACAAATTCAGGGCCGAGTCCCGACTCAGAGGAGAAAAACCGGCCGTGTAAGTATAGGCACAAAATTTCAATCCACTGTATCCAGGGATGAGCATGGACAAAAACCCAAACAGACTCAAGGACTCGAACGACGAAGAGTTGCGGCCATACTTGCATTGCTATGGTCATTGGTCGCTATTCTCGAGGGCGAACTTCAAAGTTCAGAGCTTTACCAAAATTTAACAGAGGCGTGGGAATTCGGATACGGGGAATCGAACCCCGAGCTGCCGCGAAATACTTGAGAGGCGGCAATGTTAGCCGTTACACCATATCCGAGCCATTAGGGCCTTTCTCCACAACTTCACTCTGGAAGATTCGGCTGCGAAAGAGCGCACAACGCCGAAGGAGAAAGAAGAATGGTTGCACTGGTGAGTCGCGCAATTTCCACACCCACGTTGGCTCAAGACGATGAAGGAAGAGAATTGATCTCACGACGAGACAATTCGAAAATGACGAGTTTCATAAGACTTGGTGTTGCTATTCCGCACGTCATAGTTGTGCAAAGGGAAAATGAGAAAAGTTGGCTCGCGTTCTCGTCGAGAAGCGTGGTAGTAGTCAGCTTGGAATGGAAGGTTTTTACATTTCAGCACTGTGGGATGTCGTTACGACGAAGATGACAGGAGGAGGGAGAGCAAGCACCATATTTTGTTCCAGTCGTATGTGGTAGCATGGGGAACTCAAATTCGTCCGCCTTGTCTCGTGCACACGCGTAGTTCACCATCTGATTGCGCAAATCAATAAGTCGGTGCCTCCCTCATAAAAGGTTCCATGACGCACCAAGCGAAAAGGATGGAGGCGTTTCTCCAGTGAAGAAGAAGAGCAGAGGGATAGATGTATTCCTTGCCAGGGCAGTAGCTTGAACTGATGAGAGTAGGGAGGTATTTCTACACGGTTTTGCTTTGAATTCTATGATGGGGGTAATAACAGGTTCTTCCCCTACCAGAAGACGAGGGTAGAACGACGCGTCACACTTTGGATGTACGTGCTGGCGCTAGGGTTTAGACGACCGCCTGTCTGGGATAGAGGGTTTTGTGATGTCTGGACGCCATTGCGAGAGATAGGGAGAGTGAAGGAAGCTTGACATGTCTTTATCGAAAGACATGATAGGTTTCGGGGGTCGAGACGTCAGAAGGTTGTCCGTAGCTGGTAGGGAGACTGAACATCAAAATAGGCAAGAAATACGAGCGTCGCACCTTTTGCATTCACTCTGCCAACAACTTGGTCATACCCCCAAAACCCAAGTGGCGAGTCTGTTCGATGGTAGTGGAAGCGTATCATGCAGTCCTAAGACGAGCTGCACGACTACAGCGCCAGACTCGTCTCAGAACGCGAAGAACGAGGCAGCGAATTGTCGAGAAAAGGTGGTCATGAGACTTGGATTAGCTTGACATCGTCTACCAAGAGTCCTTCAGACGCATGGAGACTCGGAGCTCAGACGTTCCTTGAGGCTGGCCTCCGACGGCAGAGATGTCGATGAGAGCTGGACTCTATGCAAGGCCGGTGAAGACCATCGATGATATGGACGTCCAGAGCAGCGACAGCACTGACAGTCCAGCGTCTTTTCCTTTCAGAGTCATGAGTATATTTGTACGACAACTGTGCAGGGCACGTACCTACAGTTTAGCCTGGCGGGCAGGAGGGAGAGCAGGAATGGTTGGAAAGGAAGACACAAAGTGGCGGCGAAATACCGAGCCTATCTGTAGCCCCGCTTGCTTTTCACCTTGATGGCCTCTCTCTTCCACGCGTACAACTCTGTCCTATTCCCTCTCTCTACAACTGCCCACTAAGCCAATGACAGCGCACTCCTCATCCGTCGGCCGATGCTCGCCCAGCGCGGCACCGCAGCCTCCTCTTTAGCACCGGCACCATCATCACCCAACGGCTCATCGAGAAGAGAGGCCTCAGGCGGCATGACGTGCGTAGCCTTTGCTGCCCTTCCCTCCCCCCTAACAAACACGCAGTTCATCCGCACTATTCTACGGCGGCGCGCTTGGCGCTGAGCGCTGAACGTGAACATCTAGGTCGAGGCTCTAATCTAGCTAAGCTTCAATCCAAAGTCGCGCTGAAGACTCCCTCACGGATGCCAGAAAGATGCTAGAGACACCTTTCGGTATGCATCTTGTCATGGTCCCCTGACGCCAGACATCTCATGAGAACGATAGGTTTCGCATACTCTACAGATGTACTACCAACACTGCCTTGAGTGCTGGCTTTTCCATCTTGCCGCGTGGTACCTGAAATCCAGGCTGTTTCGCTCTATCTGGGATACCCCTACAATATTCTATCTACAGTCAAAGTCTGTTGAGGAGATGGGATACAGGAGGCACATGGAAACGTGTTATATCTCAATCTATCGAGGAGTAAGAAGGGTATGTTACTCGGGCAATACCTCTTCATTTTTGCTAACATGTCTTTTCTAGTTGAGGACGACGTGAAACCCGCGATTTTCCGTGTCAAGAAGTGGCACATAAAATACTGCGATTAGGGCTGAAATTCGTCGCTGGTTCGTCCTTTCAGAGAGGATGGCCCCGATTCCCACAATTCGCTGTCCAGCTCACATTCTACAACGGCGCGCTCTTCAGCACTGGCGCTGGGCATCTAGGTCGAGGCGCTAAGCTTCAACCCAAAGTCGCGCTGAAGACTCTTCCACGGATGCAAGAAAGATGTTAGAGACATCTTTCGGCCCATTTCGAAAGCTACGGGTCGTGACTCTACGGTTAGCAGCGTGGCTCCATAGCACGAGCCTCGAAAGTCACATTGCCTGTTGCTCTTACCAGGAATGGATTTCTTCACACTATTCTTCTTTCGGTGAACGTGAGTTTCCTTCTTTACAAAAGTGTCAGTTGATGAAGCGCACATTCCCCTTGCATTTGACGGCCTCGTTGGGCTGGATGCGCGAAGTCGTTGCGTCCGTAATTTCTGTTCCTGACATTACCCTGTCTGTTCGCGATATTTTCAGATGTAGTTGACTATGCTGTTTTATATCTCTGCCAGTGACAGCTATAAGGAGCTTCATTTTGAGGTACGCAACATGTTATTCTCTTGGTTTTCTTCTCGCATGATGTTATATCTTCTATATTTGCTATTCGAAGTAGCAAATATAGAAGATATAACATCATGTTCAGAGGATATCGTATACCCGATGAGACTATTTTCCACCAAGATCTCTGATTCATTTCCTTTACTTCGCCAGGGTGTAAATCCGTGCTGACGTTTGCGATCAGGGTCCGCGCTTCGGGGTGCAACAAACGCCAGTCTGACTTCAAGGATGCCTATCGTCTACAAGGCGACGAGCCGACTTCGTTATTATCAATGTGGCTGATATGAGATCATTGCTAGATCATTCACCCTACGTACTCGACCTGATACAAGAATATAGTCGTATACTCTATGTTCAGTTTGCTGCGCCTTGCGACCAACTATTTCTATTACTTTTGTAACTTTTAACAATGATTTTAATTGAACGAAGTCTTCAAATTTGTCGGTGCTGCAATGGTCCGAAACTGTTCGGGCAAACGTCGATAGCACATTACAAGTGACAACTTGGAGGGCAGCAGATAGGCTGACGATTAGATGACCATTCGTCCCTATGATCGCGAGAGCTTCGATGACTGCAATGTCATAGATCTGTTCGGGAAACCTATCGTATTGTTATGGCCACACCTTCAAGTTTCGTCTTCGATTACTGGACATTGTACCATGCCAGTCGTAAAGACGCGTTCAAATGGCTAAGGTCTGGGCATCGAGGAATGCTGCATGTTTCTGCATCAAGTAACTTCGGACACCAACCGTATCTTGCATTCCTAATGCCACCATTTATCTTCCTTTTGTGGAAGACAAACGTAACCGCAACAGGTGTATACGTCCCTTGTAGGCAGACCAGAGCTGCCCCTCGCCAGCGCTCATATTGTCAAAGACTCTTTTGACCCTGGGTAACCAACATTGGACTCGCAGAGAAAAGGGTCCGATGCTAATCAGTATGGAGTTCGACATCACGGATGGACTAAGAATGAGAATAATACCCCGGACTCGGAGTAGGTACTCGGTTTCTGACTTCCACAGATGTTGAGTGCAGACTTTTACACCTCACAAGACAAGGTTCACACTTGGATCGGTAAACAACTGTTTGCACACAGCGCCACATACATTAGCATCAAATTCCTGTTATCTATTTTCATGGTAGCATGGATCCATCAACACTGTCTAGTCCCTCAAGTACTAGAGATTCTCGTTTGGGCAAAATTTGTCTCATCATGTTCTAGGAAGATAGAAACTTTACCACTCGGGCAATTCTGGGCCCGAAAATGAGTACCGATAGTCCAGGTCCAGCGGGCTCCACTCCTCGACCCGCATCTTCACATTGTCCCCAATGACAGCTCGGATATCTGCTTCTATAGTGTGAGGAGTAGAGATATCCTTCTCAAAGGAAGTTTCGATCGTCTTCAGCACTCCTGCTTTACAGCGAGAGCGGATCAGATTGAGTAGGGCAAGCCGCTTCTTCTTTTGAAGGAGATACCCAGACGTAAAGCACAGGACAAGGTGGCGCAGATTGGGTAACATTGAGGAAGGGGCAAGGATCTTGGAAATATCAGCCCAGTTCGGACCGAGTTCGAATTTGAGGTGGGAGATCATAGAACATGCTTCTGATGAGAAGATGTTACTGATCAAGGCCAACGGTCCTTGCGGGCACATACTCAAGCTCTCGAGACGACATCCAGATCGACGGAGGAAGGTGGGGATGCCGGACGACAACGGCGATTCCTCAGGAACTTCAACAATGGTGAGACTTTGAAGCATCGGTGCCGTTAAGAGATCGAGGGTATCTGAATCCTCTACGTACAGTTCGCGGAGCTCCGCCATAACCACCGGCGCCACGTCGGTCAGCCACGTCTCATTGGGCTGTAGGTGACACGTTCTAAGCTTTGGTAGCTGGGAAAGGAGCTGTAGATCTTCTACACAAGTGATATATCCGGAATAATGAGTTATCCCGGACGGTAGCTTGACTTGGTCGATCCCCTGGCTTTGAAGAGTTGCCTGCCATAGCTGCGGGGCTTTCAAGCAGATGTCCGAGGGCATCACCACGGGAAAGCCGTAATCAGCGAAGATATCTATTTCAATTGTCTGCAGGACAGGAAAATGCGACACAGATTCCAAGTGATGCATATGATGCGCTTGGGTTCGAATACACACATTCTTCCACCGATAGGAAGATTGGACGAGTAAGGACATGATTTCGCCGTATTCTGCGAAAATGGGGCTGTGACAGAGGACCACCAAACTGAGAGGGTGTTCGCCTGTGCGCTCGAGATATGTCTGCAATATCTCGGGAGCGTGCTTGGAGAAAGGTGACTTCACCAAGACATATCGAGCCCAGGACGCTGGTGAGGTGTGTAGAATGTCTCTCCAAAGTCCACAGACGCTACCCAAGACCCAAAGAGGTCCGGCCATGTCTAGACTATCATGTGTGCTGTCGTCCTCTTCTGCATCCTGCCGCCAAGAGTCGCAAACAGAATGGAAGATTTCTAGGAGAATATCTCGGGGAAGACGACGGATGGGGGCGAAGACCGACTTGTGATGTTCTAGGGATTTCAGGACTGCATGAAGCTGGGCTTTATACCAAGACCCCAACCGTTCTAACTTCGCGGTTTCGTCGTTTATCGAGGCATGGTCAGGTCCGAGCAATGGCTGTGACCCGCGTAGAATCTGTGAAACGAGGCTGTCGGAAGCCTGGGTGGCTTTGAGAGTGTCTGACTGTGGCTCGGGAGAAAGGGGATTGACGAATCCGCAATTGCTGCAGGTGAGGCACGACATTGAGGTGTAAACCTTGGAAGATGGCTCAGGAAGTTGTTGGAAAAAGATGGTCTTGTATACCGACTTTCACTGTGGAACGAACGAAGTCAGCCTGGTAAGCTGCGTTATAGATAGTCGCGTAACTCGTACCTGTCCGTGTATAAAGATGAACTTAAAGTAGGAAGCGCACGTGGCTCTTTGCTGCCACTTAAATAAAACTCCGCTACCAGTCCCGGCAGTCCTGCCGAACACTGATCTCGTCTTCAAAGCCATATCCAAGGTCTTCTATGATTTTCAGCCATACTGCGACAGTGGAACCCTTCGTTGAATCACCTCGTACATACAGATGATCCTTCATTAATCAGTTCCTGAGGCGCCCGTCTGCTCGCCATAGAACAGTGAAAGAAGTCAGATACGAAGAAACTTCTTTCCATTATCCGGTAACGTCGAAAAGAGATAATCGATGAGTGCTTGACGGCGAGCATCCGCCCGTGCCACCAGTCTAGTAGAAACGCCGAAAGATATAGATTGGACTCAGCTCGCCTGTAATTCATATGAGGTGCTTTTGTTCTCTAGCAGTACACATCCATAACCCAGGAAAATGTCCACGTGAAGGACATTCGGAACGCGGTATGAATCTAAGAACCAAGTTAAACCAACCGTGAATGAACTCTCGCTACCGCTCACTCAAATGCTGATGCATTGATGTCCCAAAGACAGGATAATTTAGTATCAACGCGGGATTGTCGTGTCAGGAGTGGAGACTCAAACGGCGGGTGGCGAGAACAGGAAACAGAGCATCTCCGCTCGACCGTGCTCATGATCCTGCAGCCGTTGTTTATCTCTCCCAGGAAATATCTTGGTCAGTTCTTTCCGGTCATAGAGATGGCCCAAGTGCCAACAAATTCTTGAAGGCTACAGTTCAATCGATCTTGTTTCTTGGAATCTTGGAGTCTTACTGACTCTTACAGGGAGGCCTGAGCAGTGAGGCGGCCGCAGGTCGCAGCAAACTTAAAAAAGCAGGTGTTTGCAAAAACATGAGGTTACCGGTCGATTCGGATACGGCGGAATCGAACCTCGAACTGCCACGAGACACTTGAGAGGCGGCAATGTTAGCCGTTACACCATATCCGATCCACTTCAAGCAGGAGGGCCTCGCTACACGGCCGACTCGAGCTCACGACAGCAAACAGGCTAGATCTTCAAGCTTCACCAAAGGAGAAGAATGGTTGCGAACGGACTGGTGCGACGCGCGATTTTCACATCCATGTTGGCTCAAGACGATGAAGGAGGAGATTTGATTTCACGAAGGGGCAAGGCGTCAATAACGAGTTTCATAAGACTTGGAGTCGCTATTCCGCACGTTATACTGGTGCGAGTGGAAATTGGGAAAGAAAAAAAGTCGGCTCGCGTCCTTATCGAGAAGCTTGGCAGTCGTAGGACGGTTTGACATTTTAGCGCTCAGCACCGTGGAGGTTGTAGAGATGGATGTCGTTACGTCGGCGAAGACAAGAGAAGGGAGGGAAGGCACCGAGTTTGGTTCCAGTCGTATGTGGTGGTATCGGGTATTCAAATTCATCCGCCTCTCTATTCCGCGCCTTGTCTCGTGCATACGTTTACTCCACCATCTGATTGCGCACATCGATAAGTCGGTGAGATTTGAACTGATGTGGTAGGTAGGTATTTCTCTGCGGATCCGAATTCCATGACGGAGTTTCTTCCCCTAACAGGAGGAAGGGTAGGACGGCGCGTCACTCTCCGGGCGTACGTGTTAATGCGAGGGTTTAGACGACCGTCTCTTTGGGATTGAGGGTTCCGTGATGTGCGGACTTCACCGCGAGAGATAGGGAGAGCGAGCGAAACTGACACGACTTTATCGAAAGACGTGGTAGGCTTTCGAGGGCCGAGGCACCAAAGGTGCTGATGTCTTTGCCTTGTAGCTGGTTAGGGAGACTGTAAATATCAAATTAAGCGAGCATCGCATCTTCACATCTATTCTGCGCTGCCAACTTGGTCGTATCCCCAAAACCCAAGTGGTGACTCTGTTCGATGGCAATAGGAGCTGTTCCTCAGGACGCATGCGCAGATGAGGGAGAGAGAGGTAGCGAAGCTTGAGGCTGATAGTGCAGTGCGAGCTGCCCAACTACAGCGCCAGACTCGGGAACGACGCAGCGGAGTGTCGAGAAAAGGCGGTTATGATGCGTTGTAGAGGTACAACTTGGATTAGCTAGACATGAGTTATCGCCTACCAAGAGTCCGCTCAAACGTACCTACCTCGGGGTTGGTTAGCGCCATGAGACGCGCACGCAAAGTAAAAAATTGGCCGCACAAGGTACTTTTGAGGTTACAGACCATCGATGATACGGACGTTCAGGGGGAAGCGAGAAGTACGTGTCGGTCGTTGAGCGTAACATTGGCGGGCGTGAAAGGAAAGTCGGACAAATTCAGGGCCAAAAGGATGATACCGGAGAAATACGGGCCGCTTGCTTCTCTTTTCCGCGCGTACATGTTTGTCATTCCCCCTCTGTGACCATTCACTAAGCCAATGTCAGCGCGCTCCTTGTCTGCCGGCCTAATGCTTGCCCAGAGTGGCACCGCAGCCGTCCTTTTTGGCCCGGGTGATATCATCACTCACCGTTTAACAGGAGAAGAGGAGGCATATAATAATTCCATGCACTCTCTCAGACTGAGTGTATAGAGTACACGAAACACGAAACCATTTCCCAATATTACGTCCCGCAAGCCTTGATGTACCATCGCCCTGATGCGCCCTTGCTGCAAAAGCTTGCTCGTGCAATAGTGAGTTGGATCAGGAATTCTGCCTCTACTCAGTGCTCTCCCAGCATGAAATTTGAAATTCACAGACTCGTAGGCGCGGCTCTTCTAATCAGAAATTCGATTTCTTTGGTACAGCGTTCATCGTCCTAAATAGCGTGCACTGACTATGGTTACAGGTAAATATAATTCGTACTCTCATAGACTTGCCTAACGTGGCAAGCGCCGCATGTTCGTTCGAGGCGAGGAGAAGCAAAGCCAGCCACGGCTCATGCTTTCCAAACAGTCCCCCAGAACGTCGTATGAGTGACAGAATTATGGAACCATTTCACAGTATTGCAGCATACCAACAATTCTATTGCCCTGATACGTTATGCTCATTGAATATCCGCAGAGCCTTCTGGCAAGTCGTTACCTTTTACTGAATTGCATCAAGAGACGCTGAGAATTTGGATAACATTTCTTCCATAATTCTCAGCATTGACAAAGGTCCGATGAATAGTTGTGGCGGATGTACTGAGTGCCACTGCTCGAATTTTGATTTTGGGAATCCATTCAAGGCCACGCCTTGGGCGAACTGTAAAAGTCAAACTTTATCTAGGCTTACCAGTCCAGAGTATTCATGATGGTACAGTCACCCGGAATGAGGAGGTTGACGGCCAGAGAACGGGAAAATATCTTCTAAAACGCCTGGGGAGCCTGAGTCTCCGTCTACTGTGGTCATGGTTTTAAATCACGCCGGCATTCCTAGTAGCTCAGATGTAGCTGGGTAGCCAATTCAAACAAACAGGCGTCCAGTTATGTCAACAAAGCTGCCGAGTGTTGTAGCATACTCGAGTTTGACTTGAATAAGAAATACTAAATATAACGTCGACTGAAAACTTTCTATTGAATACTCTCGAGTCGCAAGCGCTGTGGTAAGCGCCGCCCCGCGTGTAAATGTCCATGACGAGAATGTCAAGACTCAGTACAAGATATGACAGGGGGTATTGAAGCTAAAGCTAAACCCGGCGTTGAATTCTGCAGCCATCATTCAAATTTAAATTACTTGCTTTGACCACCATCACGAATTGCTCGCCTCTTTGGTTCTACACTTCTAGGGCCCTACTGGGATTCTGCTCACACTACAACGGCTCTATCTATCTACTAGCTCTGGATAGACGCCTGGGGGAACAGATAGAACCCAAAATCATCTCCAAATTATTAAAACGAGTTCCGCGCATGAGGCCCGCTTGCAAAATCGCAGCGAAGTTGCCCACGACGCTCCTGTGTCTCAAGAATTGTATGGATAGTTGGACGAGTCCCGTGAGGATAGTCGCGACGAGTCCCATTCTCTCAGACTTCCCCCACAACAAAAATTTTCGGTGGCTGTGTTGGAACTGTACAGGTCCCTCGGGAACCGCCGATCCAGAAACGATTCGTCGTCTCGTGAAGACGAGAAATATGGCGATCCCATAAGAACACTCACAATCAATTTGATTGAATTCCCGTGGCGTTGATGGCCAGAGTACTGATGATTCGTCAAGCGAGCGGAAATCGACCGTAAACACTACTTAATTGTGATCTTCCGTTATCCTCTTCGCCTAGCTTACTGTTCCTGGGTGCTTCTGCTCGACGGTAGCGTGAGTGTGCTTGGCCCAGGTGCGGGACATTAGGCCTGGGTGTCGTGCAGGTGATGGTGGTCGTGTATATCGTAGTTTGTACTCGTAGTACCGATCGCCACCACAGTGTACGTAATGCCTGGAACCGGCGTTCACTGTGTGGACACTGCCGTGTAATACTACCTACCTACCTACCTACCTCGCTTCTCGGGAGGAAGATGCTTACTTGTTACTTCATGTTATTCAATTTCTTCTCATTCGAGCCTCGAGGCTCAGGACCCGGGACCAAACCTCCCCCGGACCCCCTGGAATATTTAAACTAGCTCATCATGGACTCGTCCTGTATCGACTGCCAACAAACCTTGCACCACATTAAGATGTCATCTCCCCCAACAATTCTCAGCATCCATGATGCTTTACAGGCGGCTTTCCGTAAGGCTGGACTCGATGTCGATATTCCTGTGTTAATCTTGGACACCCTCGACACGACGAAGGGATTCGGAGAAAACGGTACCGTTACCCTTGATAACGTTGTCGAGGCCAATAATATTGCAGCCGCCGTTCGTGGACACTTTGGTGACGGCCGTCGTGCTAGTGGACACCGTGACGATACTAACATATGCATGTAGCTGCTGCCGCTGCCACTGCCACTGCCGCCGCTGCCACTGTAGCTTCAAAAGACGCCCCTGTAGCTGCAAATGACGCCACTGTAGCTTTAAATAACAAAGAGAAATCTCTGGAAATCCAGTGCAAAGTCAACTTGATCACGAAAATGTACTATACTGCGGTAGAGAGTGCTTGTAGGTTCATCCTTTCAAGTTTTTTTGCAGTTGCTGATACCTCGACCCATAGATTACAGTGCTACTTTCTTCGGCAACGATGTCACTTCTCCTGTGGACGGTCAAATCAGGGTACTTAAGGGTGAAATACAAGACTTGCAGATCAACCTCGGTAAAAAGATCACTATCGCTGAAAGCACCGCCAATGCCGCTCAGACTGCACATCACCAATGCAAAGAGAATTTCAGCGCGCTCAAGAAAGTGGTACGATGCTTCGTTCTCTGCCTTGTTTCTTCTGGATTCTGACGATGTCGCAGCATATGTCGTTGCTGACGTAGACGATGTACGATGTCGTGAGTCTCTTGCTAATCGGCCGGGCGTTGTAATGGTGTTGATGTGGTAAGAGAGATAATATGTATCTAGCAATAACATCAGTACGGACAATGAGAAGACCATTTACTGGGCTCGTAAGTGAAGGCTCGGGCTCGCCCGGTGGCTCGGTGCTCGCGGTGTGAAGGCAAGAAAAGGTAAAATCAAATTTCCATGACAAGGTACAGATAACGGAAGAGGGGTAGCCGTACGCATGCTCTCGCGTCGCCAGAGCCCATAGATGATAGTAGAGTCGTGTATTTAACTATATCTAAGAAGAAATATGTCAGAAGAAGGCAAATATCCTAGCTACAGACCTGAACCTCGAGCAAGAGCAAAAACCGACCGGGAAACGCGCAACTACGGCATAGGAAGAGCCTGCAGCCCCGTTCAGCATGCAAACAATGTCCCACGTCGTTGCATCTCGATTCCCAGTGACAAAGTTCCGAGTCAGATTTCATCCGCAGTCGGCCTTGGTCCTTCGTGTCAGATGTGGTAGGGAGGAGAGCAATGGTGAAGTAAAAGAGAGAGTAAGAAACAGAATTCAGACGATGGTAACGAACCTATATATCCCTACAGCATTCATACGACCCATACTCCAAGTAATCCTTCCACCAGTTCTTGAAATAGCTTATTGGTTTGCGAGGTGAGCTACCTCAATGTCGGTGTCGTGATTTTGAGCAACATTGCTCAAAAGGCATAAGTCGTCAGAACACGAGCTTCTTGGTCCTAGAGCTCAGTGGCATTGCATAGAGAGAGAATACGGTCTGTGAGAAAGAAAGGAAGTGAAAGCAGCCAGGATAATGGTGGAAGGAAAGGAAGAGACGTGGCGAACCGAAAAAGGAAGTACGAGTCAGCCGGCCCGAGACGTCAAGTCTACGAGCGAGGCAACTCGTACTATCACAACGATACCTTCATCAAAAGACAAAGGACTCTGGTTTTGACTTCGCCGAAGTTTGTCCCAAACATGTCAACAAAGCCATCTTAAACGACCCAACTATTGCATCTGTGCGGGTCGGTTCTATTCCTCCGAATTTCAACGGTCAGATTGCGACGTATTTAGACGAGGATATACTCAAGATGATCGTATTTCATGAAAACCAATTTAAAATAACTGGCGAGGATCAACAAGTTTCGGTCTTTTTTGTCGGATTGCGGTAGGATGTGACTGAGGAGGATGTAGTATTTTTCGTACTTCTGGACCACTTCAGATTGATAGTCAGTAACATCACCATGTAACTCCAACTTGTGAACGATATTCTCTGCCGGACGTACTTTACGCGACTCTTAGAGTTTGAGGTAGTGGTATGATGCACGCATGAGGTGGATGTGGGTTGTTCTAATAACTTGGAGTTCAGCTAGACGGACGACGGCACGAGGTCCTGTTCCCGTGCCCAAAAGCTGGATGAGTCGAGCCTATCCAACGGCACGTTGACATCAACTTGTTCGTCGCCGTCGCATCTATGGACTCGGATCGGATCCCCAGGATTCTTTCCCTTTGCCCAAGGATGACGCCCCACGTCTAGCGGAGTTGAAGAGGAGCATAGTGACAGTGAACCCACCAAGCTGGGGACGTTTGCATTAGCCGCTCGTGATAGGAACCATTGCCCTCTTCTTAGTACGACCACGCCTTTGTATTGTTCTCAATGGGCTAAATGTTACTGCTTCCACTATACTTCGGATAGTGAGATCGCTATAGATGCGAACCGCCGGAACGAAGAGGGAATCTACCGAGAGCAAATCCCTTCCGCGGAGAACAGCAGTACCATCTTCCTGTGCCGCCTCCACGCTCTCGTCTCTCGAATAATCGAGGGTGCCTTGGCCGTTGTTCCCAAGTGCGTTGAAGATGGAAGCAGGGTGGAATAAAGAGTCGTGCACATTGAGGGAGTATAGGTGGAGGCGAGAGTAGTAGAGAAAGGGCAGAGTTCCGGGTGATGGCAATCGTTCTGCGGGGGACTTGGTAGTCTCAGAGCAGAAGCGTCGGTAAAAGTAGGCAATGGGAGAGTGTGAAAAATGGATGGAGGCAGCTCTCTACCCGGTCGACCCTTGGTTTCGATAGCGACGCGCTATAGTCTGGCCATTGAAGAGACGCGGAGGTCGAATCGTTGCGAGACATGCATCTGGCTCTTCCTTTGCATTATATAGCCAGGTGCCTCCCTTGTTAGGGCCCAGGGTTCTGTGGCGAGTTTATTCACGGGCAAGGATGGGAAATGGGTAGCGCAAAGTATGCTTGATGGATGTGCGTGCTGGGGCGAGTGTTTATACGACTGGGATAGAGGGTTCTGTGATGTTCGGAAAGAAGACGCCGTTGCGAGTGATAGGGAGAGCAAAGGAAGTTTGACATGACTTCATCTAAATAGCTATTCGAGGGCGTGCGCAACTGGTCAGATAGATTGTGAACATCAAATCAGGCAAGATACGCGAACGTCGCACCTCTACCTGCGCCGCGTATCCCGGCGAGTCTGTTTGATGGCAATGAGAGTGTATCGCGTCTAAATGAAGCTTGGGGCTGATGCATATGGCGCGCGACGATAGGGATGTCGATGAGACGTAGCAAGACAAGAGAGGCGGTGGTTGATGCGACAAATTCAGGACCAAAGTGGCGGCGGCGGAGAAATACCGGCCCTATTCCCCGCTTGCTTTTCTCCTTGATGGCCTCCGTACAAGTCTGTCCTCCTCTGTTTCTCTACAACTACCCACTAAGCCAATGACGGCGCGCTCCTCGTCCGTCGGCCGATGCTCACCCAGTGTGGCACCCTCTTTGGCACCGGCGACATCATCGCCCAACAGCTCATCGACTAAGGTCTAGGACCATGACGTGCGTAGTCCTTCGCCAGCTTGTCCCTCCCTTCCAACAGACACGCAGTTCACTCGCACCATCCAGCTCACATGCTACGGCGGCGCGACCTTCGGCACTGTTTGGCGTTGCACAACGCGTCCTTACAGGTTGTATCTCTCGTTATCTAGCGGCGCTTATAACGGTTTTGCCTGGAATACTGAGCTTGAGGTGGTCGTGAAGGGCCTGGAAGAACATGAGCAGAGCACTGAATTTCTCAAATTTCTTGTTTGTATAGTTGCAATTGATTGTATGTCACTTTCAACGTTCAAACCCACGATCCAGTCAGACGGTACCGCACGCAGGACAGGCTGTTTGCATTAGGTCGAGGTCACAAGCTTGCATCCAAGGCCAAGGTGAAGACTCCCCCACGGAAGTCAGAAAGATGTACTTGGATCAGTAAACAACTGCTTGCGCGCATACATTAGTACCAAATTCCTGTTACCTACTTTCATGGTAGCATAGATCTATCAACGTTGTCAAGTCTCCCATATTCTCGTTTGGGCAAACTCTGTCTCATCATGTTCTAGGAAGATAGATACTTTTCTAATACTCGGGCAATTCTGGGCCAGAAAATGAGTACCGATAGTCCAGATACAGCGGGCTCCACTCCTCGACCCGCATCTTCACATTGTCCCCAATGACAGCTCGGATATCTTCTTCTATAATGTGAGCAGTAGAACTACCCCTCTCAAAGGAAGTTTCGATCGTCTTCAGCTGTCCTGCTTTACAGCGAGAGCGGATCATATTGAGTAGGGTAAACCCCTTCGTCTTGTGAAGGGGATACCCAGATGCAAAGCAGAGGACAAGATGGCGCAGATTGGGTAAAATTGAGGAAGGGGCAAGGATCTTGGAAATACCATCCCAGTTCGGGCCGAGTTCGAGTTTGAGGTGGGAGATCATAGAACATGCCTGTGATGAGAAGATGTTGCTGATCAAGGCTGATGGTATGTCCGCGCACATACTCAAGCTCTCGAGACGACATCCAGATCGACGGAGGAAGGGGGCGATGCCGGACGACGACGGCGATCCCTCAGGAACATCAACAATGGTGAGGCTTTGGAGCATCGGTGCCGTTAGGAGATCGAGGATATCTGAATCTTCTACGAACAGTTCGCGGAGCTCCGCCATGACCATCGGCGGCGCGTCGGTCGGCGACTTCTTAGTGGACTGTAGGTGACACGTTCTAAGCTTCGGTAGCTGGGAAAGGAGCTGTAGATCTGCTAGACAACTGATATATCCGGAATAATGAGTTATCCCGGACGGTAGCTTGACTTGGTCGATCCCCTGGCTTTGAAGAGTTGCTTGCCATAGCTGCGGGGCTTTCAAGCACATGTCCGAGGACATCTCCGCGGGGAAGACGAAATCCTCAAAGATATCTATTTCAATTGTCTGCAGGACAGGGAAATGCGACACAGATTCCAAGTGACGCATATGATGCACGTGGGTTCGAATACACACATTCTTCCACCGATAGGAAGATTGAACGAGTATGGACATGATTTCGCCATCTACTGCGAAATCGGAACCGTAACAGTCAGCCACCAGAATGAGAGGGTGTTCGCCTGTGTGCTCGAGATATGCCTGCAATATCTCGGGAGCGTGCTCGGAGAAAAGTGTCTTCAACCAAACACACCGAGCCCAGGACGCTGGCGCGGTGTGTAGAATATCTCTCCAAAGTCCACAGACGCTACTCAAGACCCAAAGAGGCCCGGTCATGTCTAGACTATCATGTGTGTCCTCGTCCTCTTCTGCATGATGATCATCCTGCCACCAAGAGTCGGAAACAGAATGGAAGATTTCAAGGAGAATATCTCGGGGAAGACGACGGACGGGGGCGAAGACCGACTTGCGATTTTCCAGGGATTTCAAGACTGCATGAAGCTGGGCTTTATACCAAAACCCCAACCGTTCTAGCTTCGCAACTTCGTCGTTTATCGGAGCATGGTCGGATTCAAGCAATGATCGCGACCCACGCAGAATCTGTGAAACGAGGCTGTCGGAAGCCTGGGTGGCTTTGAGAGTGTCTGACTGTGGCTCGGGAGAAAGAGGATTGACGAATCTGCAATTGCTGCAGGTGAGGCACGACATTAAGGTGTGAATCTTGGAAGATGGCTCAGGAAGTTGTTGGAAAAATGGTCTTGTATACCGACTTTCTCTACAGAACGAACGAGGTCAGCCTGGTAAGCTGCGTTATAGATAGTCGCGTAACTCGCACCTGTCCGTGTATAAAAATGAACTTAAAGAAGCGCACGTGGCGCTTTGCTGCTACTTGAATAAAACTCCGCTACTAGTCCCGGCAGTCCTGCCGAACTTGGCAGAACTTGCAGTACTGCCATACTATTACGACCTTCACCTAACGCCTAACGAGGGGGTCTGAACTCACGTCCAATCAAGTTAAAATAGGCTCAAATTAGCTCTGTAAATTAAATCTTCGGCCTGTAACTGCAATATGCATATTGCATCCAAAACTGACCTCTTATTAACAGTATTCTGCTCTAAAGATTTGCTCCAAGGGAACGAAGCCACACACACGAATACACCGCGTCAAACCCTGACGATAGGGCGCAATGGCAGTCAACGTTGACGACCTTATCTCAAGTGATGGTCGTATGGGAAATAATGTAAAGAATTCTCGTAGATTGGCGGGATAGATGGTGGTCGTCCTTCGAGTCTTGGGATTTCTATTTTGGTACATGGGCCGTGCATTACTTTCCCACGCTTGCATTGCCTTCCGAGTCATGATCCATCGATGAGCTCGGGCCCAGTTCTATCCGAGTCCAACAGGAAAAAAATAAATAGATGTCTGACGCAATAATCCGTATAGCACGGTGAGTAAAAAATCCGACTTCTTCTCACACGTCATTCTGGGGATAGCTTTGATATCAACCTGATACTAGCGCGCGGTAAGTATCTCTTCCCCTATACCTCAGCTCGGAGATTTCTTCTTGTGGAACGGAATCAAGACAATCAATTTGACCGGTCAATGCGGCGGTAACGAAGACGCTGTGGTGTGATACTGACCCGCCTTAGGTATTTGTGTGCCGTTCTCCAAGTCTCCCACGATGGTTGTCAACGATATATGTACAGGTTCTTTCCCTTCAGAGTCCGTAAAACAGCCCCCAGATACAACATGCTGCCCGTCCCCGTAGAACAGCTGTAAGTTATGATCTTCAAACTGAGTGTTGTTACTGAAAAGTCTCATTTCAGGTCGGGACCGCTGGTTTGTCAACTTGTGCGTCTGGTCTATTCAGTCACTAACATGGCAATTCAGATCATCGGCTATCTCTTGAACTGGGGACTCTTCGGGACTCTTTCTGTGCAGCTTTGTGCGTCGCTTATTATCTGATGATCTTGTTTCTAATACAGTCTCATTACTAGATCTGTACTATCTAGCATTTCCGAAGGACAGACGATCCATAAAATCCCTCGTCTATGGAATCTACATTGTCGAGTTTGTTCAGACAGTGATAATCACCCACGACGCCTTTGCGTTATTCGGATACGGCTTCGGTAATATGGAAGCCCTCACTAGTACTGATAAGCAATTTTATTGGCTCGGTGTCCCAATCATAGGCACTATTGGTACGTCCAGCGTCTTCCGTTCGGTTTGCATCAGTTAACATGAATACAGCTGCTTCTGTCGGACAGGGCTTCTATGCATACCGAATCTACATATTATCAAGGTCGGGAATTGTCCCTGCATTCATCATCTGTGTTCGTTACCGTGCTTTTGATCTATGGCGGTCTAGCTCATCCATTGACAGGTGTCTTTGACCAGCTTCGTGGCAGCTACAGTTACAGGCGCCTACATGTTCCAAGCATCCGATATCATTCAACTCAATAACCAGAAGACGTCCATTTCCTTCGGGGTGATTAGCCAACTAGATACTCCCGTGATTGTCGTACCGATTCACCCCTAGATTTCGTGCGCATGCTATGCCTTGTGTGATATTGTCATCGCTATTTGCATGACTTACAATGTGAGCTCTTTCTCTCTTTCGGTTATGTTCATTGACATTGATGGTACTATGTCGTAGCTTATGCGCCACAATACTAGTTTCCCTCAAACCCGAATTCTGATCACGAAGCTAATTCGTCTCACTATTGAGACGGGATCTCTGACAGGTATTTATCCGTATCATCCACCGCCGTCACAAGGTTAAAACTGACTACGTTTAGCTGTCGTTGCTCTTGCCGCCCTTATCTTGTTTTTTGCGTTCCCTCATCAGATTTTCTACGTGACGCCAGGCTTGGTCATATCCAAGCTATATGCCAATACCATTTACATGGTGCTGAATTCAAGAATCCGAATCATAGGTGGTCGGGATATCTATACATCTTCTACCGATATGGAGATCACGACCACTATGATGAGGGATATTACTTCCCATTCAACGCAGGGAGCACAGCGAACCCCAACGGTCGTGATGAGTAAAGAGGTATTCAGCAGTGATCATGAAATGGGTGGAATGGATGTCTTGATCTCCCAACAAAGGGACCCATGACGCATAAAGTGAAAAGACAAGGATTTCGCCAGCGAAACAGACGGAGATGCGGATATTTGTTTCCGGGGACGAATTCCACGACGGGGGGTAATACCAGTTTGGTAATGGGTGTGTATTGCGAAGAGGAGGAGTAGAATGACACGTCACGTCCTGGACGTACGTGCTGGTGCGAAGCTTTGGACGACCGCCTCTCTCAGATAGAGGGTTCTGTGGTGTTCGGACGCCATTGAGAGAGACGGAAGCTTGACATGACTCTATCGAAAGACATGATAGGTTTTCGAGGGCAGAAGGGTTGTGCATAATTGGTCAAGTAGACTGTGAACATCAAGTTAGGCTGGAGACACGAGCGTCGCACCTTTACAGCTACTCTGCGCCGGCGGCGCCAGCTCTCTAAGGCGTGCGACGGTAGAGACACAATAACACTCATCTGAGGGTAAGAGAAAAGGCGATTACTATGAACGAGCTGCACGAGAATTACATGTCGTGGTTGACGTGTCGGACTTGAAATTCAGGTCCAAGAGGTGGCGCCGGAGAAATACCGGGCCTAATTTTCCGCTTGCTTTTCACCTCGATGCATGATGGCCTCCCTGTTCCGCACGTACAAGTCTGTCTTCCTCCGTCTCTCTCCAACTATCCACTGACAGCGCGCTCCTCATCCGGAAGCAGATGCTCGCCCAGTGCGGTACGGCAGTCGTCCCCCCTGGCACCGGCAACATCATCGATCATCCAACAACTTACAGGCGCAATGACGTGTATAGCCTTTTGTCAGACAGACACGCGGTTCACTCGCCGTCCAGCTCACATCCTACGACGACGCGGCACTGCTTGTCGTTACACAACACGTCCTTTGGAGGATGCATCTCGTTATCTAGCGGCGCATCTAGCATTTTCTTGCCTGGAACACTGAGCTTGAAGTGGTCGTGAAGGGCCTGGAGAACCATGAGCAGAGCGATGAAGGATGGTCAGTTTCCATTTCTTCGGATTCAATACTCGCTGGTCCTTCTAGTAGCATTCAGATAATTAGTATCCATTGCCATCGCCGAACTCGAGGAGGGAGAGGTCGCTTTCGAACGACCTGTAAACACTCTTCCTCACTCGACTAACGAAACGGATTGAAGGAAACATCCGGAACATAGACGAGGGCCTGCGTTCAAGATATGAGCTACTCTCACCGAGTTACGTGAGGCGCTACTGCTCATCTATCTGCATTTGACAGCAACAACCACGGAGAGAGAGCAAGGGACAAACAGAACGAGATGTTAATACCCAGGCTGCAGATATGACGGACAAACACACAGAAATTGCGACATGACAATCCAATCTTGATGGTTGTCCTTGGAGAGCGCGTTTGAGCGGCGAGTGTTTCCCTGAGCATTGGAAAGCTTCATCAAAGAGGGGTGAATACACTGGGAGTGAGGTGACGATAACAAGGGGGCCCTACAGCCTGTGCTATGTGAGAACCGCTCCTTTTGTTTCAAGTTGAGCTATCCGGACATTAGCAAGGATTCATGCAGAGTCAGCCGTCTCGCAAAATATGCAGAGCCTGTCCAAAAGGAGAACCGTTTCGTTCGTTGTCCCATATTCGACTGGGTGGAATTGCTCTCACATCACACGCACGAGTGGTGACCGGTGACTAGACTAGTGAAGCTTTGAAGCATGAACTCATCGAACGCTGTGCCCAACCGTGGTTTGAAGGAATAGTTTTTCATCTGCGGGTCTGTACAGGTCGCTGGCATGGGTTGTTGCATTCACTGAGTTTCTTCGCCGATTGACCAGCGATGGTCTAGGTTAATCTCCACCTCTCTCTCTGAGAATGTCCAACTAATAACATGCTTCAGATTGATGTATATTGCACTACGGGAACGAAGACATGAGGATCACCATAACTATCTCTGGGGCACTATTCATTCGTTACCAACAAATACCTTCAACAATTGTTGCATCTGCTTTGCCTGCTCTACATTTTTCTTTGCCTGCTCTGCGTTTTCCTTTGCCTGCTCTTCGTTCGTTTGGATCATAAGTGCAAGTCGACTTGCCAAATCCTCCTTGGTATTAGTGTTGACGACTGAGGTTACTACATCGATGGTGCCAGCGTTATCAATGCTGGAGGTTACGATGTCGATGGTGACAGCACCAGCGGGGGAGATTGCAGCGTCAGCAGTGGTGGTGGTGGAAGCAGAGGCTACAGCATCGCTGGTGGTACCACTGGTGGCGACGGTAGACCGTACGATGTCGGTACTAGTAGCTTCCTTGCTGGCAGTGGTCGTGGAATCAGAGGCTACAGCGTCGCCGGTAGCAGCGGATTCCACAATGTCGTTGGTGGTACCACTGGTGGTGACGGTAGACCCTACGACGTCGGTGCTAGTGACTTTCTTGCTGGCAGTAGTGGTGGAAGCAGAGGTTACAGTGTCGCTGGTGGTACCACTAGTGGCGACGGTAGACCGTATGATGCTGGTACTAGTAGCTTCCTTGCTGGCAGTGGTCATGGAAGCAGAGATTACAGCGTCACTGGTGGCAGCGGATGCCACGGCGTAGCTCGCAGTACCACTGGTGGCGACGGTAGACCCTACGACGTCGGTGCTAGTGGCTTTCTTACTGGGAGCGGCCGCGGAAGCAGAGATTACTGTGTCACTGATGGCAGTGGATGCCACGACGCCATTGGTGGTACCACTGGTGGCGACGGTAGACCGTACGGTGTCGGTACTAGTAGCTTTCTTGCTAGCAGTGGTCGTGGAAGCAGAGATTACAGCATCGCTGGTAGCAGTGGATTCCATGACTTTACTGGTACCACTGGTGGTGACGGTAGCCCCTACGACGTTGGTGTTGGTGGCTGCCTTGCTGGCAGTGGTCATGGAAGCAGAGGCTACAGCATCGCTGGTGGCAGCGTATTCCACGATGTCGCTGGTGGTACCACTAGTGGTGACGGTAGACCCTACGACGTCGGTGCTAGTGACTTTCTTGCTGGCGGTAGTGGTGGAAGCAGAGGTTACAGCGTCGCTGGTGGTACCACTAGTGGCAACGATAGACCGTACAATGTCGGTACTAGTAGCTTTCTTGCTAGCAGTGGTCGTGGAAGCAGAGATTCCAGCGTCGCTGGTGGCAGCGGATGCTATGACGTCGCTGGCAGTACCACTGGTGGCAAGGGTAGACCCTACGACGTCAGTGCTAGTGGCTTTCTTGCTGGAAGCGGCCGCGGAAGCAGAGATTACTGTGTCACTGATGGCAGTGGATGCCACGACGCCATTGGTGGTACCACTAGTGGCGACGGTAGACCCTACAATGTCGGTGCTAGTGGCTTTCTTCCTGGCAGCAGTGGTGGAAGCAGAAGTTATGGTGTCGCTGGTGGTAGCATTGGCAGGGGATGCCATGATGTCGCTGGTGGTACCACTAGTTGAGACGGTAGACCGTACAACGTCGGTGCTGGTAAAAGCCGCGGTTATGTCGTTGCTGGCAGGAGAGGTCGCGAGAATAATGGTGTCACCAGTCGTGACAACCTCAGCTTTCCGGGTGCAGGCTGCAGCATCGGTGGGGGATATTACGATTTCAGTGGCCTCAGCACCAACAATCTTACTTGTTGCGCCGACACCTGAAACATCTACTGGGCGCAATATGACATGAGAAACTTGTATAGGATATCGAGCACTGAGACTCACCAAGTGATGAGGGGATCGTGTTGCCAGGTTGTTCAATATGCAAGCTGAAGCTAGCACCCACGTCAATCTTCAGAATTATTTTCAGTGTTCGTTGCTCTGTGGACATCATAGGATCGAGGCTGAGAGTCACTGGAATGGGGTCAGAGTCAGGAGAATCGATTTTAAGTATGTAGGTTTGTGTAACGATTTTTCATAGCACCATGTGCAATTCGGTAATAATAGTACAGTCTTGCCAAGTTAGTTACGCAAATTTACAAGGAAGAAATATTACCAATCAGTCCTACACTCTGCCAGCATGGGGTATGGTCAAGAGTGCCACTGCTCGGAATTTTGATTTTGGGAATCCATCCAGGGCCAGGCCTTGGGCAAACTCGAAAAGTGAAACTTTATCCAGGCTTATCAGTACCGAGTATTCGTGGCGGTGTAATCACCAATGGTGGGATTGAGGCCTGAGGCCTGACTCGGGTCAGATAAAGGAAAGTGTACTCCGAAACCCCCGAATCTCCATCTAGAACATCCACCAACATCACATTTTTAAATCGCGCCTGCATTCCTAGCAGCTCAGGCGTAGCTGGATAGCCAATTGAAACAAACAGGCGCCCAATGATGTGAATTTGACTTGAGTAAGAAATACTAAATATAACGTCGACTCCGCAAGGGTTGAATTCTGCAGCCATCATTCAATTTTCCTCGCTTCGCGGGAGGAAGATGCTTGTTATTCAATTTCTTCTCATTCGAACCTGACACAACCTCCCTCGTGCCCCTGGAATATATAAACTCGTTCATCGTGGGCGACTGAATCGTTCCTATTGAATACTTTCGAGTCGCAAGCGCTGTGGTAAGCGCTGCCTCATGTGTAAATGCCCATCACGAGCCCGAGAATTTCAATACAAGTTACGACAGGGGGTATTGAAGCTGAAGCCAAATCTGACGTTGAATTCCGCAGCCATCATTCAGCTTTCCTCGCTTCGCGGGAGGAAGATGCTTGTTATTCAGTCAATTTCTTCTCATTCAAACCTCGAGGCCCGGGACCCAACCAGGATGGTATCTCACCCAGCAATTCTCAGCATCCGTGGCTTGTCAGTGGCCTCGACACGAAGAAGTAAATCGGAGAAAACGTTACCGTCACCCTTGATGACGTTGAATATACCAGGAATGTTGCAATCACCGTTCGTGAGCACCGTCGTGTTAGTGCACCAAGACGGTACTAACATATGCGCCGTGTAGCTTCAACTGATCCGAAAATCAAGCGCCAAGTCGAGTTGATCTAACGTCGACGAAAGCACGCTAGTCCCAAGACCTGCCTGTGCTCCTCCTCAGAATTTCAATGCACAAATTTTGATGTATTCTGACACACGATGATCGTATTTTATAACGAAAACTTTGGTATATGTCCTCCCAATAGATTGCAGGTGAGGATTTCCAAGATTAAGTTGTAGTTTGCAGAGAAGTGATGGAGGAGGGGGCGGGCTAGGGACTCTTGTCCATACCTGTGTTTTGATGTGTGTAACATTGGCCTTTTACGACTCTTCTCTGTGGTTGGGCATACACCATAGTAAGGGATATACGGGTCTCTAGGTGATGCGTACATGGAGAGGGGTGGGAGAGAGGTGGTGCGAGACCTCTGAGGAACTCGTCTGCCGAACGGGATGATGGGTACACAGTCCCTTGTAGTACAAGACGCGCCCACAAAGGGGGCGACGTGTGCGACGATAAGTTGGTGAATCCCTCATAAGGAGTCCGAGTGAAAAGGATGGAGGTGGGAAAAGAGATTGCAAGGCGGTTCGGGGAGGGGATGCACGCGCCTCGGTCGTCGAAGAAGAGAGGGATGCATTCTGGGGAGGGAAGGACCACAAAACCTGAGAACTTGAAGAACGGGCACAACTTTGGGGATGCTGATAACCAACAGTCGGTATTGAAAAGGTGGATTGTCTATGTTTATGGTTTGCGAGAGAAGGGACTTTGGAGTACCATCGTCTCCTGGGGCTCTTGTTCGCACGTGTCTGACATGACTTTGTGCGTTGTGGCTTGGGAAGATGGAAGCAGGCGGGGTAGAGAGAACATGGAATCCCGAGTGCAGGCAGGTGGCGATGGGGGAGAGATGGAGGCAGGGGTCGACCACTTACATAACGCCGCGCTACAATCTGGAACGTGGAGGTGGATCTGACTCTTCCCTTGCGTTTGGCAGGCACCTCCCTTGTTGGGATTTCGTGATGTCACAGGCAAGGTGCGAAGCGCAGATGGAAAATGGATAACGCAGATGGACGTGCATGGGGGTTCAGATGACCACAGGGCTCGGTTGCAACTAGAGAGATTGACATGACTTTATCGAAAGGCCTGAGAAAGCGAATCTTTTAAAGTTAACCGATGGGCTGAGGAATTGTAAGAAAGGCATTGATGTCTTTGCATCGCGTCAGGTAGACTGTGCATCAAATCAGCCTGTGTGGAGCGAAGAGACGCTACACCTACTCTGCGCCATCATTCGATGGATGGAGGTCGGTGTTTCTTTGCGGTACGTTCATGCTTTTGAGGATGCGAATAGGCCAGTCCACGGTCTTTCCCTTTCAGAGTCACGAGTATACAACAGCGCAGGATGCGTAAGAGGAAAACGTGTTTACACTGGCGAAAAGGACGCGTCCATGCAATTCAGGGCCAAAAAGTGGTTGTGCTGGGTGGACAAGTCACAAAAGCACCAACAATCCATGTTGGGCAAAAGTAGTGTTTGCACAAAAATGTCACGTTTTCCGACGGTACTGTGGGATGGAGAATCAAACTCCGAGCTTGAGAGGTAGCCGGTACACCATATCCCACCAGGTTTAGACTTGAGCTTGAGGACCCATATCTCTGATACGGCTGATACGTTCTACATTCATCATTGGAACACAGACGACATCGTAGGAGGGGGATGAAGGGGGAAGCTTGGTTATGTGTCTGGAGTGAGTGTTGTCTTTCATAAAGGGCCTGTGCGTGAAGAAAATCAAGCACGGAAGCCGCTGTACCGGATGCGAGTGGGAAATCGAACAAAAAATGGCTCGTGATAGTAAGTAGTCGAGCATAGTGGACGGATGTAGAGATGAATGATGTTACGTCCAAGGAGGGGAGCACCTAGTTTGGTTCCAGGCGTGGAGTTGGGTCGTCGGGAACTTGGATTCGTCTGCTTTCTATGCCGCACCGAACCAGAGTCAATGCTCCCTACCCATGACACGGATACCGAAAGTGAAAAGACAGGGATTCCCCAATGAAACAGAGGGAGATGCGGGTATTTGCTTCTGCGGACAAATTCCATGACGGGGGCAATACCAGTTTTCTGCGAATTTGATTATGGGTGTGTGGAGAGACGAGGAGGAGTAGAATGACGCGTCACGATCTGGACGTACGTGGTGCGAGGGTTTAGGCGACTGCCTCTCTCGGATAGAGGGTTCTGTGGTGTTCGGACGCCATTGAGAGAGAGAGGGAAGCTTGATGTGACTCTATCGAAGGACATGATAGCCTTTCGAGGGCAGAAGGGTTGTGCGTAACTGGTCAGATATACTGTGAACATCAAAATCAGGCAAGAGACGCGACCGCCGCACCTTTTCCTACGCTGACTTGAGAACGAGGTCTTGTCCACTGCATCGAACGAGACGCGAGCATCAATAAGTTGGCATCTCCCTCATAAGGGGTCCGAATGAAAAGGATGGAGGCGGGAATAGAGAGATATAATCCTCGCAAGGCGGTTTGGTTTGTGGGATGGGGGATGCGCGCGCCTCCCCCTAGATGGGCAGGTGTAATGCCAACTTCTTCCGCTACAGGGATGGCTTCCGAGATGTCGAGCGATGACGGCAGCTCTGTCTCTTCCGCAGCATGCTTTTGGGAGTTTGGTGCCTTGGAATTTCGTTATAAAGCTCAGGTAGTAGAACGAGAAGGGTACGTTCTGATAGGCGTGTCGAGCGCAAAGAAGGGTGGAGTAGAGAGTGTATCATGCCTAAACGAAGCTCGGGATGATGCATATGGCGTGTGATGGCAGGAATGTCAATGAGACGCAGCAAGACAGAGCGCAAGAGAGGCTTGACACGAAGGACAAATTCAGGGCCTAAGTGGTGGCGGCGGAGAAATACCGGCCCTATTCCCCGCTTGCTTCTCTCCTTGATGGCCTCCGTACAAGTCTGTCCTCCTCCATCTCTCTACAGCTACCCACTAAGCCAATGACAGCGCTCCTCATCCGCCGGCAGCAGTGCGGCACTGTCCTCTTTGGCACCAACGATATCATCGCCCAGCAGCTCATTGAGAAGAAGGGCCTCAGGTGCCATGACGCGGACGTGCGTAATCCTTTGTCTGCCCAACCCTCCCTCCTAACAGATACGCAGTTCATTCGCACCATCCAGCTAAAATCCTACAGCGGTGCGACCTTTGTCATTACGCAACATGGATGCATCTCTAGTTATCTAGCGACGCATATAGTAACGTCGACTGGAATATTGAGCTTGAGGTTGTCGTGAAGGGTCTGGATAACCGCGAGCGGATGCCTCTGCAGCGCTGAACGATGGTCAGTATCCATTTCTTCAAATTCCTCCGTGTTTCTCAAATTTCTCGTTTGGATAGCTGCAATCGATTTGACGTTCAAGCCCACGATCCAGTCAGATTCAAGCAACTCGTACCGTACGCAGGACAGGGTGTTTGCTTTCGCGTCTGGATCTGATATTTAGGCCTCAGGTCGAGGCTCTAAGCTTCAATTCATGGTCGCCCTCAGGACTTCCCCGCAGATGTGACGAAGATGCTAGAGACACCTTTCGATATGCATCTTGTCATGGTCCCTTGACGCCAGGTGTCTCATGAGAACAACAGGATTTGCATGCTCGACAGATGTACCGCCATTACCGTTGAATACGACGAGCGCTGGCCTTTTCATCTCGCCGCGTGATACCAGCTGTCTACACAAAGATTGGGCAATCTGCTTGTGCAATCCAGGCCATCTGAGATACCCCTACAACATTCTATTCGCTGTCGAAGTCTGCTGAGGAGATGGGAGGTTGGAAGCTCGCAGAAAACGGTATTATATCTCAGGAGTAAGGAGTGTATGTTACTCATACAATGCTCCTTGAATTTTGCTGACATCTAGTCGAAGACGACCTGGAAACTACCAATCTACGCGCCAAGAAGTGGTACATAAAACGCCGCGACTATCAAACGTTTCGCAGAATACGCAGAGACGAAAGGAGAACCATTTCGTTATTTGTCTCATATCTGATCTCGACTTCGAATGGCTCACTTCATGCCCCCACTCGACCAGGAAGATTCTACCAATGATCGCCCGATTCACTTCGTCGGGCAGCTCTGTGGATATAAACGCCATGATTCTTTTTCCAACGAAGATGGCAGCTCACGTCGTAGCTGGCCTGCGAAATGAAGCCGCTTTTTATGCGACTAACCTGCAAGGCAAGACTGTTCCCGTCCATGACGGTATATGGACTGCGAGCACTATTTGGGGGGGCTGTCATCATAGCGTGTCGGTAGGCCAAACGACACGCCTGGGAATAGGTCGGTACTCCTAGTGCGCGTCGGTATACGGCAGTCACTGAACTGAAGACAGGAAACCGTTGGCGTCGATGGTGCAAGATTTGCGCTGCTCAGAGACAAATGGGCAGAGGACCATCCTCTGTGGAATGCGTGTCGCTGCGAACTTGTGATTTTCGATTTCGAGCACTCGGAGTTTACCCCCAACTCCCATTGACCGCCCTGTGATGGAATCAGCTCTTAGAACAAAGAATGTATAATATCCATATTTTCATTTGTGCATCCTTATTAGATCACCTCAAAAACCTTCGTTCCGGAAGCGAAGCACACGGAATCTTGGGTGTCTGTTGATGTAGGTTTCATCGCCGCATCTCGCAATATTTAAGGTTATTTGCAGTTCTATTTCATTATCGTCACAACACGCTCAACATCAAATAGCATACTTATGATCGAGAAAAAGTTCTATACTCAGTGTAAGCCAGCTTCGGAATACCTCGAACGGCGATCTAGACCACTTCGCATCTTTTCACTCCGACACGACATCCAGTTACTTTCCTCAAAAAGCTTTCTTTCACTTCAAGCTATATCCCAAGTCAGCGAGACGCAAAAGAGAAGGCATCAGCACATACAGCTTCGTTACGATTCTCCAACACGAAATGGAAGCGTTTCAGAATCGACGCGATGATGATTTGCAGCTCGAGCATGGCTAGATTACGTCCAATACAAGCGCTGTAATGATATGAGTATACGTATAGTAGGACCGAAATCACATACCGAGGGCCAACAGAGAACGGAGTCAACGCCTTCGCCACAGCCGCGCTATCACATTCAAACCATCTCTCCGGCCTGTACTCCTCCACATCGTTCCCCCACACCGTAGGGTCTCGATGGATCGTATAGGAAGGCGAACTGACAACTGTGCCTCCAGGGAAGTGGTTTCCAGAAATCATGATACCATTCTCGGTCGCTACACGAGGAAGTCCCACACCCACTGTGCAGTGCAGTCACAGTCCTTCGTTGATGCACGCCTGCAGATAGGTGAGTTTCTTGACTCGTTCAGTTGTAGCGATGTCCGAGTCAAGAAGTTCGTCGAGCTCTTTGTGGAGCTTGTCTTGTATGTCCGGTGCGCGCGCTAAGTAGTAGATAATGGCGCAGGAAGAGCTGAGCAAAATGCTTAGTTACGTTGCGCCGACAAGATAGACAGAGACATACATGGAAGTCGTGTCTGACTCCCCAACGAGAAGCGAAAATGATTCCGTACTGAGCTCCTCTCTGCCTATCGGTTTACCCTTGAATAAAACAGGTTGAAATAACTACCAAGTCGTCGGCAAAAATGTTGCCCACTTGTTCGTCCTTCCCAGCCAGAAGCTTGCTCAGCACATCATTCCTATCTGTAGGTACCTCCAGCCTCTTCGAAACAGCCAAGACGACCATTCCGAGTAGGGCGCCAAAATCCTCTTCGCCTCGCCTAAAGAACGGGAGGCGCTTGAGCAGCAGCCTCCACCACTCAGGAACAACTCCTAGCATCGTCGTAGTAGAGCCCCCACTCAAAGTCTCAATAGCCGGGATTTCCTTTGTGACATACTTCGCTCCTGCCTGACCATAAGAGCCCATCACGGCAAGCGGATCTTCAGGCACTTGAGCTACGTCCTTGCCTGCCTTGACCATTCCAAATGGAGCTCCAAACGCCAAATCACCAATGATATCGAATGCGAGATAGTTCACCCCTACAGGATATGTCATGAAATGAGGAGGTTCAGACCGATAGAAGAAGTCCACTTACACGGGAAGCAATCCAGCCAAAGTCGCCCTTCACGACCTATCCAACCTTCACCTTCCTGGCCCTCCAGAGCCCCGTCATATAGCCTGTCCCACTGTTTTAACAGCTGGCCGACCAAATGACGTACATGAGGCTCGAGCTCCAGTACACTCTTTGGCGAGAAAATATGCGAGACGAACTTTCGTTTCCGAGTGTGGACCTGGCGATCTCGAGTGGTGAATATGTTGTCCGGAGAAGAAGAAGGCTTCAAAACGTCATAGAACGAGGATGGACTTGAGCGCCCCATTCCCATGCCCGTAGATAATGGTCTGTGCATCCGGAAGGGCCACCGATACGTGGTTAGGCGCTATGCGAACGAAGGGACCTTGACAGATATTGATGAGCCATTTGAAGAATGAGCATAGTCGATACCGGACTGACCATATTTCATATGCAAATCGTGAACCACTTCTGAGCGATGTTCCTTGTAAGTGACATATACCAGCCATGCATCGGAGAACTTGGCGATGAGAGGCCCAGGGTATGAACGGAGGCCATGGGAGTCCACAAGGTAGGGGACCAGATAAACCAGAACGGCTAGTACAAAAACAGTGGCGACGACTGTCGGAAGGTCTGTGTGAAACCATCCAAGGCTAAGATGGAACATTGCGCTGGCACATATAAAACTATTCAGAGTAGGGACTTTTTATACCATCGCAGTGGGAGATATCCTAAACACCATATGGTCAGTCATCAGTGAGAAAACATTGAACGGGTCACGTCAGCATTGGACTTACCTTCCTCTCTGTGACAAATCGAGTGCAGAAAAAAGGATGCATATGTGAGAGTGGATGACGAACTGCTAAAATAGATTCGAACGGCAGGTTTGTCAAGTCGTATCGCGTGAGGAATTTTCTCAAACGGTGATATAGGTCCGTACTGGACCTTCGATTTCGGAAATCCTGGAGCAGTTCTATTAGAAAGGGATAGCTCGAAGAGGTAAGCAAAAACACTGTCTAGTCCCCCAAGCACCAGAGATTCTCGTTTGGGCAAACTCTGTCTCATCATGTTCTAGGAAGATAGAAACTTTTATAATACTCGGGCAATTCTGGGCCCGAAAATGAGTACCGATAGTCCAAATTCAGTGGGCTCCACTCCTCGACCCGCATCTCCACATTGTCCCCAATGAAAGCTCGGATATCTGCTTCTATAACGCGAGCATTAGAAATACTCCTCTCAGAGGAAGTTTCAATCGTCTTGAGCACTCCTGCTTTGCAGCGAGAGCGGATCATATTGAGTAGGGAAAGCTGCTTCTTCTCATGGCGGACATACCAAGACGTAAAGCAGAGGACAAGATGGCGTAGATTGGGTAAAATTAAGGAAGGGGCAAGGATCTCGGAAATGCCATCCCAATCCGGACCGAGTTCGAGTTTGAGGTGGGAGATCATAGAACATGCTTGTGATGACAAGATGTTACTGATCAAGGCCAACGGTCCTTGCGCACACATACTCAAGCTCTCGAGACGACATCCAGATCGACGGAGGAAGGTGGGGATGCCGGACGACGACGGCGATTCCTCAGGAACATCAACAATGGTGAGGCTTTGGAGCATCGGTGCCGTTAGGAGATCGAGGGTATCTGAATCCTCTACGTACAGTTGGCGGAGCTCAGCCATAACCACCGGGGCCGTGTCGGTCGGCGACATCTCACTGGGCCGTAGGTGACACGTTCTAAGCTTCGGTAGCTGGGAAAGGAGCTGTAGATCTTCTACACAAGTGATATATCCGGAATAATGAGTTATCCCGGACGGTAGCTTGACTTGGTCGATCCCCTGGCTTGGAAGAGTTGCCTGCCATAGCTGCGGGGCTTTCAAGCAGATGTCCGAGGACATCACCACGGGAAAGCCGTAATCAGCGAAGATATCTATTTCAATTGTCTGCAGGACAGGAAAATGCGACACAGATTCCAAGTGATGCATATGATGCGCTTGGGTTCGAATACACACATTCTTCCACCGATAGGAAGATTGAACGAGTAAGGACATGATTTCACTGATTTCGCCGTATTCTGCGAAAATGGGGCTGCGACAGACGGCCACCAGACTGAGAGGGTGTTCGCCTGTGTGCTCGAGATATGCCTGCAATATCTCGGGAGCGTGCTCGGAGAAAGGTGACTTCACCAAGAGACACCGAGCCCAGGATGCTGGCGAGGTGTGTAGAATGTCTCTCCAAAGTCCACAGACGCTACCCAAGACCCAAAGAGGCCCGGTCATGTCTAGACTATCATGTGTGCTGTTGTCCTCTTCTGCATGATGATCATCTCGCCATGAAGAGTCGGAAACAGAATGGAAGATTTCAAGGAGAATATCTCGGGGAAGACGACGGACGGGGGCGAAGACCAACTTGCGATTTTCCAGGGATTTCAGGACTGCGTGAAGCTGAACATTGTACCAAGACCCCAACCGTTCTAGCTTCGCAATTTTGTCGTTTATCGGGGCATGGTCAGATCCGAGCAATGACCGTGACCCGTGTAGAATCTGTGAAACAAGGCGGTCGGAACCCTGGGTCGCTTTGAGAGTGTCTGACTGTGGCTCGGGAGAAAGGGGATTGACGAATCCGCAATTTTTGCAGGTGAGGCATGACATTGAGGTGTGAATCTTGGAAGATGGCTCAAGGAATCGTTGGAGGAAGATGATCTTGTATACCGACTTTCTCTACAGAACGAACGAGGTCAGCCTAGTAAGCTGCGTTCAAATAGATAGTCGCGTAACTCGCACCTGTCCGTGTATAAAAATGAACTTAAAGATGCGCACGTAGCGCTTTGCTGCTAGTAGCTACTTAAATAAAACTCCGCTACTAGTCCCGGCAGTCCTGCCGAACTTGGCGGAACTTGCAGTACTGTACTATTACGACCTTCACCTAACGCCTGACAGCCGAACCCGAACTGAACTTATTTCATATCTTCTAACGCCTAACGAGGGGGTCTGAACTCACATCCAATCAAGTCAAAATAGGCTCAAATTAGCTCTGTAAATTAAAATTTCAGCCTGTAACTGCAATATTGCATCTAAAACTGACCTCTTATTAACAGTATTCTGCTCTAAAGATTTGCTCCAAGGGAACGAAGCCACACACACGAATAACCGCGTCAAACTCTGACAACAGGGCGCAATGGCAGTCAACGTTGACGACCTTATCTCAAGTGATGGTCGTATGGGAAATAATGTAAAGAATTCTCTTAGATTGGCGGGATAGATGGTGGTCGTCCTTCGAGTCTTGGGATTTCTATTTTGGTACATGGGCCATGCATTACTTTCCCATGCTTGCATTGCCTTCCGAGTCATGATCCATCGATGCGCTCGGGCCCAGTTCTGGAAGAAAATAGATGTCTGACGCAATAATTTGTATAGCACGGTGAGTAAAGAATCCGACTTCTTCTCACATTTCATTCTGGGGATAGCTTTGATATCAACTTGATACTAGCACGCCGGTATCTCTTCTCGGAGATTTCTTCCTGTGGAACGGAATCAAGACAATCAATTCGATGGGTCACAGCGGCGGTAACGAAGATGCTGTGATGTGATACTGACCCGCCTTGGGTATTTGTGTGCCGTCTTCCAAGTCTCCCGCAATGGTTGTCAGTGATATATGTATAGGTTCTTTCCCTTCAGAATCCGTAAAACAGCCCCCAGATACAACATGCTGCCCATTCCCGTAGAACAGCTGTAAGTTATGATCTTCAAACTGAGTGTTGTTACTGAAAAGTCTCATTTCAGGTCAGGACCGCTGGTTTGTCAAATTGTGCATCTGGTCTATTCAGTCACTAACATGGCAATTCAGATCGTCGGCTATCTCTTGAACTGGGGACTCTTCGGGACTCTTTCTGTGCAGCTTTGTGCGTCGCTTATTATCTGATGATCTTGTTTCTAATACAGTCTCATTACTAGATCTGTACTATCTAGCATTTCCGAAGGACAGACGATCCATAAAATCCCTCGTCTATGGAATCTACATTGTCGAGTTTGTTCAGACGATGATAATCACCCACGACGCCTTTGCGGTATTCGGATACGGCTTCGGTAATATGGAAGCCCTCACTAGTACTGATATGCAATTTTATTGGCTCGTTGTCCCCATCATAGGCACTATGGGTACGTCCAGCATCTTCCGTTCGATTTGCATCAGTTAACATGAATACAGCTGCTTCTGTCGGACAGGGCTTCTATGCATACCGAATCTACATATTATCAAGGTCAGAAATTGTCCCTGCATTCGTGATCTGTGTTCGTTGCCGTGCTCTTGATCCATAGCGGTCTGGCTCATCCATTGGCAGATGTCTTTGACCAGCTTCGTGGCAGCTATGGTCACAGGCGCCTACATGTTCCAAGCATCCGATATCATTAAACTCAATAACCAAAAGACGTCCATTTCCCTCGGGGTGATTAGCCAGCTAGATAATCCCGTGTTCGTCGTACCGATTCACTCCTAGATTTCATGCGCAGGCTATGCCTTGTGTGATATTGTCATTGCTATTTTCATGACTTACAATGTGAGCTCTTTCTCTCTTTCGGTTATGTTCATTGACATTGATGGTACTATGTCGTAGCTTATGCGCCACAATACTAGTTTCCCTCAAACCCGAATTCTGATCACGAAGCTAATTCGTCTTGTTATTGAGACGGGATCTCTGACAGGTATTTATCCGTATCATCCACCGCCGTCACAAGGTTAAAACAGCCTACGTTTAGCTGTCGTTGCTCTTGCCGCCCTTATCTTGTTTTTTGCGTTCCCTCATCAGATTTTCTACGTGACGCCAGGCTTGGTCATATCCAAGCTATATGCCAATACCATTTACATGGTGCTGAATTCAAGAATCCGAATCATAGGTGGTCGGGATATCTATACATCTTCTACCGATATGGAGATCACGACCACTATGATGAGGGATATTACTTCCCATTCAACGCAGGGCGCACAGCGAACCCCAACGGTCGTGATAAGTAAAGAGGTATTCAGCAGTGATCATGAAGTGGGTCGAATGGATGTCAGTCATGTTGATTCGCGCACTTTACTGGAGCTGATTTTCTACCAAGGAGAAACCACAAGACAGCGATATGAGCCTCCTCACGTAACTGTTAGAGTGCATCCTTTGAGCCCACCCCGCCCTACTATTTATGGTCTTGTTGTTATACACACCGATACTAATTCATTATGCCTTTGTGCTAAGGTATTCCGCTCCCTTTACACGAGAACCCCAACGAATACGCCGTCAAGAGGTACGGAGAATGCCTATGTCCCGTACTCATGAACGACGTAATCGTCTTCAAAAAGGATACACCGCCCGACCCACGATACCTCCATTTACACGCATGCATGGCAGACGTACTCCAACGAAGCGGTGCGGGAAACCTCATCGACAAGATACTCGGATGTCTGCCCTATCGGACACGACATCCAGAAGATCTCCAAGGAGTCTTGACCACACTCGGACTTCGGTACTCGTTAATCACAGCCTTGCAGTTACCCCAGAGTGATTTCGAAGCCCTTGTCTAAATCACGTTGTACATCTATTTTGCATCAAGAAGGAACCTACTTCTTTATTCTAGAAAACGAGTATGGGCAGCAATGGAAATAGTATTGCTATATCTTGCACTCACCGAAAGATATAGATTGGACGAAGCTCGCCTGTAATTCGTTCTAGGTGCAGCGGTACACACCCATAACCTAGGAAAATTCCCACTTGGAAGAAATTCGGAACGCGGTAGTATGAACAACCAACAGTGATTGAGTTCTCCCTACCGCTCTACTACTGATGTCCCAAAGACCGGATAGCCGCTAGATTTAGACGGACGCTGGATCGTCGTGTCCAAAGTGGGGGAACTCATACGACGGTTGGCGAGAACAGGAGACAGCGCAAACGGCGTCTCCGCTCGATCGTGCTCATGATCATCCAGACATTGTTTTATCTCTGCTAGGAAATATCTCGAACAGTTCCTTCTGGTCTTAGAGATAGTCCAACAAATTCTTGAGTGCTACAGTTGAATCGATCTTGTTTCTTAAATCAGTCCTCGGAAATCTTGAATTCACGACGCAGGTGGAGTCTGAACTGTGGAGTCTGGACAGTGGATCGCCAGTGGCCACGATTCGTCTTTGAAATTGAAAAAAAAGGTCTAACAGTAACACTTATGCCATCATTTCGGATACGGGGAATCGAACCCCGAGCTGCCGCGAAACAAGTACTTAACATTCACCATGAGAGGCGGCAATGTTAGCCGTTACACCATATCCGACACTCAGAATATCAGTAAACCGTTCTAGCAAACATTGGCTACAATGCAGGGTTTGAAGCCGCCGTGGCTTATTATGTCAGCGCCGTTGGCGGTCACGAAGTCGAATTCGTCCGCCTCTCTATTCCGCACTGAACATTAAGGGCTCCATGACAAGAGGATGGATGAAGGAAACGAGAGCAGACTTGGGTTTGCGGGCAGAGAAGAAGGGCGGGATGACGCTGGGGAGGGAATGCGCGCGTAGAGATATGACAGGATCGGACGCATTAAAGAAAAGCGAGTGCTGTAACTCGATTTCGTTCGTGAAGAGGGAGTGGCTAAAAACCAGACGAGGAAGGGAGGAGTTCTACAACTTGGGTCGTTCGTCGTGCTTTGGGGATGATGATAACCAAAGATCGGTATTGAAAAGGTGGACTATTTATGTTTACGGTTCGGGGCGAGGAGAAGGGACTTTGGAGTACCATGTCCGCCTGGGGCTCTCGTTCGCGCGACTTTGTACATTGTGGACGGGGAAGACGGGGTAGAGAGAACATAGAATCCCCGAGTATAGGCATACGGGGTCGATCACTTGTATAACGCCACGCTACGATCTGGGATGTGGAGATGGCTGACTCTTCCCTTGCATTTGTCAGGCGCCCCCCCTGTCGGGGTTCCGTGATGAACTTATTCACGGGCAAATGGACGAGGGTTTAGAAGACCGCCTCTCCGATTCGTTATTGCAACTGGAAAGAGAGACTTTCGAAGTTGACCGATAGGCTGAGGGACTGTGAGAAAGGCGTTTATGTCTTTGCCTCGTGTCAGGTTGACTGTGTGCATCAAATCAGCCTGTGTGGAGCGAAGAGACTCGAGCGTCCCACCTTGGCATCTACTCTATGCCAAGAGCGATGGATGGAGGCCGGCGTTTCTCTGTGGGATGTTCAGGCTTTTGAGGATAGTACAGAACAGTCCAGGGTCATTTCCTTTCAGAGCCACGCCGAGTATACAACAGCGCAGGACGCGTATCTAGTGTTTACAAGACACGTCCATGCATTTCAGAGCCAAGTGCAAAGTGGACAAGTCACAAAAGCACCAACAATCCATGCTGGGCAAAAGTTTCCGAGTGTTCGCAAAAACAATTACACCTATGATGGAAGTGTGGGATGGAGAATCGAACTCCGAGCTTGAGAGGTAGCCGGTACACTATATCCCACCAGGTTTAGACTTGAGCTGGAAGATCTATATCTCCGATACGGCTGACATTCATCATTGGAACACGGACGACATCGTAGGAGGGGAATGAAGGGGAAAGCTTGGTCATGTGTCTGAAGGGAGTGCTGTCTTTCATAAAGGGCCTGCGCGTGAAGAAAATCAAGCACGGAAGCCGCTGTACCGGATGTGAGTGGTAAATCGGACAGAAAATGGCTCGTGATAGTAGGTAATCGGCTTGGTTGAGCATAGTAGAGATAGATGATGTTACGTCCGAGGAGGGGAGCACTAAGTTTGGCTCCAGGGGTGGAGCTGGGTCGTCGGGAACTTGGATTCGTCCGCTTTCTATGCCGCACCGCTCAATGCTCCCGACCCATGACGCGGATGCCTAAAGTGAAAAGACAGGGATTCCCCAGTGAAACAGAGAGAGATGCGGGTATTTGTTTCTGCGGACAAATTCCGTGATGAGGTAATACCAGTTCTCTGCGAATTTGGTCATGGGTGTGTGGAGAGACGAGAAGGAGTAGAATGACGCGTCACATTCTGGACGTACGTGGTGCGAGGGTTTAGGCGACCGCCTCTCTCAGATAGAAGGTTGTGTGGTGTTCGGATGCCATTGAGAGAGAGGGAAGCTTGACATGACTATCGAAAGACATGATAGGTTTTCGAGGGCAGAGGGGTTGTGCGTAACTGGTAAGGTAGACTGTGAATATCAAAATCAAGCAAGAGATGCGACCGCAGCACCTTTTCCTGCGCTAACTTGAGGACGAGGTCTTAAGATTAGATCTTATCCGCCGTACCGAACGAGACGCGAGCGCATCGATAAGTTGGTGTCTCCCTCATAAGGGGTCCGAGTGAAAAGGATAGAGGCGGGAAAAGAGAGATATAATCCTTGCAAGGCGGTTTGGTTTGCCGCTACAGGGACAGCTTCCGAGATGTCGAGCGACGACGGCTGCCTTGGCATTTCGTTATAAAGTTCAGGTGGTAGAACGAGAAGGGTACGCTCTGATAGTCGTGCCGAGTGCAGAGAAGGGTGGAGTAAGAGTCGTGTGATCCTGGCGAGTCGACGTCTGTTCGATGGCAATGAGAGTGTATCATGCCTAAACGAAGCTCGGGATGATACATATAGCGTGTGACGGTAGGGATGTCGACTCTGAGACGCGGCAAGACAGGACGCGAAGGACAAATTCAGGGCCAAAGTGGTGGTGGCGGAAAAATACCGGCCCTATTCCCCGCTTGCTTCTCTCCTTGATGGCCTCCGTACAAGTCTGTGCTCCTCCGTCTCTCTACAGCTACCCACTAAGCTAATGACGGCGCACTCCTCATCCGCTGGCAGATGCTCGCCCAGTGCGGCACCGTCCTCTTTGGCACCAACAATATCATCGCCGCGGCCCAGCAGCTCATCGAGAAGAAAGGCCTCAGGCGCCATGACGCGGACGTGCGTAATCCTTTGTCTGCCCATCCCTCCTAGCAGACACGCAGTTCACTCATACTGTCCAGCTAACATTCGCGGCGCAACCTTCGGCACTGCTTGTCGTTACACAACGCGTCCTTTGGAGGGTGTATCTCTCGTTATCTAGCGACGCATATAACGTTTTTGCCTGGAATACTGAGCTTGAGGTGGTCGCTCGGGCCTGTAAAACCATGAGCAGAGCGCTGAATGACGGTCAGTTTCTATTTCTTCCAATTCATTCGTGTATCTCTCATTTCTCGTTTGGTTAGCTACGTTTGATTGTATGTCGATTTCAACGTTCAAACCCACGGTCCAGTCAGATTCGAGTATACGTAGGGCATGCTGTTTGCTTTAGGTCGAGGTTTCAAGCTTGCATCCAAAGCTGCACTGAAGACTTCCCCACGGAAGCCAGAAAGATGCTAAAGACACCCTCAGGTATGCATCTTGTCATGGTCCCTTGACGCCAGGTGTCTCATGAGAACAATAGCGTTTTCATACTCGACAGATGCACTGTCATTGACGCCAAATATGACGATATCCTCCCGCCACCTTCGAATTGTCCCCCCGAAGGAATGCATGCAACCGACTACCCTCGCTTCATGTGCACCAATGATATGCAAACCGATGACACCGGATGCTCTGCCGCTACATCGAGGAAGATTACACCAACGATCGTCCCTTTCATTTCGTTGCGCGCCTTCGCAGATCTAAACATCATGATCCTATCAAGGCAAGACCGTTCCCATCCAGGACAGTATATGAACTGCGAGCACGACTTGGGGTGGTGTGCTCTATTATGGAACACCGCTGGCGTATCAGTGGGCCATACGACACGCCTGGGAATAGGTCAGTGCTCCTAGGCGCGTCTGTATATGGTAGTCATTGAACCGACGGTAGGAAAGCATTGGTGTCCATGGTGCAAAATTCGCGCTCCTCGGGGATTTACCATGGACAATCAGGTGGAAGACCATCTTCCGTCGCTGCGGACCTCTCATTCTCGATTTCAAGCACCCGGAACTTACCCCAAACTCCCATTGTGAAGAGATGGGATGCTTGGAGCTCGAGGAGTGGGACTCTATCTCAAGCTGTAGGGAAACAAGCGGTGTACGGTTCTTGCAACAATGTTCGGCTTGGCTTGTGCTGATAATCGTATTATTCCTGTAGTTGAGGAAGCTGCTTCGAGATTATGTGACTCAGAGCCGAGCCCCTGATACCTCGTTTCGAAGAGGATACGGACGATTCACACAATTCGACACCTGGAAGACCGGAGGTGCAGCCAGTATCGGGACGAGGCCCGAGCCGTGGAATACAGTCAAAACCTGGCGCTTTCTTCCGTGTTGGACAAATTCTGCGAATGTGGTCTCGACGGTGCTTCCATCCTTCGTCAAGAAAGGCAGGGGAACAGGCAAGGATAGCGAACAGCGCATCAAGCCACTTGTTTTCGTCTGTTCTGGAGCTTCACACCCAAGTTTGCAGTGGGAAGAGACCTATCCAACAGAATGCTGGTGTTGACTTGTTCATTGCCGTTACGTTTATGGATCCCCAGAATTTCTTCCCTTTGCCCAAGGATGACTCGCCGACTTGAAGAGGTTCGGGATGATGAACCCGCTGAGGGGGAGACGTATGCATTATTCGCTCGTGATAGGGCGCGCCTTTGCACTCTTCTTAGTACGATCGTGCTTCTGTATTCTCTGTAATGGGCTGAAAGCTGCTGCTTCCATTATCCTTACGGAGATCATTGCCCGTAAACGACATTATCATCTTCAAGGGGACAATCTATCCGGGAACACTTGTTCGAATGAGCTAATCGTTTCGACCACAGCTAGAATGGCGTCCTACCAAGCTCTAATGTTTGAGTCTGCAATGTGCATGTCACTTGACGCTTTTTGCTCGATATTTTTTCTATTTCCTCTCTTTTCTCTAGCGCGTGCGCATCTACTTATACATCAAGGTCCATTTCATCGTTCTTTATTGTCGAAGGTCGTTTGTATCTGTCCTCTGTCAATATAGGACTGGGGTCTCAGCAATAGGGCGGGTCCGTCGGTCAACGATGGCACGCACTTGTTGTCTCTTGCTCATTCGACTCCATGATATTTATCTGTCCTAGATTCAATGTATCCAAAGCATTTTCAAAGCAATAGTATCGTAGTGTCTACGTCGCAGGATGTATGCGTCCGCTGTGATTGACATCCAGTTGAAGTGCTTGGCAGATCGAACCCAGGCTGTTACGAGGATTTGTACAGCTTGAAGGAGCTCTTGGAGATAGACTTGCTATATCTAGCACTGATAGAAATGCCGAAAGATATAGAACTTGCCTGCAATTTATATTAAGTAATAGAATACCCCGGACTCGGAGGCGAGAACGATTGGACGGCGAAGAATAGGGACAGACGACGAAACATATGTAAGACTGGGATCAAGGGGCGAGGAAAAAGATTCGAGGGGGTGCCAGTGCGTCCTCATCGATGCAAAGGTAATGATTGCAAGCGCGAGATTTGGTCTTAGGTTGTATTCAAGTGGTGTGCAAGTGAGGTGAGGCGTGAGGACGGGTGGGGTGGGCTTGAAATGTGATGTTTCAGTCAGGATGAAAACCAGAACTGTCAGTGGACTTCGCCGATCTATCGAAATGTCGACCAAAATACATGGCCGTGTGATAGATCCTGCCAGAGAAGTTCATTTCTGGTGACAGCCTCCTGGCTTCTTCGAAGAATAACCTTACGCCTCGTTGCGCCCGCCCACAAGGTAGCAGGAGAATTCTGGATTGTATAGAAGGGCAGCTCTTGGATCATGTTTAACCTTTAGTCTAAACTTGCTTCAGAAGCGCGAGTGTGAGACCGAGCAGGACACTTTCACAATGGTATATGGCGGCGTTGGGGGAATCAAAGAACGCAATGGAAGGCTTCCCCCGTAACAAGCAGGAGCTTGCGAGGACGGGAGACAGTGACGGTGAACGATGGCTACTGAACTAGCAATTGAGCCTTGCTCAGAATATGCAGATACCATAACGAGACCAAATACAAGGCGAGCCGCTTGGGATGAACTTCAGCTGAAGATGAGAAGTATTTAGCCAATTAGAACTCGGTGAAAGGGTCGTGTACTACGTACTCTTGATGTATGCCTCAGTCACGGAAGAAGCGCCGAGTCATGCTTGCCAGCAGTATGATGAATCATCACCCTTCTCAAGTCGATAAGGGAAACATGTCCGAGGCCGGCATATTGTATGACCTTTGCTAATGTATTGATAGCGTCAATGACCGCAGGCTTCCGAACACTGCGCGTGCCGGCAAGTTTGCAAATGGCTGTTGAAACAGGTCGGATAGACGCAAATTTTGGAAAGGCGGGCGGACTACCACTGGCGTTCATATTGTTAAACCCGAATGTCGCGTTCGAATGAACAAGATACTGGATTGCTGATACATTTACGAAGATGTGGCTTCTCTTCTTCTTTCACTCACAGGGAGGTTCACCCGTCGTCGTCCGACGTCGACGACGCGACCGAGAGGAAGCGAGGGATCCCTGAGAGTTTGGAAAGAGGGCGGCCGACACGCACGACAAGCTTGCTGCATAGTAAACTCTTTGAGCACTTGAAGTGAGGAGGATATGTCGGTTGTGGGTCCACAGAAGATGGTCTTTTAGTTGTCTACGGGGAAGCCTTGAGACTTGAATATTGAAAGTACTGCGTGGTGGATGCTGAGTACCGTCCTGACATTCCTTCAGTCGGTGTCAAAGCATAGCGCGTGGGGAGCGCTTACCTATGTCAAATGCGTCGTATGGCTCACCTCGGATACCAGAATATCGTAACGTTCCATGATTCATGGAAAGGGCAGACAACCATGCCTCCCCACACCATTCTCGCAGCCCATACTCCCAATGAGTCTGGATGGTTCAGGCCTTGCGTGGTGGCATATAGAATGACTTGCATATAATCTGCAATACAGGGCGACAAACTTTGCTCGCTACCATCTTCACGACAAAATGTCGTCCCTGAGGATCATCGCTACGGAATCCTACAACGACATGAGTATGGTGGTGATACAGAGACAAAAATACTAATTGACCTCATTTCGGCCTCTTTGTTCGGTAATACCGGGTATTTACCAGTAATCCCGGGTAATACTCGGGAAACATCGGTAATCATCCGTATTACCGGGTAATACCCGGTCATTTGGGACCCGGTTTCCGTCGGTATTTCCCGTTATTACCTTCAACCCGGTAATCACTCATACTTGTAAATACCTGTCCATACCTGCCAATACCACTCCATTGCTATCATAGGTAACCAGGGTGTTCCGGGGTCCCGCCACATGACTCCATGCCTTCCCCTTTCCCCACTTACATTGTAACGAGTTCCACGACTTTATAATATTATTCCTGAGTATCATACTGTCTCATGATCGTCGCAGAGCTATCAGCCATGCCTGAAGATGGCAACGCACTCAGTCAGGTCCCACTCATTGAGCATGTAACTTTAGATACACGGGCGCTGGACTTCCATGACTTCTCTCAATCTAAAGCTGTTGTTCCGATTGCCTTTGTCACAACTTTTTCAGTGCTTACTACTATTATTAATCTGTGTATATGGACTCCATTACATATTTGTGGCGAGTAACTGCCTCTACAACTAGGACAGCATGGTCCCCTGCCAAACCCTCAAAACAATTCCATAGCACTCTGGCCGTTTCCTCATGACCCGTCCTCAGATAGAAGTGGAGGTGAACACACACCTCTGCTCCTGCCTTACCACCCAACCGCCTGACCAGGAGCATATCTATATCCCGTAAACGCATCTTGACATCTGATGAGACCTGGAACTCCAGATGTCCCGACAACAGGTGGATGTGCACCTTAACAGACTGTAGTCATCATGAATCCAAATGGCTGAGAGCATGCCAAAGGTACAGCAGTTCATCGCCGTCCTCTGTAATGGCCACGGACAGCGTGACATGCTCCAGCACCTCACAATCATACAGATCCAGGTTGATATCCCAAAATTCACCAGGGTGATCTGTTCCATATTGATGTCAGGTCAGGATATTAGCCATCGAATACAGACAGTGACACGTACTCAACGCGAGAGTCAGCACTTGCAGCGACACGGCATTTGCATCGATGATGTCAATGCCGGACCACCAGCCGCGATCCCCCATCATGCCTAACGTCAGTTGTTGGAGGTTGTCTGCACTGACAAACCATTGGCCCCCTCGATCCGCATTCAGCGCCTGCCGCATGTCGAGATGTAAAACCGACAACGCCTATGGGAGATGGTGAAGGCTCGGTTCCTCTTCCACTGGTTCGTCAGTGCTCGGTACAAACTTCGTCTCCCCACCGTGGATGGCCAAGCGTACAACGTTGGGCACCGCCTGCAGCAGGCAACCTAACACCACGAACGAGAGCATACAGTCCACTAGATCAAGTCCGCGCAATGCAGACATGGCAAACCAGTCGACTGGTTTGTCCAGCCACACATGCCTCAAGCACAGTCTGTCCACGTTGGGTAGGAGCGCCATCACCCTCCACAATGCCTCTGGGCGCAGGAAATTGGCACACCAATGCAACTCTTGCGCCACCAGTCCATCATTTTGGTGTCCAGCCCCACTGAAATGCCTCATGGCAGCTTCTGGCAAATGACTGCTGTGGTGGAAGTCGTGAATCAGGATCCTTTTCACTGACAGGTAACGGGCTGGCTCATAGAAACGTCGACATACCCCCATGAGCTCTTCCGTCCACCTGGGGTTGTCGATAATAGTCTCGGCGAATATCAGTGACAACACATCATCGGGAACCTGCACAGTTATTAGACCCTAAGCTGACCATCTCTGCAGCTGGCTTACGTCGGTAAATGTCGTGAGAGCAGCCATCTGCGGGAACGAGAATAAAGTTTGGACATTGTGGTTAACTCCACATTCAGGACATCGCGCTCCAGTTCCCGTTGGTAGGTAGATGAAATTGATGGGACTGGGGATATTGAGCAGGACCCTCTTGACATGAGGACATGCCGACCACACCACGGAAACCCTTCCTACTAACTAAAGCGTCTAGATTATTGTTTCACCCTTGCCATATGGTCGCTTACAATGCAGATTTGCTTTCTCGATGAATTAGGCACCCTCGGTAATATAAATAGCAGCATTGACTTATCTGTGGAGCCATGCCAAGTCAGGGTCTGGACAACCTTTGTAGCTAAAATTACGTGCGGATCGCCCTTCCAACGTACGATCAACGCGCCGAACATGACCTCCTCTCGTCACCAGTCATCCACCCTCCAGAGAGCACCAACATGTACGGCGACAGTCAACATGCAATCCTGGGAGATAGGACCAACGTGTATGACAACAATAATGGTGGGGTCCCCAACCGATGCGTTTCTGTTTCACTCGGCGAGCTCATCTGTGTATTTCGAAAGTGAATACCGGCAATGACAACGATTTGGCTAAGAAGGCATTGGCAGCCCAAGAGTACGAGGCACGAGTCGCGCGGATACTGTGTGTACGTGCACATGCTGCAGGTACATCTCCGTTTCTTGCCTCGTCCATCATTGACGGGCCGATTCCAGCACGTCTCGCAGAAGCGGCCTGCGAGACCGAGAAATACTGACACTGCAAGCTATTTGATTGGGTCTCTAAGGTACAGTGGAAGCCTCAGGTGAATGCAGATGACAGCAGTACATTGCCATTGTTGGCGACAGAGGGGAATGGAAAAAAGTATAGGTTACGCAGACGCATGTCATCGACGACATCGGTATCGAGATCAGAACCCCCGGTACGTGCACTGCCTCCTCCCCCCCCGATTGACAACAATACTGAAGAGTGTACTGCACTCATCCAGGATCCTCAACACGATGCAGAGTCCACACCGTTAGACATATCTGCCGCCGCCTCCCAACCACTGTCGCCGGAGGTTATTTCGCTGTTGGAGATGCTGGCACCTACTCTCAGTCGTCTGCAATCGTCACCCCAGATTGCACCCATTGAGATGCAGTAATTGGGAATACGCTGACAATAACGGCGACAATACTATGGTGACACATTGACAACATATACACATTGACATCGAAATGCAATAGTACAATCACATATGAGCCGAGTAGGAACGATAGCAGCATTTAGCCAACGTGTTAGGTGCTTGATGTGGACGACATTCGCGTGCAGCCGAGAACAGGAACGGGGGGAGTGAGTTAATGGACCCAACGAAACGATAGCTAACGAGGGAAGGCTGGCATGCTCAAGTCAGTCGAGGCCAGTCGCGCCTGTAAGTCATCACATACATGCAAATGCAAGTGATACTCCTCTGCACGCCCATTGCAGAGCGTACCAAGTTCTCCCATTCCCAACGATGTGTTCATCCCCGATCTGTGCTGAAATTGCGAAGTTCAGGGTCAGAGAGCCATCCTAGATGGACGGTTTAGCCATACCAGGAGATAGGCCGACTATGTCATGCCTATCACCATCTTAGCAACAGGTCTGTTCAGCTAGGCGGCATGTTCAGGTGGGGAAGAAAGAGCAAGGTTAAGTACCAAACAGACGCATCCAAATAAGCCGTTGGGATCATGGAACTGTTTCAGGATGTATAGCCTGTTTAGAAAGATCTTTTGTGGTCAGTTTAGTATAGTGGTAGATTGGTCTTGCTGTTTATGACATAATTTTTGTTTATTTTAGGTGTTAGGTTCGGTCCTTCTTGGAGCCACTTCTATTTTTCCAGTCTGATTTCCTCACAATACTCGCCGCTTATAATGGGAGAGTCAGCGAGATTGGGGCCAAACCATGCCTTAGCGACTGGTTATCCAGGCCCATTGCAAACTTTCTGTTCTGACTCCGAATCGGTGTTCTCGTTCCGCTCTGCGGGACCAGGAACCTCTCCGAATATTTTCAAATCAAACAAGGTACATATCTCCATTTCATTTGGTCCTCCTCACCCTATCCCCTCCATGTCGTCCTCGCTTCGCCAACCTCCCACAGCAACCACAGAACCTGCCTCTGACAACGACGGTATTGTGCCGGTTGGTCTTGCATTCCGGGCGCTTGTCCAGGTGAGAGTCGATCTCTCCAGTGCTGTTCAGTGCCATAACGGACTCTACCAGGAAAATCAGGACCTAGTGCATTGCTTGGATGAACTAGAATGCGCGCTCAATGACCTCCGGCACCGTGGTGAGATCGCCGAGAGGGCACATCAGCGATTGGTACGTCCTTGCATTTCAATTACCAATGTCCTTCCCAGATCTTTCGCAGGATTCTGTCCTTCAGGTTGAGCTGCAATGTCTCCGCTGTCACCACATAATGTGGATGCCTTATCAGTATGCTCTTCGCCTGGTTTTTGTGTCTACCATTCTCAACCCTAAGGTGACTTCTTCGCAGAATACAGTGTGGGCATAGAGTTTGCTCCGCCTGCTGTACCGCGTGGTTTCAGGAGCAGGACACGGCGTTCGAGAGGCAGCATCCCGGTTACAATTCAAGAGCGCCTGTACCATTACCCTCCCTCTATTATCATCTCGCCGCTGTGGGTCATGCAGAGCTTTGGGAAATTGCAGTACTCTTCTTCCTGCTTTTGCATCCTCCAATGACACAACCACGGTATACTTGTCCCTGTTGCACCAGGGAACTCACGATCCCTCCCTTCTAAAATCATCCTCTCAGGAACCTCATTTACATGTGGGCTCAACTTTGAGGGCACCCCACGCCTCCGACCGTTCTGAGAGACGACCGAGGAGTACCGCATAATCAGCCTGAGGCGCAATGGCCCTTCCTATTGCACTACCTGCACGTAGCCTCCCATATCTGACGGGTAAGTGTTATTCCGTTTGAATCCTCGTTATCGGCGCTGACTTCTCCTGTAGCGATATGTCGGTGGATAGCAACTCAGATCACTGTGGCGTTGCCTCTTGGGTTCGATGGGAAAGCTCTGATACTAGGGACGAGACAGGGTGGTGCGAGAACTAATGAAATAGTGACTGTAATTTGTACGTGAATGGCATATAATACATCTCCGCTTGGGGCCTGATCTCCGGGAGACGAGGACTTAAAAGACGTTCCATGTCTGAGCGCCGTTGACCCAATAAACTTGTTATCCTCCATTTTCTTCCATCAATCTGTGGGTATCAGCTTGGATGCCTCCGATGCTTCGTCGCAAGCAACTCGTCTCAAAGGTGAGTCGCCCCACCTTCCCTGTGTGCCCTAACGCTGGACATACGCTCGTCGCTGAAGAGAATCCCTCTGACATTGTCGGGGATTTTCGAGGGTCCGTGGTGACCCTCGAAACACTCTGCTGACCAGGCCCTGTCTGTTCAGAGATGCTGGCCGCTGGTTGGTCTGCTATTTGCGACCGAGTCTGTCATCATCGGGACATCCAACGCCGATATCAAGAAGACATCTCCTTCCTCCAGGTAGAGCTGCATCGAGCTAGCGAGCGTGTTGCAATCCTCGAGCAGCGGCTGCAAATGCAGATAGCGTATACACGATCAGTGAGTTTTCCAGCAGTCTGACCATACCACTTATCTTACCAGTGGTACTTATAGCTCTCATGTCGACGCAGAAATGCCGCTCGACATGCTGGACGGGCAGAGGATCAGTTAAAACACGTCGAGGAGCAGCGGGCCCATGATGAAGACCTGTTTAATGCCCAATGGGAAGAGAACAGTTCCCTGAGATTTCATCTGGCGAGGTTGCAATTGCGGGAGTGTTACAATTTAACCACTTTTATTCTTTTTACTTACATAACCCGGCTCACCGGACCGCTTATCATACAGACACCGAGTTGGACTCGATACTACGCACTACATGGCATAGTAGCCACTTCCACCTAGCACCCTATCGTGTGACAGTGTGCCAGGTTGAAGTGGCAATCGCTTCGATATTGTGTGCTCGAACTTCTATCTCACACGAACGACTTATAGTTAGAACCCTCAATTTAGTATTTAAGTAGCTAAGCTCTCACTAGATATACTCTAGCTTCGAGCTAACGTTTAATCTATACTGAAACCATTGCCTTATCTATTGCTAAGACTAAAAACTTAGCCTTCGCTCTCAATCGCTAAAAGAACTCAACGGTGACTGCCCGAACGCGAGACAGCCGTTGTTTATCTTTGATTGGAGTTCGGGTCTAACAATTAGCTCGAAGCTTCCCCTGGTTCCTTAACCAGAACCTCCATGTTAACGACACTCCAGGCAATCTTAATTGCAGTCTTTTTCGGCGTCGGGACCGCCCTCTTTGCAGCAGCAGTAGTGCTAGCAGTATTGCATGAGTATGGACTATACCCTCGCCCTCGACGAAACCAAATACGCTACCCCCCACCCGCCATAAACCATGTCATCCCACAGCAGCCACCACCATTCCACTTCTACCCACCCCTACCTAGGCGAAGAACCGAGACAGTCGACGAGTACCCTCGCGTCGTCAACGAGCGAACCACGCAAGATGACGTTCCTAGGGAAATGGAAGTCGGCATTCAAGAAGGAAGCACTAGAGACACTGCCAGAGCAAGGCACTCTACTGCACAGGATTCTGCAACCGGCTCTGCCGGCCATACCCCCCATCCCTATCGACCAGCTCCTGCCGCTAACGCAGCAGACCTGGCAAGATACCTCGTTCGACTCGGCCTGGGGGAGGTCGGTGACGGAGCAACTCCAGTTTCAAAGCAACCTGCCAGCGACGGTCTTGGGAATTCACCAGCCAACCCCACACTCAACCTTACCGAGCTATGGGACAACGTCAACCTTCCACCCACAGCCTTTTACCCCAGAAGAGGAAATCCATATCGACGAAGAACTCCAGAGCCGGAGTGTCTACCAGAGCAGCCCGTCCAAATCACAGAGCAGCCTCCAACACCCCCAATCTCGCCCAGAGAGTCGACGCCAGAGTTCGAGCAGCGACCAGAGAGCTCGAGCCAGGCAAGACTCTGTCCACCTCGTCCACCCCGAAGGAGGCACAGGCGAGAGGAGAGCATCGGCTACGACCCTGTTACCGGCCTCAATTCAGCAGATAGAACCCGGATCGACGACGCATGGGCACGGTCAGACACCCCCAGGCCAAGATACAGGCCAGAGGAGAGCGTCGGCTATGACCCCATCACCTTCCTCAACCAGCATGACAGGGACAGGAGAAGACGAGAGGCAGAGCGAGCCACTGCGTTCAGGGCGGTCGATGTTGCCGCAGGACGCATCAGTCCCGACGACAGCGACGCAACTGAGGTACTCCCCGAGGCAGAGCATATCAACGGAAATCCTTGGGGAAGTCCCACCGCCTCACCAACTCCCCCACCCCCAGAGCCCCGAAACACTCCGCCGGCCGATCACCCCGATAACCATGCCCCGGGCTCTCTACCTCCTCGCCACGGGTAAATTAACCCGAATTCCCGAAATACTTTTCTATGCCCCGTTACTTGACTTATTTAATTATTTCCAAGAAGAGCTATTAGCGGATCAAGACTGGGCCAGAACCCCAGCCGGAGTTGATTACGCTCATTTCGGATATAGCTATATCCTAAAGGAAGAAGCCAGGCACTTCGCCCATCAGGCTTACAATATAATCCATCCGGATCAACCCATCCAGGTCCCCGCTCGCTACCAACGACCAAACTACCAATATCCAGAAGCGGACACTCCTGAACCCATGCCAGACGAACCACCAGTACCGCCTCGACGGGCCGAAATACCCACTACCTACTATTCGGCCCCGAGCTACGTTTATCCTCAGGGGTACGGACCACCAGGCATGCAAGCACTGCCTAGACTCTTCGCGGCCACAGACGACGGCGCCGGACCGCCAGGTCCGCCACAGCAGCCGATTCCTGGCCCCGTACAGCCGGTGGCCCCACCCGTAGCAAGAAGGTGGGCACCACCACGATATCCCCTGCCACCAGGACCACCAGAGCCACCCACTCCCTGGGTTCTCGCCGAAGATGCTCAGGGACCCTGGGCGTCGCTAAAGCCCGAGATGGTCAAGGTTCCCGAGAACTTCAACGGCAACTCCAACGATATTGCCCGGTTCTTCTCCCAGTGCGACATGTATTTCTCCGTATTCAACCAATACTTCCGATATCATCCGCATAAAGTCATCTTCTGCGCGTCACGATTCGGAAAAGACGCTCAAGTTTGGTGGGAACTATGTGCAAGGGAACTCGGAAGGAACCCCAACGGAGATCAGCTGTACCCAGAGTATGAGAACTTCGTGGGCGAAGTCAGACGACGATTCTGGAAGGACGCCAATGCAGAGATCAAGTTCACACAGTGGGAACGACTGCAACAGAGCACCTTCCCTGATGGCGACTTGTTCTTCCAGCAGTTCGACTCGCTTGCATTCGAAGCAGGGGTTATCGGAATCGACCAGATGATGGTGGCACAAGTAAAGAAAGCGTGCCGTTCTTCCACCAAGGACATCATCTATGCGTCGGACGCCGATCCCCCACGTAACTATTCCGAGTGGAAGCATCGCATACTCCGCATCGATCACAACTGGAGGACGAAGAAAGCAGAGTCTAGCGGAGGGATTAAAGTGACGGACTGGAAACAGCAGGCGAAGACAAACCCGCCATGGAAAGGAAACCAGCAGCAGCAGCAGCAGCAGCAGGCCAACGTCCCGGAAAAGAAAACCGGAACTGGCACTATATATGGAGGCAGAGGGAAGCCCATGGACATCGACGCTCTATGCGCCAAGGCAAAATGCTACAGATGCGGAGAGCTCAGACATTTCAAGCGGGACTGTCCCAAACGCACCAGGACGAAAGAAGAACATCTACGACGGGTCGAATATTACTGGGACCACGTCGCGACGAAGGAGAAGACGGACTCAAAGATCGAGGAGGTAAAAGACAACGCCGAGCAGTAAACGATTCGACTGCCTCGGCCAAGGACTTAGTTTCATCCGGTACGCACTTGTCGCCCGCTAGTCAGGCTTATTGTACTTCTGTAGTGTCAAACATGCATTCGAATATACCCCTTTGCGACTTCGCTACCAAGACAGAGACTAAGGAAGAATCGAAACAGGACGTCGGGACATCACCACCGACTAAACGTTCGGCGAGTAACTCATCACGAGCGAAAGCGGCGAATGAAAAGGCACCCATCATAGTGCTACCCGTTGTAACAGCGCCTAATAAGCGACTGGATGGGACAGGGGAACAAGCACCTTCATTGAAGGGACATGCCCCCTCTGAAGCAGAGGAACCGGTTTCCCCTGAGGCGGCTCTACGGGGTCCCGGCCTCGCTGGGAGTTTCGAGGGAATAGCTTCGGCGAAACCTCCCCTGGTAAAAGAGAACACCGCGTGGCTACCCACAGCTATGGACGACCTGAACACCGTGCGCAGCGGGCGAACCCGACAAGAGGGCCCCAGGAGCGCGACCCAGCGACAAGACAAGGACTGGGACCAGGTTGGCGGAGGCCCCGGGACAGGTGAGCGGAACGATTCGCATAGTCCCAAGGAGGAGGGTGAGGCTGTTCCGCATTCTGCTACGGTCCAAGTGCAGCCCATCGTCGCTACTCGCGGCGACTCCTCGGTCAAGACGAACTTGCTGCTAGAAACCAACACACCACCGGGCGATCCCAATGAAGGCGCACATGTGGCAAGAACCGTTGGATGCGCAGCGGCCCCGACCAAGGCAGCCGAACGGAAGGAAACTGCTAGCGCCCAGGCAGTGAAAAGGGGGCCTCAGGTACAGTTAGAGGAGATTCCCGATGAAGAAGATGATACGAGTTTCCGGCGAAGTCAAGAAGCTAACCAAATTCCTTCTGTAGCCCCTGAGGTGACCCAGTCGACGGTAGCCAAACCAACAGGTTCCGGCGCGAAGACTGAGAAGGTCCCGCACGAGTGGTTAAAGCCGTTTGGAGCTGAATGGACGTTACGCGGGATTAAAGACGCCAGAACAGAATCGGAGGCAAAAGCAATCCTAAAGAACTGGATTCACAAAGCACGAGCAGAGGAAGTGGTGGACGAGCTGCTAGAAGGACTGAAGGGAGCCACGCGCATCAATGCACTAGAATGGATGGAGGAACTACGAGAGCCTAGACGCTATATCTGTCGAGTAAGCGGAAGCGAGAAAGCCCTAACAACCGACGTCAAGATTGAAATACCCGGCCGTACTCCCCGGATCCCCTCCTCAGCTTTAGTCAACAGTGGCTGTACCAGTAGCGCCATCAGCCGAGCGTTCGTCGAGAAACATAACATTCCTACCCACGCGACAGCAGCGCCCATTACCGTATATAATGCGGACAGATCAAAAAACAGTGCGGGACGGATCACCGCCTTCGCTGAACTACGCATCATCATCGGAGATCACGCCGAGCGCATAGATCTAGCCGTCACTGACTTAAAAGACCATGACATATTCCTAGGGCATGATTGGCTAATCAGGCACAACCCGCTGATCAATTGGCGGACCGGAAAGATGATGTTTGCCCGATGTCAATGCCGTCATGTCCCAATCCCACTACCAGACGCGGATCCATATGACAAGTGGGATGAGGAGCTGGAGGAAGGTGACACTATCCTAGCGATAAGCTTTGAAGAAGCTATTCGCATCAGGGCAATGAGACATGTAGCCAATGACCTAGCAGCCGAGGCAAACGTGAAGAAGGAAGCCAAGACGTTCGAGGAAATGGTCCCCGAGTGGTGCAGAGACTTCAAAGATTTATTCGATAAAGAAAACTTTGATGATCTGCCAGAACCTAAACCCTGGGACCATGCCATCGAACTCATTCCCAACGCAAACGCCAATCTCAACTGCAAGGTATACCCACTAAACCGAGCGGAGCAGGAAGAACTCGACAAGTTTCTTGATGAGAACTTGTCTAGTGGAAGGATACGCCCATCCAAGTCACCCATGGCATCGCCCTTCTTCTTCGTTAAAAAGAAAGATGGCAAGCTAAGGCCAGTCCAAGACTACCGGAAGCTCAATGAGATGACGATCAAGAACCGTTACCCTCTTCCCTTAATCTCCGAGCTCATGGATAAACTGTGCGGCGCCAAATACTTCTCCAAACTCGATGTACGATGGGGATACAATAACGTCCGAATCAAAATGGGAGATGAATGGAAGGCAGCCTTCAGAACGAATCGTGGCTTGTACGAGCCAACGGTCATGTTCTTCAGGCTTACCAATTCGCCCGCCACCTTCCAATGGATGATGAACGATATCTTCAAGAATCTCATCGCATCGGGGAAGGTGACCATCTATCTGGACGACATCCTTATCATGTCCAAAACTAAAGAGGAGCACCGCCGTATCACAAGGGAAGTGTTAGCAACTCTAAGGAAGCACAAGTTGTTCCTTAAAGCCAAAAAGTGCGAGTTCGAGGTCCTGGAGACGGAGTATCTAGGCGTCATCATCAGCGAAGGGAGCATCCGCATGGACCCGGTCAAGATCAAAGGCATTGCCGACTGGCCGGTACCTACTAAGAAAAAGGAACTCCAATCCTTCTTGGGATTCACCAATTTCTACCGACGCTTCATCAAAAACTACAGCAAAATTGTGAAGCCCATGACTCAGTTAACAGGGAATGATGCATGGAGATGGGGAGAGGCGCAGCAGGAGGCCTTTGAGCAGCTAAAGAAACAACTAGCGGAGGACGTCATACTCGCGGTACCAATAAACGAAGGGAAATTCCGAGTAGAAGCCGACGCTAGCGAGGGAGCCATTGGCACAGTCCTCTCTCAAGAACAGGACGGCAAATGGAGACCCGTATCGTTCCTATCAAAGTCTCTCTCTGTTACGGAACGTAACTATGAGATCTACGACAAGGAACTTCTTGCCATCATGCTCGCCCTTGAAGAATGGAGGCACTATCTTATGGGTGCTTACCAGGACTTCGAGATCTGGACGGATCATCAAAATCTCCAATACTTCTGAAAACCCCAGAAAGTGAATCGACGCCAAGCTCGATGGATCACCGAGTTAGCAGAATACCATTTTACCCTTCATCACAAAGCCGGTACCGCCAATAAAAAGGCCAACCTCCTCTCTCGACGCGCAGATCATGACCAGGGACAGGACGACAACGACCAAGTAGTAGTCCTGTCTCCGGAACACTTCAGAGCAATGATCATGCCAACCGTCGAAGAGACCCACCAAGGCGTACAAGTAGCCACAAAGAACAATCGCCTCTGGGATCGAGCCGTTGTGGGCTCTCTCGACCATGACAGAGGAATGAAAATGACAAACGGACTCATCTGATACGACAGTAGAATCTATGTCCCGCGAGATCATACACTCCGCAGAGAAATCATCGCTCGATCCCACGACCACATCACCGCTGGACACCCAGGCATCAAAAGACTAAAGAACTCGTTCTAAGAGAGTTCTGGTGGCCGAAAATGAAGAAAGACATTGAAGCCTACGTACGAGCCTGCGAAACTTGCCAGCGAGCGAAAAGCAGCAACCAAGCCAAGGCAGCACCATTACACCCCAACGAAATACCATCTCACCCCTGGACCCACATTTCCGTGGACATGGTCACTGGATTGCCGCAGAGCAACGGACACGACGCAATCATTGTAATCGTCGACCGCTTCTCGAAGGAAATCATCCCTGTCGCATGTTCCACGGAATTATCATCGGAAGGATGGGCAAAGATCCTTCGAGACGAAGTATATGCTAAGCATGGGATGCCCCAAGTCGTCATCTCAGATCGAGGAACCGTATTCGTATCCAAGTTCATGAAGGACCTATACGATCTTCTCCAGATCAAGGGAAACGCCTCAACCGCCTACCACCCACAGACAGACCGACAGACCGAACGGGTGAATCAAGAAATTGAAAAATACCTTCGCATATTTGTCAATCACCTCCAAACCAACTGGGCAGAATGGCTCTCTCTCGCTGCATTCGCACACAATAATCGCAAACACTCCTCTACTGGCAAAAGTCCATTTGAAGTCAACTACGGCTTCAATCTGAACGTATTACCAGGAACCAAATCCACTACCCCTTTCCGCACCCCCGCTTCTGACACCTTTGTCTCCAAAATGCAAAAAATCCACACTGACGCCCAAAAATCACTCGAAAAGGCGGTGGCACAAATGAAAGCGCAATACAACAAAAACAAGCGCCCAGCCGTCGAGTATAAAGTAGGCGACAAGGTCTGGCTTGACACAACAAATCTCCACCTTCCCCGACCAAAAAAGAAACTCGACGACAAATGCACAGGCCCCTTCAAAATCAAGAACAAGAAGGGTGCCTCCGCATACACTCTAAAATTACCCGCCAACTGGAAAATTCACCCTACCTTCAACGAGTCATTACTTACTCCCTACGCTCCACCAGCATTTCCCAACCAAGAACAACCCCCTCTGCCTCCACCTGACCTAATAGACGGTGACGAACTCTATGAAGTCGAAAAGGTTCTAAACAGTAGGCAATGAAACGTTCGAGGGCGACTTGGAGAACCATCGAGAATAACAACAGACTACTTTGTCAAATGGAAGGGTTATGGACCAGAGTCAAACAGCTGGGTATGGGAGAATGATATGGATGCCGACGAGTTAATCGAAGACTTCCTCACGGAACACGTCGACGGGATAAACGCCACAGAAATCGTAACATCGAACAAAGCCGTCACCATGATCCTAGATCACAAATACGACGGTGAAGGCAATGTTCGATACCTTGTCCAATGGACGGATGGATTCCAAAAGTGGGTCAAAGCCCTCAAACATTACAACTTTGAGTGGCGGAAACTTCTACAAGACTATTGGAATAACGAATCCGACGAGGGAGAACCACCGATTGGAGATGAGGAACAGCTTGACAACCCATATGGAGGAGAGGCAAGAGGAATGCACCAACCAGACTTCGAAAACGACTGGAGTGGACCATAACGGCAGTCGGGACGCCTGCCTTAAGAAGGGGGTAATGTTACGATTTAACCACTTTTATTCTTTTTACTTACATAACCCGGCTCACTGGACCGCTTATCGTACAGACACCGAGTTGGACTCGATACTACGCACTACATGGCGTAGTAGCCACTTCCACCTAGCACCCTATCGTGTGACAGTGTGCCAGGTTGAAGTGGCAATCGCTTTGATATTGCGTGCTCAAACTTCTATCTCACACGAACGACTTATAGTTAGAACCCTCAATTTAGTATTTAAGTAGCTAAGCTCTCGCTAGATATACCCTAGCTTCGAGCTAACGTTTAATCTATACCGAAACCATTGCCTTATCTATTGCTAAGACTAAAAACTTAGCCTTCGCTCTCAATCGCTAAAAGAACTCAACGGTGACTGCCCGAACGCGAGACAGCCGTTGTTTATCTTTGATTGGAGTTTGGGTCTAACAGGATCATATCGAGTAGGGTAAACCCCTTTGTCTTGTGAAGGAGATACTCAGACTCAAAGCAGAGGACAAGATGGCATAAATTGGGTAAAATCAAGGAAGGAGCAAGGATCTTGGAAATGCCATCCCAGTCCAGACCGAGTTTGAGTTTGAGGTGGGAGATCATAGAACATGCCTGTGATGAGAAGATGTTGCTGATCAAGGCTGATGGTATGTCCACACACATACTCAAGCTCTCGAGACGACATCCAGATCGACGGAGGAAGGGAGCAATGCCGGACGACGACGGTGATCCCTCACGAACTTCAACAATGGTGAGGCTTTGGAGCATCGGTGCTGTTAGGAGACTGAGGGTATCTGAATCCTCTACGTACAATTCGCAAAGCTCTGCCATAACCACCAGTGCCGCATCTGTCAGCAACATCTCCCTGGATGGTATGTGACACATTCTAAGCTTTGGTAGCTGGGAAAGGAGCTGTAGATCTTCTACACAAGTGATATATCCGGAATAATGAGTTATCCCGGACAGTAGCCTGACTTGGTCGATCCCCTGGCTGTGAAGAGTTGCTTGCCATAGCTGTGGGGCTTTCAAACACATATCCGAGGACATGTCCAAAGGACTGTCGTCATCATCAAAGATATCTATTTCAATTGTCTGCAGGACGGGAAAATGCGACACAGATTCCAAGTGGTGCATATGGTGGATGTTGATTTGAATACACACATTCCTCCATCGATGGCAGGATTGAACGAGTAAGGACATGATTTCGCCGTATTCTGCGAGATTGGGGCTATAATAGATGGCCACCAGACTGAGAGGGTGTTCGCCTGTGCACTCGAGATATGCCTGTAATATCTCAGAAGCGTGCTTGGAGAAAGGTGACTTCACCAAGACACACCGAGCCCAGGATGCTGGTGAGGTGTGTAGAATGTCTCTCCAAAGTCCACAGACGCTACCCAAGACCCAAAGAGGCCCAGTCATGTCTAGACTATCATGTGTGCTCTCATCCTCTTCTGCATGATGATCATCCTGCCACCAAGAGTCGCAAACAGAATGGAAGATTTCAAGGAGAATATCTTGGGGAAGACGACAGACAGGCGCGAATACCGACTTGTGACTTTCCACAGATTTCAGGACAGCATGAAGCCGCACATTGTACCAAAACCCCAACCGTTCTAGCTTCACAATTTCTTCGTTTATCGAGGCATGGTCGGATTCGAGCAATGGCCATGACCCACGTAGAATCTGTGAAATGAGGCTGTCGGAATCTTTGAGAGTTTGTGACTGTTGCTCAGGAGAAAGGGGATCAATGAATTCGCAATTGCTGCAGGTGAGACACGACATTGAGATGTGAATCCTGGAAGATGACTTAGGAAATCATTGGAGAAAGATGGTCTTGTATACCGACTTTCGCTACAGAACAAACAATGTTAGGCTGGTAAGTCGCGTTATTATAGATAGTCATGTAACTCGTACCTGCGTGTAAGAAATTGAATGGATGAACAAAAGGAACACATGTGCCACTCAAATAAATACTCCCAGCCCGGGTCCCGGCAATCCAGCCGAGCTTCGCTACTGTGACGTGCATTTGAATTCATGATTCTCCTAACATCATTGTTAGGCGGTGAACATCCTCTAATGGCAGCCACCCGTATCTTCTGTGATCTCAGTCTATGCCTATTCAGTCTCACTCATGTTTTTTCACATCATCGGAGCAGTTCAATTCCCCAGATGGCACAATCCTTTCATTACTGCATAAACTTGTAAACCGCCAACATTCTCAGGTGACAACCAACAAGGTGTAGAGTACGACAAATACAACAGAGCTCGTAAAGCAGTCTCAGGTTTGCCAGCGCAATAACGATTGATCATGGTCTATCTCAGCCTCTATATTCCAGGGTCGAAATCGACTACTTCCACCATACTTTAAACAACGACGTCCCAGTAGAGGTTATCTTCTGGCATGAAAGAGAGGACTATCAGCCAATCGAAATCCCATCAACTCTGGTGCCACTGGGGCCAACACAATGGACTATCTCTTCGTCCAAGCACGAGAACTTCGAGGGCGACACCCCAAAGTGGTTGACTGGCTTGGGTGGGCCTGGGATTGTTGTTGCTATCCCGTCTGCTATGCTCGATTGTACACACAATGTACATTATGTCACCCAGCCACATGCACTTGCAAAAGCATCAGTCAACTGGCTTTAGCATGGCTCAGGTATTTCATACTATGGCCGTGTCCACTCCCTCTGCATGTACCTTGCACAATCTGACTTTTGTTACTATGTAAGTACTAGTGAAACCGCTAAAATGGTAACCACTCGACTCGAGCAGCTGCTTTCCGACCTACAAAAACAAGTCTTTTTCACCGCTTATAGGGATCTGACCTAGACCATCTCCTAGCTGCTACGACATTGTCCGATCACAGGCATAGTAGAACTCAGCTTTCTTCAGAGTTGACAGGCAGCCTTGGGATCTTTCACATCCTCGGATCGTTAACTCCCGACTAAACACAGATCAACCCATCACGCAAGAACTATGTCGGCCCTGTGGACCTGTATTCAGTTCCGGATGACGAATGCCATTGCTTGCAACTTGGCGACTTTAGGATGGCGACTAGGGTAGGTGAACCACGAGAATGCCTATGGTGGCCAGTACTTTATTGTCGTCAAAGAGGGTACACTGCCCGACCCACGATACATGCATGTATGCATACATACTACAACGAGGAAGGCATCCTTGACCACACTCGGACTTTGGGGTACTCAACAATCACAGCCTCGCAGTTACCCCACAGAACCCTTGTATAATCATCCATTTTGTTACAAGCAATGTCCAGTTGGAGAGCACATGCCGAACCTACTATATTGCAGGTTGTTTTGAAAATGGATAGACTATTGTTGTCTCCCACACTGCGATAGAAATGCCGAAAGATGTATCTTGCGTACTAGGTGTATTCGACACAAGCACCAACTAGGGAAAATCCAATGCAAACAGAAATTCAGAATGCAGTGTGAACCAACCATGATGATTTGTATGACCACGCATTCAAAGGCTGATGCCCAGTCAAAAGTCTGTGGGCATGGGTCGATGTTCATATATATCCATCGATAAATTGATGGCTACCTGTCACTCTCTAATAATGGCCCATTCTATTTTTACTTCTCAGGTAGCTGTGGGTGTGCATAGACAGCTATAGATTTCTATCGATGCATATCTACAGAAGCCTGTACATTGCATTGCTAATAATACATACAGATATCTGCATATCCTTCTCTGCCTTGCCAGCCTCGTTAGTGAAAAGCATGGGTGCCCCGGGTTTTGCCGGGTTCCCGGGTCGGGTACCACACGGGTTGGGTACAGGTCAGCATGTGGCAACCCGGGGTATACCTGGCTGACCCGTGATGACCCGTTGTATTAAATTACATTGACCAAATCCCCCAAAGCCATCTGATGTAGTGGTTAAAATGACTGCCTTGCTTCTATTTTGCATCACACAAGTCAGCGAGTTCAAGCCACGCTCACTGTTGGTTCATCATGATGTCATCTCCGCTTGCGACATTAGTTTACAACCAGTAATGAGGTCATAGTCTAGTGTCTCGGTCTTAAATAATATTGTTTATTCCATAATATAATGTAATGTGATATAATTTAAAAATTCCTCATTTGAATACCCGGCAACCCGGCAACCCGTGAAAAATACCTGGCAACCCGGCTGGAACCCGTACCCATTGCTCCGGGTCATTACTCTTGTGGGTACGGGTACGGGTTGGCTTTCTGAACCCGGGGGTTTACCCGGGCTATTCACTAAGCCTCGTCGCCTTCCATCCCCCTGTTATGCCAGTTTCCAGCTGCCGTTCATTGATTCTGATAGCGGATGGTAGTCAGCACAAGTAATAAATGCAGACTCGCATAGCGTACCTTCTTCAGAGCCGCGGCCTGCTTCTTGAATTCATTGGCGGTAGCAACAGTCAGTGTCAGATACCCGTAATACATATTGCTTCAACGTACCGCATACAAGAAAGAAAGAGCGCGGCCAACATCGAAGCGTAGCAACCTAGAATTAATGGGCATCGAAGTTCCCTGTAAGTCAATCAATACCAGGCAATATGATAACAGCATACTTTATATCGAAAAAGCAAAATGGAAGAGACGGCGTGGACATACGACAATAAGTTGACCTGGTACGGCGTACTGGGGAATAAGACGACGTTATGGTGAGAGACTCAAATGAACGCACCATTTCCTGCAACCAAATTCACGCCCGATTTTCTCATCACTGTCAACCATGAACGAAACCACTGGTTATATGCGGTTGCCTTGAGGTCTTTCCAGATCTAACGCGTCGTCTTGATAGTTTCGACGCCATTGGCATCGTCGGGGCCATACAATCACGGCATATGAACTAGGAGGAAAGGGTATTCAGCGAGGATGGTAGCGCACCAGGGAAGGGCAACATGTCAGGCGAGGGTCATGATGGTAAAAGGGAGTGTGTTCGGACTTTTCCGGCGTCGCTGGCCCCACTTTATCGCTTGTGACATAAGAAGACGTAAGACCGTCTGGCAAGTTCACTAACACTCTGTCACTAGTCGTTTGCAGACAAGCGAAGTTCTGGAGGGTCATAATAAATCTACGGCGGACGGAGGATGCTCAGCTTGTCAAGTATATCCATCAGGATCTCTACATGTCTATGGACATCAATGGATCGACCCATACCCATGGCTATCAACCCAGGCCTCCAGACTTTTGACTGGGGCTGATGTCCCAAAGACAGGATAGCCGCTAGAGACTCTTATCAAAGGTAGGTGGAGATTCGAGAAAATCAAACAGCACAATGCACATTGCAATAGTAAAAAGACATCGCACTGTCGCAGTTCTTAAATCATTGAAAAAGTGGTCGATATTATATCCATTCAGACACGGGGAATCGAACCCCGCACCGCCGCGCAGGCAACGGTAATAATCCCACTACATGGAAGGTAGCAGTGTTAGCCATTACACCATATCCGAACAATAAGTGCTCTACTTCAGAATGACATACAATTCATCCTCCTCTTAGATGAAGGGATGGTTGGGGAGGGCTCGCACCAAGTATTCCTTGTATCATACTAGGGAGAGAATCAAACCAGACACGTATAACGCCGCTACCCGTTGCGCGAGAAGGTCCAGAGAGAAGAGTTCCACGAGAGCAGTTCTTCCTCTTCCGCGGTGTGGTGGTTTGGGGCGAAAGACATCTCCTCCTACTACGCCCCGTCGTTCTCAAGTGCAACGTGCAAACAATCGTATTCGCAGAAGGGCGTTAACGAGTTGGTATGGTGGACAGATGATAGGATAACGACTCTTCCTTCCACCAGTGATGAGCTCGTTGTTCAAACACGATCATTCACGGGCAAGGTAGATGGAAAATAGAAAGCGCAGCGTGGTATGACGTCCAGGAGCCATGAGCTACCTGGAGAGAAGGGAGGTGGGTGAATTTTGAGGACAGAAGGGAAAGGTGACGTAGTACGACTGGTTTGCAGGCCATGGAGAGGGTTGGCATGCGTGATCCCACCGGGAGTAAAGTTTAAATTGTGTAGCAAGAGAGCAATGAAGTGCAGCCCTCGCTGTCTTCTTTCTCATACGGACCTTCGAATCTAGTTTACGGGACTATCGCATGTCCTAGTTCGCACATCCTCCGTGGCCGTGGAGAGGGTTAGCATGCGTGATGGCCGTGTAGCGAGAGAGGATCGGAGTGCAGCCCTCGCCGTCTTCTTTCTCATACGGATCTTTGAATATCATATGCCCTCCATTTCTCTCCCACCTGAGAAGTGACACCATTGTGAACAAAGTAGAGTCTGGACTTTGGGATGCAGTGAACGATTCAGTCTCAGTTTTGGGTGAGCAATTCTTCAACAAGACATGGTCGCGGGCGCTCACGATGGCAAACTTCAAAAGAGCTACGGAACACAGGACATTTGGATACGGGAATCGAACCCGGGCGGCGATGTTAGCCGTTACACCATATCCGATACTGGCGAAATCCATATGACAGGGTAAGGAAGACAACATTTGTACTGGATTTATGAGAGAGAAAGGCTTCCATAGTCGGGTCTCTCTATTCCGTAGCCCAATGAAAAGGATGGATGAAGGAAAGGACTTCGTGGGTGTTACTTCACAGAGGGTGGGATGCGCGCGCCTCGTAAGCCAGATCGCCGTGGAGGTATAATGCATTAACGCCTGGGTCGCATTAAAGAAAGAGAATGATGTATGGATGGTTCTCGAACTCGATGTGAAGAACCGTTTGCGAAGAGGCAGGGGGAGTGACTAAAAACCTGAGAAAGAATGATAAAACGCTAAATTCTCCGCCGGCTATCCACGGATTGAGCGCTAGCGGTGGAAATGGTGATATACTCCCTTCGTCCGTGCGCGAGAAGATCCTGCGAGGGAGTTTCACGATTTGGAACAGTCTTCTTCTGTGATCATGCTTTTGGGATGAAAGGTAGATTGGTAACCAAGTTCGGTATGGCAACTCGTTATAAAGACGCACTGGGTTCAGGTGTTTGGTTTGAGACGAGAGAAGGGACGGAACTTTGGAGCACCATCTCCCGGACCGTGTCTGGGCTTGGATACTCGCGCGCCTTGGCCGTGTCCCCATGCGACTCTGTGCATTGTTGTCGGGGAAGATGGAAGCAGGGTGGAATAAGAGTCGTGCACGGAGATCCTCTTCCGGGGAACTCAGAGCGAGCAGAAGGGGTAGTAAGAGCAGGCCATGAGAGAGTGCGTGTGAAATGGAGGCAGTTCTCTACATGACGACGCGCTGCAATCTGGCCGACGGTACCATTGAAGAGACGTGGGTGTCGAATGGCGTTGTGATGACCAACTTATTCACGGGCAAGCAGATGGTAAGTGGGTAGCACAAAGAATGCTGGATGGACGTGCGTGCTGGTGCGAGGGTTTATACGACTGGGATAGAGGGTTCTGTTTGGACACCATTGCGAGAGAGGGCAGAAGAGTTGTGCGTAGCTGGTCAGGTAGACTGTGAACATCAAATCAGGCAAGAGACGTGAGCGTCGCACCTTTACATCTACTCTGCGCTGAGAATTTGGCCGTATCCCCCAACCCAAGTGGCGAGCCTGTTCGATGGCAATGGTAGCGAAGCTTGGGGTGCCCACGACGCGTGCGACGGTAGGGATGTCGAGACGCAGCAAGACTCATCTGAATTGGAGCGCAAGAGAGGCTTGACGTGAAACAGACGAAACAGACGAAACAGAGGCTCGACGTTTGATGCGAAAGACAAATTCAGGGCCAAAGTGGTGGCGGCGGAGAAGTACCGGCCCGCCCCACTTGCTTTTCACCTTGATGATCTCTCTCTTCCGCGTGTACAAGTTTGTCCTTCTCCATCTCTCTCCAACTACCTACTAAGCCAATGACAGCGCGCTCCTCATCCGTCGGCCAATGCTCCCAGTACGGTACCGCAGCCATCCTCTTTGGCACCGGCGACATCATCGCCCAACAACTCATCGAGAAGAAAGGCCTCAGACGACATGACGTGCGTAGTCCTTTGCCAGCTTGTTCGTCCCTTCTAACAGACACACAGTTCACTCGCACCATCCAGCTCACATTCTACGGCGGCGCGACCTTCGGCACTGCTTGTCGTTACACAACGCGTCCTTTAGAGGGTGTATCTCTCGCTATCTAGCGGCGCATATAGCATACTGAGCTTGAGGTGGTCATGAAGAGCCTGGAAAACCATGAGCAGAGCGCTGAATGACGGTCAGTTTCCATCTATTCGAATTCATCCGTGTTTCTCAAATTTCTCGTTTGGATAGTTGCGATTGATTGTATGTCAACTTCAACGTTCAAACCCACGGTCCAGTCAGATGGTACCGCACGCAGGGCAGGTTGTTTGCGTTAGGTCGAGGTCTCAAGCTTGCATCCAAGGCCGCGATGAAGACTCCCCCACGGAGGTCTGAAAGATGCTAGAGACGCCTTTCGGTATGCCTCTTGTCATGGTCCTTCGATGTCAGGCGTCTCAGGGAAACGATAGGATTTGCATACTCGACAGATGCACTGTCATTACCACCAAATATGACGAGATCCGGCTGCCACCTTCGAATTGACCCACGAAGGAATGTATGCAACCTACTTCCCTCGCTTCATGCACTGCAGACTGATGACACTGGATGATCTGCCGCTATGTCGAGGAAGATTACACCAACGATCGTCCCATTCATTTCGTCGCGCGCCTCCGCAGATCCAAACACTATGATCCCAAACCTCCTCTTTTCACAATCAAAACGGCCGTTCACGTCGAGTTTGGCGAGGGTAGCTGGACGCAGTACGATGCCGAGAACCTGAAAAATGAAGCTGCTTTCCATGCAACCAAACCTGCAAGGCAAGACCGTTCCCATCCATGGTGATATATGGACTGCGAGTACGACTTGGGGTGGCGTGCTCTATTATGGAACACCTCGGGCACATCGGTGGACCATACGACTCGCCCGGGAATAGGCCAGTGCTCCTAGTGCACGTCTGTATACGGCAGTCACTGAACCGAAGACAGGAAAGCATTGGCGTCCATGGTACAAGATTTGCCCTGCTCCGGGATCTACCATTGACAATTTGGCGGAGGACTGGGGACATCTTCTGTGGGATCCGTGTCGCTGTGAACCCCTCATTCTCGACACTTGGAGCTTACCCCCAACTCCCATTGACCACCCTGTGAAGAGATCGGATGCTTGGGAGCTCGAGGAAGTGGGGAAATAAGTGGTGTGTGGTCCTTGCAGCAATGACCGCCTTTGCTCTTGCCCTCAGATGAGTACCGTCGCACGCCTGGCACAGAGTAGATGTAAAGGTGCGCCGCTTGCGTCTCTTGCATGATTTGATGTTCACAGTCTAACCAGTTACGCAAAACCCTTCCGCTCTCGAAACCCTATCATGTCTTTTGATAGAGTCATATCAAGCTTCTCTCTCTCGCAATGGCGTCATCTTTACGAACATCACAGAACCCTCTATCCCAGAGAGGTGGTCTTCTATACCCTCGCACCAACGTGCACGTCCATCAAGCATACTTTGAGCTACCCAATTTTCTATCTGCTTGTCCGTGAATACGCTCATCACAGAGGGGACGGGACTTTGGAGAGCACCATCTCCTCCTCCTGGGCTCGGGTACTCGCGCGCCTTCGCCGTGTCTCCCAAGTGCGGCACGGACTCTGTGCGTTGTGGCCCGGAAAGGAGGAGTAAGAGTCGTGCCCGGAAATTCTCCTCTGGGGAACTTAGTCTTCCCAGAGCAGATGTATTGATGAGAGCAGGCGATGGGAGAGAGTACAAAATGAATAGAAGCAGCTCTCTACGTGACGACGCGCTACAATCTGGCCAGCACCATTGAAGAGTCGTGGAGGCCAAATGACGTTGCGCGTCCTTTGTTGGGGTTCCTACCTCCCTCGCCCCAAATCGTCGACATAACCCAGTCCGCCTTTATAACGAGTTGCCATACCAAAGTTGGTTATCAATCTACCATTCATCCTAAAAGCACGATCACAGAAGAAGAGGGCTGTACCAAATCATGGAACTCCCTCGCAGGGTGCTCTCGCACACGGACGAAGGGGGTATTTCCACCGCTATCCCTCTATTCGTGGGTAGTCGGAGAAATTGGTGTTTCACTGTTCTTTCTCATGTTCTAGTCATTCCCTCCCCATGGCTGCGAACGGTTCTTCACGCAGTACCAAATCGAGTTCGAGTACCACACTCTCTTTCTCTAATGCGAGCCAGTAGGTCTCTCAGTTGGGAGCACGCTAGTCCAAGGGATTGCGGGAGTTGGCTAGGCAGGATGTGGATATCGATGAACTTGTCCGTCAAGTAAGGCACTCCCTTGACGGTATCACCACCCTTCCGCGAAGTCTTCGTATGATTGCGAGGCAATACTTTGGTTTACTGTAGCCCTCGCGGGGGTAGCAGCGGTTTTCATAAAGGAGACGCTGTTGACGCCAAAGGTACAGGATGAAGGGGAAGGGGAAGAATTGTTGAGGAGTATGGTTTCACAGCCACTGGGCCGACGGCTACGCCGTCTTTTGTTTTACATTATTTTGATTTTCGTATCAATCACTACCGCTTTTTAGCTTTGTACCACGACCATCTACGTATCAGCACCCAGAATATACGTTCGTTCGAGCCATCACCACCACGTTCATTTCCCTGCCGACGTCTATTCCCAACAAGAATGAATTAAATTCAAGAGCAGGTTACAAGAATACAACGAAACTGTTGGAATCAGCACTTATAACAAAGAATGTATAATACCCATATTTTCATTTGTGCATCCTTATTAGATCACCTCAAAAACCTTCGTTCCGGAAGTGAAGCACACGGAATCTTCGGTGTCTGTTGATGTAGGTTTCATCACCGCATCTCGAAATATTCAAGGTTATTTGCAGTTCCATTTCATTATCGCTGCACAACACTCTCAACATCTAATAGCATACTTATGATCGAGAAAAAGTTCTATACTCAGTGTAAGCCAGCTTCGGAAGGCCTCGAACGGCAATCTAGACCACTTCGCGTCTTTTCACTCCGACACGACATCTAGTTACTTTTCTCAAAAAGCTTTCTTTCACTTCAAGCTATATCCCAAGTCAGCGAGACGCAAAAGAGAAGGCATCAGCACATACAGCTTCGTTAGGATTCTCCAACACGAAATGGAAGCGTTTCAGAATCGACGCGATGATGATTTGCAGCTCGAGCATGGCTAGATTACGCCCAATACAAGCTCTGTGATGATATGAGTATACGTATAGTAGGACCGAAATCACATACCGAGGGCCAACAGAGAACGGAGTAAACGCCTTCGCCACAGCCGCACTATCACATTCAAACCATCTCTCCGGCCTGTACTCCTCCACATCGTTCCCCCACACCGTGGGGTCTCGATGGATCGTATAGGAAGGGGAACTGACAACCGTGCCTCCAGGGAAGTAGTTTCCAGAAATCATGATACCATTCTCGGTTGCTATACGAGGAAGTCCCACACCCACTGTGCAGTGCAATCGCAGTCCTTCGCTGATGCACGCCTGCAAATAGGTGAGTTTCTTGACTTGTTCGGCTGTAGCGACGTCCGAGTCAAGGAGTTCGTCGAGCTCTTTATGGAGCTTGTCTTGTATGTCCGGCGCGCGCGCTAGGTAGTAGATAATGGCGGAGGAAGAGCTGAGCAAAATGTTTAGTCACGTTGCGCCGACAAAATAGACAGAGACATACATGGAAGTCGTGTCTGACCCCCCAATGAGAAGCGAACATGATTCCGTACTGAGCTCCTCTACACCTATCGGATTGCCCTTCAATAAAACAAGTTTTAATCACTACGAAGTCGTCGGCAAAAATGTTCGCTCACTTGTTCGTCCTTCCCAGCCAGAAGCTTGCTCAGCACATCATTCCTATCTGTAGGTACCTCCAGCCTCTTCGAAACAGCCAAGACGACCATTCCGAGTAGGGCGCCAAAATCCTCTTCGCCTCGCCTAAAGAACGGGAGGCGCTTGAGCAGCAGCCTCCACCACTCGGGAACAACTCCTAGCGTTGTCGTAGTAGCGCCCCCACTCAAAGTCTCAATAGCCGGGATTTCCTTCGTGGCATACTTCGCTCCTGCCTGACCGTAAGAGCCCATCACGGCAAGCGGATCTTCAGGCACTTGAGCTACGTCCTTGCCTGCCTTGACCATTCCAAACGGAGCTCCAAACGCCAAATCACCGATGATATCGAATGCGAGGTAGTTCACCCCTACAGGACGTGTCATGAAATGAGGAGGTTCAGACCGATAGAAGAAGCCCACTTACATGGGAAGCAATCCAGCCAAAGGCGCCCTTCACGGCCTATCCAACCTTCACCTTCCTGGCCTGACAGGCCCTCCAGAGCCCCGTCATATAGCCTGTCCCACTGTTTTAACAGCTGGCCGACCAAATGGCGTACATGAGGCTCGAGCTCCAGTACACTCTTCGGCGAGAAAATATGCGAGACGAACTTTCGTTTCCGAGTGTGGACCTGGCGATCTCGAGTGGTGAATATGTTGTCCGGAGAAGAAGAAGGCTTCAAAACGTCATAGAACGAGGACTTGAGCGCCCCATTCCCATGCCCGTAGATAATGGTCTGTGCATCCGGAAGGGCCACCGATAGGTGGTTAGGCGCTATGCGAACGAAGGGACCTTGACAGATATTGATGAGCCATTTGAAGAATGAGCATAGTTGATACCGGACTGACCATATTTCATATGCAAGTCGTGAACCACTTCTGAGCGATGTTCCTTGTAAGTCACATATACCAGCCATGCATCGGAGAACTTGGCGATGAGAGGCCCAGGGTATGAACGGAGGCTATGGGAGTCCACAAGGTAGGGGACCAGATAAACCAGAACGATCAGTACAGAAACAGTGGCGACGACTGTCGGAAGGTCTGTGTGAAACGATCCAAGGCTAAGATGGAACATTGCGCTGGCACACATGAAAATATTCAGAGTAGGGACTTTTTATACCACCGCAGTGGGAGATATCCTAAAGTTTAAAACACCATATGGTCAGTCATCAGTGAGAAAACATCGAACGGGTCACGTCAGCATTGGACTCTCTGTGACAAATCGAGTGCGGAAAAAAGGACGTATGTGTCACAAATGTGTGAGAGTGGATGACGAACTGCTAAAATTCATTCGAACGGCAGGTTTGTCACGTCGTATCGCGCGAGGGATTTTCTCAAACGGTAATAGCATTATACCGTAGGTCCGTACTGGACCTTCGATTTCGGAAACCCTGGAGCCGTTCTATTAGAAAGGGATAGCTCGAAGAGGTAAGCAAATGACAGTGAGAAGGAGGTGTAACAGAGCAAGCCAGACAAACTGCACATAACGATGTACGCGTCGAGAACAAATATAGATAACCGAAGTCAAGAAAAGCTATTCTCAAAAAGAGCAAGGCGCTCTCCCAGAAGATCCTTTTGTATGCCATCGGTAGCAAGTTCGTGACGCCCAATCCTGCTGCCTGTATTCTCCGAAGAGATGGAGGTGTCAGGAAGAACAGAGAATTAGATCATTCTATGGTGTGGATACTCTGGTTGAAGAGCAAACGACAGGAGCAGGAGCTCGGTCTTCGCGCGCGCCCCGAGGAGGACAGTAGTGAGAAGTTGCTACCTTGTAACGGGCCAGGTGAATTAACGAGTATTGAATCACCTTATCTTCTTACTCTATTTGGACTTGTCGTGAGGATGGGTACTTGAGAAGGGGGAGTACGTCGCCTGGAACGGTCTTGCCTTGCAGGTTTGGTCGCATGGAAAGCAGCTTCATTTTTCAGGTTCTCGGCAACGTACTGTGGTCAGCTACCCTTTCCAGGCTCGACGTGAACTGCCATTTTAATTGTGAAAAGATGAGTGTTGGGATCATGGTGTTTGGATCCGCGGAGGGGCGCTACGGAATGAATGGGACGATCGTTGGTGTAATCTTCCTCGACGTAGCGGCAGAGCATCCAGTGTCATCGGTCTGCGGTGCATGAAGTGAGGGAAGTCGGTTGCATACATTCGGGGAGCAATTCGAAGGTGGCAGTCGGATCTCGTTATATTTGGCAGTAATGGCAGTGCATCCGTCGAGTATGCAAATCCTATCGTTCCCCTGAGACGCCTGACATCGAAGGACCATGACAAGAGGCATACCGAAAGGCGTCTCTACTAATGCCTCTGACTCTCTAGCATCTTCAGACCTCCGTGAGGGAGTCTTCACCGCGGCCTTGGATGCAGGCTTGAGACCTCGACCTAACGCGGACAGCCTGTCTTGCGTGCGGTACCGTTTGACTGGACCGTGGGTTTGAACGTTGAAGTCGACATACAATCAATTGCAACTATCCCAACGAGAAATTTGAGAAACACAGATGAATTCGAAGAAATGGAAACTGACCGTCATTCAGCGCTCTGCTCATGGGTTTCCAGGCCCTTCACGACCACCTCAAGCTCAGTATTCCAGGCAAAAACGTTATATGCGCTGCTAGATAGCGAGGGATACACCCTCTAAAGGAAGTGCCGAAGGTCGTGCCGCCGTAGAATGTGAGCTGGATGGTGCGAGTGAACTGCGTGTCTGTTAGAAGGGAGGGACAAGCTGGCAAAGGACTACGCACGTCATGTCGTCTGAGGCCTCTCTTCTCAATGAACTGTTGGGCGATGATGTCGCCAGTGCCAGAGAGGAGGACTGCGGTGCCACACTGGGCGAGCATCGGCCGCCGGATGAGGAGCGCACTGTCATTGGCTTAGTAGGTAGTTGGAGAGAGATGGAGAAGGACAGACTTGTACGCGCAGAAGAGAGAGGCCATTGTTTGGCCTGCCCTAATGTTAAAAGCATCCTCATGGCATTGCAGATTTGGATTGATGATGTTGGCAGGGTGTATAGCGGGTCTAACCCTGCACGATGTCTTTGGGGTAAATAGGTACACTCGTTCGGTATTGCGTTCTTTGAGTTCGGTCTAGGGATTTACATTGCATTTTTGTGCCGTTCGTTGTTACATGGTCATTGCATCTAAAGTTACACGAGGAGCCTGCAAGTAAGAGTCGAAGTCCAGGTAAGTATATGCACTAGTCAGAATAACACCCATAGAGTTCTCATTCAATTAGAGTAAGAAGGATTGGCGGAACGGATTCAAGCTACAGCGTTGGCATTGTGGCCGTCGCGAGCAAGGGTTTTGACAAGGATCTGCAGCAGTACTCTGCAAAGTTGTAGTCGGAGATAAGCGCCGTTGTGTGATTGAATGCACTTTGAGGGAGGCATCTTCAAACGATTTAGAGAGATTCGCTAGTAAATGCAACACACACACACACCTGGTATCATCACAGACACATGTCTTCTTCCTCTCCGTCTCTAAATGCTTCATTTTCTGCATGTCGTTCTTCTCCTTCGCGACGGCCGCCACAAGAACACCATTGTCTCGCTCGAGGGCGGTGATACGCGCCTCCAGCGCGTTAAGTCTCTGTTTGAATGCTTCTGACTCGATGAAGACCCGCCGAATGCTTGGAGTGACGTAACGGTGGAATTCCTTGGGAAGAGAGTGGAGCCTGGGGAGTCCGGAGGGAAGGGAATAAGAAACACGGCAAGAGCTGGCGCTCACCTCTGGTAGGACTAGGGTGCACACGTTGAGCGACGGGAGAACACACGGAACAGAAGAAAAAACTCACCAATAGGAAACTCTGTCTGGCAAGTAGGGCATGAAGCGGTGAATCCGTCGGGACCGCTGGACGAGATATAATCCGATATGCATTTCAAGCAGTAGACATGGCCTGAAGACAGAAGTATTCAATATCTAGATGTTGCTACTGACCACAAGATATCGAGGCGGGCTCGATATAGCCGCAGAGACATATGGCGCACTGGGTAGACATGGTGGTAAGGAGAAAAGAAGAGTATGTTGCATATGATTGACGCGTCGGCGGACCGGGGCGTGGTTGGGAGAAAATTGTATGCCGGCGGCGTCTATCATCGCCCCATCGCTATCCTCCCTTGCGCCAGTATCACTCTAACAGCGAATCACGATGCCCTCTATTGCTACACAGAATGGCGGTGGCGACAATCTCTCAAGAGGCGGTGTTGGAATATGGCAATCCGGCATCATGCCGATCTTGCTTATTAAGGAAGAAGAAGTAGGAAATGTATAGAAGATTCTAGTAAATAGTCTTTTAGTATAAAAGTAGGTACAGTAGTGTACATCCTCATGCGTTTGCAGAGCTCAGCCAAGCGCAATATTATTGGCTCGACACCGCGCACATCTATACTGGGAACGAACTGATCCCCCGTTTTACGACAGGCGGCCCTCGAGATGATACCTATTCTGGGAAGCTGATATCGATATTATCAATCCTGATGCATGATGAAGCGTGAAATTACGCATGCATATGCCCGGCTGACTGTCTGGAGAACGTTGTGACGCCCACCAGCCCTCAGTTTTCGATACAGATCGCTGTATGGGAAGGTTTGCATCTGGAGATATAGATATCAGATCATCACTGACATTGCAATTGCGCAGAAACACGCATGACTATGCATACCTATCAATTGAAGCAGTGTTGGACGCAAATTGCTGCCCGGACAAGTTCGACCACGGCCGGCCCATCGTTCACACACGCTGGATTTTTGGTACTTTTACTTCGCGTCGAAAGTTACCCTGTCTTTGGTGGCGACCTATGACTTTGGTCAGACTTTGCACCTAGTCAGTGACCGGGCACGACACTGCTGAGAACGGCGATGTGACGAATTGGCTGTGAGATTCCAATCCTGATTCTCATATACCAAAAATACCGACTATCTTAATCCCTTATCTCGCTTTCTCTCAGTCACAACGCGTCCCTAGCTTTGGGCAAAGCTTGATCACCAATGGTGTACCTGGCTTTGCCGTCGTAAATTCGATGGATCAACCTCAAACAGGACGAACAATAATCGCTTGTTTTTCGAGTTGATGTTCTCCCCGTCTCGCTTTTCATCTTCTTCCTTCTCCTTCTCATGCCAATGGGTCCTCAGTTATCTTGATATAACACAGCTCTTTGAGCCGGGGCTGACCGATTACCCTCACGCAACGAATGGCTTGTATCGCCACCACTCAGTGAAGCTTGGAGACTGACGTCTCTCAGTTATAGGTCCAGTGTCTTTGTAGAATGAGTTCGCTAAATACGCCTCGAGTCCGGCTCCCAAATCCCGGACTAGTAATCAGAAACATCTAACCACATACGGATAAATTGACTCGTTGGCTAATGAGGACGACTCAGCACAGTAATCATTCTCCACCCATCGAGCTATCTCCCCTCTACTCAGTGGTTGCTCCAGGCTTGCTTGACATACAATGGAAATCCTATTACCGTTTGAGAAGTCACCTCTGCGATACCCCCTTCACGACTACAGTGCGGTTGAAGACAAATAATTTCTCTTTGCGCGAAAACTTTCCAAGGGCTTTTCGAAGGGTGAGCTTTAGCAATCAATTCTAGCCTTGGTCATTGGTCTGACCATTTTCACGCAGTGTAACGTACATCTGCCCCCATTGGGTCCGAAGGGTGAGCTTTAGCAATCAATGCTAGCCTTGGTCATTGGCCTGACCATTTTCACGCAGTGTAACGTACATCTGCTGGGCCATTGGGTCCGATGTATGTATCTGCAATCACACGAGAGCTTCGAGGGAGAACATTTCGATATTACTGTGATGCCATCGGCATTCCGCTACTCATGATTGGCTATAACATCAACATCTTTTCTTCGTTCATTGGGCCATTTCTGCCGTAGCACAACTATAAAAGCCTTTCGTCTGGAATAACTTCATACACAACATGATGTTCTCGCTTACTCTCGAATTGCTGCATACCGACCTCTCGACGGTCATCACCACCATTACTGTGTTTGTCGTCTTGGTTCATCTGGTCCCCTACCTCTTTGACTCTCATCGACTCCGCTCTCATCCTGGCCCTCTCGTCGCGAAGTTCTCCGATGCATGGCTGGGATACGTGTCTCACCAGGGACATCGTTCTGAGGTCGTCCATGATCTGCACAGGAAATATGGTCAGCCCTTTCTTAGATTTATTCGCGTTCGTCAGTGGCTAATCGTGTCGCTCAAGGTCCCTTCGTCCGCATTGCGCCTAATCATATCTCTGTAGCCCTGTTAGATGCGCTGCCTATAGTATACGGGCACGGAAATGGGGCATTGAAGTCACTGTTCTATGATGTGTTCGTGACCACATCTCGGGGACTGTTTGATACTCGGGACCGCCAGACCCATACTCGCAAACGCAAGATCATCGCGCATACTTTTTCGCAAAGGAGCGTGCTAGAATTTGAGCCGCATGTGCGCCGTTACATTGGTCAATTGCTTGGACAGTGGGATAAGTTGTATGATAAGGCTTTGAAAGACATGTCGGGCGAGGAAGGTGAAGGTTGGATGGGTCGTGATGGAAGGCTTTGGTTGGACTGCTTGCCGTGTAAGTGGACCCCCTCTATCAATCCGTTTCTCGTGCTTACTACTTCTGTTCGCAGGGGCAAACTATCTTGCGTTTGACATTATCGGCGATCTTGCGTTTGGAGCTCCGTTCGGGATGATCATGGCAGCGAAGGATTCAGCCCAAGTGCCTGAAGATCCGAATGCAGTGATGGACTCTTACGGAAAAGTAGGCGCAAAGTACGCCACGAAGGAGATCCCAGTCATCAAGACTTTGAGTGGACCATCGGACACGTTCCTGGTGACTCTGGGAGCTGTGCCCGGGTGGTGGAGACCTTTGCTGAAGCGAACTCCATGGTTTTGGCAAGGCGGAAAGGACCGCCACGCTTTGATAGGGATGGCAATCATGGCGGTATCGAAGAGATTGGAGGTACCGACAGACAGGAACGATCTGCTTAGCAAGCTGCAAGCTGGGAAGGATGACGATGCGCGTAGCTTTTCTCTGATCGCTTCTGCAGCTGATCTGGTTTGTTTATTAAGGGTAACCCAATGGGCCGCGAAGAGCTCACTGCAGAAGCGCTGACGCTTCTCGTTGCAGGATCTGATACCACCTCTAAGTAAGCCGATCTCCATACCATTGGTGTGATGCCTGAAACTAATAGTCTTCCTTAGCTCTACATGTGCTATCATTTATTACCTTGCACGTACCCCGAGCGTACAAGACAAACTCCACAAGGAGTTGGACGAGCACCTTGACTCTGACGTCGCTACAGCCGAGCGGGTGAAAAACATCTCCTACTTGCAAGCAGTCATTAACGAGGGTCTGCGGCTGCACTCCACAGTGGCTCTGGGGCTTCCTCGTGTGGCACCTGAGGGCGGGATGATGATTTTGGGAAATTACTTCCCTGGAGGTACGATTATCAGTGTCCCTACTTACACGATCCATCGGGATCCAGCGGTGTTTGGTGATGATGTGGAGGAGTTCAGGCCTGAGAGATGGTTTGAGTGTGATAGTGCTGGCTTATCGAAGGCATTTAATCCGTTCTCTGTTGGCTCTCGGTATGTGATCTCGGTTATTGAACATGGTTTGAGGATGAACTCATACCGTCACAGGGCTTGTGTCGGGCGTAATCTGGCGAACCTCGAGCTGCAGATCATTGTCGCGTCGATTTTGAAGCGCTATCATTTCGTGTTGGAGAATCCTGACGAAGTCGTAGGTGCCGATGTTAAGTCTTTGGCTTGTGTCTTCCTGACTTTTGGGTTAGCTTAAAGTACAGGAGGGCTTCTTGAGGAAACCAATTGGATGTCGCGTTGGTATGAAGAGACGCGAAGTGCTCTAGTTCATGGTAAGCTATAGGGACGATATCATGTACAAGTATATGTGAATTCTAAAGCGGAGGGTCGCTGGTTCTCTGACCGTGTTCTTCTCTGAGTGGGATACGTATCTCCGTTGTTTTTCGCCATGTCAGCACTTGTCGCCGGATATCAACCTATCCAGCAAGGACACAATTCCTTATCGCTGACGCCGCGATCGTCAAAGTATGTCTTCGTCAGCGTTTGTCAAGGGCTCCCTACTAAACTTGACTTGAAGGGCGTGACATCAGGCCGCGTGTATTTCCCCAAGCCTGTACGTGTGTCCCTGTACTGAGCGCTATGTATATTTGGCGCCAACCGAAGAGATTACTTGGAAAAAATGCGGAAAGATTAGCGCTCCGGCATTTTCTAACGTATATAAGGGATCGGCGCCTTGTCTAATAGGACTAACTACCTATCGCAGAGAAACAACCGACTAATATGAAAGACTCCCTGAACATCTCGCGGAACCTGATCCACACGGTTTTCAAGGACAAGGATGTAGTGGAGGTACGGATGTCAGAAACTCCGAGCAGGAACTTGGCAGGAACCAAGGTTATTCGAGCCTCGAGCAGGGAGCAGATGGATGAGATGGATGACGAGAGATGCCTCATCTCCGTAGGTGTTTGACATGCCATCCAGCGCAATAAGTGGGCCCCATCCATGGCAGTATATGGACTGCGAGCACGACTTGGGGTGGCGTGCTCTATTACAGTGGAACACATCGGGCGTATCGCCTGGGAATAGGTCAGTGCTCCTAGTGCCTGTATATGTTAGTGACTGAACTGAAGGCAGGAAAGCATTGGCGTCGACGGTGCAAGATTTGCACTACTCAGGAACATGCCATGGACAATTGGGCGGAGGACCATCTTCTGTGGGATCCGTGTCGCTGCAAACCTGTGATTCTCGATTTCAAGCACTCGGAACTTATTACCCCCACACTCCCGTTGACCACCCTGTGAAGAGATGAGATGCTTGGAAGCTCGAGGAAGTGGGGGATAAGCGGTGTACGGTCCTTGCAACAATGACCACCTTTGCTCTTGCCCTCAGATGAGTATTGTGCGTCTCTACCATCGCACGCTCGGCGCTGAGTAGATGTAAGGGTGCGCTGCATGCGTCTCTTGCATGATTTGATGTTCACAGTCTACCTAGCCAGTTACGCAAACCCTTCCGCTCTCGAAACCCTATCCTGTCTTTCGATAGAGTCATGGCAAGCCGCTTTCCTCTCTCGCAATGGCGTCATCTTTCCGAGCATCACAGAACCATCTATCCCAGAGAGGTGGTCTTCCAAACCCTCGCATCAACATGCACGTCCATCAATACTTTGCGCTACCCATTTTTCCATCTGCTTGCCCGTGAATAAGCTCGTCACGGGCGACCTCCTCGTCTCTTCAATGGTGCCGGCCAGATTGCAGCGCATCGTCACGTAGAGAACTGCTTCTATCCATTTGCACTCTCTCCCATCGCCTGCTCTTACCAATGCATCTGCGAAGTAACACCCACCAAGCCCTTTCCTTCATACATGGGCTGCGGAATAGAGTGACCCGACTATGAAAACTTTCTCGCAGCCGCGAAACTAGTACAAACTTCTGAGATGTGTTTGCCGGGCTATCAGGTTATAGTGTGTCAGGTAAACTTGCCATTGTCGGATGTGGTGTTATGACTGGCATTGCCGCCTCTCATCAGGGTTTGTGCCATTTCTTCCGCGGGAGCCCGGGGTTCGATTCCCCATATCCGAATAACGTGTTCCTTCTTAAAGTTTTCACAGAGTTCAACTTGGGCCTAGGGTTGTAGTTGGAAAGAACTGTCTGCGATAGTTACTAGGAACATGAGCACGGTCGTCGTTTGCTCTTTCCGAGTCTCCTAAGTCCTTTTCTTGCAATGCGCCCGTTTCATTCTCTCCACTCACCTTTGATAAGTCTCTAACGGCTATCCCGTCTTTGGGCCATCAGCGCTCAGCCTTTGAATGAGCGGTAGCCCAAAATAACGGTTGATTCATACCACGTTCCCGCATTGAACTTTTCCTAGGTGATGGTGGTGTGATTAGAAACCGACGGGGAACAAGTACACTTAGATTCAATGTATCCATCATTTTCAAAGCAATAGGTATGGCAGTGTCGAGACAGTGGAGAGGTCAAGGGAAGGATAGCTATTAGAAATAGAAGGGCAGCGAAATGCTGCCGCTATACAGTAGTCGCAGGCTCCGTCCTCTCAGCAAACTAGTGTCCTTTCCTAGCAATAACACGAAGTTGAAGAAGCACGTCCCTCTTAGCCGCGCACAAGGGCATCATTCTCCAAATCACTGCCTGTTCCTCCGCCATCCTGCCGGGAGACCAATCCGGGATGTGCAACACTATAACCATCCTCTTCAGAGCAGGCGCCGAGTGACACAGCAAAGCGTCAATCGGGCCCAGGTCCATCACGTCAATGCACTGGTCTGAGCCCATCAGAACCTTCAGCTTGAACCTTCTCAAGCTCATTATCCGCCACCGATTAGCAGGGATGAGGAGCGTCTCCAAGCACTGACGTATGTACGATGATATAAGGATAGGATTCCCCACCATAAGACTATGACTTATTGTCAGCGCTCGCAAAGAGGTATTCAATGACAAATCCAAGGGTGGGAGGAGTCCCAAATCTTGATAAATAGTAGATGGATATCAGAGGACAATGTGCGAGCCGAACGTGACAGTCAACTCACCGCAAGAAAGTAGAGGGAAATCCAACACACGCAAAGCCGGACCAGCCTTTCGCAAGATCTCTCTCAGTTGGAACATCGTTCGCCGGCTGATATCTGAGATGACGAGCACCGCAAGCTTGTCCAGAAGGACGTGCTTATCTAGCATGATAGAAAACAGGTAAAACTCCCCTTCTCTGCCAACAAAAACCTTTCTCTGAGCCCATTCAACGTCCGAAGTGAACATTTCCTCCATCCTCAGACCATTAATGACGGTAAGCTCTCTAGCTTTGACGGTCTCCGCCGACGTGCACCGAGTCAAAAGCCTCGCGACATCCGTGATAGTGCGGAAGGCAGGATAACTGAGGCTGATAGACGTAGTTCCAGAACGTCCTGGTGCACTCCCGACAAGTCGAAGGAACCTCTCGTATGTGCCGTCGTCGAGGAGGGATAGGTTGAGGCTATGAATGTCGAGATGCCCCGTCATACCCTCCATGAAGTGGTCACAGATCGCCGGAAGGGAGAGATGCGGGCCCTGGGGACTCGTATTCGCCAGCTCCCAGAATGGCGGGCCAGATGATCCTGAGAGGGTGAGGTTCTTGAGGCGACGAGGGATCTGTGGCATGAGGAACGGTGCGAGGTGGCTGTGGTTGTGGGATGTGACGTGGAGCGAACCGTCTTGGTAGATGCCAGAATTGAGTCCACCAGACCAGGCCCCGGACGTGTTGTGAAGTGCTCCTCGGGTGCTGTGTCGGTCAGCATGGCTGAGGTGTTGCATAGTAAGCTCCGCATTGATGGATGGATCAGGTTGTCCACGAATTGCAACAGATGTCATATCTAGCAATAATAAGCTCAAGGACAAGAAACTGAATAAAAAAGAGTAAAACCTGTGGCTGTGCTGCTGGATTGGAGGGGAAAGAAAGAGCGTTGCATGTCAGAACCCACCGCTTTTATAGCAGAGAGACTGACTGAAAACTGAGCCAAATAGCTGACGCGGCCTTGACGAAAGTTTCCTACATCCAAGAAACTCGAGCAGAAAACATAAGTTTCCGGTCGACTGAAAGTCCTCCAGAAACTTCACCGTGACGTTTCATGCAGGAACGCACGTGACCACCCATGAACACTGAATACCGACGTAACGCCGTGAAATCTGCTGTTATTCAGTGAAAGAGATCTGAAAATTCATAATCTGTGGAGAAACCTCACCATATAGATAAGAAACGCGAAAGTTTTGAGTAGAATGCAAAGCGAACCTTGAGCTGAGTTTCAAAATGTGTCGATCAGTCTGTCAAAAATGGCACTGCTTTCCGAGTCCCGATCATCGTGCACTCAAATTTGCTTGAATTCTCCTTGTGAGAGTTAGCATGGTTCACGTATTTCCTATGGCCATGTCCGATCCCTCTGTGTGTACCTTGCATGAATCTGACGTTTGCTACTACTAGTCAAGGCGCTGCACTGGTACTACTCGACTCGAGAAGAAGAGCGGCTGCATTCCAACCTACGAAAACAAGTCCTTGTCACCGCTTATAAGGATCTGACCCAGTTCATCAACTTCCGACTAAACACACAGATCGATTTCCTCAGATCCATCGCGCGAGAACTACTTCGCCCGTACTCATAAACAATGATATCGTCGTCAAAGAGAGTACCCTGCCTGATCCACGATACGTGCATGCGTACTCCAACGAAGCGGAGCGGGAAATGTGTCTGCCCTATCGTACGCGGCATCCAGAAGATCTCCAAGGAGTCTTGACCTCACATGGGCTTCGGTACTCCATAATTTCTCCCTTGCAGTTACCCCAGATTGACTTCGGAGCCCTTGTCTAATCACATTGTATGATCTAGTTGAAGGGCTCATAAACCCAGGTTGTTACGAAAATTTGTACAACTTGAAGCAGCTCTTGGAGATAGACTATTGCTGTATCTAGCGCTGCGATAGAAATGCCGAAAGATATAGAGCTTGCCCGCAATTTTTACTAGGTGTCGAATACCCCAGACTCGGAGTAGGTACTCCGTTTCTGACCTCCAAAGAGGTTTAATTCAGACTTGTGCACTTCCCAAGTAAACTCAGCTCTACGACCCGACAGTGATGTACAAGCGGTTTAAGAACTCCAGATGTAACCCTCCAGTTTCACGAGACAAGGCTCGCACTTGGATCGGTAAACAACTGCTTGCACGCATACATTAGTATCAAACTCCTGTTAGCTACTTTCATGGTAGCATGAATCTATCAACGCTGTCTAGTCCTCCAAGTACTAGAGATTCTCGTTTGGACAAAATCTGTCTCATCATGTTCTAGGAAGATGGAAAGTTTACCAAGGCTCGGGCAATTCTGGGCCCGAAAATGAGTACCGATAGTCCAGATACAACGGGCTCCACTCCTCGACCCGCATCTCCACATTGTCCCCAATGACAGCTCGGATATCTTCTTCCATAATGTGAGCAGTATAACTACCCTTCTCAAAGGAAGTTTCGATCATCTTCAGCTGTCCTGCTTTACAGCGAGAGCGGATCATATTGAGTAGGGTAAACCCCTTCGTCTTGTGAAGGAGATACCCAGACTCAAAGCAGAGGACAAGATGGCGCAGATTAGGTAAAATTGAGGAAGAGGCAAGGATCTCGGAAATGCCATCCCAATCCGGACCGAGTTCGAGTTTGAGGTGGGAGATCATAGAACATGCCTGTGGTGAGAAGATGTTGCTGATCAAGGCTGATGGTATGTCCGCGCACATACTCAAGCTCTCGAGACGACATCCAGATCGACGGAGGAAGGGAGCGATGCCGGACGACGACGGCGATCCCTCACGAACTTCAACAATGGTGAGGCTTTGGAGCATCGGTGCCGTTAGGAGATCGAGGATATCTGAATCCTCTACGTACAGTTGGCGGAGCTCAGCCATAACCACCGGCACCGCATCGGTCAGCGACATCTCACTGGACGGTATGTGACACGTTCTAAGCTTCGATAGCTGGGAAAGGAGCTGTAGATCTTCTGCACAAGCGATATATCCGGAATAATGAGTTATCCCGGACGGTAGCTTGACTTGGCCGATCCCCTGGCCGTGAAGAGTTGCTTGCCATAGCTGTGGGGCTTTCAAGCAGATGTCCGAGGACATCTCCGCGGGAAAGCCGTAACCATCAAAGATATCTATTTCAATTGTCTGCAGGATAGGAAAATGCGACACAGATTCCAAGTGATGCATATGATGCGCGTAGGTTCGAATACACACATTCTTCCACCGATAGGAAGATTGGACGAGTAAGGACATGATTTCGCAGTCTGCTGCGCGATTGGAGCTGTAACAGATGGCTACCAGACCGAGAGGATGTTCGCCTGTGCGCTCGAGATATGCCTGCAATATCTCGGGAGCGTGCTTGGAGAAAGGTGACTTCAACAAAACACACTGAGCCCAGGACGCTGGCGAGGTGTGCAAAATGTCTCTCCAAAGTCCACAGACGCTACCCAAGACCCAAAGAGGCCCGGTCATGTCTAGACTATCATGTGTGTTCTCGTCCTCTTCTGCATGACGACCATCCTGCCACCAAGAGTCGGAAACAGAATGGAAGATTTCAAGGAGAATATCTCGGGGAAGACGACGGATGGGGGCGAATACCGACTTGCGATTTTCCACAGATTTCAGGACTGCATGAAGCTGCGTATTGTACCAAGACCCCAACCGTTCTAGCTTCGCAATTTCGTCGTTTATCGAGGCATGGTCAGATCCGAGCAACGGCCGTGACCCACGTAGAATCTGTGAAACGAGGCTGTCGGAATCTTTAAGAGTTTGTAACTGTGGCTCGGGAGAAAGGGGATTGACGAATCCGCAATTGCTGCAGGTGAGGCACGACATTGAGATGTGAATCCTGGAAGATGACTTAGGAAATCATTGGAGAAAGATAGTCTTGTATACCGACTTTCGCTACAGAACAAACGAGGTTAGGCTGGTAAGTCGCGTTATCGATAGTCGCGTAACTCGTACCTGCGTATAAGAAATTGAACGGATGAACGAAAGGAACACACGTGCCACTCAAATAAATACTCCCAGCCCGGGTCCCGGCGATCCGGCCGAGCTTCGCTACTGCGACCTGCATTCAAATCCATGATTCTCCTAATGCCATTGTTGGGCGGCGAACATTCTAATTTCTCTAATGGCAGCCACCCGTATCTTCTTTGATTTCAGCCTATATTTATTCAGTCTTACTGATGTTTTTTCACATCCTCACAGCTGTTCGATTCCCTGGGTGGCACAATCCTTTCATTAGTGACTGCGTAAACGTGTAAACGGCCAACATTCTCGGGCGACAGCTAAAAAGATGCGGAAGGCGACAAATACGACAGAGCTCGTAAAGAAATCTCAGGCTTGCCAGCACAATAACGATATTCCGTGGTCGAAACCTACTACCTTCACTATACTTCAAACAGCGACGTCCCAGTAAAGGTTTTCTGCTGCAAAGAAGGAGATGAGGATCAGCCAATCGAAGTTCCACCAACCACTGACGACACTGCGGGCAACACAACGTACTATCTCGTCGCCCAAGCACGCGAACTTCGAGAGCGACACCCCAAAATGGTTGACTGTCTTGGGCGGGGCCGAAATGGTCGTTGCTATCATGTCTGCTACGCTCGATTATGCGCCCAACGTACGCTATGTCGCCTCAGCCTGCAAAAGCATCAGTCAACCAGCTTTAGCATGGTTCGCGTATTTCCTATGGCCGTGTCCGTTCAATGCCACCTCTGTGCCTTACACAAATCTGAAAAACCTTTTGCTACTAGTAGCCAAGGCGCTACTAAACTGGTAACTACTCGACTCGAGAAGAGGAGCGGCTGCATTTCGACCTACTGCGAAAACGAGTCCTTCTCACCGCTTATAGGCATCTGACCCGAATCCATTCCTAGCTGCTACGACGACATTGTCCAATCACAGGCGTAGTGGAACTTTCACATCCTCGGATCATCAACTCCCGACGAAACACGCAGATCTATTTGTTCGGACCCATCACGCAAGAAGCTATATCGACCCGTCAGTTCCGCCTAGCAACGTCGAGATCAACACCTGCTTAACTTTTAGGATGGCGATTGGGGTGAGTGAATCATCGCCTCACCTTCAAATCTACACGGACCACTTATGATACGCTGTCGAGAGGTATGGAGAATGCATTACTCATACACAGCGTTATCGTCGTCAAAGAGAGTGCCCTGCCTGACCCACGATACGTGCATGCGTACTCCAACGGAGCAGAGCGGGAAACGTGTCCGTCTTATTGGACACGGCATCCAGAAGTCCAAGGACACAGTCGGACTTCGGGACTCATTAATCACAGCCTTGCAGTTAGCCCAGATTTCGGAATCGTTGTCTCCTCACATTGTACATCTAATCTGTTACGAGCGACATCCAAAGTTGAACTTGGGCTCAAACCGAACCCAGGCTATTACAAAAAATTGTACAACTTGAAGCAGCTCTCAGAGATAGACTATTGCCGTATCTAGCACTGCGATAGAAATGCCAAAAGATATAGAGCTCGCCTGTAATTCGTACTACGTCTACGTGTACTTGTCCCACAGCGGTTTCTAATCGCACAATAATGCGGAAAGGCGGTATAAACCAACTGTGATTTGTGCCGCCCCTCATTCAAATGTTAATGTCCCAACGGCGGGATAGCCACTAGACTCTTATCAAAGGTGGGTGGAGAAAATCACATGGTGCATTGCAAGAAAAGGAGAAAGAGCAAACGGCTCGGAGCATTCGTGATCTTGCAGCTCGTTGACTCTCTCTCCCAGGAAGTATCTCAGACGGTTCATTCTGGTCGGGGAGACAAGTTTAATTGTATAATCCAAGTTCTTGAATCTTGAATTCAAAAATTAGAATCGTAATCGATCTACGTCTCGAGAGTCGAGTCTCGACTCTCCATTCAAAGTTCAAACTTAAAAAAGCGCACAACGTATCGAAGGGAATTCGGATACGGGGAATCAAACCCCGAGCTGCCGCGAGAACTCTGCATACTTAGTTTCCTGATGAAAGGCGGCAATGTTAGCCGTTACACCATATCCGATAGCGCCAAAGTCCATATGACAAGAGTCAAAAATATCTCAGGAAGACAATGTGGGGTTTGTCCTGGATTCATGAGAGGGAAGGGCGTCCATAGTCGGGTCTCTCTATTCCACAAAGGATGGATGAAGGAAAGGGCTTGGTCGCAGAGGGTGGAAAGTTGATGGTATGGGCATGCGCGCGCTTCATTTGAATCTGTAAGCCAGATTTTCGTGCCTGTGTCGCATCCGAAGGCATAGAGTGGGTACTCAAACTCAATTTGGTACTGGTCGCGAAGAGGCTGGGGAGGAAACCTGAGAAGAACGATGAAACACCAATCTCTCCGGCTACCCACCCGTGCAGGGATAGAGCGCTAGCGGTTCATGATACCCCTTCGTCCGTGCGCGAGAGCACCCGGCGAGCGAGTCCCACGACTTGAGATAGTATTCGTCTTCTGTGGTCGTGCTTTTGGGATGAATATGAATGGCAGGTCGGCATGGCATCTCGTGATAACGATGGGCTGAGTTCAAGTGTTTATGTTCACGATTTGCGGCGAGAGAGGTTGAAGAGAAGGGACGGGACTTTGGAGTACCATCTCCTCTTCCTGGTCCGGATACTCGCACGCCTTGGCCGTGTCCCCCAAGTGCAGCACGCGACTCTGTGCGTTGTGGTCAGGGAAGAAGGAAGTAGGAGTCGTGTACGAAGATCCTCTTCCGGGGAACTTGGTCTTCCTAGAGCAGAAGCGCTGGCAAGAGAAGGCGATGGGAGAGTGCGATATGGAGTGAGGACGCACTGCAATGTGGCCGGTACCATTGAAGAGAGGTGAAGGTCGAATGGCGTTGCGAGACATGCATGTTGGGGTTCCGTGACGAGCTTATTCACGAGCAAGCAGATGGAAAAATGGGTAGCGCAAAGTATGGTTTGATGGACGTGCTTGTTAGTGCGAGCGTTAAGACGACTAGGATAGAGGGTTCGGTGATGTTGGGAAAGATGACGCCAGAGAGAATAAGGGAAGCTTGACATGTCGAAGGCAGAAGGGTTGTACGTAGCTGGTTAGGTAGACTGTAAACATTAGATCAGGCAAGAGAAGCTAGTGTCGCACCTTTACATCTGCTCTGCGCCGACAACAATGGGAGCTGTTCCTCCGACGCCAGCTCTCCGAGGCACACCCCATACGACGCGGGCTCAATACTGCAGGACAGACTCGTCTGAGGGTGCGAGAAACGTCGCAGCAGAGTGACGAGATGGCGCTGTAGGTGACCGGACGCCGTACTTGAGCTTGAGGCTGGTAGTGAGATCTGCGTGCAAAGAGATGACGGTACAGAGCTGTCGGTGGTCGTTGACGCGTGAAAGGAAAGTCAAATTCAGGGCCAACCGGACAAATAGCGGCCCTATCTGGGGCCCCACTTGCTTTTCACCTTGATGGCCTCTCTCTTCCGCGCGTACAACTCTGTCCTATTCCCTCTCTCTACAACTGCCCACTAAGTCAATGACAGCGCGCTTCTCATCCGGCGGCCGATGCTCGCCCAGTGCGGCACCGCAGCCCTCCTCTTCGGCACCGGCGACATCATCGCCCAACAGCTCATCGAGAAGAAAGGCCTCAGACGGCACGACGTGCGTAGCCTTTTGTCTACCCCTTCCCTCCCCTAACAGACACGCAGGTCACCCGCACCGTCCGGCTCACATTCTACGGCGGCGCACTCTTCGGCCCAGTAATGACATAGTGGTACCAGTTCCTCAACCGCATCCAGTTCGCCTCGCCCACTCGACCAGGCCGTGCTCACCCCTTTTGCTGTCGGCGCGTTCTTCATGTGCATGTCCGTGCTCGAGGGCGTCCCACAGGAAGCGTACCCCCGCATTCAGGCTGTATACGTCCCGACCATCCTCCGCAATTGGAGCGTCTTCATACCCACCCAGATCATCAACTTTGCCCTCGTTCCGCACCATATGCGCTTCGTGGTCGTTGGCGTTGTTAGTTTGTTCTGGAGTGAGTGTTGCCATTTCTTCATAGTCCCGCGCTGACACATCAATAGACACGTACCTCAGTGCGGTGAATGCGCGTCAAGCAAAGTTGGAGCAGGAGGAGAAGGAACACGAAAAGGTGCCCATGAAGAAGGTGTAGCTATATGTCCCTTTTACATTGATGTCAACGCGCACTCATCTCTCTCGCAGGGGTTGGACTCACGCATTGGTATCAAGCTATTTGCTGAGCGGGGCCAAGCTAGTGGTGCAGCAGTGGTGCCGTATTTGCATACGTTTTGTACGCTCCGTAGTTTGCGGACTTCGCGTAGATTCTCCATCGATATTATCGCTCTCTCCTCATTCTGCAGCTCTCGGATTTCGCGTCCCACCCACCTGCACCCTTGCTAGCCATAGCTGTTTGGGTTAATTCGTCTGCCGCATCGCGTCTCCAGCTGTCGGTCAGTCATCAACTTCCCGAACACCTGGGTTCCCTGCCCATCGGTTGGTGACATTTCAGTCACCCTTCCGGCTTCCCTCTCATCAGGCTCTCCCTTCCCTCAGCCGGAAGTCACCGCCGAAGCAGGTAACTCACCCCCCAAACCCCAAGATACAGAGTATCTTGGTTGCTCACCTTGCGTGATCCATCCGCCACGTCTAGCGGTCTCCACCTAGCTTTGTAGATACATCTCTATATCCTCTATTATTTGCTGTAATTTCAATGACCGTAAGGATTTCTGCTCCCACTCAAAGCAATGCCTTAGCGAAAACTTCCCTCTTTTTCTCCTCACTGGTACCTCCACCCGTCCAACAGGTGACCTGCTTCACCATCCTTACCGTAACAAGGCATTCTCGAGTCCGACCACGCCTACAGATCTAGGGCATGACTTCACCCGTTGAATTTTGTCAGTAACTAACTCATTTAATAATACTTACTGAGTAAACTAGTCGAGCAGCTATCACCGAACTAAAGTAATTTACTAGATAAACCCGACGAGAAAGAGTCGGGAGATATGTAGGTGGATGTAGGATTATTAGCCCTTACTAAGTATGAATGCGAAGACCTTTGTCAGATGCAAGGCTAGTCAAAAAAAAACATTGGCGTAGAGACCAGGCTTTCCGGGATATGGAGGACTCCGAAGGTACTTTTGGCTTGGATGCAAAAAATCTTTCCTTTGATGATTGCCGACTAGTAAGTCATTCACAGAACTGATGTATAGTATAAAAACAGTGATATACCGTGTGCTTGCCAGCTTGTATTTCAATTGTGCCTGTGCATATGCAGCACCACCATATCTCTGATCATACCAAGTGTCAATACTAAATATAACGTCGACTGAATACTACATGCACCTTCCACGACATTTCATGCATAGACTGCAGTTGCCTGTCAAACCTGGTTAGTAGCTCAGTCTCATACTTCCACCGGCACATATGTTTGCGATATGTACACGAGGCTTGGCTGGCACCCTTTGTTGATCACTAGAAGGGTGCATTTTGGGCTGGCGCAACATTTTATACCCCTTTTCCGCTCTTGCTGAAAAGGTCTCTGAATGTTCGTTCACCGCCCTGCGCCTGGATCACTCTCTGCCACCACGCATTCGCTTTTATTGCACAATACACTATACAACGACGAGTGCTGTCAGTTGCGGACTTCCCATTTGCTCGTGTTTATGCCGGGCCATCAGGAGGATGTCTCCAAGTTCTACATTGTTACGCCGTAATTTCTTTCGCTGCGCCGTACGTGTCATCGGTGCTTTGGATTTCCTGGGACTGTGCCTCAATGCCCAAGAAGACTGCATTTCCTTAATGTACGCTGGAAAATGGCACTTGTGTTTGAACATACCCGCCTGCATTGAGGAGACATTGTCTCATATGGTTTCAGTTTTGTCAGTTTTATGACGCTGGCATGATGATACTTGTATACGTGGTGGATATTCAATATAACCTTTCGTTTACACCCTAATCCCTTCGTATGGGTCCGATCCCGTGAGACGCTTCATGGTTCCCGACACTATGATGTCAGTCACAGCGGCAGGGCCCTGCGCGGTCTGCGATGCTACTATAAAGTATATTGATGGCTTGGTAGCAACGGCGCAGAAAACATTGGCTGTTTCCTTTTTAGGGACCGCTTGCCAGTGCGACGACTACTACTACTACTATATAATTCTGAGTACTTTCTATTGGATACTCCTCTCTGTAGCGCTTTTACCGCTGGAAACATACAGCGCGATCTCGACAGGGTCTCTGCTGTTGATGAAGACATCCTCTCAGATGCTGTCTTGGAGGCTATGCTTGCTCATGCTAGGAATACACACCACGTCGCTACGGTACTACTTGTGCAATAGCTACCGCCGTCAAGAATAATGCAACCTGCCAACAATTCTATTGCCTTATGCTCACTGTATGTCTGCATTATGCCACAGAACCCTCTCGCAAGTCGGTACCTGTTACTGAATTGCATCAAGAGACGCTAAGAATTTGGAATAACGATTCCTCCGTAATTCTCAGCGCTAGCATTGACAAAGGTTTCGATGAATGGTTGTACTACTGAGCGCCACGGCTCGGACTTTTTGATTTTGGGAGGCCAGGCCTTGGGCAAACTTTAAAAGTCAAACTTTATCCAGCCTTACCACGGAATATGTATTCAGGGTGGTACAATCCGATTGAGGGATGTCATCACTCGGGCCAGAGAAAAGAGCATATATCCCCAAACCTCCGAACCTCCGTTTAGAACATCCACTGGCATCGCGTTTTTAAATCGCACCTGCACTCCTAGTAGCTCAGACGTAGCTGCATAGCCAATTGAAACAAACAGGCGCCCAGTGATGCCAATATTGTAAGCTGCCGAGCGTTGTAGCATGCTCGAGTTTGACTTGAGTAAGAAATACTAAATATAACATCGACGGGAAACTTTCTACTGAATACGTCTAAGTCCCAAGCGTTGTGGCAGGCGCCACGCCACATATCCGATGTGAAGGCACGAGCAGTCTTCCTGAATCCTGACATGGTACCAGTCGACCAATGGGTGAACGATGTGCTGCAGCATGTCACGGCCAGATTCATCGAAGCTGAAGCAGTTATTAGCAACATTTCCGGTGTCCACATTCAATCCTTGCTTCACGGGAGGAAGATGGTCACCAGACCATGGTTATCGTTTGGCCTGCAATCGTATTTAAACTGTGGGTTCCTCGTCGTAAATTATACAGCAACCAGAAAATGGACTTCGATGATCTCAAAATCCGCAGCCTCACTGATGAAGACCTAAAAGGCGCTCGTTCTTCAACAATCCGCTCAAAACTGCCTAACGTTGACCAGAGATATTGGCAACAACTTCTGGCGAAGGATATTACCCCAGGGGACATCGACTCTGCCAGGAAGGTTGCAAAGGCCCTTCATGGATTCAAAGGTGACTGTCGATCTGCCATATGATACTGCGACTGTTCTAATGCAAATACGCACTTAGCGGCCGGTGATGAGGATATAGTGGACGAAGACATTCTTGATGCAGAAATGCGCCAACTTGCGGTAGAGAGTGTTTGTAGGCAGCATCCATAATCTCATGCTTTTTAAGTTGCTGACATTTTGACGCATAGATTCTAATGCTCTCTACGTTACTCCTTCCACTGTCGATATTCAAAAGAAAGTCGCGGAACTAGAGAAAAGTATACTAGACATGAAGAACAACCTCAGTAAAGACCACCAGTGGCAGCCTGATGGCGACACGAGTCGTGACGTTCATGAAAAAATAGCTCACGCTCAGGCCGCTGCCGATAAAGTGCAGGCCACTGCCGATAAAGCGCAAGCCACCGCCGATAATGTCCATATTATATATCTCAATAGCCACCTTCCGCGCACATATGAATTTCTCCCGCTTAAGAAGATGGTACGCCTTTTTGTTCTCGCTTTATTTTTCTTTTGAATTCTTATGATACCTTCATCAAAAGACGCCGGGTTCTGGCTATAAATTGGCCCTGGAAGTTTGTACCGGGGATGTCCAAGTCGATAAGGACAAGTTACCCAAAATGTCCGACCCGCCTAAAGTCGGTTCCCTTCCTTGTCAAGAGTCCTTCAATGGTAAAATTGGGACGTATTCACACTTGGAAATACTCAAGAAGATCATATTTTATAACGACAATTTTGGTATAACTGGGTCTGATTCATTGGCGGAGAGGATTGACAAGTTTCGATCCTTTCTGTCGGATTTCAAGTACGGTGACAGCACTGGCTGTAACAGGCCCGGGGTGATGACGAAGTAGTCTGTGTCGCTTAGGTTTACTCTGTAAAATAAATGTGACTTCGACTTGTGAACTATTCTCTGTGGGCATACTTTGCGTGACCTTTGGGTTTCGAGGGAGCATTACTGCAATATTGTGCAAGCACGCATGATGAGTTTGGCTACACGGACGACGACCCCTTACTCTCTTTTGTTGGAACCCTTTACCTATGAGGGAGACACCGACTTTTTGATGCGTGGTGGACGCGCATGCGAAATGGAGGCGTTTCCAACCCATGAGTCCATACCTCCTGGAATCAAATTTCTCTCCTTCCTCTAAAGAACAGCGGCTCAAAACCACCGATTCTCTACCTAGGCCTACATGATCAAACGTGAATGTGGAAATCGCCTGTTTGTGCACCGGTCTCTTGTTCGTTCGTTGGATGTATCAACGTGGGATATAGCAACATGGAAGTAACGGCATCTCGTCGTAGTGTTGAGAGACTTGTTGCCAGAAAAAGGAGATAACGGCGCTACGTGAGCCCCACCGACAATTCTCCTCGTGACGGCAGATGCTAGTGTGGCACTTTCCAGGTGCTTTGAAACTCTCCATGCCCGACTTCAACGCCCGGGGGTGGGGGGACGTACTAATATCGACGCTATAATAGGAAGATACCGTCCACGTTCCAGCTTTAAGTTCATGAGAAAACGCTACAAAGATATAGGAAAATATCAACTAAAGCACAAGGATCGAGAACTACCGTTCAGGAACTAACCGTGGCACTGTATACCGAAAACTCACAAGTACGAAGTGCAGGATGGACATCAAGCGATATTGGTTGCACAGCGGGAAGGCAAGAAATCCGGTACATGAGGATTGGAAAAGCGTGGTGTGAGCATAGCTGAGCTGTTCTGCCCGAGTGCCCCATCAGCCTACTTATAGCCGTATCTCAGGCTGGGGTCATTAGGCGTACGATCCAGTATGACAGATAATATAGAGATGAGGCGGAGAGCCATGCCGGGAGAGCATAGTCACAGGTCTGAACGAGACCTCGTGAGGTAACGACAAGAGAGTCGGTCGAGTAGTTTGGGTTCTCCATATGAGGCGTGTCAACTTGGCTTTCCCTCTTTCACAGCGGCTCGAAGCCTTTGGTGTGATCAAACGTGAATGTGGAAGTTGCCAGTACTTTTCCACCGGTAGCTGGTTCACTAAAGGATTAGTGTGTCCTTTTGAGATAAGGAAAAAGTCTTGACAGCAGTTCATTGGTTTAGGGCGAGAGAGAAGGGTACGTTATCTCCTCCTCCTTCAGCGCAGAGAAGGGTGGAGTAAAGAGTCGTGCAAGGTCGGATGAGATGACATCAGTTACAATAACAGCGCTGGCCACCGACTCTTCCTTCCACGGGTGATGAGCGTGTTTACGATCATTCATGGGCAAGGTAGATGGAAAATGGAGAGCGCAGCGTGGTATGTTGGCATGGTGGCGACTGTACCTGGTGAGAAACAAAGGAGGGAGATGCTTCGAGTGGGGAGTGGCTGGAGGGAAGGGCAGAGGATGAATTAAGGGAAAGGCGAGGTAGTGGTCTAGCCCTTGCCGGCTTCTTTCTCATACGTAACTTTTGAATCTGGTTTACAAGATGTCATCCTTTCTCTCCCACCTGAGAAGTGACCTTGTTGTGAACAACTCTGGGATACAGTGAACAAAAAGAACTGACTTCAACACCCAGATTGAGTTTCAGGTAGGAAATTTACTGTTAAACAAAGAATAGTCAGACTCGCGCCTCTGCGCTCGCCTTGATTCTTGAGCTTGAATCCAGATTCCACGTCTTGACTGAGAACTCTCCGTTAACACTTAAAAAGGGCTTCTTAGTCAACACATTCGGATACGGGGAATCGAACCCCGAGCTGCCGCGAAAAATTTTCCACAGAATGACTTCTTATGAAAGGCAGCAATGCTAGCCGTTACACCATATCCGATAGCACCAAAATTCATATGACAAGAGCTAGAAACATCTCAGGAAGACACTGTGGGGTTTGTCCTGGATTCATGAGAGGGAAGCGGGTCTCTCTATTCCACAAAGGATGGATGAAGGAAAGGGCTTGGTCGCAGAGGGTGGGTTGATGGCATGGGGATGCACGCGCTTCATTTGAATCTGTAAGTCGCATCCGAAGGCACAGAGTGATACATGAGTAGTGCTCAAACTCGATTTGGTACTGTTCGCGAAGAGGCTGGGGAGGAAACATGAGAAGAACGATGAAACGCCAATTTCGCCGCTGTGCAGGGATAGAGCGCTAGCGGTTCATGACACCCCTTCGTCCGTGCGCGAGAGCACCTTGCGAGCGAGTCCCACGACTTGAGCGTGCTTTTGGGATGAATGGCAGGTTGATAACCAAGGTCGGCATGGCATCTCGTGATAACGATGGACTGAGTTCGAGTGTTCATGTTTACGATTTGCGGCGAGAGAGGTTGAAGAGAAGGGACGAGACTTTAGAGTACCATCTCCTCTTCCTGGTCCGGATACTCGCACACCTTGTCCGTGTCCCCCAAATGCAGCACGCGACTCTGTGCGTTGTGGCCAGGGAAGAAGGAAGTAGGGTGGAGCAAGAGTCGTGCACGAAGATCCTCTTCCGGGGAACTTGGTCTTCCCGGAGCAGAAGCGTTGATATGGACGTGCTTGTTGGTGCGAGCGTTAAGACGACCTGGATAGAGGGTTCTGTGATGTTGGGAAAGATGACGCCAGAGAGAATAAGGGAAGCTTGACATGTCGAAGGCAGAAGGGTTGTGCGTAGCTGGTTAGGTAGACTATGAGCATCAAATCGGACAAGAGACGCGAGCATCGCACCTTCACATCTACTCTGCGCCAACAACAATGGGAGCTGTTCCTCCGACCCCAGCTCTCCGAGGCACACCCTATACGACGCGGGCTCAATACTGCAGGACGGACTCGTCTGAGGGTGCGAGAAATGTCACAGTAGAGTGACGAGATGGCGCTGTAGGTGACCGTACGCCGTGCTTGAGCTTGAGGCTGGTAGTGACATCCGCGCGCAAAGGGATGACGGTACAGGGTACATGTCGGTGGTCGTTGACGCGTGAAAGGAAGTCGGACAAATTCAGGGCCAGAGCGGTGGTGGCGGAGAAATACCGGCCCTATCTGGGGCCCCGCTTGCCTTTTACCTTGATGGCCTCTCTCTTCCGCGCGTACAAGTCTGTCCTCCTCTGTTTCTCTACAACTACCCACTAAGCCAATGACAGCGCGCTCCTCATCCGGCGGCCGATGCTCGCCCAGTGCGGCACCGCAGCCCTCCTCTTTGGCACCGGCGACATCATCGCCCAACAGCTCATCGAAAAGAAAGGCCTCAGACGACATGACGTGCGTAGCCTTTTGCCTACCCTTCCCTCCCCCTAACAAGCACGCAGTTCACCCGCACCGTCCGGCTCACATTCTACGGCGGCGCACTCTTCGGGCCCGTGATGACATGGTGGTACCAGTTCCTCAACCGCATCCAGTTCGCCTCGCCCACCCGCGCCATCGTCTACCGCGTCTGGCTCGACCAAGCCGTGCTCACCCCTTTTGCCGTCGGCGCGTTCTTCACGTGCATGTCCGTGCTCGAGGGCGTCCCGCAGGAGGCGTACCCGCGTATCCAGGCTGCATACGTCCCGACCATCCTCCGCAATTGGGGCGTCTTCATACCCACCCAGATCATCAACTTTGCCCTCGTTCCGCACCATATGCGCTTCGTGGTGGTTAGTGTTGTTAGTTTGTTCTGGAGTGAGTGTTGCCATTTCTTCATAGTCCCGCGCTGACACGTCAATAGATACGTACCTCAGTGCGGTGAACGCACGCCAAGCAAAGTTGGAGCAGGAGGAGAAGGAACATGAAAAGGTGCCCATGAAGATGGTGTAGCGGTACGTCCCCTTTACCGTCGTCATCGACGTGCACTCATCTTTCTTGCAGGGAATAGATTCACCTGTTGGTATTAATTTATAGAGCCGCCTAGATACATCTATATATCTGCCATTATTTCTTGCACGTCCATCCAGTCGCAGAGCACTTCAAGGAAACAACTACCAAGACCCGGGTGTAAAGTCAAATCCCACCTGGCAGTGGCTCTCCTCACGGATAACATCTTGATGAACCCACCCCCCACCCTTCATAACACGCACCCGCCATTCGCCCTTTGTCCCTTCAATGAGCACGGAATAGAAAAAGGAGGTCAAAGTTCTATCTTACCCTACTATCCATGTCTATGACCGGAGCGCCTACCTCCTAGGATAACTTCTCGCTAGGTCAGTCTCCTGCGCAGTTACTTATACTCCGAGATGACTAGGCCCTGCCCAACACCCGAACATAAGCAGCACTCGCGTCAAACTTCCCCTCTCTCTTTGTATCTTCCTGGTAGAGCGCCAATACAGCCATGGAAGAGGGAGAATGTTCCCTTCAACGGAGGAGGAGCCGACGAGGCGAAGACCTCCCTCAACATCTCAATCTTGTCGAGACGTCCATGGAACCACGCAGGTGTCTTGCAACGCGACGTCAGAAACTCGGGCTTCGCATCGTCACTTGTGCCTGTTTTCGACGAGTCTTTTTCTAAAACCCTCTGCGCGTCCGGGATATGAGAGCTGGAAAAACAGGACCCAGCTGTGTCTGAAGCAAGCGCCTGCCCATGACTTCAACAGCAGGCGCGCGAAGATCCAAATGCTAATTTGTCGAGCATGAGTGGGTAGTTGCTTTCCGCGTCAAGCATTGATCCGGAGAAAATGACCGGTCACATCAGCTCAAGGCCAATACAGTCGACTCTGTAATAACCCATACCCCTCCGTTCCCACTCGGCGCTATGGGTTATGAGGGAGTATGGATTTAAAGAGAGGAATTTGAGGGTAATTTGTACTTTGGTAGACGGACAAACCTATGGGTTATGGGGGTGTATGTCCTTATAGAGGTATGGGTTATTACAGAGTCGACTGTAGTACAGTCGGAGGGGTCCATCATAGCTACTCGACGTCTAACTGTCTCCTAATATTTATCGATTCTAGTAATATTTTATCGTCCTATTACAATGCAAGAGCAAGACGACAAGGAAACACATCCTTTCGCGCCTCCTCCATCCAGGCCCCACGTTCCTCGGGAAAAAAAAAGTACGAAGAGGGGGGAGCAAGTAGGGCAGCGGACCGGGATACCTTTCCCTTCTGCGACACAAAATATGTTTGCGTTCGGATTCGGCGATCATCATTGATCAATGATCAATGCCCAGGCCCCATGTCAAGGTTGAAAAAAACACAGGTATGAGCCTGTTATAATATTTCGGATACGGGGAATCGAACCCCGAGCTGCCGCGTATGGATTGAGCCCCGCTTGCCATGAGAGGCGGCAATGTTAGCCGTTACACCATATCCGATCAATCACTGGATTCTCTCCTTTACTTTCAAAAGGACACCCTAATCCTTTCACCCAGCCGCTAAGAGACCGCCACATTCATGTTTGATTATATAGGAAGAGAATCAGGCGCTGTTCCTCGGAGAAAGTTTGATACATGGAGTTGGCACGTCTCGCACGTCCACCACACATTAAAAAGTCGGTGCCTCCCTCATGAAGGGTTCTAAGAAAAGAGGGAGTGGCAGATAGGTAGATATTTCCCCGTGCTTTTGTTTCTGCAGACCTGAATTCCATGGGGGCTAACGCGCAGTCCCTACCTCCTCGCTAGGTAAACCGACGCCGCACTCACTCCGCCTCAGTTACAACGAAGCCGCGAAAGAGTGAAAAATGCCTCTCTCATCAACATGTTTTCCTCGAAGAATTTGCTCTTACACCATGCCCGCACTTCCCCTCGTCGCAAGGGAGTGAAAGGGAGTGAGAAGATCTGCTGATCTTGTCGAGGCGCATCACATCGTTGTTGTCTCCAACTCTTGACAGAACGGTCCCCGCTCAGAACGTCTCGACTAACGTGCTGAACGAGTCATTGTCTCTGAGGCCAGAAAAGAAGGTGGTGGTGATGGTCAGAGGCTGAGTTATTGATTATTTTATTTATTACTTAAATAAATTATTTAACACGGCGTAAACTTCAAGTTCTACGGCCATGTCTATGTCTGGGGCCGAAGCTTGCTACTACTTTCTCTTCACTTCTGAGTCGAAGTAAGATTTGGCACTGAAGAGAAGAATCAGCGAACTGATATGCAGCAGATCTCATCCATAGACGAATCAAAACTACTCGACCGACTCTCTTGTCGCTACCTCACGACGTTTACTGTGACTATGCTCTCCCGGCATAACTCTGTGTCTCGTATCTGTCATGCTGGATTGTGGGCCTAGTGACTCCGGCCTTAAGATATGTTAGCTCGGCTATAAGTCTGATGGTGCGCTCGGGCAGAACATCTCAGCTATGCTCACACCGCGCTTTTCCAATCCTCATGTACCGGATTTTTTACCTTGCTGCTGTCTCGGAACGTGTACCAAATTCGCTTGACGTCCAGCACTCTCGGAGGAGTAGTCAAGCCCCGGTTTTCCATCCTGCGCTTTGTACTTGTAAGTTTTCGGTATTCTCGTGTCGGTAGCTCCTGAAAAGTAGGTCCCGAGGTAGAGTATCCCTGTGCGCAAATAACGTTTTCCTATATCTTTGTAGTTTCTTCTCATGACTGGAACGTGGACTATCTTTCCTGGCACGATAGCGCCGACATTAGTACGTTCCCCCCGTTGAAGTCACGCATAGAGAGTTTCAAAAGCACCTGGAAATGCCGCACTAGCATCTGTCATCATGAGGAGCATTGTCGGTGCCGATAAGCTTGGGGACCCGTGTTGTCTCCTTTTCTGCAACCAGTCTCCCAGCGCTACGACAAGACGCCTCTCGGGTTTTTCTTGACGATAGAAAGGGCGTTACTTCTGATGTCAAGAACTTGAAGGTTGATGACTAACGGCAAGGAGACCCGCCATCAAAGCATACACGTGAGTAGTATGTTCCATGATTTGAAATTCGGATCCTTGCCGTCATTTTGCTGCTTTCATTTCGAGTACTCATTACGATAACATGAACACTATCTAAGTCGTACACCAAAGTTACGTTTTGCGGCGACGTCATGGGTGATTGGCTTCGAAGAGTAAGTCAGTCAGCAAGTAAGCAGGAGGGAAATTGCTAAAATGTTTTCAGTATCCTCCCAAGGTCACTATCTCTGCCTTCACTGAGACGGGCCAAGAGGAATCGTCGATCATCGTTCCAAAGCAACGATCGTACACTGGAGAGCGCGTGATATCATCTCACCTTGCTGACACTCCCTGCGCTACGTTCGGCGTTCAGGGCTTCCTAGATCAACTCAACACCACACTCGGAACGTCATACAGCCTGGACAATCCATCCCTCTCCTGCTTTCTTGAAGCCTGTATCACAAGGAGGTACGACTTTGGGTTGATATATGGCCTCCTTCGCAGAATATGGTACACCAATGACTGGAGCACCGTACGAGATACACTTTGCAGATGGGAAGAGAAGGACTGGGAGATGCGACGAAAGGCACTTGATGGTAACCGGATCGTCGATACAGATTTGCCGCCTCGACGGGTCTGGGATCTGTATAGCAATCGGGTAGTGCCATATTGGTTCATGGGCATTGGTTCCAGATGGCACGTGTGGCCTCGGCCGATATCGCACGCATGGATGGACGAGAAGGACCGTGCCGCTATGTGGACGCCCATCAACGGATATGAATGGCCCGTTCCCATCCCAAAGGATGCCAACCTCAACCTGATCCGCATCGAGATGCTCAATCTCAGACTGGAGTATGCTTGGTTGGACGTTCTCTGTTTGAGACAGGTGGGTGGATGGAGGGAGGACTTGCGCACAGAGGAGTGGAAGGTGGACGTGCCCACCATCGGAGGAGTGTATCAAGGCAAAAATGTGGTGTGTTACTTGAGTGGGCTGGGTCGGCCTTTGACATTGAAGGAGGGTGACTTGGAGAGTGATCGGTCTTGGTTTAGACGTGCTTGGACACTGCAGGAGGTTGGTGGGACAAGAGTGATTGCCGGGGACACACCAGATGGACCACTGCATGCTAAGTGTACTAAGGGCGGGAAGCATGAGACTGAGCTGTTCATCAGGTTTCACGAGCAGCTGTGGTCTACACGTTCAATGTGGCAGATGCCGATCCGTGAGGCACTGAAGGAGATGCAAAAACGGGTGTCGACGAACCCAGTGGACAAGATTGCGGGGCTGACATTCATTCTCCAGTCTGCCACGATACCGGCATACTCCGAGAGCGAGTCTCTTGAGCGCGCATGGACAGCACTCGTGAATTCTATGGATACGTGCCATCGGAGGGAGCTGTTCTTCTCACGTCCTGAACCAGGAGATGCAGGCACAAAATGGAGGCCATCGTGGGAGCAGGTTATGATGAATTTGAAGCCTCTGCCTACATATCGTCTTTACACCCGCGTCGATGTTGATCGGAGGGATGTCACGGGCGACTCGTGTGCTGCGGCGTGCATTGAAGGGTTAGTGCGGGGGTTGGCTGTTGTGAAAGGGGGTGATCGACGTGGAGTGTTGATTGTTAAAGACAAGTGTGGGATAGAACACAGAGTCAAGATCACCGCTACCCACACGTCCCCGATACCTGAAGACACTTACGCGATGATTTACGCCTGCGAATTTGAGAGCTCACGGGACTGTGGTTGGATGGTTGGGCGAAGCCTGCCAGGGGGAAAGTTTGAGAAAGTGTCGATGCTGATAATTTCTTGTAGAGAACACTGGCGGTTAGAGGATCTGGGTATTATTGAATGGCGTCAATATATTCTTATTTGAGTGAAATCGTCGTTAGTCAGTCCAACGATCTTGCCGAATAAAAAGAACGTACATTAGCGCCCATAGCATCATAATTTCTCGACGGAGTTTAGTGATTTTACCGGACGTCTTGTCGAACGTCTCCCGCTAGTACTTTAGAGAGCGTCAATCATTTTTGTACCAAGTCATAGATCGTATCCAATGTCAGTAGTTTTGATAGTTATTTTTCCGGTCTTTGTAGCCTGGACAACGATATCTGTCGGCGCTGAAACATTTTTGACTGAAAGTTCCGTGCATACTCCAGTCAAACTCCAGTTAGTTTGTATCTCGACGGCTTCTCCTTCGACGAGTTCTGTCTCTTCCTTGTTGCATATACCAATGCTACGTCACAAATCCCCCGTCTTTGACATCGAGAGCGAGAATACGTCGCTGGAGCTGGCGGCAATCACGGTGGAGATTACATCTGGACCCAGTGTCTGCACTATACCTACCTCGCACATTCAAGGCAAAGCAAGTAAAGAAGGCAACAGAGACGCACCCAATGCAATAGCGATATTTCCCGTCGATGAGGGTCCAGCAAATGACATCGCTCGTCCTGCTATCCGACCGTCCTGCAATACCAGCATCATTCCTCCTGGCCTTGGCCTGCCCAACCATTCCGTGAAAATTCGCCCTTAGCTCCAACAGGACGTCGAGTCTCAGTATGTGGATATGATAATGGATGCCTGCAAATTTTAGTCAGAAATTTCTCAAACAACGAGTCCAATATCCCGACCTATGCGCTCCATTTGTTGGTGATATGCCGGAGTTCGGACATCCGGTGCCTGTACAGAAGTCAGTAGTTCATTGTTGGGAGAGGAAAGGGTGCGTACCATGATGGAAAAGTACAAGTTGCCGTCGCGTCATGAAAGGGCCTCGTGAACCTTGAGGCGCCCATCGACAGTCGTACATTTTTCCACCTTGATCAACTCTTCGTCGTACATGATAGAGAAGATTTGGTGAGACGTTTTGGTTTATTGGGGTGAACCTGTGATGTCTCGAAGCAGAATAGAGACTCGGAAAAGCACGAATTCAAAGGAAAAGAAAAGCGGCTGCTGCAGCCACCGCTACACGTGAGTATCACGTACTGGAGACTCGCATTTGAATTTCAAATTATCTTTCAACGCGTCCATGACGCGTTGTCGTTACTTATCGATATGTTTCCGGCATGTCAATACAATCTTACTGTTGACTCGTATCGCGTTACCTGTAGAGCACCATTGATACTGGTAAAGCAGGAAAAAGTAAATATGAGAATCAAGTATCTGATTGTGCTTCCCATACAAAAACAGAATATACAATGCCAGCAACCTGATGATAAACAAATCACACTGAAATATGGTTTCTCCCATAAGCTTTGAATTATGACGTATCAAACTGGATGTACAAGCGTGCTCGCAGCTCAGCATTTGAAGTTTCAGACGACAAGACCAAGAACGAATCCGATATATCGTTATTGTCAAAGCATAGTAAACAGATACGTCTAAACCAGCATTTAAATGGAATTACAGAAAACTACGGCATTAAACGAAGTTGACTGTTTGGGTCCACACATCAATTGCATAGTTTAAGTGCTTGACAAACGGATATAAATCACAGGCACTACCCAGGAAAAAAATTCACTTACCGAATACGCAAGGTAGGTCTCAAGAATCACCACGTCGTATGCTCCTGTTATGTTGACTCCATAGAAATATTGCGGTAGCAGCTCAGCAGAGTACGTCACGATGCCCGCATCAGGAGAGACGAGGCCCTGAACCAACGTCACCCCGCTGAGGGTACTGGCGAACGGGCTCTGCGCGAGGAGGACGGTGATGTTCACGGAGTTTTCTTCAAAGTACTTCCCGGAAGTCCACGTGAGATTGAAAGGCTGAATAAAGTCAGACTAGGAAGACGGCAGCACTGGAAGGGAGGATGTTTACCTCGGTGGAAGAGAGTGTTTCGCCAGGAGTGGGAGAGATGAAGACTCCAGCAGAAACCAATGCAGAGAGTACGAGTGCAGAAAGGATGTAGAGAGGGAAGGAGAACTTCATTGTTGTAGAAACTGGAGGATTAGGACTAACACACAGGACTTATATATGCATATGAGGCTCCACACTACGGGTTGTTGAGACCGCCAGGAGAAACGGAATTTACCTCAGGCCAGGATAAACAAGATGTCAGATGACTGAGGCCCCCGACCGTGGTGTCCGGAATCATGAGAGAGAAACTCCTAACATCCAGGCCCGAGCGTCACGGATTTTTCTTGACGCGAAGGCATTGAGGTATGCAGGTGCCGTCGATGTATGATTACATTGGGATCAAAGATTATCCAATTCAAGTTCGTTTGATGGCCGAATGTTGAACGTAACCTTCGTAACGGAGGGTCGAAAATGGGCCAGCACCTGGAACGAGATCGAGTGCGTCGAGCTGGCGCCTTCCTTAAGCTGAACGAGCCATACATTTTTTATCTGGAAGACAAATATTCCAGATGAAAGCCAAAGTTTACTGGTGTTAGTCGATAGAAATGTAAGAGATACCTGCAAGAGGGAACGGTTGTCAACCGATCAAAGGGATTGGCGAGTAGAACGGGAATGTCTTGTTTTGGAAGGGAACATAGGGTAATGAAACACACGTCAATTGCATTTGGGGACGCACAGTCGAAAGAGCCGGGGCGTCCTTTTGTCTTGGCAATACTACATCTTCAGGGTAAACTTGCATTTCGACAGAGTCGCGGTTGTAGTACCGTGGATGAGAAGTACTGAATTTTGATGGAGTAAACCAAGAAAAGCAGAAGGAACAGCGCACGTTTGTACCGCGACAAGCCTGGTAAGAACGAGATCCCAAAAAAAAAATCATAGAATCGAGAATGCAAGATTGGTCATATGTACTGTCTGCAATAGAGATAAACTTATATCAGTGGTACGATTTGTAGACTGGACATAGTACGACGCACCTTCTCCGGCATTTCGTAGCACTTAGATCCAAGTTGAAGCTTCATCCTTTCTCTAAACGTTGCCTCCCTTGCGAGGTGCAGTTCCAGCAACCCGGTCTTCTTTTGAAAAAGGAGTCATCACTGCGATAAAGGAGAGCCAGAAAGCCAGAGGATTGAAGCGGTAAGCCAAGCGACCGCGAGAAGGTGCCTTCAAAGTATGATCGGATTCTACATCAGTAAGATCGAATTCAAGGCCGCCCGACTGCCAAACGTTGGACTAATGTGCAATGAGGAGTGTCAAAATGATACCAATATCTCGAGGCATACGTAGCGTTCGCTTGATCCGTTTACACCGTCTAAGTCGATTACTTGGTATCCACTCAGAGCTTCAAGTATAGAGCCGGATACACCAGCTGTGTCTTACAAGCCAAAAGTTAACAGTCAGTCGGTACTAGAAGATCTAGCTCCGAGCCCGCATCGTATCGAACAGGTCAAGCCCGGCTTAACTGGCCTCGCAGATGTAGAAGGGCGGAAGAAAACAGCAGACGAGGCGGACAACAAAACTTGAACTGAGGTCCTGCGCACTAAGTACCCAGATGGAATGCACCGGTAAGCATCTACACGTGGATGTGGCGAGTTCAACGTTCAACACTCGTCGCTGGCTACATATCTCAATTGTCCATGGGACCTCGGCGTCAGAAACGAGTCGCCTGTTGCCTCCAACTCTTGATAGAACGGTTCCCCACTCAGAAAGTCTCGACTAGCTTGCTGAATGGGTCGTTATCTCTGAACGAAGGAAGGTGAGGAGTAGGCATTCGAAAAAACACAGAGACTTAGAGAGCTCAAAACCAGAAAGCAAAGGCGGTGGTGATGGTTCGTCGAAGTTCAGAGTAAATAATTTATTATTTGTTTTATTGTTTAATTTATTACTTATATAAATTAAGCTTACAAAGGCATAAACTTCTTCAAGCTCTACGACCATGTCTGTGTCTCCTATCAGAGAGGCCGAAACTTGCCACTACTACTTCCACTTCACTTCTGACAGCGACGTCCCGGTCGAGGCGGATTTCGGGACTGAAGACGAGAATCAGCGAATTGATAGGCAGCAAATCCCATCCATGGAGGAAGTCGCTCGAATCATGGACAATCCAAACTACTCAACCGACTATCTAGCCGCTAACGCACGAGGTCTCGTTCAGAACTGCGACTATGCTCTCCCGACATGGCTATCTGTCTTGGATGGAAGTCTCCTTTCTGTATTATCTGCCATGCTGGATTGTGCGCCTAGTGACTGTGGCCTGCGATATGTTAGCTCTGCTATATGTGCTTGCAAGTCCGACGGTGCGCTCGGGCAACTGGGATTGGTGTGGTTTGCGCATTTTCTGTGGCCCTGTCAGTGACTCGTACTACGACGTTGTTAGACTCTAGCTGATTTTACGCTTAACAGTTAAGGCTCTCAACTGGTACGAGGATCGTGAAGCCCGGAGGAAGGAATTTCCTCCGTCGTTTGATGTTCTTCGAGAGCAGGTTCGCCACTTAATATGCCTTACATCCCGACATACCTCATTTCCTCTCCTCATTAGGTGCTCCTCCGACAAGATTATCAGTGTGCGATATCTGGCATTGGGGAAATTGGACACAACAAGGTACCCATGTGCCATCTGCGAATCAGCCGTATTCTGCATAGCCCGATCGTGGGCTCCGAGAAGGTGATGTTGATTTATGGTGACTGTTCGCCCGAGTTGGGGTCCTGACGTCCGAGACAGACTGATTTCTTCGGGACGATGACACGAGAGATTATCAAGAATTACATCGACCCGACGGTGAACCTGGACGCTCTGGTAGATGGGCCCCATAACGCCATCGCCTCGCAGCATGACATGGGTATGTTCTTCAACAATTTCTTGTTCTCGCTCAAGCCGACGACGGTGAGCACGGCAGTGGCGTCATTTCCCTTTCTACCACTAAGTCATTTTGATAGAACCCCAATGAATACACCGCGGAGACGTATGGAGAACGTGTATGGCTCGTGCCCATAAAGAACCGCATTGTTTTCGAGGGGGATGCGCCGCCCGACCCAGGATACCTCCACCTGCATGCATGCGTGGCAGACGTGCTCCAACGGAGTGGCGCGGGGAAGGTCATTGATAAGATTCTCCAGTGTCTTCCCGAACAGAAGTGTCCGGCGGATATAGTTGACCTCCAGCGGGTTTTGGACATCCTTGAACTTCGGTACTCACTGGTTGCAGCCTTTAGATTACCTGTGTGCCGCGACGTTCTTTTTTAATCCCGCCTCGTTGCAGCGTTGTCGTTGTCATGTAGTAGTCATTTCTTAAAAGAGAATCAGAATGTGGATTGGTTCAAGATTTTTCTCTTTCCTTGACACCGCCGTGATACTTAGTACAGTACAAGTAAGGATACCCATTGATTTGCCGATTCTTTGTGTACATTGGATCTAGATCTACAAGAAAGATATCTGAACCTGTGAACCCAAGTGTTTCTTGCGCGCCGAGACATAAGATTTCACTCTTGCAAGCAAAACCTCTTCATTTTTCCCCTTCAACTCCACGTTCTTCAACAACTGGCAGTTATTTTTCCCGCATCTAGAAAGACGGCTGCGCAATTCCAGCATGCGTAGCAGACGTTGTGGCTGAAAACTTTCATCAATCTCCATCGAAAGGGATTGGAGCGACGGAAGGAGGACAGGTTGACCTTCCTTAATGACACTGAGCTTGTCAAGAATAGACACACGATTATTGGCGTATCCCGGTCCTGGCACAACATCCGGGGCCCATTTGAGTGAAAGACGCTTCAAGTGAGGCACCGTGTTCAGAATGGGACTCAAATGACCACCTAAAGGAACCGGATCGCGGATATACAACTCCTCGAGTGTACTTCCCGAGCGACGCAGGAAGGCGACGACTTTGGAAACAGAAAAAAGAGTGACGCCAAATTTCTCTAGCTGTGTCAATGTTAAATGATCGATAAATTTCGATGCGCGCCAGGCGACATCAAGCAAACGAAGCCTGGTATGCACGATCAGGGTGGCCGGGAGAAAATGTGAAGGGATGTCCAGCCGCAGAGAAAGTGTTGTAAGATTCGGAGCGGATTGTAGAAGTCGAAATGGATTGCTCTTCACTGTGCCCCCAGCGTGAAATTGGCGCAGCTGAGGCCGGGCCAGTACATGTTCTGCATCTGCGCCATCCCAGATCTCCTCAGGAAGAAGTTCCTGTTGGCAAGGAGCAGCGGTTTCTTCGACCGCCTCGGTATCACGGACGTCACCCGGCGTAGTCATAGGCGCACGCTTGTGAGGAGCCTCTTCCCATATAAAAATCTCCCATCGGTGGCATTGAGATACAATCAACCGGGCCATAGCCTCGTAGCGCGGAACAGTCGCGTCGCCCCCGACTTCACCGTAAATCCGTAAAGGAAGATCTCCCGATCGATCCAACCAAAGCTTCAATGTTAAGACCGGTGGTTCACAGCATGCGGCGGCGTCGATTTCATTGAAATTGAACTCGGACCAAAGCTGGCTCAGAGAGAGTGCAACGGTGCGCCAAAGACGGGACACACGACTGTAGCTCCAGGGCCCTAGGCGAGTGTTGTGGACCCGATGGTAGAACCTCCAGTCGTCCCATGATAGAGTGTGAAGAAATATCTCGCTAATGATCTCGGGTGGCAGCCGTCGAACCGCAGCCAGGACAGGTCGGTGGTGCCTGATGAAGTTGTACACCTCGCGCAATGCCGAATACTTTTCCTCCGTCGCCTGCGAACAGTCATTGTCATGCCAGGCTATGATAAGCCTTTCCATTTCGTCGTCGTCCAATGCGAGTTGATGTCTCAAGCCCTCCATCGTAGTCTGGGCTTCCTCGAGCAAGTGTCCAATCTCTTCAGACTCGCAGTCGAGGGGACTGTAGTTGGAAGCCGTGAGGTGCAGATAGGTTTGAGAGAATTTGTGAAATTTGGAGGGAGTGATCATGTTGGTTGGAGGGTGTCAAGTGTCGTAGCGATAGAGAAATGAGGAAGCCTGAATTTTGTGGGAAATTTGTATGTAGTTCTGCGTGCACAGCTAAATAGGGAACTTTTTCTTCGAGCCATTGTAAGCTAAAGGAACAATAGATCTCACCATTGATATTACATGCCAGCAGAAAATTACGACCAATTGTTGTAGATTTAGAGGGCGCATGTCTCGCTCGACACCACCATATCTCCTCTACTATGACTGCGCGAAGGGTGGAGAAAATCTAGTTCAGCGCCCAATATCTACAGCGCTAGCGCGTGCTCCGCTTGCCTGTCTCTTTGGTTGGCCTAGTCGAAGAGGAAACCATCAAGCAAGTCATTAGGTGAAGATGCCAGCGGACGTTGGTGGCTCCTTGCATTCTCATTGAGCCATATGAAGATACATATTATCGCCGTGTTTCAACTGCCTCCCTAAGTGCCCGAGGATGTACCGACTTACCGATGAGCCGACAGAAATCAACGGACTGACACGCTCTAGTAGATTTGTGTCCTTTAGGAACGTACGCCAGTACGACACGAGCCGACAATGGAAAAGAGCCGCCCAGTGTATCAGTACTGTAAATCACGACACGTCGAGGTCGAGAGCATCAATTGGCATGTACACGTGGACTCGGATGTGGCGGTGCCGAAGTGTGTGTGCATTTGTCAACTGCCGCCTTCGCAGTTCGCACTTGTACTTCTTGCACAGCTGGACAAGTCGTTATCTGCCTGGATTCTGGTGCACGCTAAGCGTTTCAATATACCATGAGGCGGCTTTTCGGGTCAAGGTGTTGTCGTAGCCGCTGACTTCAAGCTTGTGCTGTACCTGCTGCGGTTCCTTGGCTGTTGGACTCCTGGCGCCTGTCGTGCGCAGCACCCTTCCAAGTTCCCTGCTAGATATTCACTTGTAATCCGCGCGCAGCTCACTATTAGTATCACGGCTATTCTTTCTGTGACTTGTGCTAGAATGCTCTTCGGCGGTAGGGGGCGCAGCACAATATCGCAGCATCACTGTACTATGACTCGTTTCTCCGCTCCATCAAGGCGCGTATGGCTGTCTATAAAAGTGTTTTGTGCTGTACATCTCAAACTCAGAGAATTATCTCTACAACATATCCAAGTGAGCTACGTTACAAACAGCGCTATACTTCTTCATCGCTCTCAATCATGACTTCCTACCCGTCGAACGCAAACAACTCGTCGACCACCACGGCATCATCCACCCAGACCCTTGTCCCCACGAAGGACTATGCGTCTGCATTCGCAGATCTCCAGTCTAAATACGGATTCGGCGGGAACGCGCCCTCCCCCAACCCCGAGCCTGATACTACTCAGGACGCCAGCAAAAAGGCAGCGTTGAGGAAGGGGGGACAAAGCTCTTGCTAACTTGGCGGGAAAATATGGATTTGGAAGAAGCCAGTTGCAGCAGAAGCAGTCGTGGTTATGATTTGAGCAAAGGGGGTCAGGAGTTTTCAGAATGCAGGGCACGAGAACAGCGGTGGTCGCAACAGGAAGAAGCTATGACATTTTCGAATTCTGTAGCTGTCTTCAATCATGGCTTTCATTTCACTCAGTGTGCCTGAGATTTAGGCGTACACGCAACACCGACATCCCTTGACTTTGAATTCCAACGTATCAAGCTAGAGCGATGTGCAAGCGAGTCCAACGGACAAAAGACCAAGAACAATATATATTCATGGTAGGTATTGTCAAAGCATAGGTAGATACGTCCAAAACAATATCGAAATCGCATTAAAATGAACCACAACATCAAACGAAGTTAACCGTTTGGGTATACACATCAATCGCATCGTTAAAATGCTTGACAACATATGTGAATCAACTATCCAGGGAAAAAAAGCTTTCACTTACCGCATACGCGAGGTAGGTCTGAAGTATCACCACATCAAACGCTCCCGTTATGTTGGCCCCATAGAAATATTGCGGCAGCAGCTGGGCCGAGTACGTCTTGATGCCCGCATCGGGAGAGACGAGGCCCTGAACCAATGTTACCCCACTGAGGGTACTGGCGAATGGACTCCGCGTGAGGAGGACGGTGATGTTCAAGGAGTTTTCTTCAAAGTACGTTCCAGAGACCCACGTCAGGTTGAAAGGCTGAATAAAGTCAGACCAAGAAGATGGAAGAGAGTGTGTTTACCTCGGTGGAAGAGAGTGTTTGACCTGGCGTGGGAGATGCGAAGACTTGAGCAGAGGCTAATGCAGAGAGGGCGAGGGCAGGAAGGATGTAGAGGAGGACAGAGAACATCATTGTGGAATCTGGGGGATTAGGACCAACACACGGTGCTTATATTTGCATATGAGGCTCCACACCACGGGTCGTTGAGACCGCCAGGAGAAACCGCGAATTTACCTCAGGCTAGGATAAACAAGATGTCAGATGACTGAGGCCCCCGACCGTGGTGTCCGGAATCACGAGAGAGAAACTCCTACATAACATCCAGGCCTAGGCGTGAGGGATTTTTCTTGACAGGCAGGCATTGTTGGGGTATGCAAGTGCCATCGATGCACCATGCTACTACTCGAAGGATCGGTTATTACCCAATTCAATGCGTCTATGAGCGAAGAATCGGAAAGCTACCAACAGTGCATGTAGCGTCCGCTTGATCCGCTTACACCGTCATCCGCGCCGGGCTTCAAGTTCAGAGAAATAACTTTGTCCTACGAGTCAAAGTTTAGCGTCAGTTAAAGATAAGAGATACCTACCACACGGGAACAGCCCCGCCAAAGAAAAGAAAGAATTGGGTGTAGAGTAGAACGGGGGCGTCCCGCCGATCTAGACATTTCCGGGCGCACAGTAGAGAAAGCCGGGTTTGACAAATGTCTTGGCGATATACGGTACTTCATCTTCAGCGGAACGTCTGCATATCGATTGATGAACCAAGAAAAGCTGACGGAGGCCGTTCCCATAACTTTGACTATCGAGCGATTCGTCATACGAGCTACAAACGGACGTCAGCCCTACGTCTTGTAAGCTGGACATACTACGACGCACCTTCTCCGATTGTCCTAAATACTTCACCTCAAAGAGCATAACCTCCCTAACTCGCGGGCCTTTTGAAAACAAGTCGTGCGATGTCGAAGCGTCACATACTTACAAGAACATTCCTTTCATGGCCAAGCACACGTACGTTAAGACATAAATAGGTCGTCAGTCAAACAAATGCAGATTCGTTAAATATCAACACAGCGAAAAGAAACCCCTCCCCAGTCTACTCTCCAGCAAACAGACGGATGATCAAATACGTTGTCGCCCCCACAAACCTCACAACTAAGATGGTGTCAGGCCAAAAAAAAGCAGAGAAGGAAAGGAAGGGGACGTACATGCAAGCCCAGCAACAGAAAACAACAAGAACGACATATACCCCTTGACACTGTTCGCAGCACCCGTGTCAGACGCTTTGTTATTCGCAGTCCTGCAAAGATATCACTCAGAACAGGCACGTCAAAACGATCAATCAACATACACAATAGCCGCTCCCAGGAGCGCATTCGATAGTGTCCACGCAAGAAGGACATTGGTCCTGAACGTCCGGTAATAGTCCTCCTGGTGCGTCGACGCATCCGGCTTACTATCCACCTTTGGCGGCTTCGTCCTCAGCACATGCAGTGCATCATCATACGCCGAATTCCGCTCCTCAGGCGTCGTCGGCGCAGCAACCGACACCTCATCCGTATCCGACTCCTTCTTCACCACACCGAGGTCCGTGCTGACTTTGTTGTCACCCTTGGTTCCCCACGAGACGTCGTGGACGTTGGCGAACTAATGGGAAAAAAGATGAGATGCGAAGGGAGAGAGCGGATGAAGGGTACTCACGGCGTAGACGTTCAAGACGGAGATGTAGGAGGGCGCCATGAGGAGATACTGGATGAACGAGGTGATCATATGCCAAGGTTCGAACTGCGCGGATGAGACAAAAGACCAACACGGGGGATTCGACGACTTACGAAGATCAAACTTGAGATCAAGTACAACCCAAGGGTGGCCAAAATCGAAAGCACGATGTTTCTAAAGATGGAATTCGTAAACAAGTCGTTCAAGCTGGTTCCTTCGGAATTTTTTAGGTTTTCAATGCCTTTGAACGCAACGAAGAAAGCCGCGAACTAATGACACGGGTATGAGAGATCACGAGATTGCCAGAGGGGAAAGAGACATACCGTCATATAGACTGTGATCACCGCAAAACCAATGAAAGCCGTGGTGTACCCCCATTTACTTCCCTGTGGCCGATTTCCCAACGCGAGCAGGTAGCACATTATCAAAAGACCGAGGTAGATGTAGTTGATGATGACATTGAAGACGTGAATGCCCTTGAGACCAAAGCTGTTATCTTCCATAGCATCAGAGAGGATGACGAATGCGATGTAATAATTAGCCTGGAGAGAACCATTAGGGTTAGACATCCAGTAGTCGATGAACATATACACACCAGAGCGAACCAACTGAAAATCAAATTGAAGCACTGATAAAACATCTCAACGTGTATCCAGAATTTGCGCAAGAACGTGTGCGAGCTCCGATAGATATAGTAGAAGTGGAGGGTACTGAACACAGCAGCGAAGAAGGAACCGTTGAGCCATCGACGACGTTGAGATATCAATTCCGGAACCTGCCAATGGTCTGAGTATGTCGTCGAAACTTGGAAGTGAGAACTCTACCGTATCGGGTACATCGGTGACAGCGTAGGCTGACTTGACGTAGTGAAGAATCCAGGCTCCGCCCCGTTTCGATACCAGCTCCCAACAAAGGATCTACGTAGGTGTTGTTAACTTGGAGTCATGTGCAGATATAGTAATGACACATACACGATCCTCAGCAAGATACATGTTCGCCGTGAAGATATCGGCTCCAGCACCGTGCTACAGAGTAGTATTAGCAGTTGAAGGGCGGCTAGCGGTGTGTTCTTACCATCTTCTCTCCGAGGAAATACTTTTGCAGCGGACCTTCGCCTCTAGCATCATTCTGTAAAGCGATGTACCGATATGCACTGAACGCTCCGGGTAAGACAGTGATGTAACCAAAGACAGACTCCCTACACAGTCGCGTTAAGAAAACCGAAAGAAGATCGAGAAGATGGGGACTGACAAGGGCTTGTCAAGAATATTGGACATCTTATACTCAAAGTTCTGAGCAGCGACTACGGCCAAGATCAGAAGTCTGTGCGCGTCACTTTACTGTGGTGCTCACCCAACGGATTGATGAGGTTCCGGCCCCACTTGCCCTTCAGTGCGACGATCTCGCCGCATGCACCCCCGACATTTGAGTTAATATCAAAGGCCTAAATGACCAATAAGCTTAAAACAATCGCAGCGCGGCAATCAGAACTCGCCTTCCACAAGTGGTAAATACTTGTGACACCCGGCATAGTGCCAACATCAAGAAGAACGCAGACATTGGGATTGAGGATAGGACCGAACGCGTTGAAGAACCACCGATGCGAATTGATTTTCTTTTGATTCTGCTCTTTCAAGCAAAAGATGATCTGGACAGGAACATGCTTCTTCTCCGCGCCCTCGATCTTTAAAGACGGTGTCACAGAAACTTTGATATGGACACGATCAGGATCGAGTTCAAAATACAATGAAGAAGATCGCACCTTGCGTAGTGTATTCGAAGATGTGGGCGGTGACGGGTTTCTCGTCGATGATGTTCTAAATCAAAGATGAATGATGCTACGAAGGGGTAGTTAAGAAGATGACGCACCTTGGCAATACCCTCCTGGTAGACACCCATGGCAGCGATGACACTGAGTGTTCTCGAGTTGATCTTCTTTCGACCGTCACTGACAATACACACAACGACTTTCTTCCATCCATCTTTTCCCCACGTCTGACTCCTCGTCCTTGAGCACAAATGCGCGATATTCTTCATCACACCATGCATCGTCCGACAGAACAGTTCCTCGTCTTCATTGTACATGGTCATGACAATGAAGAGCTCGGTTCGCCGGCCGGGAGTATACTCCAGCTGCCGGAGACCGAAGCCTGCAGACTGAAAGTCATTTGGGTCACAGGTGGCGGCCGTGTATCGCATGTGAGTGAACTCGCGGTCAGTGCGGTTCTGGCACAACTCGAGGAGCTTTTCCGGGACCTCATTTTCTACGACGTAATGCCCTTCGCGCAAAGCCACCCGACGCGTAGTTTTGTATCGCCTTGGCACGCGCTGCGGGATCCTGCCGTAACGAATGAAGTTCCCATCGTCGTCGTCGTTGAGTCCTCCATAATTGCCATTGCCACCAGGAACCGGCATATCGATAGGTGGTGGTGCGGGGGAGTGCCTTGGCAGGAGAGGAATATGGCCCTGGTCATCGCCATCAACTATTGGTTCGTCGCGCAACTCGTAAGACTGCCTGTTGTAAAGCGAGGGGAGCGAGCCGCCTGCTGCCCCTGGCGGGGGGACAGTGTTTGTTGATATGGGGTGCCGAGGTACTCGTGGGAAGGAGGTGAGGATATGGGTGCCATAGTAGCACCATACGGATCCAGGTGCTGAGGAGGCGGCGAGGTCGGGTATCCTCCCAGTGGTGGCAAAGGAGGCGGCGACGAATAGGGATTCGGGTGAGTCTGCTGTTGACCATAGTACGAGTCTGTGTACGGCTGTTGGTCGTACTGCTGGTCGAACGGCGAGATGTAGGGAGCTGGAGTCGTAGTCTGAGAGTATGGATGGTATCCATCATTGAAATGCCTGTGCTGGGCCTCGTCGGCCTGAGTGATATCAATATCAGAGAAATACAGAAAAGACGGTCTACGCACTTCTGGGTATTGCGACATGTCGCAAAGGAGAATCAACGAAAAGTGATGAAAAGTAGGGGTCCAAGTTGGCTACACTTGAATGGAAACGTGGGGGCAATGTTAGGAGCTACTGAAGCACCGCCTTATGTCAGAGCTGTAGGATCGCAGCAGTAGGCGATGATGTTTGCAGCTGCGGTGATGACCAACGAGTAAAAAGGGAATGAACAGAAGAAAAGTGAAAAGGAAAGGTCGTCGTGGTCGTGGTCGATGGTCAAGGTCTTGCGGGTAGAAGAGTTCATTGCCATTTTTGGGAATGTCCCGGAAGCTTCCCAAAAAAAATACTTGGACGACGAGACGTTTATCATATGGCCCTCCAATCCATTTATTTAGTCTCAAATTATATGACCGGAATCCCTCTAGCTTTGTCTCGGCAGGGTAGGGCAGATTTTGTTGATAGGCCTCCCAGAAAACGTGACTTATTCAGGGTAACTTGACTTTTGACAGTCGACGTCGTCTAACTAATAACTTCTCTGTCACAGGTATACTTTTTGCACACCCTTCATGCATTCGCGCCCTACCCAAATTCTCAGTCTATGCTCTGTCTTGCACATATTACATGCATAAGTCTAATCGATCCGTGCATTCGATTCTGAGTCGTCCCCCTCTCTCGAACTGCCTCTGAGAATGTCCCGCGGTGTCGCGAGTTGCTCTAAACGCGTTTATTTCAACAAACGGCGCAATTCGACAGACGGCGCCCATATCGTCTTGTGCAGGAAACAGGGGTTGCGACGCTTCTACTGCTATAGGACGTCTCGACTCACCTGCTTTCACTTGTATCATTCCGTCCCTAGTGCTATTGCGCTACGACGAAGGAGTGCACACGAAGCTTCCGTGCTATGGGCCTACTATCGATTGACCAGAAGTGTCAATTTCGATACAATTTCGATGCCTTTTAACTTCTAGCGGTCGCAGGTCTTTCCCGTTTTACCTCGGATTTTTTTCTAGGATATCTATTAATGCCCTTCACCGTTCCGTCTATTTATCTGGTGTGTCCCGCTCCAAATAAATAATCAGAACTTTTGCAAACGTGCACCGATCAGGATTGACACTTCCCTGCCAAAATTGACCACTTGCGCGCCGGTACCATTTCGCAGCAGCTCACATTCCCTTGAGAAATTTGAAATTTGGCACAATGCAAGTATGCTATTTAAACTAGCATTCTACCAAATTTCCGATGTAAATTCTCAAATTTGAGGAAACGAGGGATTGACACTTCTGGTCGATCGATAGTATGGCTCCCTCATCTATGTTTTCTTCATAATTCCATCACGAGCCTATCATGCTATGACGAAGGAGGGTCATAAAGCTTCTGCGCTATGGCCCACCATGGCCACTCGATTCATACATAATATGTTTTTTCCTTATGGAAATCCGTACCACTTCTGACTTTTAGATTAGTTTCCGAGGCACTTTTCATCTCTCCATCGCCGAGGCCGTAAGGGAGTACTCTTGGCGGGGCTTTACCATATCGGCAGAGCATAGTTGAGGTTCGGTACTGTAGCAGTGATTAATTTGTGGTACATCTTACTTTTATCAACTGTAGTACGGACGTCGTTACGTTTCTGTTCAGGAGCACCGACGACTAATAAAATTTGGTTAATTACGTGTTTTGTTCGGCCCGGTGGTCCGTACGACATCTCTTTTACCCTCACTGATGCCTGCCAGTGAACATTATTGCTAGCATGAAACTTGACAAGTCTGTTGTACCAGCGATGCGCCATCGCCTATAGCTGAAGACGTTTCTGGAGGACTTGAAAGAGCCCTTTGTTGAACTAGAGAGTGATCTTGATTCGCTCTGCAACGCTGTCGTGTCACTGGAAACTCAGAAGTCGCGTCTTCAAACATGACTACAAGACAGCATTCTCTCCAATACGTCGCATTCCGTTGGATATCACGATGGAACCCGTGCGCCGCTCGTGGAAAAATAGTCTTTCAGGATTCTACGTCTTCAGAATTACGGTGGGGCCGTGATATCTTAGTCAGGTATGCAGCTCGTGGTGAATCTTATCGAGAAACACTACCCCAAGCTATGGGCCACTATGAAGATGATGTTGTTCGCCTATGAGTCTATGACGGCGAAGTGGCGAAGAAATCCGACATGGTGGAATACCCCGCGTCGTCCTTGAACGCTCCCGTAATCATCCTCTCAATTGTCGTTTGGACCACTATTCGACGATGAAGGAAGGGGAACCCGATCCCATGGGAACATGTTTCGATATCATGGTTGCCCTTTCGACGTGATGAAGGGTGGTAGAAATGACAATCCTCCATCCCTTTTTCGCAACTGTCTCTTTCTGGGGCCCCGCAGTCCGGAGATATTCGTCCCTTCGAGGTAGCCCCAAACTGGAGAAGCTGTATCTGGAAAGCCCGGATATCTTGTATCTTTCTTCATCATTTGCCGGAGACAAGCTGACGCCCGGATATCTTAACATCGTCAAATTCACACCGAAACTTTGCACATTTTCATACAACAACTACAGTATTCAAAACTGGATGTCCATGGTGCCCTCCTTTCCTCGTGTCGTGTCCAGACCACTCATAGCACTTTCGGCGTCTTTGCCAAGCTTTCTACGCAGTATGAAACTGCCACAGGACTCGGACCGCGGCCCACCAATTCACTGCTTACTTCTCAATCCAGGATTGACGCGACCGCGATGTCACGGTAGTTCCAACATACCGGAATACGCGTTGACTGCCTTCAAAAACGCGTCTCGTCACATCAAGGCACTACAACTCGAGCCGAGTGCTCAACTTTTTCTTGTAACCCATCTAATGAGCTAGCTCACTTCAAAACCTTGGCGTCACTTGTCCCGGTCGTATGACAACTAAACAGCCAGTTCCTTACAGTGATGCTTATCTCGCCAATTTCCTTGCCAGAAAAGTGCTGTACTGAGGTTTCAGGGGCATTGACTTCCATCATTCATTTTATCGACCCTTCATACCCTGGACTCATTTCCCGTTCACTCTGGTTCGTACAGGAAAACGGACCCCCCCATTGCCGTAATCATGGAACCTTTAAACTTACCATTCTGTATTGTGAGCGGTGTTTTTCAGGTTAGGTTTGATTGACTATGAATAGCCAAACCGCTCGTGTCTAAACCTACTATATGTGAAAACCATGCCAGGATTGGGATGAGCTGTCGCGTCAGACAGTTGTGATATCGCACAAACTTGATTTGCCGCAGTTTTCCCGGAGAGAAACTTGAGACTGTCCCAAGTTCGTACTACTCTTCAAAAAGAAGCTTCCGGCAGTAATACCCCGGATGCAAGCAGTTTATCATGTGCGTGTCAACTCTTGCACACATTCAAAAGCTTATTTCGTCCAATGTAATCCCCATCCTGGATTGAGACGCACGAGGATCGGGTTCGGTACAATTTCCGAGTCGTTATCGGTGAGTACGCATGTCTCTACACATCAGGCGCTTCGTCCCTTTCTCCCACATGTGTGGTTAACGGGATCGGTACGCAGCTAAAGCGCACCCTCTTTCCAACACTTAATTTCCGGCGCTGTTTCCCGTGTTCCAATTGAAACTGAAATCATCAGATGGCACTGTTTTCTGTTTTGCGCAAATCAGCCACCGGGGTGGGAACTGTGGCTGCGAGTATACCTAGCACTTGGGCTGGACGGTGTCTTTGGTGGTAAGCAGTGAAAAACATACCTCCATTTTCGACAGCTCGATGATCTCGATAATAGGTGTTATTTATCTATATCTTCGATGGGTACAATCTTCGGGCAGAACTTTGACAAGCCGGGCGATCCGCACCTTCGCCATCGGGTATAAGTAAACGCTACATATTATTCTACCAATGTACTTATCACAGTCTAACTTTTCCAGCCGAGAACTCATTATATGGTTCGTTCCCTCATTGGAATTTGGAGGCCCCATTGCGGATCTCTATTGTAGGCTCCGTACTGGGTCCGATATATTTCTTTCTACGCTGCGAGCCATCCTCCCTCAAGCAGGCAATACGCTTTCTCCATTCATTACTGGGACCAGGCGGGAATTGAGAGTCTACAACCAACTCTACGGTGCGGCTCATATGGTTTCTCCATTGGTCCCGAAAGATGCGAGAAGGCCAGATTGAGGGTATGTCATACAAGATACGACTAGCAGACGGTCCATCGATGTCTAGTTCCCCCTCGACTCTGCTTCTCTGAGGAAGGCACGCAATCTTAGGGCGCATATATGCAGCATTCATGAACAGACCATACCATTACAATCTAATATTACATGCGTTATTCTAAGAATCCGCGGAAGGACGCCATTCTGATCACAACAGACTCCTAGGAGGTCGCCAATACAAACTGTCGGACGAGTTAGTCCACTGAATCATACCAAAGACATATGCCAACACGCCCAACGCATACGTCCCCAAGATTGCTGAAAGTCAAGGATGAGCACCAGTGCATCAATGGCTGGAGAAGACTGCATACCTTTTCTTCGTTCCGGAAAGACGATAAGCTCTAGTGGGAGATGAGGTACACCCATAAAATTGCAGAAAATGTGTGAGGTAATAGCCGGAAATATGGACCCGGTACGGAGGAAGAGATAGGCGCAATGGGACCCAAAGAAGCTGGTGTAGAGCAACTGGAATGCTAAAAGACCTCTGATAAAGACACGTCCCGGGTTGCGTATCAAAATATCGACTTACAGATGGCCATAGCAGCATGCTTTGCAGCAATCCATGTACGTCCACATCGATTGTAAAGGTCCCAGGCATGATGAAAATGAGCTAGTCGAGTATTAAATATCTGTGCACTTCCAGGACGTCAATCACCCACCCAAACTGAACCACAGCGGGGCCAGAATAATCATACGCAGGCGAGATATGCCTGAGAGGTGATAAATGCTTAGAATGCATGCCCGGAAAACAACCTCTTCTGTATATGGAGCCTAGAGGCAGGGAATATGAGCTGTGAACGTGAGCTCTGGCTTGGTACTGACCACAAGATAGTTGCGGAGGCCGGGGAGAGAAACGACCTTCTTGATAGTCGATTCGGTATTCCAGTACCGTTGGAACGGAAGGACTTCATACAGGTAGCGACAATAGAACGGGCCGATGAAAATCAAGGGTGTAACGAGATGCGCTTTGATGGGATGAGAGAATATAAACCCAAGTCTAAAGAACGTAACATGGACTCCAGCGTAAAACTGGCATGAAGCGGTCAACAAGAGGCGCAAATGCTAGGAGCATGCCACTCACACCATATAATGGCCACAGCATTTGGAAAATCAAGGAACACGACGCTATTGTCGCCAGCGACACAGCGATAATTCGCGCTCTAATCACGTCTGCATCGTCCCTCCACCGTTCATTCAGCTGACGTTGACGCGACGTTCCTTCAGGTACGTGGGTCGACCAAGCGACGAAGGAAAGACGCGTATTCTTCGACAAGTAGAGCGAGCCGACGTATGTAACTGTAAAACAGAAAGCGAGAAAGTGGCCTTGACTCTCTGAGAATAGTGGCGCGACGAGCATGGTGGTAGATCGAAGAAGAGCTAAGAGTAGCTGGTGTCAAGTCGCGATCGAGCTATTTATATGTAGCCACCGATTGGAAATTTCAACAATATATTCTTAGTGTTCCTTGTTCAATTCCTCAAATATTCAATGGTCACAGCCATACAAAGACAATACAAGCTTCATACTTGCCTTGAAAAGCGGGCCTCTATGCACTTGTGTCTATGCCACCAAATTTATTGAGGTGGGAAATTGGAGTTCATCTAATTAGTGCCAAAAACGACCCACTGTAGGCCGGTATGGTCGAGCAAAACTATATAATTATTAGATTGGCCTTAAGTAGTAGCAAAAGCAACAAAATAGAGTAGACAGCAAGGAGTAGTGCGTAACGTAGCTATCGATGCCATGGCGCCAATGGGCGTAGGCGGTGTCGAAGTCATAATTCAGTGCGATGTAAGATTTGAGAACCGAGCGTACGGTCTTCATGCATCATGGGCGAGAGTTGGAAATCGAGCGTGTACGACGTGCATAGTATAGAATTGAGGGTCTGCAAGACGTCATAATTGCCGAAATTGGGACAGAGCGTGCTGGCTAGAGTAGATGATATAACAGGCTTCCTACCAGTCCCAGTCTCTGTGGAGGCGTCGATATGGACCTCATAGGGAGGGAGGAATCCCTGTAATGCGTTATTCCATACCCCCTCACTTTGAATAATTTGAATAATTTGACGTGTTTACCCCGTTCTCCTGGTTAGGTACAGGAGCATTGTCTTTGTGAAGGGCCCAATATCCCTTCCATCGCTTGACCTTAAAGTTTATAGCTTCGGGTCCACGAAGCAGCTTGACTACAGGTTTTGTCCAATCCCAGAAAGAAGTTAACCCCCCTAGTCATACTAGAATGAGGATAGTGAAAAGCAAGGAAGTCACCCCGTACCAGTGTCCATGTCGCAGAAAGTTGACGTGGGTAAGAATCTCGGTTGCACTGAGTATCGATTCAGACGATTCAGAAGTGTTGTCCTTGTGGTAAGAAGCAAACAATGCACACTAAGGATCTCGCTCGCAGCCTTAAAGCGTGTCGCAGTAAGTCGCGCTGCGGAGAGGCAGACGCGTCTTCAATTTGTCTAATGTAGATAGATGTTGAATCCTGTCGACAACGTCAATACCGTCAGAAAGACAGATAGAACGCTTTGGAAAGTCACAACTCGTGTACTGGGCGCCAGTTTGATAGCGCTCAATCAAAGTATCGCAGCCAAAAGAGAAGAATGACCAGGTGTCCAGGCCACATTCTGGTCGTACACAGAGCTGAATATGAGCGTAGAATGTTTTTCGAGGTTTTTCGTAGCAGGGATGTGTACGGCGACGAGGTCAGAAAGGTTTGACCGAAACATCGGGTTCCCACGGTAATTTAGTTGCCATGCCGTGTTCGGCAGGACAGGCTATTCTTTTCGTACTCAATCAAAGCTTGTCCGTTTTTTTTGGTTGGCACTGCGTTGTATCACAAGAATAGATCTCGTATATTTTTTAAGCTTGCCCCAATTTTTTTACACCCTGTAGGAAGAGGTAAGAGCAATGGCAGGTAAGTTGCCGTGCTGAGTCAGCGAACTTACCTGTCATCGGTCGAACCGGTCCGAGACTTACCTGCCACTTGCGTTATTCCCTTCCTTTCCTAAGCGCTATTCCTCAGGCCCAGGGCTCATTTGCTCCTACAACTTTTCTCTAATATATCATACATGCATACAGTGGGATTCATACTTTTTCAAACTATTTCCTACCATGTACATCGAATATTCTGTACTTACTTTTCTCCTTCGCCGTTCTCTCTCGTGTTTCTTGTTTTCTTATGCTCATTCCGAGCCCTTAAGATTATGATACAATCTCCGGTGCGTGCAGCGCGGAAAAATAACATAGATCTCTAGCTTTAACGCATTAATAAATGGACCAGAGCTTTCTGGATTTTTCTTTTCTTCTTTCTTTTTCTTCCAAATTCGGGTGAAAACACCCAGTGTAATGATCGGAAAACCTCTAGAAAGGCCAGGGGATGCTAGTCCTGTGACAGGACCTTCCATGACAGCTTGCCTTCATATACAGTCTGGTCACGAGACTAGGGGATGCCAAGAAATCGTGGTCGGTTCATACGAGTTTACGATGGCGCCCTGTAGAGAAAATTTCAGGTCTGAACATTACTAACATAGCTCCAACCACTAACAACCAGGATAACACCGTCGTGGGGGGAACGCTGTACTAGTGAACGAGCAGGCGGACCTATGTAACAGTGTTGTACTTCCAAAAATACAACTGGAGTCATCAGTCATCGCACCGACCCGTGCCACTGGTTTATATTTATTTACAGCGGACTATCTGCTAGTGTCCAGAACGGCGCTTGGCGCTGTCAGAGAAATGAGAGTACAGTCGCATGCTTCAAAGTCGCAAAGGCGCGCCTTCTGACCCAAGATTACTTCGCAACACATATCACTATGCAATGAAGTTCACAGCAAGAGAAGACATGAGCCTGTGTAACCGCGTTCCTGAGAGTAGATATATTCCGTTTCGTAGCTGTCTGTCGTTGCGCAGAGTCCAGAATTTGCTGAATATCAATATTTTAATACTTACACCATTGTTGGCAATCAAATTGCATTTTTTAATATAGAAATACACCGAATACGCTGGTCCCAACCTCCACGGGTTCACTTACACAGCTTTCCTTGAATAACTACGAATGAGTGAAAAGCAACCTGTACACATCAGACTCACAATGACACCGATTGATTCTTGAGGTCGTGCGGACATAGCTCGACATCGGTCGTCAATAATCATGAAGGTACATGATATTGCCAATCTAGTCCGTTATGAAACCAGGATGCCCGATCAAAAGGCGTGCGGAAATGACATTCACTAGTAGAAGAATCAGCGATGAGCAGAAGGCACAGATCCAGCTGACTAACATTAATGAAGGACAGTACATCTTGAGCTCCGACGCGAATGCTTTCGTCATCATGGACTGCGGAATCGGATTCCATCCTTTCTGCCCACCATGGAGTACTAGTTCTATACTTGTCAATTTCCGCATCTGCATTAGCGCGCGGTGAAGAGCCGATCTCTATATTGATGATGACGTTAAGCCAACGGGGAAACACGGGGAAGAAACACTCACATCAAGCCAAGGCAGCGGTATCACACCCAACGTCAGAATATCTGGACACGTAGCAGCAATAATCTGCAAAAACTGGTCGACAACTGCCGCGTCGTGCGGTATACGCGTCACAGCTAGATTCTGCAGAGTCCTGCGTACTTGCGATAATTTTGGCAACACCTGTAAAAGATTCGGCCATTCTTCGTCTGTGCCCATAACTAGCCGAGTAATTGGCGGTTGACACGGCGCACAAAGTATATCATGTACAATGGTGACGTTTCCCGACAGCTCACGCAACTCTTCGAGTAATATGCCGGCATACAGACACGGCGTTCCCGGCTCGTGAGCGTGTTTTACGTCCTCAGCCGTGGGATCAGCATAGTAGTGTAGGCGCTGGAGTTCCGCCTGTGAACAGACGAATTCTGCAGTCTGAGAGTTGTACGGCACGCCATACATCGTCAAAGAATTGAGGCTGAACGGGAATAAACATTCTTCCGAATCTTCGGAGCTGAACACCCAGCTTGGTACGGCGTACTGCTCGGCGATGGAGAGAGATAGAAGGTTGGGAAGCTTCTGAAGTGCTCCGCGAAAACTTTTCCAGAGTTCAGCTAGATACGCTGTGCTAGGCGGAGTGTATCGGATGAACTGCGACGCGAGACTGAAGGCGATGACCAGTTCTGCGAGGCGGGGCTGCGAGATGATTGTTGTGCAAAATTGTTTCAGCCGAGAGAGGGAGTCAACGCGAACACTGTGATACAGCGCCTTTTCGGATTCGCGTTGCCACGCTTTATTTGTTTGACAGAGTGCCAAAAGATCTTTTGGATAGCCTCGCCGTCGGCTATTGATGTATCTAATAATTTCCTGGCATATTTCTGAGGATGAAAGGATATCTTCCACAGTCATTTGTTCTTATAACAAGGTCAGAAAGAGTCAAAGTAGTAGGCTGGCGTGCACCTTTATCGTTGAGCAATATCTGGATTTTTGACACTTTGTTAGAACATTGGAGTAGTCAAAGGACTAGGTTCAACTTACAGTGCTTGCCGTAGAAAGAGTACCTTTCAGTAACGGCGAAAAAGAAAGAAACGACGCGTCGTCGTGGACAAGAAACAACAGCCACTCCCGGCGTCAGTCAATTGAGTAATGTAGGACCTTTCCCTTTTTGGAAGAGAGGGGGCTGGACCCCTTGATATAATCGGCTTGATAACAGCATTTCGCTGAAGCCTACGGCAAAAGAGCAACAGTGATACGTCGTTAACGAAGGGACCAGAAAGAGCATGAACACTAATACGGTGTCATATTGGAAACATATAATGAACAGCATGTCAAGGCAGCAATGATGCACATATTCAGGACCATGAAGCGATAAATCGGTAGCAGCACTGTGTTTAGGCAAGTGTTATTTGAGGAGCGAGACGTCCCCGCTTTACATTAAGCTTCGATGAGCCGGGGTTGGTGCCTTGCCGTCTGCATTAATGCATGATGTTTGTGCCAGCGAATGATTTCATCCCGACCAGCAGTCACATCTCGATGTTCTCATCGGTCAACATAGTCCCCAGCGGTATGTGAGCTGTATTCAGGCTAAGGACTTCTCCGAAGACAAAAACAGACCTCGGTAAGCGATTGCCGTTGAGATCGAGGGATTTGTCTTACTCACTCACTGAAGCAGTACTTTGCGCAACCACCTCATCTGATATAACATCGAACTTTAACCAAGAGCAGTTGAAAAATGATATTCTTTAAACTCACGGGTCCATTGGTTTCTGAAATAGTCTGTGCTCTTGATGGTTACATAGATATCATAGTTGTCCCTGGAAGGCGGCAGTGAGTGAGCATAAATGCATGAAACTGGACCTAACCTACCTTAACGAGCCGATACGGACAACGTGACCTCAGATCCAGTGTGCACTGCCATAGCTGTTAGAGAACACCTGAGAACACCTTGTTGTCAGGAATGTAGGCAGGACTCACCAGGTACGGCAAGACCGCTTCGGCGTTCATATCGCCCTGGTAGTACTGCCAAATAGAGGAGAGGCCGGGGTTGACGCCCTGTTCCGCGTAAATAATCTCTTGATGACCAGAGAGATCGGCCTTCAGCTTCATACTTCGTGTCGTGGTGCTTTCTTTGATCATATGGCAACAATACCCTTCGCAAAGTTCGACGGTCTTGATGATATCAAAGCTTAGTGTTATAATTATCTCGCCTACGGTAGCGACACGAATAGCGCGAAGACTCACAGAACTGAGAAAAATAGGCTATTGCCACCGGGGTTCACCGACCATTTTGTCGACGCCTGCGACTAGGATGAAGCTGTCATACATTATGCCATTCAGCTGGCTTCTTGGCTTTCGGTCGCATTACACTTGGCCAGAATAGATGTCAGAGAAGCCAAAGCATGCGTTCCTGTCTACTCTGTTGATCAAAGGTTCGCAAACTAACGACGTCTCTTGTGGTCTTGCAAGACATGGGATTCTTTACCGGGTGCAAGGAGTGCGAAATGACACATATACAAATGAGAACTGCATTGTGATTGTCAGATGATGCACTACAGGAGAAGGGACGAAAAATCAGAAGCGTATGAACAAGAAGAAACATACTAAAGGAAATGATCTGAATCTACATCGAGTAGGGTAGTAGTGGTATGGATAATTAGAAATACGAGCGGTCGATCTTGGGTGATACGGATGGTAAATCGGGTTCTTAGAAGGTCTCTTCGTCATCGGCCTGACCACCTTCCGGGACCTCAAAGCCGTCCTGCCGACGTCAGAAAAATCTAGCGGGTAGAAAGAGGACCTCACCTCAGTCGAATACAGAATCTTCTGGATATCCCTCAAGGTGGCGTCGTCTTTTCCTGAAGCCTCAAGGACTTCCACCTGTGTTTGCACAAGGATTTCGATCTCCCGGAGCTACAGAACGCCTGAGTATGCGAATCCCCGACAAATGCAACAAGGGACCAACAACGTACCTTCTCAAAGTAGAAATCTCTCTCCTTCTCTAGTCCCTCCAAGTGCGCACTGAGATCCTTGACTTGATTTTGAAGAAGTTGCACGGCTTCGTTGGGCTGGGTGGATCCTGCCCGATGTCCACCTATCGGCGTTCGTCCTCCCGCTCGTGCACCTGTTACAAGACCACGGCTGTTCCCGGCTGCGAGAGGTGCCATCGTCGCGGGAGGATCAGCCGGAGCACCCCTGCGTCGAGCCACCGGATCGTAGCCTTGGCCACCATAGTTCGAATCCCAGAATCTCTTGATCCACTGAAGAAACTCGAGGTTGTCCCTGGGAGGAAAAGGTACAAAATCATGATACCGCTGACAATGGCATTCACGTACTGCATCTTGCACTTGACTAATTTTTCCACCAGTATCGGCTTGTGAAGGAACCGAGCATGAGATTCTTCGCAACGGCCGCAAATACTACATTCCGACACACCTTATCGATCTTCTTCGACTTGAACACCGTCTGCATGATTTTGAAGTTGGCGATGAATTCATATTCGTGTTTGGCGGTCATTTTAACTCGTTGCATGGGAACATCGCCTATATATGTGGTATATGGAGAGAAAAAAGCCGAAATTTCAGTCAGATTCGAGTTCGATAGGAAATCGCAGAGCAGGATACGTACCGTAGATGGAGTCAATGATTTGGCAGTACGCGGCTCCGGTCCCACATTGCTCCACCTTGGTATAGTTCAACTGAAGCAGGTCGTTCAGCCATGCCAGTAAATCTGTTCTGGACGCGTTCATCGTCGTCGAAGAAGAAAATGAAGGACAATCAGCTGAAGATTGGTAAAGAAAGGGTGAAAGGTACAGTACGTACCGATTCAGGCAATTCGAACTAAATCATGATTATGTAACTTTGTGAGATAGTTGCTAATTTCGTCCCAAAGTCGCTCTCCTTATGTCGTCGTTGACACCGCGTTCGTTCGCGTCTGCTCTGAGCATTAGCTGTATAAATCTGTTTTCTATCTGTTTCGTATTTCCTGGCTACAAGTATTTTAGACCACCATCTCTCCAATTTTTGCGGCTTCACTGTGCCTGGTCTCGTCCCCTCTCTTCGGTCAGGTAAAAGTATGTGGCGGCTCGAGCACTTCCTAGGCTTAGTCCATCAAATGGTCTTTTTTCTTATACCTTCTGGTCTGAAATTATCATCAGACGAAAGGCGTCCAGAAGCTCTTGCAATGCTAAGTAGGACGAAGCTAGCCTCTTGTGTTTTGTGTCCTTTCCGCCTGCTCTGATAACTTCGAACACTGTTCTCCTGCATCAGCTACGGAACTAGGTCCATTGTAACATCACTGCAGCAATATTTGCCAGTAACTCTGCCATGCAGCTTGCTTTTCGCTGGGTCAGCTAGGAAGCCACCACTCACTGAGGCTTTGACAGCCTGCACGAGCCTTTCGAAAGGAGAGCTGCATCTCCGATGTCTAAGTTATGGAATCTAGATAGTGCTCGGGCGTTCAAAACCCCAGAGCGCGATTTTTCCGTCTTCCTAGGTGAGGGGCAAGAGATCTCAGGAGGCTGCGGCCAAGCAACGAAGTTGTACACTCAGGAAACATCGAACCTGACCATCGCATTCGGAGTAGGTTCCGCTCCTTGCTCAAACAAATCTAGGGTCAGTTTCAAGTTTCGGTTGGTCTTCCCTCTCAAATCTACGTTTCAATGGCAATATGATGGTGACGAACAAACCCCCCTATCATCAAAGCCAATATCCCTGTCATCGCCTCGCGTATCCTTGGTCGACTTGCTGAACTTTCCAAGCCTCATCGAGAAAACGCGGCGCCACCATCAAGTAAATCGTGTTCACTGCATCGCAAATATACGTACGTCCTTAGTACAGGGTTCCATTTCCATCAGTTCGTAGAGCGATTCACCCATTTGCTCTTTATTCAGTTTCATTTAATGCGGAAATCTATGGAGCTGCCGTGTTTTCTCCCCTTCATATTCGACGGGACAGGGCGGTGGGGCAGAAACCACGGGACGGAGCATCTTCGAATGCTGTAAATATACATTTGTTACACGATGCGCAAGAAAATTCGCCTCTACCCTGTTTATCATCGGTTACAGCTTCACATCATGTCCGAGTCGTCCTACACCCCACGGTTACAGCGGCCCGGCTCTTGTACCAGCGAGATCGGAATGGAAGAGGAAGGTTCAAATGACATTTCCGATAATCAGAAGCTCTTCGTACATCAAATTTCGGTATACTAGACATGTTAGCGTGTAAATCCTTCTGGGATCCGCGCTAGGCGGAGCAATATGCGCGTGAGACGTATCGTAAGGTCGTAGAAAATACATAAGGGATAAGTAGGGTGATCAAAAGATGAGATAAATTATGTGTCCGTTTCAGTTCGTAAGTTTTACACTCGGGCCAGTATCCGTGAATCAATCATGAGTTTTGCAGCAAGAATGAAGCAGGAACCAGCGATCGTCGTCGCGCCGGAGAAAATAATCATGCCGGTATATGATCCCCCTTCTAGCGCTAATAAAGCGCCTGCGGTGGGGCCGCCTATCAAAGAGCTGGACGGAGGGAAAGAAAACCGACGACGTCAGCAACGGAAAATATCTCACGTTCAGATACTCACGGAAAAGAAATAACACTGTATAGCACGCCGATCTTCTTCCCAATCTCCCGTACATCCGATATCTGCGCCACGCACGGCGTTATCACAGAAATGAACGATCCTGAGAAGAACCCGTATAAAATGGAAAAGGCGATCACTGACGAGAGCGAACGTGCTAGGATCCACAGCATCAGGCAGAGGACACCTGATAAGAATGCGGAAGGCGCAAGGATGTTGAAGCGCCCGATGGTGTCGGATAGAACGGCGGGGGCTATGCGACCAAAGACGCCGCCCAAGTTCATTAGAGCAAGAACCAGATATGAAGTGTCACGAGATATGGAAAGGTCATGGGCGTAGTCCACTATGTAGAATAGCGGTATGAAAAGACCTATGTTAATGAAGTTAGCGGACGTCAAACAGAGTTAAGAAGATGGGGTAGATCTACCTAGCGCAACAAGACTGCTGCCAACCATGAGAAGGTTGAAACGACCATCTTTGAATGTCGAGCCAAGCCCAAAAGTGCAGCTTCCACGCTTTTGCCCCGGCGTAAGAGCCGTGAGCGTCAGCAGCGCAACTCCACAGCCCACTCCGCTGACGAGGGCAGATACGCGGACTCCCCAGCCGAATCCGACGCGTTCGAAAAGGTGCTGTAACATTATGGGATACATGACGCCACCTGAATATGACTCAATCAACGGTGAACAAATGCTCGACTGTGGGGATTCACATACCAAGACTAGACCCGGCTGCGGCGATGCCCATTGCAGAAGCGCGATATTTGCAGAAGTATGTCGAAACACTTGCGAGTGACGGGTAGAACCTGCAGCGCGTGCATCGGTTACTCCCGGGGATATGTTCGTCGATGGCAACATGACTTACAGTAAACCGACACCTAAACCGAATAATATGCCTTGCGCCAGGATGTACTGGTAAAATTGTGTCGATATGCTCGTCAAGACGAGACTCAGGATATACAGCAACGAGCCCGCCGCCATCAAGATCCGAGGCCCATACAAGTCGAACATGAAGCCAATAGGACCTCCCTCAAAACGGAGGATTCAGCCAGCGAACAATAACGAAGCATGACGCAAACTTACGGAAAAGAAGAAAACCCATAGCTGCAGGGAGCCGATCCAAGAAATGGTCGACGCAGGCAGGTGCTGTAGTTGGTGAGCTGCGTACCATGCTTGGAACGTCCCAAACGCGTTCATCTGCCCGAAAGTGCTGAACAGCGCGAGAGACGCGCCAAACACGGCTAGACATGCTTTCATTCCACCGTCGGGATATTCATGGGAGGTAAAAGACTGCATGCTTTCTTCGGACAACCCTTCTGAGTGCGTAGATTTTGTGTCGTGCGATGGGTAGTCATCATGTCCGTGAGAGCTACGATCGACACTCTCGACATCACCACGGAAGTCGGCGTGGATCTTTTCGACGTCAGCCATAGAGGGAAGGGAACAAGACAAGTAGGAATCTGTGGTGAAGGTCAGGGAACGAATACATATTGTTCCAGGGCGATTGATATATAGGCCATCGGATTTGACTTTTTACACGGGAATTCGAAGAGTAGAATCCTAATATCCGTTCTGAGAGCGCCGCTTCCGCTAACACCGGCTTCAATTCAGCTCACTTCGATGCATCTATACAGGGCCTGTTACGCACCTTCATCAGCCGGAGCATCCCGTGGGAGCACGAGGATGTGGGGATCCAGTAAGAACCCGTCAATGACTCCAGGTTCGGTAGACGTCACTTCGCGATAGAGATCTGGATAGCTGTAATGTTGACAACAACAACAATGAGCATAACAATGTTGCGGCTGTGTTTTCCATTTCTCGGAAACATGTCATCAGGGATCTTGGCTGATACGGGCACGTCGCACAAACTGCCGTTCGTCGCGCGGTGCCGCATATGCCTGGACCACGGCTGCCTGTTGTCCTGTCACAGCCTGAATAAACGACGTCAGAATTTCGCAGACCTCCGAGTCCATGGACCATACCATGCATCCACAGCGAGCTCTAAGGTTACCGATGACAGCATGAACCATAAATACACCGCGGCAATAAAATGTCTCAACACCGAGCTTATAGGTCTCTTGACTGCGTTGCATAGAATCCCGAGGTATCAGAGTTTCGTGTTACGGTAACTCATTCAAGCTCGCTGATGCGACAGGCGTCTTTAAGCAGCTCATTAACCATACACAGCGAATCGACGTTCCAAATGGGCTTACTTGAGTAATACAACTGCTGCTGTGCGAACCGCATGTTTGCTGATCCTATGGAATTCCAACTGGCAATCAGGTGATATATCTGTTCCATCAATCCATAGATAAGTTTAGGGACAATCAAAATATCCGGAGCAGGACCTTCAAACATAAGGCGGGTTGCAGGAACTTCGTGTGGATACGTCGCATGATTGTAATTTTTACAATTAGCCATGGTGAGGGCAGGCAATTGGTTCTTTTTTCGTACGACTAGTCAAGTGGTGTACTTGATACCGCGGACTTGGGCACCCCCGCCGAACATCAACTTCAAAAAGCTGATCCAGATGCCTAGACTGATAGCGGCAAGAAAAAATCAAAATCAATAGAAGGAACAAGATAGAGACGAGTAAGATACCGAACTACGTATATTGTACCAACCTGCGCTGCTGAGCACGTCGTAAATTTGAGCGCTGAGTCGAAAATGATCAATGATTACCTATAAATTCAGCAGAATGTTGCCAACAAAGAGCAAACTTGGGAAAGACGATTCTCATCCTCGTGTTTGTGAGAAGTTTTAAACTTGCTGCCAGAGTAGCAAATTAAAATAAGGCAACATATTTAGAAGCCCAAGTAGCTAAGACGTCTTTCAGATAGAGACGACTACGCTAAGAGACGAGACTGACCTGACCGACCCTGACATTACTCAGGCTATTAGCATGACGAAGACAGGCAATGCATTCTCCATATCATCTCCGAACGTGGCGCGCTCAAAACATCGTGTTAATTTACGCTACTACAAAAGCCGATCAGCTCCAGAGATCTGATTAAAAGAGGAGAAAGACGACGCCACATACACTAAGTACAATCTTGCAGCAATGTGGAAACCCAGACGCCTTTAAGGAATCCTTAGACGAGGGAAACTCCGCTAAATTAATAAACATACCTAATCTGACTGACAGTAAACAGTCGTCGTTGCTTCACATACTTCGGGCTTTCGGTGGTGGTGAGTCCTTGGAGATCAGGAGAAAATTAGCCTTTCACCGGAGAAGCACTATCACCTCTAATCTACTAGTGATTCTGAAGGTCGCGCACGACTTCGAGAAGACACCTGGTCAAATATGTTGGGCTGACAACAGGAGTTTCTACAATGCCGGAGGCTAGACACGAGGGACCTGAGAGGGATTCGCGTTAGGGCGAGAAAAAGAAGAGAATTAATAGTATGCACCACAAGACGCCAGTTAATGACTCATCACGGCTCATCAGCTCCATCAGTTCTCCGCTTCGCCTTCATTTCTCTATACCGCGCGATAGCCTTATTTCTTTCATCCTCCATCATGGCCTTCTGCGCCATCGATAGCACACCATCGCGTTTCTTGCCCGTATTACGAGTATTGTCGGGCCGTACGGCACCCCTCGGAAGCTTCGAGAGCTCTGGTGGGGCCTGGGCAATGTCGTTTAGCCGGCGCGGAGCGGAAGAAGATATCGTCTGGAACTCTTTCGGTCTATCTGCGTGTTTTGAGGGAATCGGGGTCGGTGAAGGTGGCCGTTCTTCTTCCTCAACGCGTTTTGCTTTTCCCTTCTTTTTGGCGTTCATTTCCGTGGTTCGCACCTTTCGAGCGTTGGCTAGAGAAGACTGGACCGCGTTTTTGACAAGGGGGCGCATATCATTTTCTATCCGCCTACGCATAAGCGAATTAGTGGAGCAAAATCAGTAATATCGGGCCGACGCACTTGTTGAAGTGCTGGAGCGACTCTCCAGGTAAGATCCCGGACGTTTTGGCCTTCTTCTCTCCACGGTCGCCCTTTTCTGTCTTTCTTCTTTTCCCTGACTTTATCGCATCCGGATCATCCTCTGGCATCCTCTTCCTTGATTTCCACTGCTCACGGACATGAACAGCATTCAAGACGCGAGCAACGGATTTCGGTATCGCTTCACTTTCCAAGGCTTGCTTTCCTGGCGCTAGATCCGAACCTCTAGGAAAATTCAGCTTGTCATTTTATGTCAGGGACAGGTGACCCTAACATCTGCAGCCTCTGCTGGTCTCTCGCTGACTTCTTCGCTCGCTTGTGAGGCATGATGGTGGAGAGAGTGAAAGGTAAAAAAGCGGTGCTCTTTGCTTGGCACAAACGGTGATGGGCTCTCGGATAAATACCGCGGCTGCCGGCAAACAATGTTCTTGCCGCAACCTTTGAAAATGCGAAGGTTCTGCGCGCTTATCGATAAGAGAGAAACCACGCTGCTCTTCTACTTCTATCTATGACTCCTCATTAATACTGTGCTCTCTTGCCTTGTTTCCAATGCCCAACGCATGCTCCCTTTGTGATCCTCAGGCTTTTCGAATCCCTCCAATACCCCTTTGGACCAATATCCAACAAAAACCGACCCTCCTGACCGCCTCTATAGAGTCGTATCTGAGAGAATACTGCCAAACGTGTGGACTAGCACATGGTTAATGTTCTATATCACCTTTCCGTTGCTTCGTAACCGGGTCTGTCGTATGCTGAGATCGATCCCCCTTGCGGTCCCCTCGTTGCCCGATGTAAAAATATCCCGTCATATATGCATAAGAGTATTCAGTCCTCTCGATTGCTAGCTGGCAGAACAGATGTCGCTGTTGTCCTTCGTTCTCTTTGCTTGCCTATCGGCGAGCGCCTTCGCGTCCTCAGGTCAAATTCCCATTGTCGATGGCGTCATCGGAGGCGTTCCCAACACGACTACTGCCACCATCAACAAGGTAAAGATAGCGGCGGGTAATGCTACCACAGCTGTTGGTCAACTTCGCGTCACGGAAAACTCAGGCGTTTGTGGTAAGCTTTCCCAGTAGAACCTTTCCTCAAATGTCCAACAATTCTCACCGGACGCTTGGCAGAGACGACGAAAGGTGTCTATTCAGCCTCCGGCTACGGGGATATCGCCGAGAATGAGAGTATCTGGTGTGCTGTCTCAACAAGTTGTTCATCTCGCATTTGCTCACTTTCCCCAAAGGTTTTGGTACTTTGCGGCTCGGAACAATCCCGACACGGCCCCACTGGCCCTCTGGTTCAACGGAGGGGTACGCGCATCCTAGCCAATTTCCTCTCAAATCTAATTTCTATCCAGCCGGGAAGCTCGAGTATGATCGGTCTATTCCAAGAGCTCGGTCCTTGCCGCATAACCAACGACAGTTCGAGCGTGGTACTCAATCCCTACTCTTGGAACACAAACGCGAATCTTTTGTTCATCGATCAACCTGTCGGCGTAGGCTTCTCCCACGGAAAATTAAATGTGGGAACGTCCCAAGAGGCGGCGGACGATGTCTGGACTTTCCTCCAGATCTTCTTCTCAGACTCGAGGTTTTCGAACTTGCTGGGTCGTGACCTCGCTATTTGGACCGAATCGTAGGTCGTTCCCGCTCCACGTGTACTGTTCCGCTGAACACAACATTTATTAGTTACGGAGGGCATTATGGTCCCACATTTGCGGCGTGCGTGATTACATTCATATTCTCATTAGGCGCTTGCCTGATCACGTCACCCAGATACTTCCTTTCTCAGAATGCCGCCATAGCCGCCGGGACTATCTCAGGCCTGACATTGAATCTCAAGGTGCTCGGTGTCGGGGATGGGTTGACAGTAGGTCGGCATGTTTTACAAGCTCTCTCGCCTGACAACGGCTTCAAAGGATCCTTTATCCCAATACCCGGGATATATCTCATATGCAGCTTCTAATCCTTACCACGCTTTAGTGTCATCATCGACCCTCGCACGAGGTAACTCGTCGTGGTCTTCTTCCAATGGATGCAAAGCCCAGGTGACCCGACAGCGTTTATATAGCATTCCCCATCCTCACCATTCCGATAGATTACAGCCTGCAACAACGGCGGTTCCAACTCCGTTTGCTCTCGAGCACAAAGCTTCTGTAACAACAATATACTAAGTCCGTTGGCAGGAAACTTTGATGTGTGTTCTCAGTATAAACCACTACTGCATTCTCACGCTGCCACAGGTCTATTTCATCCTCTCACGTAACCCGGACCCATACCCGCCTGACTTCACAGATTACATCAACTCTGTTGCCAGCAAAATTGGCGCGGAGTCGACCTGGAGTATGTCGAACGATGATGTTTACTCGAACTTTGCAGCCACAGGTAAGGCGATGTGCTCCTACCGTTATGAATTCTGTTTGATTGTTCAAATAGGTGATTGGATGAGGAATTCCAGACCAGACTTGGAAACGGTTATCAACGCAGGGGTATGCTTTCTTTGTGATTAGCGAATGTGCCTTCCTCGAATACGCTACCTCTTTAGGTTCGAACGATTGTCTATGTCGGTGACGCTGTAAGTTTGCTTGGTCTCGATATCACATCTTCGTTTATATCAATGCATAGGACTACATCTTGAACTTCAACGGGGTAGAGGCCATGGTACGGGCAGCACTGGACTACTGAGACCTTGCTAAATCCTTGCATTATAGGTGGCCGCGCTTGACACGAAATTCAGCGACATTTTGAATGAGGAAGAACTGCAAGATTACACTGTCAATGGACAAGTCGCTGGTCTACATAAAAACGCTGGGACATTTTCCTTTGTTCGAATATATGGCGCAGGCCATGAGGTTCCTGCGTATTCGGTACGACTAGCCCTATCTATTCATTGACGTTATTCTGAAACGAAACAGCATGGCGCGATTCACTATGGTCAAGCTGCTTTCCAGATGTTTTCGCAGATCATGAGTGACGAGTCTTTATCTTCTACATAAATCCAAGGTTTTGTGTGTATGCGGTTAGCTATGACATCAATGTATTCTCGTATGCATGTAAACAGTATGTACGTCGCAGAATATGAACATTTACAAATCGTGAAGAGAGAACAAGGTGGTCGACACGGTCTAAGATATAGCCCAAGCGGTCATGAAAATCCAGTCAAAAATCGGTTAACTTACATCGCTCACAATTTTCCGTATAAATTACTATAATGTGATTTATAACAATACAAACATGCGGATATCAAAACAGAAATGGTATGAACCAGACGATTACTTGTTCATCTCCTGCTCTGCCTTGGCCTTCTCGTTCTTGACGTTACCTGCGATGAAGTTTCAGAAGAGGGGGCAATAAATCACTGGATTACTCATACCAGCCATCTCGTCGCTGCTGTCGCCAGTCACCGAGCCCATAACGGACTGACCGTATCCCATGACACGGTCGGCGGTCGCCTTGACGTAGCCTTGGGCCTTGGCGGCGGTGGTCTCTGCTTCGCCCTCGGCGTGCTCCTTCTTGCCATTGCTAGACATCGAGTCGGATCCAACGGCGTTGCCAATCTAAAATCAACGTTAGCGAGGCGCCCGGGCGAGACGACGACGGCGATGAAAAACACGCGTGTCGGTCGGGCGTACCGTCTCTTTCATGGTGCCCTTGGTGGACTGGTACTGGCCGTTGGCCTTGCTGCAGAACAAGGGGTAAACGACGCGCTCGACGCGCTCTACGACGGCGACGACGTACCTGGAATCACCGGACATCATGTTGGAAATGGAGCTGGACATATTGGAGAACGGGTTTGGTTTGGGTGAGGATGGGTGATTGTGGAAGTGGGAGGAAGAGAAGTGAGGGACTATGAACGAAAACCTGCCCTCCTTATATACCCTGGATTGTTTGGTCCTCACAAACATGATCTGCGCTCGATCCCCTGAAGCGCGGTCTTAAAATAGATATAGATGATGTAGGCGACGTCATTTCGTCTGAGAGCTAAAAATAGGTCACTCGTCTCACGTAGCTTTGTCGTGGTTCGGAGGTGGCCGCAACATGGACAATTATGGAATCTCAATCAAAATGGATGAATGCTTCGCGGGCGAAATCGAGTCTCACACCTACGAGAATATTGTCGTGCTCAACGCATTTCATCACTGGCAGGTGAATTTCTCGGTGCCGTTTCTTCATTGAATGATCTCCATCTTCTGCAAAATGTACATTTCTATAAACCCTCTCGCAATAGTAACTCATCTCCTAGGATTACGTACAAGTATTGGGCGGTCTTGGCAGCCTTGAGGGTTTTTCTCTTCGGTAGTTTTTGAACCTAAAGCTCAAACTTTATTGATTTGTCTTACAGCTATTCGCATGTGAGATTACCTGACCTGTTATGATGATATTTCCAAGTCGAAAGGAGAACGAGTGGGTCAAGTCACCCGATTGGTCCGACTATCTGTCCGCTTCTTCTATTTTGTCTTCGACTTCGTCATCATACTCATCATTGACACGAGTAGTACACTTCTTCAGCCCATTCCAGGGGAAAAGCTGTTGAAGGCGAGAAGGAATACAGGCCCCATCAACTACTCAAATTATTCTGTCCCTTAGCCATATCCTTTCGATATTGGTTGCAACAAGACTTGCGCTATATTAGTGTTGTTTACAGTCTGTAATTGACAAAGAGGTTCAACTTTACGAGAAGGGACGATAGAGATACAAACGTATGCTAATTAAAGTAGATACAGAAAGGCATTAGACCCAAACCAGTCTGCCTACCAGAGAAGTTGTCGGCAGGCGGGTAACCGACGACGTCCTCGATACGGCAGATGATTGTTCATAGTCTAGAAAGGTATATCAAGGGAGCGAATATGCCATGTGATATAGTAGGCTCTTCCCAAGCCACGAACGAATTCCTAGATTACACGTGTATATTTTGTCGGAAGCTACAGCAATTAGTGGTATATAGCTGAATATGAACATGATACAAGAGCCGTAATTGAAAAGTCGATAGTCCAGCACGCATCCCTGGCATACAACAAAACAGTGAGGAGTCATAAACGCACAATATATCACAAGATCTGACCTATTGGTCCGACCTCCACAAGAGCTCGGGACCGATTTCCTCATCAATTCTATACACCCCGTCCATGTACGTGATCACTGTCCTTTCAAACTCATGTACAAAAACCACCATCACAACCGTCGGGCAGTATAAGCGCAGCTCGCTCGCAAGGGCCCTAAACGCGGCCAAGGTCGACGGAACCGGCTGCCACCCAGACACCTCCACCTCGATGCAGTCAAGCCTCGGAAGCCTCATGAGCATCCCATAAAATCGTAACCTCTTCACCGAACACAAACATAACCGTCAAAAAAACGAAACTCAAAGGGCGAAAGACGACCTGACCTCTCGGCCAGCTATGGGCAAAGCTAGCGTGCCCAAGTATCGAAGCTGATGCGCCGTCGTGGACGTGCCGACAATGGTGCTGAGAAGCTCGACCGAGAACGACTCGGCATACGTCGAATCCGCTATATCCAGTGAGCGGAGTTGGGCGGTGGATAATTGAATTTTAGCAAACAAATTGGTCATTTCGATCCTTTTCGCGTCGGGGTCTGAGCGTGAGAAACATGTTTTGAGACGTATGAGAGGCCGTTGAGGCGTCAAGGCCGCCGCGGCCTCGGTGAAGGTGCATTCTAGGGTGGATAGCTTCGGAAGCGAGTTGGCGGAGAGAGGGGAGGTGGTGGATGGTGGTGCAACGGATGCATCCATGAGAGAATCGTTGTAGTCTATGATATACAGATCGTCGAGATCCGCTTGGGTCTCTAAGAACTTGACGAGGTGCGTGTCCCAGTCGAGATCACAATGGAAGCTTCGGAGATGAAATGGACAATTGTCCAGAATCCAGGTGTTCGATGATGGAACATCATGGCCAATATGTATATTGAGGTACCGTAGCCGCGAAAGTTTTCGGAATGCGAGAGAGATGGTCGTCCAGTACCCCTGCGGAAGTATTTCGTCATGTGGGACTTCCTCCTCCTCCCCCTCGTCTTCACTTCCATTTTCTGAGGACGATCCTGCATGCAACGTGAGGGCATCCACATATGCTGCGACGCGTGGTTGTTCCGTAAGAGTGGTACAGAGAAGCATCGTCGTCTCAACGTTCTGCATGTACAACGTGTTATACAGTGCACGTTCCGCGGCATACTGGAAACCTTTCGAGACTCTGCACAAAGCTGCTACATCAGCACGACTTCCAACATTTTTAACTATGTTGCGATAAGCCTCCAGTGACAAGCACATGCAATGACGAGCATAACCTATTAAAGAAATTTTTAGCTTTAGACAGCGAAAAAACGCGTGCAACTCACGGTCTCCCGGTACGGGAGTGGAATTTGGAATGAACGAGAGTTGAGTAAATTTCTGCGCAGTGTCAAGGAACAAAAACGCGAAAGACTCAAGGACTGGAGCTGCCCATAGTCGGCCATCAATGGCACAATGTGAAGCACACGGCAAGGACTCACCCGGAATGAACTATACTAAAGTCGTTGTGAGGAGATAAAGAATGTAGGTGATTTGTCTCCGCGTTGTGGGACAGTGTTGTAATCGGAATATATCACTTTACGGCTAAGATAGACCCTTCATTTATAGGTTCTATCACCGTGGAAAAGGATGCGGAGGCATTTCGGAACCTAGGGGGAGATCTCCGGGTACGCGTTTAGGTTCCGCAAAGTTCACATCCCTATCTCTGTTTCACTTAGACTGAGTAGAGACTAAAGACCATGGGATATATCCCCTGCTGACGAAAGTCGAAGACCGTCAGGTACTAGTTGCTCGACCACGCGAAAGCCATGTGCGACCAAAATCGGCATTCTCGGTCGAGGTTTCTTGACAACGACGACGACCAATAGGCATGTCACCATTGTATCAGCTTTCCAGAGGTGTTGGAGAGGACGCCGGTGGCTATAGAGAGGCCAGCGCAGAGGGCTGGACAGTAGAAGTGGGAAGAAGCTTCCTGAAAAACGCACGGTTACTCATGATCCGCAGGCATCCGGAGAGGACGTGAACAGTGGGCATGTCCGTACGCAGCCTAAGCAGGACATTGGGATACGTACGTTCTACAGCGTGACCAAAAATATGGGGTCAGACCTTCGCAATCTCGGGAGAACTGGCAGCCCCAGGCGCAAGAACCGGTGCACAAAAAAGCAGGGGTAGGCGGGACCATTGTCAGACGCGCCACTTCTCGTACACAGTCTTCCGGTCCCAATTTGTGTGCTTAAAAAGCTCTGCAAGTTCCCAGAAGTGTGCGAGATACGGGCGGCCATCATGCTCATCTAATATCGTCAACATCGACGGGCTGGATATGAGAGAGACTACGTACAATAAACTGGCACATCCTAGTACAGCCTCAATCCAACGAGGAAAGAGCGCGCATGAGAGACGAAGCAGATTGACAATAGACAACGACTTCCATGTTCAGATTGGCAACAGAAGTCTGGGTTGCTTCGGTCAAGAATAGAAACCGAGGGGTGCTTGAATTCTATTCATGCGGCAAAGGTTCGGGATCACTTTGACAATATTCATCATCAGGTGAAGTGACTGAATTGAAGTACACCGAGTTCTCTTATTATCAACTCTGGTGTCGTCTGGAGTTAGAAGCCGTCAAAGACAAAAACACGACGGCATACCTGAGATTGCAAAATCCAGACCCATGGTATCATATTAAATAATATACAAAGAGATACAGGCATACTAAGCACCACCATGTAAGATCCTTACACCAACAATGTAAATAGAACTGTTACTCACTGATACACTACTCTAGTTTTTCCAACTCCTCCAACCTCGATAGCACGACGTCTTTACTAGTCTCTTCAATCTCTCCAGCCAGGAATATCTCGTCAAGGATGGCATAAACCTGTACATTCTGAGAGGCTGAACGCGGCGATGTTATGGGTAGGTACACACCTTATAGAAATTGAACACGAGGTCGAGCTCGCACACGTTATCAAAAAACGAATCTGCAATGCACTTTCAGCGTCGCTGAGTAAGCCCTAGTTGCGAGCGACGTACCCAGAACTTCAACGAAGAGGTGTATCGCTTCCAGATACGCGAGCTCGTTGTCATTGGCATCTACACAGACACAGAAGAACAGTCCGGCATAACGGCGGTAGACAATCTTGTAGTTTCGGAACTATTGGAGGACGTTTGAGTACGATCCAACCAAGGGTAGCACCAGGAGGTTCACCTCTACAAAGTTCGATTGGTACTTCTGGTCTCGAGGTGCTACGAGCCTGTGGACGTCGCCGCGTAATCTGACCTAAACAATCACGTTGGAACTTGCAAATCGGCGCAAGGGCGAACTGACCTTTTCGTCGTCATCATAGGGAACATACCACTTCGACAACCGAGTCTTTCCTTGACGATTCTAGACGTGATGAGTGCGAGGAATGCGTCGCAGAAGGATGCCATACCTGCACAAGAATGAACCTGATCATGACGGTGAAACGACAAGCCGAAATAAATCCTTTGCACAGCCACGATCGGCCCTTGCCGCTGCCAGCAGTCGCTGTCAGCGTTAGTGTCGATTGATGTCGTCCTAATGATCATCTGACATAAATCCTCCCCTGCCCAGGTCCTAGGCAGTCCTAGGTTCTAGATCAATCTTTAACTGCCTTTACTACTACTGTCACGGAGATATCAGCAGTCACAAATCCTTCCCACAAGTATATTAGCATCAAAAATGCCTTAGGTATATTTTCTTCTCATGGCGCAACCTTCTCCTGAGCTCGCTTTTCACTCCATTCCGTCATTATAATGCCATGATACGCCCAGGCATCGAGCAGCCATACCGAGCATCTGCTACGCTCAAGGAGTCATCTGCTAAACAATCATTGAATTGACCTTCCACGCTGTGGATGAGCATAAATAGCACGTCCTTGAAATCAAAGCAGTGTTCCAGTCGTAGATAATCGTGCTTCTCACGTATCCCCTATGCAAGGCATGCTGCCATTATTGAAAGGACATGTAGCTTGCGAGTCGCAGCCAACGATGATGATACTTTAAACCCGACCTTGGTATTACGGTCTTCATGAAGTCCGAATAACATCTCTCCCTTGAAATGTATTAAACAGTGAAGAACGGACTGCCTAACGGTAGAGTGAGATATTTGGAAGACAACCCCATCTTTTTCACTTTCCCTTCCCTCGTCGCATACAAACTCTAGATCTTATCCAGGCACGGCTCCCCCAGAGAAATACACTGGATTGAACCCAGGCGGTAGCTGTCAATAATTCCAGACTGCCAGACTTCTTTGCCATCCCACCCTCAAGAAATGTTCCATCTAGAGATGACCCATCCATTCTCGCATTCACATCCTATCTCCGAGATATTATTACCTCCAGAACAAGTCTTACCACTCATAACTTCCGAGAATCGACTCGCCATTCAGGGACATGTTCGAGAGCCTTCCCAAGCGCGCGGATATCATTAGAAGTAATTATCCAACCTGCGACCGTTGCACATGGACTTTTCACTGACATTGTGCAAGCGGCGGCAATGAAAGCTGGCGGCTACCTTGCTGCCCGCGACGACCGAGGGTACGATTTCGAGAGGTCTATTACTTCCGATATTACAGCAATATTCCTGAACGTCACTCAAAAAGAAGGCCCGACTCGGCGCAGGCGAAGTCCGCAGAGTTTTGATATATTGATATCCGAAAATGAACGCGAATACTAGGACCTTTATGGCCTAAAGGAATAGGAGAAAGAAGGACCACGTTTGAACATCATACTGGGTATGTTCGCCGTCCCAGGATAGGCCCATCGGATGGTCAGATGATTAGTTAATTACCTGGGTTTATGTCCGTAGTTCTGTAGGAACAGGTTCATTGCTGCTTGAATACGACGATTGAAGCACAGGATTTAGGAATTTTAAGCCACAATCTGGATATTCATGATGACTACGAATATAAATAAACTTGACGAGAACCAATCTCGTAAGGTCCGTTCACATGACGCCAATAATCTCTCCGACGATACTCTTGAATATCCCGTTCGGGTCAAACTGTTTTCTGACCTCTGCAAAGCGAGACAAGCTCTGCGCGTGCGTCAGCACCGACATTCATTGGGTTGGGCCGCGCTTACATCTTTATCGAGATTCTTCACAGCTTGTTCGAATACTGAACGAGTATTCTTCGTCCAGTGAGGACGGAGTGGGAACTACGGAAAGATGAGTACCATCTTCAACAAGATAAGAAGCCGTCGCACTTCATTGATAAGCGTGGTAGCCAGCATTGCGTACCTGTCAACGTATTAGCTCAAGAGACAATGGGATCGGAAGATGTCGCTCACCATTCTTCGTTATAGCGGTGGTGGTCACCCAGAGTTGGCCAGAAGGTTGGGAAGTCAAACATAATGGCACCCTGTGTACTCATAAGCTGTGAAGCCGGAAGTCTAGTTTTAGCACCCGCCTTCGACCAATCACCAGGAACAGCACCAACGCGTTCAGTCGTCTGACCTAACAGGCTATCGAATGGTTTCCCAAACTGTGACCAATGATGTCGGTGTCCATGTAGCAGCCAATAAACCAGAAAACATACTTTGATATTGATACCGCTAAATACAACAGTTCAGGCAAGTCCAACCAACGTGGAATATGGTGGGAAATTTACCTTCGATACGTCGATGTTACCGCCTTTCCATCAGCCGCTGACTGATCGAAAAGCTCACGAATGCGCTTTAAGAGCTGATTGGCTTGGGTAACTGGGACCGCGAATTCCAAAGTGAAACCATGCAGGCCGTAGTCCCATTCTGCCTTCTCATTTGGATATAGGCCTCCGATGAGAACATCATAAGCCGTTCCATAAACAGGCCAGCTTAAAAGAGGTATGTCATATGTTTTCTCTAAGAAATACTCAGCAGGTGTAGTTAATAGTGATTTCAGCCGCGGTGACCACCCACCATGGAAGTTCGGAGCTGTCCAAATGGCGTAGAAGATACTCTCGCTGAAAAAATTGGGAAGGCTGAGATTTTGGCCGGCGTTGAGTAGGGTAAGCGCAAGGTTTGCTTCGATGGCGGTTACAGAAAAGGTTGACTAAGATAGGATGAGATACCGGAACTACACTCCGACTGAGACAACATACCTGAAAAGCATCTCCTGGTTGATCAATATTAACTACACCATACGTTCGGAGATGGAACTTTTTCAGCCCTATCGGTACCAAAAGATGTTGGTGTCACAGCAATAATTAATATTCGGATGGAGATACCTGGCCACCACTATAATCGCGTCAAAGCTAATCCTGTTTTACAAGGCAAAGAAAACAAACCCAATAGTTCGCAGTCACATAGGGTGAAATTTGGGTGTATATATCTCCGTTCAAGACATCTTCCTCGTCTAAAATGGTTTGGTTTGCGTATACCTTGTAATCTGCAACGACAGTAATCTCCACTCGAGCGATGACTCCGAGCAGTCCGAGAGATGTGGTGGCGGCCAACCAGGTGTCGTTGGTTTGGTCCTTCTCAAGATGAACAAGATCACCTATTCAATAGTATGGTCAACACCGTCACCTGTCGGACCAACTTTAAATAAGAACCCTGTCCATTGATGATATCTAGGGCCACTGCGGCACTAGACACCTGAGAATCCTCACGTAAGGAGGACCGGTGGGCACCCATAGCAACAGCACCGGCTATTAAAACATGAGAACGCCACCGGAATAGATCGAGGGATATGAACTCCCACCTATGGTAATGTTCCAATTAACTGCAGAGGACGTAAACAAAAACCACCGAGACCGTAATGCGGAATGGAGGACTAACCGAGGGTATATCCCAGCGCTGCACCGCGCTCATGTAGCCATTCAGCCCTGCAAGAAGGCTATGGTTAGAAGGAATGGGGTCCAATGGTTGGACTCACAATTGTGGAAACGTGACGCCGGCTTCAACAACTACGCTTCCGACGCCATCCGTCAACTGGAGACCAGTAATACCGTTTACCGCGTCGGTTTTAATTATGATTGTGTTAGGATCGTCTGAACACATTGTATCATCTAGCAGCGAAATGAATTCTCGGTTCACGGTGACACCAGTAAGTGGGACGCACACCACATATGACCATTCTATGGAACTGGTGAATATTGAGTTCTAGATTGTCAGAGTGAGCTACTTACGCCACTTGCTCGCACCGGAATGCCGTTAACACTGGCATTCTTGACTAGGCTAATCATCTCAGCAACCGTAGAAGGCCGATAGACTTGCGAAACAGCATTGCAAGCGGGAAACCCGGGTCCATCGAAGGTGTTGTAAGCCTCAGCTAATGTGAGAGATGAATTTTGGGAGGAAGGAGGTGTAGAGAATATTGCGACGTTACCAGCGACCAAGGAGAGAAGGGAGAGCGTAAAAATGTGCTTCAGGTTCAGCATCGTTAGATACAGGAAGCGCAAGCATGACGAGACAATCGACAAGGCTGATAAATGGCCTCGTTATTGCTATAACACATGGTACGAAGGACATATGTCTGTATTCGCGAAGACCCATTGAATGTATTGGCAAGGATCGACTGGTCTGCGGGCATGTGGCTCTACTGTAATGCCACGAACGGCCGCGTGAAGGCGTTGACTGAGCGATGAACGACCTCCCTTCGGATGCTTGGTCTGTCTTGGCTTATTGCAATTATTAGCCAAGGAAGAGAGAGAGAGAGAGAGAGAGAGATCGGCAATAGGGCGGCAAAGACATGAGATACCCGCTGTCCAGGCGAAGCATTGAAGCAGGGTTCTTGGAGACTGTGTAGTGCTTCGCGGGTACCTTGTGATCAGTCACCAAATCACAGGGCTAGTTCAACTGGCAGGCATAGGACAAGGAACCTCGCTAATGATTCGAAGTGTGTACCTGCTGTTCCATTGACCTGGAATATCGTGTACTGAGGTGATTGTTACCTGTTTTCTCGCACAATATGACTATTCCCATGCTGCCGACCTTGATGATCAGATTCTGTACTCAAGGGCCCCGAAAAACGTGGGATATCGTCCGTCCTTTATTGTACCGTTCGGGCCCTGAAGCTTGAAGGAAGAGCGAGGCTGTGATTTGGTACGTCGCTACTTTTCCAGGCGTCATTCTTGTAGCTTGATGAACGGTTCAGTTCAATATGAAAGTTGAAGAACACAAATTCGGATTGAAATGAGAAATCTGAAAAGCGATGCAGTGGCTGTGCTATCGCTCCCTAAACGGACCTCAGGTAACGCCGGCCACGACACACGCTTCGCCTCCGACCACCAAGATAAATTGCCGAAATAATGGCAGAGCCAACAAAACAGGAAACGGAGCAAGTATTCAAGGTACTTAGAGCACAGAAAGGCAACAAGGTCTGTTAATATTTCCAGATGCGACGCCAGGAGTTGACTGGAAAATAGGCTTGCTTTGACTGCAATGCGCGTAACCCGACATGGTCCAGTGTTACCTTTGCCGTATATATCTGTTTGGATTGCTCCAGCAATCACAGAAATATGGGCGTACACATTTCGTTCGTTCGGTGCGATCCTCTTAGTATCAGGAGGCGTGAGCGACCACTGATAACCAGCCTAGGTCGACGAACCTCGATTCGTGGCAGCTAGCGCAGCTTAGGAACATGAAAGTCGGAGGGAATGCCTTTGCAACGGAATTTTTCACAAAGCACGGCGGCGCGTCCCTCTTGAATGACGCCGATACCAAGAAAAAGTACTCTAGTCGCGTCGCAGAACTGTATAAAGAGGAACTGGCGAAACGGGTCAAGGACGATGTTGCTAGGTTCGAGGTCCTTCAAAACTTTCGACTATTGTCACTCACTTAGGAGCAGATTTCCGAATGGAATCGTCGTTGATGGCGTCGAAAATGCTGCTACTTCCACGCCCAAAGAGCAAACAGAAAATGATTTCTTCGAATCGTGGTCGAAGCCCTCAACGCCCAAGCCGTCCGCGCCATCCACACCCAGAGTTTCTACACCGCCTATCATCGGTCGTACACCTTCCCCTGCACAACCAGCATCCACGGCGAGTTCATCTGCTCCCCGAACCATCACGTCATCTGCTGCTAGTCGCACCAATAAATTAGGTAGCTCTCGACTCAACTCCGCGTCGTCCACGTCCTCTACTTCATCTGCCGTGAAAAAGTCCAAACTTGGACTTGGGGCTTCTAAGGCGAAACCGGTCGACTTCGCTGAAGCCGAGCGGAAGGCCCTTGAAGAGGCGGAAAGAATCAAACAGCTTGGGTATGACCGGCAGCGGGAAGAAGAAGAAGAAAAGGCTAGGAAAGAAGCTGCCGCTGCCAAAACCATTCTGGAGATAGGCCCCAAGAAGGGGACTGGTTCCACCGCCACTATAGTGAAGAAGCCCAACCCTGCAGCAGAAGCGCAGAAAGCTGCAGCGTTCCCAAGACTAGGCTTTGGCGCCGTGCCCGGTACGGGCGCTGCAAGTCTCACCGCTGCTACCGATTCCTCACGAACCAATACTGCATCGCTTACCGACGACTCTCCCACCACTGCTCGTGATAAGTTTGGGGGCCAAAAAGCGATTTCTTCTGATATGTTTTTCGGGCGGAATGCGTATGATCCGGCTGCCGTCAATGAAGCACAGACACGGTTACAATCCTTCCAAGGTGCGACGTCTATATCGTCGAACCAGTACTTTGGCCGTGAAGAAGAAGAGGATACGGGTATGGGTCGGAGGGGCGATGAAGGACTACTTGGAGATGGCAGTCTCGCAGGCCTGGAGGTCGCCGCGCGTGACGCTCTCAGCCGTGTTTTAGCAAATCCCGACGTGCAAAATGTTGGCGAGAGCATCCGAACAGGCGCTCTGAAGGTACAGAACCTTCTTTCCTGAATGTTCTATCTTATCTGATGCTTATGTTTGCTAGCTGTCCGATTACTTGGCTCAAATGTCTGAGAGAGGCTGAATGGAGGAGTTGTTGCGTTCTTCGTGTTTTCCTTATGGATGGTCTTTTTATGCATTTACATTACTCATAGGATGGAAATGTCAGCGTCAGTGAATACATGTCTGGACCTGGTCGGCATTTAAAAGTTCTTGTGTTCCATAAGACTAGTACCCCATTGAAATGCGAGGAGCGGATCTCGGGTACATAAATAACCTCCTCCGTCGTCTACCTCCTGCAGCTCCTGCTCGAGTCTTGGCGTCTATGTCAATGCGAGTCATTGCCTCGTGTTGACGAAAATTTGGATTCCGTCTAGCGTGAAACCATCAGTCTTTTGATTGGGCCTTGCCGAGCGAGTCCACAGGAGAACCGGCCAGATATGCGGGCGTAAAGTATGCAGAGTTCATCGCCAATGTTCTGGTTGCTGTCAAAGCCAACGTGTTCTCCGTCCAATGTCAACGTCTCCGCTGAGCCTATTTCCTGGACAACAATGAACTTTTTACTTTCAGACATGTCGAGGCATTTTCCGGGAGCCGTGTGGTACCATCGAACATGTACTACCTTGGTAACGATAGCGAGGTCCGGCCCTCTGTCTGGAGCCATGTCTACAGAGTCGCCAATTTTTGCAAGCCATACGCTCATCGTAAAGAGTACGAGTTGAATAATCGCCACACCCACTGGTATTCGTGCGCAGTAATTTATATCTCCAGGTATCACGATGCGACAACAGTAACTGTACGATTCGTACTCTTCTGCTTCCTGGCGATTTCGGGACTTTAAATTAACACCTTCTTTTGTTATAGTATTCTTCAGGGTAAACGTTACCACTTACCCGAAAAGTATTTTCAAAGAGCCTACATACCCGTGGTGGACTCTGAAAATTTAACGGCATCGAACTGACAACGACCTAGAATTTCATCTTCGACTTCCCCCTTCCCCAAGTCAAGTGCTTAATCTATCACTACCGCAATAGGATCAGTAAGGCGTGTTTTCCACCATCTTTACCATAGGTAAGCAATAATAAATTAGATGATGTCATCCGCATGTCTGCTTCATGTAGTTCGAGAACATGGTGCACCGGGGTGGCTAGTTTCAGAATGTTTTCTGGGCTCTCATTGCGATTCAGTTCAAGGTCCCAGAAATTTATTCGGAGTCAGCTGTGGAGCGGCCACGTGGTTGGCGAACCTTCTCTCGAGTGTACTAGTAGGTCTCGACGTAGTGCTCTGCTGCGTCGGTATAAGCGATATGACCGTCTCAAACTCCGAAACCTTCAAGCTCCGTACGTCCCCCCGTAGCTTCATCCTTGACCCCGCGGCTAAGTATTGCTCGCACAAGACCTCTCTGATGTGATATGCAAGCCAATAACGAGCCAGCAAACAATACCATTACGCCATTCCGTACTTTGGCCTGAAGAAAATACCGCCAAAGTCATACTACCGGCAGACGAGCTAGGTTGGCATTTTGGTGCCTTTGTACCGTCTCGTGTCGAACCCATTGCCGTCATATCCCTTTTCACTGAATCGGTTCCCATGAATCCCATCGATAGTACTCTGGATCGGCTCGCTGCCGATGACCCTGCAGAAGGCATGGCTACAAGATTCCGAAAATTTGCTTGCGATCCATTGTTTCAAGGACATGGGATCGGAACAAAACTGCTGACATACGTGTTTCATTTCTCGCGCTTGAATCTGCATGCGAGAGTGGTATGGTGTGACGCAAGGGTGTCTGCATCATCCTGGTATAGGAAACGGTCAATGATTCCATTTGGGAATTCATTTTTCAAGGGAACGGTGGAGTACGTTCGCATGAGAATTGATCTCGAACCGCTGGCATCTTGAACGCGAGGCTGGAAGGTGAGCGTGATGCCGATATGATCTTTGGGGCCTTTTTTCTGATATCAAACGGTTAGCGAGAGGGCGGCTATTTTTTTTGTCTTGGTCTCTCGGAAACCAGTCGTTTAATCCTTTGTAACCGCGTGGAACCTTGTGAAATGTATCGTTGTCTTGCGACTATCTTCTACAAGCTGAGCCGCGTAATTTCGTATTTCTCCCCTCAAATTCATTGGCATCGTGTTCGATTTATTTTTATTTTTCCATCCAAGCTTCTTCGCCAACTGTATTGTCTTTATCTCGTTATTCGGGATCTTCGTGCGTCTACGTCATGAATCGAAGCCTGGCGAATCCGGTCCGTACTTTGTTTTGAAGTACCTGTCTTAGTCTTATCACTGTGACAGACCGGCGTCAGTAAATATACCTGCTCTGGCCCTATCAGCTGTAAATGATATGGGATATGATATGGCCCAGTTCTTCCTGATCCAAACCGGTACGAAAGGATCAATACGGTGCGGACCACTTGGTGCAATCAGACAAATACCGCAGTGCGGTCAATTAGAAGTTTCCACGTGCTGCCCTTAGAGTTCTGGAGAAGTCGCGCGTCTAGTACTTTCTTCATGGTCATGAATCCTATAGGCCACGATCACAATGCATGACCTTGGAGAGGACAAAAATGGAATGACCTCTGCCTATAATTCCGGTCATTAATTTCACCTCGTAGGTTTGTTGGTATTTCAACCCGAGTGGCTGCTATCGGCCGACCCCCGGTGGTACCAGCGGCGGATCGATAGCATTTTTCATGTCCGCTGATTGTACATTGTGCACTCGATTGGGAGGTTCGGTGGCCTTTCGGGGATCCTGACTCGGTTCGGATAGGTCAATGTAAGATCCGCGTGTTCTCAGTTACTCAGTACTGGAAACAATCAAAATATGGGAAAACAACCACGGTATAAAGAGATCCCATTTGCGATTCTTGTCATTCAGCACCTCTTTTTCCCTCCTTGCGTCCCCACTCTCCAAGTAGCTACTTTCCTCTCGTCGTCGTCTTTCTTTTTCAGGGTACCAGTGAATGCTGTGCGCAGTCAGCGCATCGGTCAACTGAACCTCCCTTGAACAATTTTGTATTCCCATACTTCATACCATTCGGCGACGTCGTCCCGTAAATACTAAGGGACCATCGTTCATCACTCCCACTTAACTATTTCTATGAAACACAGACCGTTTAACTGTCTCTTGGCTTCTTTTCTGCCGGGGACGAACGGGCTCTGTTCATAGCCAAAATAGTTTGTGGGAGTCATTGCTTCGATGGTCCTTAGTATGTATACACGGTTTGATTCTAGGTGCTGCCAAAAATTTGCGGTGTGCGCGAATAGTTACATCATTTATTTGTTGCTTGGAAGATGCAATAGTGCGTAAAATGAAAATTCTCAGATTCTTTCGTTCAAACAGTGCATCAAACAAGGTATCATTCGAGGAATCCAACGCGAGCTCCACGGATCAAGGTCTGAGAAATCCGGATTCCAGTATCATAAGTTATCCGGTACCAACTGAAATACCGAATCCGACGGCTCCAATCGATCGTCAGCAGATTTAGCAGAGGGTACACAATACATTCTACTTTCCCTTTGCAAAATCATGTGCTCAGAAGTAGGTGTTATTTTTAGTGGCGAAGCAAGAATTGCCTTTTAAGGATGCGACAGGGACGAATTCTTGTTCTGATTACGTTCTAGCTCTAGGATCGTAGAGGATCGTCAGGTTGACTCAAGTTTGCCGACATTGACGTCGAGCCATTGTACCTGATCGCTTCACGGTACTCCAACAAGTTTCTTGAAATTGAGGCTGTGAGATCCAAATCTAGTTCCAGCTTCCTTGTACCAAATACTTGCGCACAACTGTCATGTCCACGGTCAGCCACAGTCCATTGAGTGACCAACGGAAGCGGAGGCTCATGACATCTATTCGAAGGCAGAAGATATGAATAGGTCCAATAGGGTTGGGATAAGAACCCGCGTGCGCAGTATGATCCCTACTACTTATGCTTGCAAACCTAGGTTCACAGATTTGGGCCGACAGGTCGCAACCATTATAACTCACACAGAAAGCAGAACAATCTCTGTGTCCAATGACTGCGCGTACCTAAGAGATAACGGCGGAACGACTCCCGAAATGCCTCAAGATGGCTAATGATACAACACAAAGAACCCGGATATCATTGAAATGAAGTCATGATCAGAAGCTCAAAATCAGGGATGGCTTGGCTTGGTAACATCGTCATTCCAATCCCTCCAAGCCAAGTCTGTCTCAAGGACCAGAGATACACTGTTTTAGAAGTACGATAGCGGGTAAAGGAACATAATGAGCGTCTGATGGGCCGGCGACAGATACTGGTAGGCATCATCCAGTTCGGAATTTATTGGATAAACTTTAGACAGTTTCGTCGGATATTGCGAAGGTGCGATGTTCATGTCATAGCTTGTCTGTTAGACCGGCGTCAGGGATGATCTCGGCAGTGAGAGCATCAAAATTTACGGCAGATGTATACGGATAGCCCAGATAGAGCTAAAAGACAAGACGACTTGAATCTCATCATAGAGAGTCTCCAATAGAGCGGCGTGGAAAATGGCTAGTGCACATGACTCAGTGCTATTCCATGACATCACTATGAGTGCTTGAAGAATGACACGATTGGATGGCGATAAAGGAATGTTTTAATTTAGGGTGGGTCCTGGTGGGTCACAGAGCCGTTGACAAGCGTTCAATGCTAGTCTCGTGACCAGACTGTATATGCGTGCTGTCGATATGCTGTCGATATCGTCGTCTTGCGATAGAAGGTTCTGTCACAGGGCCAACCGTAGCAGATTCTTTCCATCTTTCAGTGGGAACTTTGGAGCGGTGCTTACGTGCGAGGCCACGGGAACATGATGTAGACGTGGAAGTACCCACAATTTGCAAGCGTAGACAAGTGCATGTACTTCACACAGAATGACTGGAGACTTTTGGGTACAGGCGGTACCCCGATGAACAACCCGAGGGCGGACAATACCGGCACCGGCAACGAAACAGAAAGACGATAACGTACTCATTTTCACTGGCTCAAAAGCAACGTAAGCATTTTTTATATACGTAAAAGGTACACTGCCGAGCCCGAAAGCGATACGATAAGAAATGAAAGAGATATGGAACAACGATTCACGAAAGGACGAGGAGTCGAGGACGGACCATTGTTTGCAAATGTTTGGCACACCACCGAAATTCTACTCACAATCACGTCATCACTATTTGCATTTGTGTAACTGTAGCGTTCCCGGTTCTCTCGGCATAATAAGGCATCAGCCAGCGTGCTCACCACCACCATCCACTCGCTGGGACCCCCTACTGCTACTAGATGTATACGGAATGGCCCAAGTAGTCAAACTCGGCTGCGTGTATTTTCTTAAACCCATTTCCCTCAGAGGACGCCCATCTTTTTTCTGTTGCCGCCCTTTGAGGACATGTACTCCGTTGCTAGTTCAATATTGAACTCCGGTGCCTTGATTTTGCATTCGCAACTGAATGATTCTCTTGGGCGGGAGGTACGCGTATAATGCCGTGGACAAATTATGATGAATCTGACATTTACCCAGCGTTTCACTCTCTTTTTGGTCTTTGCTCTGTCATCTTTTGCCATTCAGTCAGCAAAGGCTCTTGCCAAGATTGGCGGGTTCCCCGGGAACGCGGAACTATAGGGGTGGCCCACGGCGCCCACGTAAAGAGATTTCATCAATTTATCCGATTATCCAGCCATAGTCAGCTATAGTCTCAGAAACTGGAGATCGGGTGATTTCGATGACACGCCTTTGGGGGCGACGCGTATCGAGCCGATCATATCTTGGTTACAATATATATTTGAGCGTGAAATTTAATCGCATTATCTCTTTCCCTCCAATTTACATCATGCCCGGGAAAGAGACTCAATCGCCTTCCTCCGGCGATGCTGCGACCTCTCATGTTGATGTCAACTATTTCAATTCTGACGGCGACGAAGGACTGCGAAGAACCATTAGTCGCATGTCGGCAGCAACGCAGGATATCGAGCAAACGGGATCTTCGGAGACGCTCAACGCTTTTGATTTACGAAAAGTATTGGAACAGGTAGCTGGACAGTATGTCGATCTCTTCTTGAGCTTGGAGTCGTGTTCACTGATATTCTCTTAGACGTGAAAAAGTTAACCTCAAATCACGAGAATTGGGGGTCATGTTCGAAAACTTACGAGTCGTTGGACTCGGCGCCACCGCCTCGTATCAGCCAACATTGGGTTCGACTTTAAATCCTTTGGGAATCGTGGAAGGTATCCAGGCCGCACGACATCCTCATACGCGCGACATCCTATCGGGTTTTGAAGGAGTCGTGTATCCGGGTGAAATGCTATGTACGCCTTGTGCTTTTGTCCTGAGCGGGTTTGCTAATATCTCCATTGTTACTTAGTGGTATTGGGGCGCCCCGGATCAGGATGCACGACCCTGCTCAAGACTCTGGCCAATCAACGGGGTGAATATCACGCTTTCGAAGGCGATGTCCATTTCGACTCTCTTAGCCATCGCGATATCTTCAAGAACTATCGTGGCGACGTCGTTTACTGCCCTGAAGATGACGTACATTTCCCTACCCTCACTGTCGAACAGACAATCAAATTTGCTGCTAAATTGCGTGCGCCTCACCTTCGTCTGGGATATTCTCGAGAGGATTACGCTGAACACATTACGGAACTATTAACCACCGTCTTCGGGTTGAAACACGCGAGAAAAACTCTTGTCGGCGATGCTGCTGTTCGTGGTGTATCTGGTGGGGAGAAAAAACGCGTATCGATTTCAGAGGTTCTTGCGACTCGGGCATGTGTGGCATCTTGGGATAAGTGAATAGCCTTTACCTTAAGTTGAGACAACAGAAGCTTATTATTTTTAGTTCTACCCGCGGTCTTGATGCGTCTACTGCTTTGGAATTCGTCCGCGCGCTTCGTATTGCTACCGATATTGCAAAAATGACAACCGTCGTTTCTCTGTATCAAGCCGGAGAGTCCCTGTACAGACTATTCGACAAGGTAAATAGCTTTCATGGACGTGCTGACGTGCATTTCATTGTTAACGGCATTACAGGTCTGTGTTATCTACGAAGGCAAGATGGCCTACTACGGCCCTGCTAATGAAGCACGCTCCTACTTCATCGATTTGGGCTATGAACCTGCCAACCGTCAAACTACTGCCGATTTCCTCGTCGCCGTCACCGATCCTAACGGAAGGATACCGCGCTCAGACGCGTTGCACCTTCCCCGGACTGCGGACGAATTTGCAACCCACTTCCAGGCTTCTGCGATTTCCAAATGGAACAAAACCGAGATCCAGCGTTTCAAGGCGGAACGTGTAGGCAAAGCCGATATGGTTCAGTCATACAAGGAGAGCGCTCGAGAGGATCACTCGACGCATACACGATTGGGTTCTGCTCACTTGACCTCACTGCCGATGCAAGCCAGAGCGGTCATGATACGGCGAATACAGATCCTGAGAGGAAACTTGCTGGCCACGGTCTTGAATCTTTTGTAAGCGCCGTCACTGACATAATTTCGGAATCAGTTCCTCATGATATCCGTACAGTTCATTTCTGTTCCAAGGCATCATTATTGGTTCCGTGTATCTGAAAATGTCTACCTCCACGAGCGCGTACTTCTCTCGTGGGGGTGTCTTGTTCTTGTAGGTGGCATCGTTGCCCGTTTTTAATAATTTCTAACGCTTCATTAGTGCGTTGTTCTTTTCTGCTTTGATCTCGATGGCGGAAATCCCCGCACTCTATGCTCAACGGCCCATCATACTGCGACAACACTCGTGGGCACTATATCATCCTTTTATCGATCAAGTTGCTCTAGTTCTAGTCGATATCCCCATGGCCCTTGCATCGTCGGTGATCTTTTCGGTCTTGATCTATGAGATGGCGCAATTACAGCAGTCAGCGGGACAGTTCTTGTGAGTACATTCCATCTGTGGGAACATTATCGTTCATCTGTCCGTTTTCAGTATATTCTTCTTGTTCATGTTCGTTGTCTCGATTACGATGAAGAGTTGGTTCCGGGCCGTCGCGTCTGCTTTCGCGGCAGAAGGTAGGGCAGTTCGACCGGTTTGCTTCTAATCGTCGTGCTCATAACGAACTAGCCCTTGCTCAAACCTTTGCTGGTATTTCCGTATTGGCATACGCTGTCTATACTGGATATTCATTGCCTTTACCATCGATGATCGGTGCTCTCAAGTGGATCTCGTATCTCAATGTACGTCTTAATAACGTACTCTGTATGTCATGTACTGACAGCTCGTAGCCTTTGAGATGGGGGTTCGAATCAGTCATGACCAACGAATTTCGCTCTATCAATGGCAGCTGTGGCTCCTTGGTTCCGCGCGGTGAAGGATATGAGGGTGTCTCCTTGGATAATCAAGTATGTCCCGTCGTCGGAGCGCAGCCCGGCCAGGCTTTCGTTGATGGAAACGCCTTCGCGTCCCTTTCATATGATTACCGTTTCAGTCACACATGGAGGGTAAGTGTCTGTGTTAGTTTTCTTCGCAGATTTCTTATCAATTTGGCATAGAATTTCGGCATCATCGTCGCATTTCTTGTCGCGTATACTGCAGCTCTCCTCATTTTCACTGAAGTCAATACAAAATTGACTTCGGCCAACTCCGTGGTCTTGTTTAAGCGCGGAGCAAAAACCGATGCGGTGCCGAAGAAAAACACCGACAGTGATGATACTGAGAAAGCTTCTCAAATCACAACACGGGGTGGTGGCCTGATTGACGAGGAAAAATCTGGAGATTACGACAAGGCGCTTAAGGCAACGCCTTCTGTGACGGATGTCTTTTCCTGGCAGCACTTGACTTACACGGTTCCAGTTGCGGATGGGAAACGTAGACTTTTGAATGGTGTCTCTGGTTTTGTGGCTCCGGGCAAGCTCACTGCCCTGATGGGGGAGTCTGGCGCTGGTAAAGTGCGTTTCGTTCTATTCTCATGCGGCAAATGCGAACTTCCGGCTGATTATCCTGTCTTAGACGACTCTTCTCAATGTCTTGGCAGAGCGTGCCAACATTGGTGTCATTACTGGCGACCGGTTCGTCAATGGACACGCCCTTCCGAGGGATTTCCAATCTCAAACGTATGTCTAACTCCTCGTTGGCCTGCGCCCAACGCCGATTAACCGGTGTCATAGTGGATACTGTCAACAGCAAGATACCCATGTTGGATCGGCAACCGTCCGCGAGGCGCTTTTATTCTCCGCGCAATTGCGTCAACCCACGTCTGTCCCTCTGAGTGAAAAAGTGGAATAGTGCGTAGCACCTTTATCTGATTTATGATGTTCTTACGCCTCAGTTCTCAGTGTGGAGAAATGTATCCAGCTCTGTGGTTTGGAACCATTCAGGGACGCGACTGTCGGCTCGTTGAGCATCGAAAACCGCAAACGAACGACCATCGGTGTGGAGTTAGCAGCGAAGGTAAGTTCAATGCATCTGCAGATATACTTGAGATTAATTCTATCTTTCTACCACAGCCTAAACTCCTACTCTTCCTTGATGAACCGACCTCCGGTTTGGATTCCCAAAGTGCTTGGGCAATTATGCTCTTCCTTCGTGATCTTGCGGATAATGGACAGGCCATTCTGTGCACGTGAGTCCTCGGCGCTTTCTTGGAAGTGGACGTTTTTGGTTGATACAAGCGCTTCCCCCAGCATCCATCAACCATCGGCAGAACTCTTCCAAATGTTTGATCGTCTGTTGCTTCTCCGGAAGGGGGGTGAGACGGTGTACTTTGGTGATCTAGGACACAATGCTACGACACTCATCGACTACTTCCAAGCGCACGGATCTCGTCGTTGTGAACCGGAAGAAAACCCGTACGTCCATAAACGGTCATGATACATATCGAACTAACAGAGTGCTCAAGTGCTGAATTCATGCTTGACGTCATCGGTGCAGGGGCATCTGCGACCTCGAGAGAAGATTGGCATGAGATCTGGTGTAACTCCGACGAATTCACGAAGGTCCAGGGTCAGATCCAGGAAATACATGCGAAAGGGCGTTCTCAGCCTGCGGTCGGAACTACGTTACACTCGGAGTATGCAACATCTTGGTTCCACCAAGTGGTACAGCTCGTCAAGCGTGACGCTTCCGACCATTTCCGGGATCCCAGCTACATGATGGCCAAGATGGCGCTGAATATCGTTTCCGGACTTTTCCTTGGATTTTCGTTCTTCAAGTCAAAGGATACTCAACAAGGCACCCAAAACAAACTCTTTGTGCGTCCGTTTACAGTTTCGGTCTTCCCCACAGCTAATGTTTTGTCCGTAGTCTATCTTCATGTCCACCATTATCAGTGTTCCTCTAGCGAATCAGCTCCAGATTCCGTTCCTCAATATGCGTTCGATCTACGAGATTCGCGAGCGCCCAAGTCGCATGTACAATTGGACTGCGCTGGTGACTTCACAAATCCTCGTCGAGGTCCCCTGGAATATCATTGGGTCATCGCTATACTTCTTCTGCTGGTATTGGACATCTGGGTTCACTAGTGATCGTGCTGGATACAGCTATCTTATGATTGGCGTGATTTTCCCGTTGTACTACACCACGATTGGACAGAGCGTCGCTGCTATGAGTCCTAACGCGGAGATCGCCGCTATTCTCTTCAGTTTCCTCTTCTCGTTCGTGCTTACCTTGTACGTGGCGTTTCTCATGCTTCCGTTGTTTCATTGACTTACATATCGGACAGTAATGGCGTAGTGCAGCCTTACCGAGAGCTCGGATGGTGGAAGTGGATGTAAGGTCAAATTATACTATCAAGTGTATGTATCTCACAAACCACCCAGGTATCGTCTCTCCCCGTACACCTATCTCATCGAAGGTGTACTGGGTCAAGCCGTCGGCCGTCAGCAGGTCACATGTTCGTCAGTCGAACTGGTCACCCTCAATCCCCCGGCCGGACAAACGTGCGGTCAGTATATGCAAAACTACATCTCGAGATCAGGAGGATACCTCACAAACCCCGACGCGTCGTCCTCCTGCGGCTTCTGCTCTACTCGCACTACCGATGAATTCTTGACCAACAACTTTAACATCTTCTACTCGCATCATTGGCGGAACGTTGGCCTAATGGCTGCGTTCATTCTCTTCAATGTAAGCTTCACTGCCCAGGGATTGTTCAGAGGCTGATCTGTTTCTTACAGATTGCAGCGATTTTCGCATTCACTTTCTGGTTCAGAATTCGTACCCGGAGCGTTCTAGACATGATTCGTCGCCGTAAGGCGCATTAGAAGTAATCTAGTTCCGTTTTATACATTGTAATACCTAGCCGACATCTATAACTACATTTAATTACATATAGACACCTATTATCATGAATGATGTTTTGGTACGATAAAATCACAATTTTTGACGAAAATTAAGGCAAATTTGTTCGTTCAGGTTTGAGCCCGTCGCTTTTTGCATCCCACCACATCCTGGTTCTGTCTGTCTTCACCGATGGTCGCCTCGGCCGACATCCCATCCAGCGATGACAAACTGATCACCTGTTCGCACTCATGATGAAGGTGGTCTGGAAGCAAATGAAATGGTAAATATCTTCCCATCGTCTTCATCGATGCTAACCACATCCTCAGTGTTTTTGCGAACCCTTGCAGAGTGCGGGATAACCCATGCATTCGTGAACTGGGGCTCTGACCATCCAGCATTGCTCGAGGAACTGGAAAGACAACGAATCGAGGATGGCAAGACTTCACCGTTTATCGTGACGTGCCCAAATGAAATGGTCGCGCTGAGCTCTGCGCAGGGATATGCTCAAGTAACTGGGAAGCCAGCGGCGGTGATTGTGCATGTCGATGTGGGCACCCAGGTGAGTCGTGTTTCCGGTCTTTTTGCCCCGCCATCGTATTGAGATGCTAGGCTCTAGCTGGTGCTATCCACAACGTCGATCGTGGGCAGACGCCCGTCCTCATATATGCGGGTGCTTCAGCATTCACCAGCAACGGAGAATTGAAAGGATCAAGGAACGAATGGATAATGTGGATTCAAGGTATGTACGCTTCTTATCTTATCGAAACGCAATCTCTAAAATAGAGCAGACATCCCGGACCAGGCAGCAATAGTACGCCAGTATATGCGTCATACCGCTCAAATCAACAGCAGTCACAACGTCGCCGAGGTTGTCAAGCGGTCCCTACAGATGTATGTGCGTTCTCACCTACAGAGAAATACATTGACATTTTTGCCATGGTATCTAGTGCGACCAGCCATCCGAAAGGGCCCGTTTACTTGTGGGGTCGCAGAGAAGTTATGGAGGCCGAAGTCGATGCCTCTGTACTGGATGCCACAGGACAGGATCTACGCCAGTGGCCATCCGTTGAGGCGACGGCGTTGTCCCCGAAAGCGCTAACCGCCATTGCTACGGCCCTCATGAAGGCCACGAATCCTCTCATCATCACCTCTTCTCTCGGCCGAAACGTAGATGCCGTGGAGCCGTTACTTGCTCTCTCGACTCTTCTCGCGATTCCTATTGTTATCACTTGCCCTTCCGTCGTCAATGTCCCTTTCTCTCATCCCTTCCTCGACAGCATCTCCTACCTCAGTCGGAATGATCCCAACAAGCATCTTGCTGATGCCGATGCTATACTTGTCATCGACTCGGATTTGCCATGGATCCCTACTGTAGCCAAACCCAGTGACAAAGCTCGGGTCTTCGTTGTCTCGGGTGCAGAGCCGCTTAAAGCATCGTCTATTGGCTCATGGCATGTTGCAGCAGAAATGATTTGCCAAGCGGATGCGCAGGTAGCTCTTACGCAGATAGTAGAGTGCGTCAGACAACTTGACGAACGAGGGAGTGTTGGGGAGCAGATCCTCGGCAGCAGGATTGTGCAGGACCGGGGGCAGCTGCTCAAAAATGCACACGTCGTATGGCTTGACGGTTTAGAAGATCGGGAACGAGACTTTTCGGGTGATCATTTAACTGTTCCGAACATCGTTGGGGGACTAAGAAGAGCCATTGAATTGCATCGGGGGATTGAAACGCTGGTCTTAAGCGAGGCTATAAGCAATTTCGGAGCAGTATGGGAGCATTTGCGTCCAGAAGTTCCAGGGAGTGTGTTGACTTCCGGTGGTTCGGCTTTAGGTTGGGCTTTGGGCGCATCTGTCGGCGCTTACTTAGGAGGCAAAGTGAAGAGCCATCAAGTCGAAGGAGCTCGGCCTTACGAGCTTGTCGTGGCAATCGTAGGAGACGGATCGTTCATGTTTGGTGTTCCTAGTTCTGCTTACTGGATGGCTCGAAAGTATGGCACAGTGAGTGATAATTCGCTAGCTGATCATTCACTGGCTGATCATGGGTGCAGCCTTTTTTGACCATCGTGTTAAACAACGGCGGTTGGAAGGTGCATTGCATAGAAATTCACTGCTTTTTCCTATTTCTAACGCTCTCATCTTTAGTCTCCTAAGCTCTCTATGCTGGGGGTATACCCTTCAGGTCTAGGCAGTCAAGCTATTGGCGAGCGACTCTCTGTAGGGTTCGGTCCAGATAGCCCCGACTTTTCGCAGATTGCAGTAGCTGCTTCAGGCGGTTGGGCTTGGGGTAAGCGGGTGGCTGGTAGTAATGCTACGGCTCTGGAAGAGGTTTTGGCTGAAGCAGTCAATGTTGTTGTTAAAGAGCGCCGATGTGCTATTCTTGATTGTATACTGGAGTCCATCTGATGGTTCCATATCATAACAGCCAATGAGCGTCGAGCGCTGCCAAACTCTTAACGCCGCAGGGGAAAGAAAATTCTGATTAGCAACAAGAATAACCCTTGTGGGAATGCACGCTGGTGCAGCCTTGCATGTCATACAGTGTTCTTTGCAAACAACTTTCCCAGTGTATTCCCAGTGTACACGCCATCGCCCGTCTGCAATGATGATGATCCAAGTCCTCGGGAAGCGACACGTAGGGCACGCAGTAAGAACAGTGGCGACGTCAACAGCGTGGGTTTTCTTTCGCAATGTACGTGGGGGCTCTGATTTTTATATTCCTTAACAGTGCCGTGCGGTTGGCAGGACGTCCTAGTGGTCCCATTGCAGGGGGGATTTCTCGACCAAAGCCCCCAGTAAAACCTCCAACTAGACCTAAACCAAGTCGATAACACGGAGGGTTTTATCATGAAGGACATCGTCCTTGTCGAGCCTGATTGGAGCGACGTGGTGACCAGGTGGGTTCCTAGCGACTAAGCTTCATCATGTCCTTGTTCTCACTGCGGTAAAAGGATGATGATCCGGGATTCGACCCTGGTCGCTTATAGGGCGCTTGAAATAAATTTGACTTTGGAGTCGAAGGAAGAGGGACATGAGTTTGCATTCTGAACGTTCCAAAAGTAAATCGTCTACTTGTCCACGAAGCTTAGTTCTGAGACGTTATTCATAGCAAGCTTAGGGCATGTGACCTTAACAGTTATGTTTGGTACCGGCATATCGATCCGCTTCTTTCAATCGATCCACACAGAACGTATGGCTTCGTCAGAAGAAAGGTCTGCTTGTTTCGCTGGATTGTATGTACAGTCTGACCCTGAAGTTTGTAGGAAAGCAATGACTTCCGATTTGCAAGATGAAAGCAAATCGGAGGCGCCGATCGTGAAGGATGTAGCAACAATGAACGAATCACCAGAGGAGCAACCTCAGTCTAACACAGGATCGGGGTCTGCGAATGAAGCTGCTGCTCAGCCAACAAAGCGTAATGCTGAACAGCAGCTTGTGGCAGATTCTGATTCGGAAGAGGAGGAGGAATGGGACATGTCGCGCATGTGAGTTTTTTGAACAATTCTTTGCGCAATGTTGACCCAGATGAATCCAGGGGATTCAGAGGGCCCATTAGCGTCCCTGTAACTGGAGGGGGAAGCCTCAAACGACCCATGCAGAAACCCCGACCTAAACCCTCTACTTAGATCAGACGATGAGAGGTTTTGTACGATTAAGAAGTCGGGAGCTATATATCCATTTTCACCAACGATACGACTCAATAACGTGTGTGAAAGAATGTATGTATTGAGACTTCCGCAGCTGGGTTGTCACGACAGATCCATGTCTGTCTGCATAACACCGGAACCCGGTATTAATTTTCCGCGAAAGAAGCCGTAAGATACATTTAGTATCTACCCCGGGAGCCGATTCAATTGTGCTATCTTTTCTCACCCTGTTTTAACTTCTAACTAGAACGTCGACATGAAGAAAGGGAAAGGGTCGTGGTTGATCATCAGGCGGCTGCCAAGCCAGATTTCGTGGACGGCAATATGATGGTAACCCGGTTCTGGCGTATTGCAGGCGCCTCCTTTCCGAGTGCCTCCCAAAACCTTTCATGGCATTGGTCTTCATCGACTATATAGTAGTATTGATATTTCTTATCATAGTTCTTCTAGACCACTGTTGATGCATGTTGGCCGGCGTCCGCGTCTTGAAATGCTTTTCTGCCTTGATTTGCGACCCCGGACGTTCAAATGACTGCTCGGGAATACTTCAAAATTCCAGCAATCTGGGTGAATGGTCTTTTTACCATTCACTGTGATTTTTCTAAAATATCAAACAGTGGTAGCAAAAACGACGTTGGGACGTGTTCGTTTCTTTGACCAGAGCTAGGGCCTGTAAAATTTCAACCTGTCTCGCAAGCTCCCGTCTGCCTTCCAATTCATAGAAAATGGCTACGACAGAAGTTTCGCCGTTGACGGTTATGGATGATATGGTTTTCCTAAGTTGTATGCTCTCGTTCTTGGATACCGTGTCTTCGAAACTGCCCCTTATCAGAAGTTTCATCGACAGGCGATTGATATTGGTTTGAGTTCTGTCCCTTTAATGTCCACATATCATCCTAGGACGAAAAAGTAAGTTGTGAACCCAGATTGTCCTAAACGCCTTCTGTACGCCATATTCTTCATTCCTCAATTCGATACCTTGGAAACACTGAAACTTCTGTCGGTTACTGTATAGAGGTTCTAACCACCCTTACGGCCTAGTACGTTCTTCCCGTCGAAGTCAGCACCAGAGACTATCAAATATCTACGCCCGGCGTCAGTCGTCAGACCGGGTAATACCACCTAGTATCATGGTAACAAGCGGCAGACGAATGTCGCTCATGGCGCATACGATTGTCACGCTACGGAACATTCAATAAAATTCCCGAGTTGTTCACATTCAGTCCTTGGTACACACCTCTCCTCTTTGACAAGACCTAGCATGTAAATTGCCTATGCGATCCTATCCATACCTTCCATGAGTATCCGTCACAGGTCACTTCTGCCTTCATTCACTGTCGCCAGCGCAGAAATGCCGTCGTCTAAGACGGATATCGAAGTGATAAACAACCGGATCTTTTCATTTCCCATTCTGATTCGCGCGATTCAGACGGGTCCTGCCCAGATGAATCTGTCGGTGTCGCGACAGTGAACATTCAAACTGGATTCGCTCGAGCAAGGCCTAGATCGTCTGACTTCGCCTCTCTATTCGGCAAGGACCAAACGATTCGGGGGAGTAACTACTCAATACGTTTCACTATAAACCTTAGTGGTATTACCGTTTCTGAAGCTTTTGACCCGAATACATCTCATTCAGTTGCAATGCAAGGATTCGAAAGAACCACACTAGTACCACTATGGCTTGAGTACCCTCGTAAGCTTTCTAACATATTTGATCATAGGAAGTCCATCTCAGCTCGGTTCGTTCACGGACATATTACCGCTATTTTTGTGCAAGGGAATTTGGCTCCCTTCTCATTTCCACATGACTGGCTTGGTGAGAATCCGTTGGGCCAATACGGCGCCCCTCCATTCTTGCCTTCCATATCACAATGATAGATGATTCTCAATTACAACTTCAAAAAGGCCACGAAATACAAAGTAAACATTCTCCTGCTAACGCGCCACAAAACTCACTTTCCTGAAAGCGACAACTTCCAAGGTCCTCCTCTTTCCAGCTAATGGCGACGAGCCCCATATCGTTGATATGGCGTTTAGCGTAGCAGGAGCAAAATCCCATCCCCGCGGTTTCTACAAAACAGCGGTCGACCTGCGAGGACTGTACGGAAAGTATACGGCTGGGTATACGAGGCTGCTTAACTTTAATATCCAAGACCATGGCGAGCACATCGACGGACAGTACCACTTGTACTACAACGTCAGCCCTCGTCTTCCTGTCAATTTCGCGATGGCCAGAGTCGTCGGTGTGGACCCCAAACGACCTAACTCACGGCCAATGTGGAAAGGCGACGTCGTTATCGTAAAGATGCTGGAGGAGAGGGAGATTAACGACTCCAAATCAATGACATACCTTGACGTCTCCATTGCGGTCCAGAAAACTGTGGAGAAAACGATCCGGGGGTGGTATAACTCAGATATGTGGGCGCCGAATGCAAGGATCCATCACGAGTCCCTTGACTGTGAGTGGTTTTTATTTACGCTCTGCATAGCCTAGTTGACTCGTCTCGCGTGGTCCGCTTGTATACAGTCCGCTTGGCAAACGAAGAGCCAACAGATCCTCGATTAAAGCTGCTGAAGGATCGGGGCGCATATGAATTAGCGACAGACGAGAAAAAGCGACGTGTGTTTATCAACCGGTGCTGTACCAGGCATCCTAACCTTAGCGAATGAACAGGAAAACAGGAGAAGACTTTCGAGAGAATCATATCAGATGGTGCAACCAAAATTCAGTTTTCTCCTGAATACGAGGCTGATAGATCGTTGTAGAAAGAAAGCGCCTCGTGCGGCATGACAAGTTTGAGTCGATGGCATGCGCTGGTTGTGGGGCTTCCAATCTCCCAACTAGGTCCCAGTGCAGCAAGTGCAAGCAGGTGTTTTATTGTTCTGTGGAATGTCAACGACGTGATTGGAGGGAACACAAGGAGCACTGTACGTGAAGAGGAACAAATCCCATTGATAATTCTTCGAACGACGGGAAAGTCATGGTTAGTAGTAGTTTTAATAATGTACATATATACGCCGGTACTTTCGTTTTCTTTAGAATAGCATCATCATTGGCACATGCTTCTATTCACCTAAAGCGGGCCTGTCTCCACAAAGACGCCGGAATAGATCAATCCTTCAAGACTTCCCTCCTGGAGACCGTAGTGCACTACATCTGCCTGTTGAGTCGCTGAATCCAGCGGGTTAACAAGAGGCAGCTGTTTGGAAGAATTAGCTAAGCAGCGTCCTCTTCCCAGAATTGCACAAGCCTTGCCTTCAGGATCCCAAAATGAAAATCTCCGACAACGCCAGCACCTGCAGAAGTATTTGGCGTCGCATCGGTGACAGCCTCAAGGGGTGCGATATCCATAGAGTAAAATACTTTGAGGGTGAGATTTTCCCAATCTACTTGAATAGCGAAGTTATGCCACGTTCCTTCTGTGAAGTTGGTGGCAAACAGAACATTCAAGTCATGATCGAGCACCTTAAACGATGCCGCACTCGGCGTAGGGACTACGCCTGTAGGATTGGTGAATGGCGAACCTTTTATACCGTCAGCGAAGATATCCATTGTGCCTTGGCTGACCTACCGAGCTGAAGTCCGAACACATGCGAACCATCACTGGGCTCGATAAAGACTATCTGATATTCGTGTGTATAGTTCAATGGGTGGGTCTCGTCAGCCTTGATGGAGAAGTGGAACACCGACACGCCCGTGTCTATCTCCTCATTCAGAGTAGCGGCGCTACCGCCCTTTTGCGCTATGAGCTCTGTCCTGCGGAAACCGTACTGCGGCGAGGAACTTCCCGGTGTGAAAATCGACGTCCAGTCAATCGTTACCGATATAGCTTGCTCAGTTGAAGAGTAAGGGACGAAGCTAGTATACTAGAAACGGCGAATGAGCTCAAGACGATAATGAAGAACTTTGAAGGTGATACAGAGGATGCGCTTTCAGGACCCTTGACTGCACTGTTTGCCGCAAAGTATAGTATCAGCGATTTTATGAATGCGACGGACGTACGCACGTTGAAAAGGGACCTGCAGATGCATCGAGAATGGAAGTCTCCATTCCAAGTGGGACGCGTCCATCGTACAAGACGGTTGCTGACGCTCCTAGCGCAGAGAGTATGATACGAATGAATTGAGAAACCATTGGTCTGCGACTTCTACTGTTCATGACCTTTTGAGCACGGATATAAATCGGATATGGGAACTCGTCGGTTAAATTGTCGTCCTTCATATGAGTTGTTCCGAGGGTCCTTTGACGAACAGACAAAACCATAAGGCGAACGTTGGGAAACGATTAACGATTGATACTTCGTGTTCCATTGTTGATACGTTCATTTGCTCGAAAGGGAAACCAGAGTTTGGATGGCAAAGTACATGGCACTAAAGTCAATGAAGTGTGACAATGTTTCTGTCGCCTTTCGTAGAACCGCATTTCTGACTTGTTTGACGCTTTCCGGCTCTGCCCGCTATTTATCATTGATTCAATACACAGAACTAGACGACAGTTCACACCTGGAAGGGAGTCGGATAATAGCTCGTACTACTGAATATGCCGCATGAATCAAGGACATAACACGAGGCGCAGAAGACATCATGACTGAAGGTACCGTGCCATCTTAGAGATGATGGTGGTGCAAAAGGAGAAGCCGGGCCGGAATTCCGTCGGTCAACGGTTTTTCCGACAGCGATTGCCTCCGTGTTCAACTGCAGGATAGCTGAAAGGCTACTACGGACTATGATTTCTGGTAAGGTGCGGAGAAATAGCAGGGAGAACTTCAGTATTACGAACTCTTTCTCTGCTCCAATTTTGCGGCTTGCCATAGATAGAATACTTGAGTAAAGCATCTTATCGTCAATATCCAAGATCTGTCAGAAATACATATTCCCTTATGAACTTCAATGGAGAGCCAAAGTTGAAAAAAGGGTAAACGACTAGTGCGGAAACATATGGAAGTAGGAAGACACAGAAGGCCAGAGTCCAGTAGGACAAGGAAAATGTAGGGATATAAAGGTCAAGGGGAAGGCACAGGGCCTTCTCCCTTACAAACGGGACAGTGACATACTTCGCACATTTCAGAATGTGCCGTAGTCCGACACGTCATCCCATGCCGTCACCTAGACCTACTGGCTCAAACCCATCCGGTAACCCAGTAACCGTCTTCCAAGTACTGTCTGTATAGAACGTCTCTGAACTCCCATATTTGTATGCAATGAACATCCCAGCAATGACCGCAACAGCACTCACAGGCGGGGCATTATCCTATCAGCAACGAAAACATTCACATTCTGATCCATATTATCAGGGATAGAATATGCTTTCATGGAGTGCTGGTCGATGTTATCACTATTGACAAATAAAGTATAGCTGTTATCCCTACAAAAGTCATAGATGAGTTAGGGGAAAACATCGGATCTCCGGAGGGACAGAGCAGAGACTTACGCTCCGATGACCACCTTGCCGCAAACAGCAGTCTTTCCATACGGAGATGTGATAGTGTCCCGGAACGCCCTGTGACCAACAGGATCCCGACCATTGGCGTCGGTTTTGTTGGCCAGATCCAATGGGCGGCAGGCAGTCATGTTGCTGGCAGGCAAGAGAATGAACGGGCTACCTCTTGGTTCCTGGAAACTTCGAGACAGCTGCATTCGACCTTGAATCATCAAAGCTCGGATCTTCAGGTCATATCAGTTACGATAGTCTCGGTAGTACCATCCGTGTAGTCAATGAGGATCGTAGCGATGAGGGGTCCGGCATCTCCGACGGTATTGTTCGCGGCAATGACGAAAACGTTATCACATTCATGATTCAGACCGACAACAGTATTGCGCCATCCTGTCCCTGACCTAATCCCTGCGCCGTTGACGTTGATGGATTAGAGGTCTTCACTGCCAGTATGTGAGTTTATGTAACACCCTTATATTCGATACGGGAAACCCGACCTAGAGAGGATGGTAGTCGCGCAGGCTGGGCACTTTCTGCTCGAAGAGGGGATTCTCTTGCGGAAGAGTCGCAGTCCGAGGTGGGCCGTCGGTTCTCCTGTCCAGATCCAGGTCAAGTCGTCAAAGTCAAGTCTTGGTGCAACAGCGCGTGAATCCAGAGATCGATGCAGTAACGCAGATGTGCCTGCGGAAACATCTACGGAAAAACATAGGTTACGATCAGACAGATAAACAGACATGGCGGAAGAATGGCAGACCTGCGGTAGACTGAAGCAAACTTCTGGTCAAAACGGATCAAAAGGCGGTTAAGAGGAGCGCAACCAGAAAGAGTGAAAGAGCTATGCTTCGCACTCTGAGAGGGATGATATAGTGTTCACCCTTGCCAACATCGTGGAACTGAGAACAATAAGAGCGATGGGTATCGTTCTCAGTAAACAAGGCCATTTATACTGCAGGAAAACTGTTAGAACCGGTTTTAACAGGCAAAATGATCATCCCTACCGAATTGACAATCAAAATGGCTCCGAACTTGCAATCAGGAAAGTTTCTGTTAGGTAATTATTCTGTATGAGATAGTTTGATATCATCCGAAGAAGATTCGGGAAAGAACGCAGTACGCACAAATATGTTTCTTGCTTAGCGCTCAAATGATGGTTCAAGGAAGGTTAAATTTAGCATCCGCTCGAATGTTCCACGTGGCTCGTTTGATGCCACGTGGAACTCTTCCATTTCTGAGTTCTCCGCCAACTTGAAAAGCCCTGCTTCCAACTCTCCTGTGGATAGAAATGGCATGGCCCTAATCAGCATTCAATATTCAATTGATACATCAACTGCTTCCAGATGGAAATATGGACCTATCGGAGATTCCAAAGCCGTGAAACTTGTCAATGCGTGTTTTTCTCGGCATCAGAAAACTTTGAACCGAGATTACACATAGTGTTTCCCTCCTCGACAGCGATAATCGAATCCTGGTTTGCACTTTATTTCCTAGTTTTGTGCTTTGTGCTGGTGCTTATTTATTTATGCGTCCAGAAATTCATGCGATCGACGCTAGTACGGCGCTAGTGTTGAACCGTAACATACACAGCGCATCAACACTTGTATGCCTGATACGCGCTGACACCGACACTAAATCGACACAGACAATTAATATATAGACATCCACCACACGCCTACATTTTTGGTTGACCCGAGAATGCATTTGACGCATTGTGGTATATTTATCATGTCCGTTTTCCAAGACAGTGGTCATCGAAGCTCGTCGACAGAAACCTTTTCCTTCGTGCAACTTGCCAGTTCAACGGTATGCTTTCAGTGCTCGGGGCTAAGTTTTGAGACTCATGTACAGCGGCAGATGTTTCGACACCATTGAAGTGACCATGGAGCTTAGCTCTGATTTGTCATTTTCCGAGGACGAGTCGGCTGACCAACGCATGGTGATGCTCCGTGGAAGCGCTATCTATTTAACCTGGAATTTTGACTAACGCTTGAGGGGCAGCCTGAGCGCATGATTGTAGGCAAGACTACTACATAGAACTCCACCGATGTACCTGGCGGCTTGTTGTTTTCTTTTGGTCTCCCGCTGCAATCAAAGTCCTATGCCTCGACGCTTGAAGAATACACTGGATCTAGCTCTAGGTGGTGTTCTATTCTTTTATCTCCGTCCTATGTGCACTGAGGCTAGGCGATTAAACGAACTTGAATCGGGAAGAGCGCCACCGTTGAGGCCACTGAAAATCGCCAGCCCAAGGCACCAAGTATCGACGGTACCGCTTAACTTAATACTCCCTACCTCTCCACGTAATTGCAGTTCTAGGACTCCGGACTGACTGGTATGTAGTTACCATAAGCAGCGGAACCAGCCAAGATCATCTGATATCCAGTTCACCCTAGATATGTTCGCGTTTTCGACTGCTAGGTCTTAAGTGTCCGTGCCAAGAGACCACAATGCGTATATAAGTTGTATGCCCTCCATCTTCTGTCCATCTCAAGATCACACGATGAAGTTCTTTCTTCCAGTTTTCTTCCTTACCGCGTTCGCCTCGTTTACGGGGGTCTCTGCCGGAACATTCGCGTCTCCCACTGCTGGGCAGACAATCTCCTCCACCGAGGTAGGTATCCTCTTCATGCTTCTTCTTTTTTTAATTAGCTCCTTTCAGCCGTTCAACTTAACCTGGACCTCTGACAAATACTTTAAACAAAACTCGTTCAACATCAGCGTTCTCTTCTCACGGAGTCCGCTCACTAGTCCTTAGCGGCGTCACTCTCATCGAAGGCCTGGTCTCGCCGGACTATGGTATCAAGACCTACTTATTCCGCCGAGCTGACACCGAGATTTTTCTACGGAGATAGTAGGACGGGGGTGTTCGATGTGGTGATAATTGAACCTTACAGTGCATATGGGGTGAGTAATGAGTATCAAGTTCTTCTCGACAATTGTTTGTTGATGCACATCCTTCAGGGTCCACAATACGCCACTGATCTGTGGATTCAAACAGTCAATGTCGTCTGACGACAATACTCTTTGTGTTGTGGCGTATTGCAACGGTTCTGCGTACGATTAGCACGCTGTAAAAACCTTACGCTCAAAAATAACATTAATTGGATGCGCACTCAGGAAAGGTGGTTTTACTATGTGCACTATACGGCACTATATAGCATTATATTGGGAGGCCCCTACTTTAGAGAACTATATAGCCCCATAGCGGGGGTACATTTTCCTGATCGGCGAGCTTAAATACTTCCTTGGTCAAGATTGTGGGAGTTGGGACTGCCGCGGCAGGCTTGACTTGCCGCCTCTTGCCGCTCGTCGTCCCATAGTCCGATCTCTCACGTTTCTCCTTGCTTTTATGCTTCATGACTACACACGACTATCAGATAATTTTTGTCGAGTCGACTTATGGGCCGTCCGTGCTCGGAATTCAGCGAGGTAAGCCTTAGTCAGTCATTATACGATGGATGCCTTGACTGACAGCATCATAGAATCATAGATTCGTCGTTCACCAGCCCTACTGGTCATGGTGTAGCTCCAGCACGGAATGCTGCCTCATTTCAAGTTTTTGATTACGACTTGAACATTCTGTTCATTTTCACGGACGGGACGAGGCACAACTTTGCTATTTAACACGATTGGGACGTCACAATCTCGCCTCCACGTATTCTACTCTGTGAATGAGGCTTCCATGGAGGGGTATACATATGCTCTTCGCGCAAGGGAGGTGCGGTCCGGAGACAGATGAAATACAGGTCTAGACAAGTTGGAACGAGGTGCGTTCAGCCTACAAGTCGCAGGACTGATATTCATTTATCTTTATCATAGCCAGTATGATGAATCTCGCAATTTTGAATCTACGTATATTCCTTGGCTACCACTGGCGCGTTTCCATGTTCCCCTCCAAAACGAGACATTCCTGTTCTACTCGCCAATCCTTTTGATCGGTTGAGAGCTGCTCCCTTTTGCAGGTATTTCTTACCTTTCGCTCTACCTGCTGACACTTAAACTTTGATTTGTAGGAAACAGTCGGAGTAGCTACTTCTATTTGGATTATGTCTCTGCAGCTCGGTGCAGATAGCAAGCGTATGACTCATTCGACTCGAATTGTAAACAGACGAAGGCGCAAGCGCTCGGCACCACACTCGATCTCGTTCCAGGTGCTGGCCCATTTTCGACCCTCCGTCATCACGGTTACGTTCAACATGCGGCTATCAAGCGAACATTTGGATTATCTTTGATCCCAAATGGGATGTCATCATACTTCGATGGCACCCGCCTACCCCAACAATGCCTTGCGCAGCAAGAATAACCCTTGACGCTTGAGCCTGGATTTTTGGAGTTTCTCTGCCTTTTACCCTGCCTTACCACATGATCTCCGGACACCACGGTTGGGAGCCTCAGTCATCTGATATCCAATTCACCGAAGCCTGAGGTTGGCTCGCGTTTTATCCTGGCGGTCTCAACAGCCCGTCGTGTGGAGCCTCGTATGCATATATAAAGCCCTGTATGTTAATCCTACTCAACCAGATTCCGCAATGAAGTTCTTCTTCCCTCTCTACATTTTTCCTGCGCTCGCCCTCTCTGCATTAGTCTCTGCTGGAGTCTTCGTGTCTCCCACAGCAGGCCAAACAATCTCTTCCACTGATGTAAACATTCTACCTCTTCTCGACTTCTTCGACATCTTACCTTTCTATCCTATACAGCCTTTCAACCTTACGTGGACTTCTGGGAAGTACTTCAAAGAAAACTCTTTTAACGTCACCGTCCTCCTCGCACGGAGCCCATTCACGAGCACCCTCAGCGGCGTAACCCTGGTTGAGGGCCTGGTCTCCCCCGACGCCGGCATCAAGACATATTCCGCCGAGCTGGCACCGAGATATTTCTACGGAGATAACGAAACAGGAACGTTTGATGTGGTGATCATTGAGTCTTACAGCGCGTATGGAGTGAGTTGAGTATCATCTGCGAATGCGCTCTTGACTAATATACGTTGTTAAGGGTGCTAACTACGCCACTGATCTGTGGATCCAAACAGTCAACGTCGCTTGATGGCATGCTTTTTTTACAATTCGATTTTCATTATTGCCATGGATGTATCTCTTCACTTCGAGCAGAATTGGACAATATATACCCTCTATCCTCTCCCAAACTCCGTTATTTGTTTCCGATTTGCACATGTACGGCTACAGCGGCCAACCTACTGCACCTTTTAGTATGACCGCAAATTTCTGAAAAATCGGCCATTTTTGAACTCCGCTTTACGATCCCGAGCAATCAGCATCGACCGATCGCGTTTCTTTCACGCGTTTTTTCCCTCAGTTTCTCGCTGATTTCCATCTTAAGACATGGCACTGTCGCCAAGCATTACCTGCTGCAGTTACTAGACATTGATCATCCTCGGTGGATTCTCAGTCCCAGATCGACTCGGACTCCAACTGGTCAGACAATCGCCAGCTAATGCCAGCCCAACGGAATCGCCTTGCGCACCATAGCTATGACCATGTCTTGGAGGCGGAAGGAGAAAAAAGTGCCAAGCCTTGTATATCAAGGCCATCGAACCGGTACTAACTGCCGGTTACTTCAGGTGAGAAATTCCATGAGCTCGACTTCAGCGCTGTTGTCATCATTAATGTATTGTTCTCCGTTGTTTCGGAAATCATTTTAAGAAATCGTTCTGTTTCTCGTGTGTGCATGACTCGAGACTATTCGTAGTGACGGCAAGTAAGGATTTACTCATGGTCCGTCTTCCTCGCTGCAGCGCTGACTTTCAATACAAGTGAACAATCGCGATCAAGGACGATTCAATGCTCCGTTTCAACAAACGCAGAAACATTTACTGGCGCCGGCAATATACCTTACAGCTCGTGAAATCAAAAGATGGAACGGTCCAGAGATGCCAAGTGAACTGCTATGATTCTCGAAAGTAGAATCAGCCGCTACTACCGATGATATAGGCCCCTTGCCTGTCAGCAGTTCCTTTGCAATGGGGTAATCTGTACTTCTGAACTTCTTATCATGATACTCATCCAAAATGCAGCTATTCTGCATACTACACGTTCGCCACAAACTGATGAATGGATGCGGCACTATCAACATTCATCGAACTCATTAGGCGGTATGCTTTCCAGACGCCCTGGTCTGCATCCTGCAGTCCTGCAACACGTGTGCTTTGGTCTAAACGGTGAGCCGAATCTGTGTGTCTAACTGCCTCTTTTTCCTTACTATAACTATGGCGTGCAGAATGATGCTCAGCTAAGGAGCGGTTTGACCGCCGTGACATGGTGCGAACGTGATCGTCATATTTGCGAGATTCTCTGTTTGTATGAGCGGCGGTTGAACAGGTCACACCAGCTGTAAAACGAGCTTCGTACGTTGTTGTCATCATTCACCATTTCTATCACGGTTCTAATAGCGAAGAACCGCTGTCCGAAACCCATAGTGCAAGTCCCGCCTCTTTGTATTTTGCGACCCATTCCATGGCTCGAACCACTACACATTTCCATGGTTCCTGTCAGCTTTAGGAACTCAACCCTGCTTTTTTTGGCGATGCTTGCAATATAAAAGGATCCAAACATCTCTCGAAGAAACCATCGAGCTCATTTCTGCGATGTTTTTCAAGGGTTAGCTCTCTTATTTTAACCTTGCAGTGTGCATGAGAACTGATTCATATTATTTAGTCTTACTCCTCTTACCCGCCTTCTTGTCCGCCGTGGCTCTGCCTACATCAGGTGAGATACACCATATATCGCTTTTCCTTCCCTGTCTCAGGGCGATGTAGAAATCTCTGCAAACGTCACCAGCAGTATTTCTTCCGAGGGCCTACTGCCACGGTTATTGGAGACACGCGCCGTCGCGCCGGTTCTTGACTTCAGCCAGTCCAGTTACATTTGGACGGGGGAACAGACGGGAACGGATCATACCGCACCTCTAGGCGCACGTCCATTCCGTAGGGAAATCCCCTCTTCATCCACAAAATGTCCCGTTTGCGCGACAATTATTGTAGCCTGGTAGGTTTTCTCCATTATCTACTTGCTTGTACTCACATATTCCTAGCGATGACCAATGTCCCGTCTTCGTCAATGGCGTACAGATCGGTGCTGGGAGGGGTCCCGGTCAGGGAGCCGTTGTCTACACTGCCGGCCTGTACCCTGATAGCAAGAATGTTTTCGCCATCAGCGTAAGCAACACCGTAGGCTCTGCTGGACTCATCGCCACGATCCTCGTCGACTACACGGATGGTACAACTGAGACCATCGTTACCGATTCTTCGTGGAAGACACTTAAAGGTGTGGCGCCTGGTGGGTGGACAAGCCCAAGCTTCGATGATTCCGCGTGGACTGCTGCGGATGTGGAGGGACCTTCAACAGCCTCGCCCTGGGGCACTCCGTCGCTCCCACCCGCCATCAACATGACAACCGCGGGTTGGCTACAGACAAACGAGGATGTTTCAAGTGGGAGCGCGCCTCGTGGTCACAGGCCCTTCCGCAAGACTTTCACTTCTCCCTACGGGAAAGCTGCTGTCTGCGGCAAAGTTGTTCTCTCCGTGTACGTCTGCTGTTCTCCTTTTCTCTCATTTACATAATCGTGCTTTCCAGTGAGGACTCGTATACGCTCTACGTTAACGGTAAAACCATCGGAACAGGGTCAGGCTGGATGGCTATGCAGGCATATTCCATTCCACAGCTGGATCCGGATGTGAACGTCGTCGCTGTGAACGGGGCGAACGTTAGAGCCAATAGTAGGGTCTATCTTGCTGCGGGTGTGCTGATTGCATACAATGACGGGACGTCGGAGACCTATTATACAGATGCGTCGTGGAAAACACTCAATGCCCTTCCTCCTGCCGGCTTCGAACAGCCAGATGCGGATGATAGCGAGTGGGTTGCTTCGACGTTATGGGTGGGCGGCCCTGTGGGCAATGGTGCTACTGTTCCCAATGCTTAGACCGACACCTTCCAAATCATTGCTTCCTTGCCCTTCATTATTTCCCTTGTGTGTTTCGCTTCCCGTATTGCTCGTTCTAGTGCCACTGTTTGCTTTTTCGTTATGGAGATAACTACCTTTGTTCGCATATCTGTGCTTTCACCGTGTATACCCCCAGCTACTAATTTACCATTTTATCGAACATGATTTGCTACTTTGTTGTCACGGACGAGTTTTATATGTTAAGGACGGATCTCGTATTGGCCTAATTGTGTTGAAGCTGGCCCCCAGAAGTTTCTCGATGGCCCGCATAAACGGAGGCTGAACCTCGTCAGAGTTTACTATGCCTATTACTACTATAGCTCGCGCTACCCTCGTATACAAGCAGAGCCGTCGATGTTGCACAAGATCAGAATGGAGAACATTGTAACTACAGAATAATTAGGCCATATAGATCTGGTGTCAGAGTGAAGTCGATACGGTATAAAAGAACAACCATCCCGTTTCTGAAGTTTCTAGCCACTGAAATTCCTCTGTGGCTTCTTCAAAAGAGTACACTGGTTTGGAAAGACGAGAGAGACCGTCAGACATACCCTGGCAAGACTTGCACTTGTCATGATCCTTGCAGTCTAAGGAGGAGATGTAAGCGAAGATGATCATGAGCATAGAAGAAAAGCATTCACCGATCTCGATGGTGACGTAGCTGGTACTGTAAGGGATGTGCTTGCCCTTCTTAAAGCCATTCCAGTCGTAATATAGTCGTCCCTGGCCTGAATGCCGGCACCTGCCTGGCGGGTGTTGATGGTGCCGGAGAGGGTGGGGGCCGCAAGGGGGATGGAAGAAGTAGCGAGCGAGCCACAAATAGTGACAAATGAGCTGTGAACGGGTGGTAGACAAGTAGCAAGACAAGCATTGAGAGCCTGTGGAGTATCTTAGATGTCGGAGCCCTTCCATATCTCTTTGGATGCCAAGAATCCAACGGTGAGCTAAGGCACTTGAATTGAGAGTAAGCGCCCAGCACAAGGTCCGAGAATGTTGCGGCCAAAACGCTCCGCGTACCATTCACTTCAACTTGAAGACTTGTCAAGATTCAGAAGGTCATAGTGATGGCTGCGTCGGGCCATCTCAAAAGGAGCGGAAAGTGGAAAGCATCCAGAGAAAACAAGAGAATCAACGTACGATTCTCTTAGCGTTACCAGAACCCTCTGGCTAAGTCGCAACGAGTGCACACGAACGGGCCCTAAGTTCACTAGTTCAGGTTGGTTCATCAATGCATCAGTGATCAGGTTCTGGTGTCGGGCCGAGTTCCGTGCTCTGATCATGTGATCATAAGCGTTATTTTGAAATTTGCAAATCGAAAAGGTTTCCCTCGCTCGTCCGACACAATTTCCTCCTGCGTCGATGTTCTGAAAGCGAAAGCGCATTACCTTTGTATTTTTGCAGCTCTGGTTTTCTTGCCAAAACGGCTAAACTGCACCAATCTTTGCCTGGATTCAAGCAACGTGTAAATGTAAAATTTCTTTACTTCTGAGAATAGAGCTACACCTCTGAGCTGACTGCTGTTTTCAGATGCCTCAACTTCAAGGAATGTGCAACTCTTGTGGTGCTACGTCCCTTCGTTATAATGCGGTCCAGCCTCCCCAGTCACCCCGTATTCAACACCTTCTTTCCGTCAATGAACCTCCTCTAGAGGGCGAACAAGCGACCCTGCGAGCAACGGTTTCCAGAGGATCCTCAGTTCTTTCTGATCTTGATACTCAAATTACAGAAGTCCGCGCAATCCTGGATGCTCTACTTCGCGACCGAGCGCAAGCAGCCGCTAATATACAAGACGCGAAACTTATCCTCCATCCCATTCGTCGGCTCCCCGAAGACATTCTACGGGAGATTTTCTCTTCGTGCGTATCCCCTCAGGAAGATTACCTCTACAAAAACGATACCGGAATCGTTCCCTGCTTGGATGCCGGAAATCCGCGCTGGACGCTATCGCAGACGTGTAGGAGATGGAGATACGTGGCTCTGGGGACGCCTAGTCTCTGGTCCTGCATTGACCTCGATTTTGATGGATTCACTCGAGTGCAAAGTATGAGAGTGGCTTTCAAGCTCGGTCTGAACGTGGAGAGATCGGGAAGCAGGAACCTCATGGTCCGAATACGCTCCCAGAGCGATATTGTGGACCATCCCGCTCTTGCTATCCTCCTCACCTGTGTCGGTAGATGGAAGAGTGTCGATATTGACATGCCTACCGATTCATTCCATGGGCTGTCTGTTTGCAGGGGATTGTTCCATTCCCTCCAATATCTTCGTCTTCAATTCCATGACAATCGTCCTAGCCCAGACTCTGGCATTCTGGACGCATTCGAATTCGCTCCCAGCCTTTCTTTCCTCTTATCTGGACCAAATTTCAATCTTCAGCATATCCCTTGGTCACAGATCACCGTGTACAGCGCTTGCGGTATGGACCAGCACTGCGTTGACATGTTGAAGAGGATGTCCAGTCTTAGGAGCCTGCGCCTTTACTGTGGAAGAGGTGCACTGCCTGTGTCACCAGTCAGTCTTGCCAAATTGGAGACTGTGACTCTAGTAGACCGACATATGCCGGGTCCTCCACCGGCTGCCCATGTCATTCAGTGCTTCAACGCACTTAGCATGCCAGCATTGAAAAGACTAGTACTGGTGTACAAGGAGCTTCTCCGATGGACTTTTCCGTCCGCAAACCCTTGCTACATAACTACTCTCGAAATAGAGGGCCGTATCGACGTCCATCCCGCCAACGTACCGCGTTTGGTAGAGTTCCTTTCTGCCATACCCGCACTCAGCCATCTCATTTTGCGGTTGATCGGTCTCACGGAAGATCTACTATCTGCATTAGTTCTCCGTGGCAACGACAAAGTAATAGCACCGTTTCTCTCCATCCTTGACCTTCGTCTTTCCAAATGGCGAACAGTCGATTATATATCTAGTCGGGAATGGTTGATCGCCATGGTAGAGTCACGTCGGCCGATTAGAGGGCTCGTGGAGTCTCCGGGGGAGTCGTGGGATTACCTGACTGAATTCAGGATTAGCAAGCCAATTCACAAGGATGATGAGCGCCTTGCTCAGAGGTGGCAAGTCTTATGCGACGAAGGGCTCATTTCCTTTCCGCGTCATGGACTGAATGATTTTGAACCTCTTAGGGATCCCATGTTGAGAATGGACAGTAGCGGCCTTGAATGGTTCCCTGGAATGCCACTGGCGCTTTGAGCAAATTACAACTCAAGTATTGGTTCTAATACAAATTTCTTATCCATATAATTCTCGACTGATCCAGTGTGCGGACGCCAGGATACACAGCGAGCAGGCTTGCAGAACACGGAAGAACAAAAAGGGCGCCACCTGAACATGCGCCATATCTATACATCCTCCGATATATTCTGCAGTGTCGTTCAAGCAGCCTCGATCTCTGACGTCTGCACGCTGCATTTCTCTTCCTCCCTTTCGTCATCCACGTCTTTTGTTGCTGCCAATCGGTTCACCAGCCTCCGTCTTGCGACGATGACGCCGTGCACGACCACGTAAGTTACCCCGTACACCCCGATGATTCCCAGAATATACGCTGCTACCACCCCTCTCCCTCCAACTTTTGTGCGGTCGAGAATATAATAAGCTGTAGCCTACCATCAGCCACCCCCGGCTGCATGGAAGCAAGGAATAGACTCACGATACAAGCCTACGTCTTCATGCGTTATATATGCCACGCCGAAGTACGCTCCCCATATGAGGAAGTTGACAGGGAGCCACTTCCATGCCGGAGACGGGTCGTTCGTGAGGAGGATCTCGAACAAGGCAAAAACGGAATTGAACACATGCATGGAGATGTTGGAGTATAGGTTAATGGGGATCGACGCATCCAAATCAACACGCAGGAGGATGAAGAACGTTAGAGTTATGGTGAATGCTAGTTCTGGGTTGAGCGTTTTCGCAAGAAAATAATCGGAGGAAGGACGTACGCATTGTTACCACTGTCGAGAACAGCCATTCGTGCAATACTTGCAACACGCGTCCCCAATGTCGAAGCGGATACTTCTTCCCATCTGAGACGGCGTAGAAGGCGGTTTGAACCCCCGAAGCGAAGAACCACGCGCACATGCCGGTGTAGTGCAGTCTCGTGAGGTATGAGAAGTACCTGATTTGTTGTTGAGTATCTTACTCAACAAATGCGTTGCAGACGAGGAGACTCACGTACTAGCGCCTCCAGGGACGCGTATTGCTATCCATATAAGCGAGAAAAGCAACGTGAACAGGGTGTAGAACCCCCAGAGTAACCGCAAGCATGCCAGGATCCGTGCAGAGAAGAGTGGGGAAGTGACATATGCGTTTTCAGAGTCAAAGAAAGACGAGTGTTGTGGTTTGGGTGTATCCATGATAGGATGGAGACAACTGCCAGACGTAAGCGGTACTTATTTTATGTGCTTACCACACTAATTGTCAGATGATATATACATCAGGTTCAATTCGGGTGCGTTGCATGAGACGGCGCAGCACGAGAACACTTGTGCAGTACGTACAAGCAGAACGCTCGGATTTACCAAGGCTGACAACTGATATATAATCAGTGATAGTAAGCTTCATTTAATATTCTGATGGATCCACACAATTCAAAAGGATTTCCACACAACGCCGACACATCTTCACGTGTCCCACTTCCAGTCAGAAAAAGGAAGAAGATACGTGAATCAGCGGAGGACTATGCATTTTTAGTCCTAGTGAGTGTTGCCGAACGTCATTATGGCATTCAGCTGACCACAGCTCTTTTCTTTTTTACTCAGCAAGGCTTTGATGAAAGTATCCGATTGGACGGAATGCGTGGAGTCTTGACCCTCTGAGCACGAAGCATCGAGGAAATAGAACTTTGGAAGGGAGGAAGTTTTTAGCCCGAGACCTCGTGCCGGCGGTTATTTATATCTCTGTTGTTCCATCAGTATCTCATCTTTTTTTAACTCAAGGTCTTGCCTTCGCGACATCACGGCGTTCCACTCTTATCTTCCCCCCCAAGGCGACTTGCAACTGCCGAAAATCCTGTATGAGCGAGGTCCGTAACTGGAACCATTGTTCATAGCTCAAGGAAATGCAGTTGCCGTTTATGCCTCTAAATCTTCCTCATTTACCCGCAACGTACCCTGTCCTCTGTGACGTTCACTCCTGCGAACTACTGGTCCCTCCTTCCAAACATCTACTAACCTCAAATCGTTGCTCATCCTGTCATCTGATATGCTTTCGTCACCACCGAAAGGTCCATTCGAGGATGCGATCAAGGAAACACTACGGTCTCTGAGTCCGGTGCTAAACTCTACATAGTGAAACCTCGACTTTGTCATGCACACATAATGGAAATGTTTCCGTCGGGCGGCCGGCGAAGCTTAGAAGAGCCCCGAGTCATTGAACAGGGTCCAAAGCCTCCTTGGTTTCTTCCGTCGATATGGCAGAACCTATCGCCTCATCGTCTGCGATGGAACTTGAGTGCATCCCCAGAACATGCATCATGCCTGGTCTCGATGATGCAGTACAGACCACAGTAATGGATACCACGAACCCGACTCCGAGTCTGAGTCTGAGTCTGACTCGGCGACGTGCGCACATCCAGTTTATCGCACTCTGGTGGAACAAGTTTCTAAAGGGGTGGAATGACGGTAGTAATGGAGCGTTACTCCCGAGGATGCAGACTGTGTACAACGTATGCGAATAACTTTCTGACGTCGCTGGCCAACATATCATAATCATGTAGGTCAACTATGTTGTCGTATCCCTTATCTTTATCATGGCTTGCGTGGTATGTCACGGTCCGAACATGTACGAAGCGCAGGCACTGACCTTCCTTTGGTGCAGGGATTCGTTATCGGTGCGCTGATAAACGTACCGTTGATGGATCGCATCGGGTTTGGGAAAGTCCTCGTCGTAGGTTCGTATGCATGCCCATCGACGTCCCGGGCATTGAGAAGCTCACTGGACTACAAGGCGCGCTCTGCCAAGCCGCCATGTACGCTCTACAGTCAGCCGCGCTGCCCTTCCCGGTGTTTGTCACGACATTTGCGATCAACGGAATCGGCATGGCTTTGCAGGTGAGTTGTTATCATGGTTCCCGGGCCGGGCGTTTTCTGAGCATCGATGTGGTAGGACGCACAGGTGACGAGCTATGTCGCCAGCTTGAGGAATAACTCCCAACTGAAGATGATGATCCTCCAAGTTGGTTATGGTGAGGGCTTTTCCCGGCGATCTATACTACCACAAGTTGAACCTTTTAAAGGCGGTGGCGCGTTGACAGCCCCGCTCGTCGCGACGCAGTTCGCGCAGATGGAGCATTGATCGTTCTTTTACTTATTGTCCCTCGGGATCGCGATCTCCAACACGACTGTCCTGTCCAGCATTTTCCGATTCAATACATTAGATGGTAAGTCGACCTTCCATATCTTGACGCGGAGTCTGAACTCGTGTTGTGGCAGTTTGTTTCGCAGAGATTGGCGAGCCTCAACAAGAGCACACCAGTAGAAATGATGACAGCAAATTCCGCCAGTTGCTCCGGACGCGAACTGTGCATTTGCTCGGATTGTTCTCCCTTGTTTATGTTGGGACAGAGGTCACTATCGGAGGTTTGTTGTTGCTTGATATCGTAGTCTCGATTCTGATCTGACTTAGGATGGATCGTTACGTTTATACAAAGGGTCCGGGAAGGTGGACCCTCTTCTGGATACATATCGTCCGGATTTTTCGCAGGTGCTTGTACCGCTATTTGGTTCAGACACAGCTTCTCAATCGCTTACCCGCAGGTCTCACTATAGGGCCTCTCGTTCTGCTGCGGGTCACGGAAAAGGTATTATACACTTACCTCCACAGATTCCTTGCCTGATTGATTGTTAGTTAGGCAATCATCCCGCATTTTATCTGTATTCCGTAATTGCTATTGGGTGCGTTTTAAGTTATCACCCATGCACTTGCATCATGATAAATGACGAACGTTCACAGGCTAGAACTGGTCATATGGTTCGTACCCTCCCTCATCGCAGACGGCGTAGCCGTTGCGCTCGTCGGACTAGTTCTGGGGCCGACATACCCGTTATTGATGAGCCACGCCGGGCGAGTACTCCCCCAATGGCTTCTCTCCGGGGCAGTTGGATGGATCGCGGGCTTGGGGCAGGCTGGCAGTGCTTTGTTCCCTTTTATGACGGGCGCTGTGGCCAATGCAGCTGGGATTGATACTATGCCGCCCTTGTAAGCTTTGAGCGGACTCTTGGGGATTCTGGTTTGCTGATCGAGTCTTGCTAGGCTTGTGGGATTCTTAGGCCTATCGGTTGGGCTATGGGCTTTGGTGCCGAAAGGTCCTAGGAGGGCGGATTAGAACAAAGCGTGCATTATAGAGCTGCTCAAGTGATGGGGTTGAATATAAATTCTCGCGCGCTTCGTTTTAATCTCGCATCGATCCATTAACTGAGGATAGTGTTCAAATCAGAGACCTCGGATTGAATCGCGGAGGATACTGATCCCCTATCTCTTGACTCGCGCTTCGCGTAGGGGTGGGAATCACGCCCAGAGCGCGCAGTCCGTTTCAAGCACTTACGATATGTCTTTTACAAGAATAGCAGTCCGGCGTTGCAATATAAATAAATTGTGCAAGGTACCGGCGTAACGCGTTATCGATACCAAGAACGATCGTTCACGTCGATACATCGATAAGTAACAGCGTATCCATCGATAGCACATCGGCACGTTGTAGGCAATTGTTCATCCAGTATTTTTACAGTTGGGGCTAAAACACATTATAATAGTCGCACAAACGGGACATTGGGTGCCCGCATCCATATAAAGTACAACATGGTCTTCAGTTAATCTTCAAAAGCTCGACCTCGAATTTCAGGGTAGCATTTGGTGGGATGATGGGGTGGAATCCGCGAGATCCGTAAGCCTGGAAGAAAGGGTGAGCCAGGATACTATGTACGACTTCAGCTGGGTGGACATACATAGTCGGCTGTCGCGGTCAAGACGGCCTTCTGCCCAAGCGACAATTGGGGGACACCTGAATGGACGAAAATCAGTTCTTTTCTGGTAGCATATTACACTGAACGTACCCTCATCCCAGCCCTTGATCACCTTTCCCACTCCAATGTCAGTCACGAACGCCTCGCCACTGCGACCGATGAAATGATCAGCCCCGATATTATATACACTAACGAGCGACCCACCGATCCCGACTCGAATCAAACTTGGTCCCATCTACGAGAGTCCCAACGTAGTGTATCGTCACCTTATCTATCAGCAGATCGTATCGGATTTCTCGAGCAACGCGCAAAGTGAGACTGACCGCCTTTCTGAGGGAAGTTCTTTCCGTCGCCCGGGGTGATAGTGTCGATGGTAACGCCCTGTTAGATGATGAGCACGGTATACTGGATGCAGTACGAAGAACAGGCGCACCATGATTTACGATTTGAGAGGTGCGATGATGGTAGAGGTAAAGGAGGGTTAATTGATGCATTTATACCGGGAGTACGGATCTTGATCCGATCGGATGGGATAATAGGGGCTATGTGGTTGGTTCCTCCGACCACCAAGGCGAAGGTGAGAAGTCCCTTTCAACCCAGCGGCAGTCAAGGCTAGACAACGGTTGCCGTTCAGAAAAGACACCACAGATATAAGCAAAGAAATGGAAGACTTTTTAGTATCATCAACCTCACGAGGGCGAGGACCGAGAACAATCCGAAGTATTGCAACATCCTGCTGCAAAAAGGTAGCAACTTAGTGCGATATCCTGCTCATTAGAAATATCCACGGCAGAAGAGCCAGCCGTCGAATCCGACACGCTACGCATATCAGGTCTCTTCTGTGGCACTTTCCCTCTTCGTCATACTCCACGAAGGACCGGTTCATTGGCCTCGGAAGAAGAATTGCCAGAAAGTTCAAACAGGCTCCGAGCCTTGACAATGAATCGATAAGTGGCCACTTGGATTGAGCGAGCCAAACAACATGGTAGTCTCACAGCAGCCGAAGAAGCCGACTGTGAACCGAAATTTCCTGGCCAAATGTATCATAAGAACCCGATGAAACGAATTAGATAGCCTCTTTGGTATTTATTGCGTCCAGGAAACCGCGTCGAGCTTCTGAAAACTCTAAACCGGCATCATCGTTATAATAGGCCATCCCTTTCAAAACCTGGACACGGCAATTTAAGGGAAAGAGTTCAATATGCGTTCAATGTGCTATACGTGTCACTCAAGGCTTCTCGCAAAAAAGTTAAATCGCGCTTCTCCCTCCGATTGATATGCAGATTCCGACAATCTTAATCAGGGACAGAGGGTTGGCCTTTTGATTAATGGGAGTACAATCGTCTCACAAGGATTGCGGGTGAAAGAAGGTTTACGACAAGTTGCAGTAGCACAAACATCTACAAAATAATGTAAGTATTTGCTAGCTACCTCGTAGTATACTTACAAGGACCTTACCTGCACATTCAAGAGCCGTTTGCCAAATTCCCCATTGTATAGTGTGCCGGCCTTCCACCGATATATCCGGCTGAAGGCGCAATATACGACTATGGCGACGCTCAAAACGCTAGCCTGCTCTACTGATTGTCCCGATGTTTCCTGCCGCTATGGCGAGTCGTCGGGCAGCTATCCGCCGGCGTTGACATCTGGTCCTCGCCAATGCACAACGGTATTCAGTGTCCTTGCTCCTTTTCGTGTTTCAAGTTGTCGTGTTATCGGTTACCTCCCTGTCGCGTCTTCCCCTTCACATCCGTCACCCGACTCCGAATAAACCTTTTAAGCTCATTGCGTTTGTACAGGTTTGATTTCGTTGACCTCGGCGGCAATCCTCAGACATCCAGGTTATGATTGGTAGCCAATTCGGGGCGACACCTTAATCGCTATCGATTCCAGACCAGAAACTTGTGGACTCTTCACATGACTTTTTGTGTAAAAGGCATGGAGGGAGACCTATCAGATCCTATACATTCCCGCTAGCGAAGGACGGTCAAATTATCCGTAGCTGTTCAAGTTCGGTTTTATGAACATAATGTAATTCGTTTCGGAACGGAACGCACCGTACGCAACTGAAAAAATTACGGGTTCTTGCAATTCGAAACACGAGCCACCATAAGTATTGTACATCCGAGTTTCTCCAGTGCTTTGAAGAATTGCCGTTCGACGAATGAATCGTCTTCGACCTAAGTGCCTATCCGATAGTAGGCGGGCTGTCTATCGAGTATAGCAGCGGTGCTGCCCGAGATCCAAGTGCTAATTGTCGAGCATGGAAGTGGGTACTGGCAGTATGGCGGTGGAAAGAAATAGTGTGCATCAGAATCCAGGTAGATAACGACTTGTCTAGCTGTGCAAGAAGTACAAGTGCGAAGGCGGCAGTTGGCAAATGCGCACACACTTTGGCACCGCCACATCCACGTGTATATGCCCATTGATGGTCTCGACTCTCTCGACTTACGGGTCGCGTTTTACAGCACGGATACACTGGGCGACTCTTTCCCATTGCCGGCTCGTGTCGTACTGCCGTACGTTCCCAAAGGACACAAAATCTACTAGAGCCTGTCAGTCCGTCAATTTCTTTTCATGTCTCGACTCATTGGGTACGTCCTCGGGCGTTTGGTGGCAGTTGAACCACGGCGATAATCTGTATCTTCATATGGCTCAATGAGAATGCAAGGAGCCACCAATGTCCGCATTTTCACCTAAAGACTTGCTTGATTTCCTCTCCGATTAGGCCAACCAAAGAGACAGGCGACTCCGGAGCACGCGCTAGCACTGTAGATATTGGGCGCTGAACTAGATTTTCTCTACCCTTCGCAAAGTCATAGTAGAGGAGAAATGGTGATGTCGAGCGAGATATGTGCCCTCTAGATCTACAACGATTGATCGTAACCTTCTGCTGTCATGTAATATTAATGGTGAGATCTATTGTTCTTTTAGCTTACAATGGCTCAAAGAAAAAGTTCCCTATTTAGCTGTGCGCGCAGAACTACATACAAATTTCCCACGAAATTCAGGCTTCTTCATTTCTCTCTCGCTACGACACTTGACACTCCAACCAACATGATCACTCCCTCCAAATTTTACAAATTCTCTCAAACCTATCTGCACCTCACGACTTCCAACTACAGTCCCCTCGACTGCGAGTCTGAAGGGATTGAACACTTGCTCGGGGAAGCTCAAACTACGATGGAGGGCTTGAGACATCAACTCGCATTGGACGACAACGAAATGGAAAGGCTTATCATAGCCTGGCGTGACGATGACTGTTCGCAGACGACGGAGGAAAAGTATTCGGCGTTGCGCGAGGTGTACAACTTCATCAGGCACCACCGACCTGTCCTGGCTGCGGTTCGACGGCTGCCACCCGAGATCATTAGCGAGATATTTCTTCACACTCTATCATGGGACGACTGGACATCTTACCATCGGGTCCACAACACTCGCCTAGGGCCCTGGAGCTACAGTCGTGTGTCCCGTCTTTGGCGCACCGTTGCACTCTCTCTGAGCCAGCTTTGGTGCGAGTTCAGTTTCAATGAAATCGACGCCGCCGCATGCTGTGAACCATCAGTTTCAACGTTGAAGCTTTGGTTGGATCGATCGGGTGATCTTCCTTTACGGATCTACGGTGAAGTCGGGGGTGACGCGACTGTTCCGTGCTACGAAACTATGGCCCGGTTGATTGTATCCCAATGTCACCGATGGGAGATTTTTGTATGGGAAGAGGCTCCTTACACGCGTGCGACTGTGGCCACAGGTGATGTCCGTGATACCGAGACGGTCGAAAACACCGCTGCTCCTTGCCGACAGGGACTTCTTCCTGAGGAGATCTGGGATGGCGCAGATGTAGATCATGTCCTGGCCCGGCCCCAGCTGCGCCAATTTCATGCTGGGGGCACGGTGAAAAGCAATCCATTCCGACTTCTACAATCCGCTCCGAATCTTACGACACTTTCTCTGCGGCTGGACATCCCTTCACACTTTCTCCCGGCCACCCCGATCGTGCATAGCAGGCTTCGTTTGCTTGATGTCGCCTGGAGCGCATCGAAATTTATCGATCATTTAACATTGACACAGCTAGAGAAATTTGCCGTCACTCCTTTTGCTGTTTCCAAAGTCGTCGCCTTCCTGCGTCGCTCGGGGAGTACACTCGAGGAGTTGTATATCCGCGATCCGGTCCCTTTAGGTGGTCATTTGAGTCCAATTTTGAACACGGTGCCTCGCTTGAAGCGTCTTTCGCTGGAGTGGGCCTCAGATGTTGTCCCAGGACCGGGATATGCCAATAATCGTGTGTCTATTCTTGACAAGCTCAGTGTCGTTAAGGAAGGTCAACCTGTCCTCGTTCCGTCGCTCCAATCCCTTTCGATGGAGATTGATGAAAGTTTCCAGCCACAGCGTCTGCTACGCATGCTGGAGTTGCGCAGTCGTCCTTCTAGATGTGGGAAAAATAACTGCCAGTTGTTGAAGAACGTGGAGTTGAAGGGGAAAAGTGAGGAGGTTTCGCTTGCAAGAGTGAAATCTTATATCTCGGCGCGCGAGAAACACTTGGGTTCATGGGTTCAGATATCTTTCCTGTAGATCTAGATCCAATGTATACAAAGAATCGGCAAAACAATGGGTATCCTTAGGTATCAAGGCGGTGTCAAGGAAAGAGAGAAATCTTGAACCAATCCACATTCTGATTCTCTTTTAAGAAATGACTACTACATGACAACAAAAGCGCTGCCAGCAAGAGGGCGGGATTAAAAAAGAACATCGCGGCACACAGGTAATTTAAAGGCTGCAACCAGTGAGTACCGAAGTTCAAGGATGTCCAAAACCCGCTGGAGGTCAACTACATCCGCCGGACACTTCTGTTCAGGGAGACACCGGAGAATCTTATCGATGACTTTCCCCGCGCCACTCCGTTGGAGCACGTCTGCCATGCATGCAGGTGGAGGTATCCTGGGTCGGGCGGCTCATCCCCCTCGAAAACGATGCGGTCCTTTATGGGCACCAGCCATACACGTTCTCCATACGTTTCCGCGGTGTATTCATCGGCGTTCTATCGAAATGAGCTAAGTAGTGTAGATGGGAAAATGATGCTGGCGAGCTCACGGTCGCCGGCTTGAGTGAGAACAAGAAATTATTGAAGAACATACCCATGTCATGCTGCGAGGCGACAGCATTATGGGGCCCATCTACCAGAGCGTCTAGGTTCACGGCTGGGTCGATGTAATTCTTGACAATTTCTCGTGTCATCGTCCCGAAGAAATCGGTCTGTCTTTCGGACGTCAGGACCTCTAACTCACGCGGACAGTGATCATACCTTCTCGGAGCCTACGATTGGATTATGGAGTATACGGCTAATTCGCAGATGACACATGGGTACTTTCTTGTGTCCCATTTCCCCGATGCCGGATATGGCACACTGGTAATCTTGTCGCAGTAGCACCTAGGAAAGAGAGGTGTGAGGTATGTCGGGATGTAAGGCATGACGTGGAGAACCTGCTCTCGAAGAACTCCCTCTTCCGGGCTTCACGATCCTCATACCAGTTGAGAGCCTTGACTGTTAAGCGTAAAATCAGCTGGAATCTAACAAGGTCGTCGTGCGAGTCACTGACAGGGCCACAGAAAATGTGCAAACCACACCAATCCCAGTTGCCCGAGCGCACCGTCGGACTTGCAAGCACATATAGCAGAGCTAACATATCGCAGGCCACAGTCACTAGGCGCACAATCCAGCATGGCAGATAATACAGAAAGGAGACTTCCATCCAAGACAGAGAGCCATATCGGGAGAGCATAGTCGCAGTTCTGAACGAGATCTCGTGCGTTCGCGGCTAGATAGTCGGTTGAGTAGTTAGGATTGTCCATGATCCGAGCGACTTCCTCCATGGATGGGATTTGCTGCCTATCAATTCGCTGATTCTTGTCTTCAGTCCCAAAATTCGCCTCGACCGGGACGTCGCTGTCAGAAGTGAAGTGGAAGTAGTAGTAACAAACATTGACCCCTCTGACAGGAGACACAGACATGGCCGTAGAGTTTAGAAGTTTATGTCTTGTAAGCTTAATTTATATAAGTAATAAGTAAATAAATAAAACAATTAATATAGTGTTCAATGCCACGTGAGAAAGTGTTTACCGCTCGTTTTGGGCTCGTTTCTCCATCAAGCCTCATATCACAGCGATCTCGAGCAGCTTCAGTGTAGGACTTGGAAATGATGGCGCCTCTCATGCCGATAATAAGCAAACGACCGGGCTTCTGTTGTAATCCATATCACCAACCAGCAAATGAACAAAAGACGCCAATTGGACATCGTATCAACTGTCCACCATATCCGTCATTAGGTTGGTATTGTCGTCTGTCTACGAGAGACTACCAACACTAATTAGTATCACGAACTTGAAGAAGGTCCACGCGAATAGGTCGCAGGACATTTGAAGATACACACATCAGAAATTTGATAGCACACCGGTGAGCTAACAGCGTAGGTTCAAGAAGAAAGATCATGTTTACGGGAGCGATATGGTTCCGCTGCTGTGGGTTAGTACAAAGCATCTCGATAATATAGAAATGCAACACTCACGTCTTTGTCTTTTCTGCAGGAATGCCGATACACACCGTGCCAGAGCGTACTGTCCGTGCTAGTATATACGGCGGGACGTTGCACATTCCAACCTTTCTCACGATATCGTTCGGATTGTCTGTCCGGTTTGCAAGCATGAACGTCACCCCGCTGCCATGGATCGCAAGTGCAATCAGGGCGTTGGGCTTGTTCGACGGGACGTCGGGCTTATCCGACACAACGACCTTCATCATCACCCTGTTTTTCAAGTCCAATAAGGTCCCTTGGGCCCGATTCTTCTCCGTGTCATCCGGCTGGCTCCAATTTGGGATGAGCTGGCGGTCTCCCCACTCAATCAGCTCCGTGAGTTTTGGGTCTTGTTCACCAAGGAGGTGCCAAGGTTCAGATTCCCAGATGCTGTCGTCGAGGAATATCCACCCATCATGCTGCAAGTGTATCGTTCCGACTACCATTTCAAAGATGGTGAATGCGCAGGAGCTGATATAAACAACGGCTAGGAATTCGAATGGAGTCAAGCTTGTGCTGATAACGGCCTTCAATCCAAGGACCCATGACAGGATGAGGAGCCACCAAGACAGCCATCTGAGCACCCGCATGTCCTTGTTATTGTAGAGCCCAAAGGGATCCCTTTCTAAGGAATCTCGCAGCCCTACAGTCTGACTTCCGTGTTGCAATATGCCGAAGTTATCCGTAGTCAATAAGTACAAACATGATCATGTAGCTCTGCTGTACTGGGCTCGCTACTGATGCTTGTGGGTCGGTCTGAGAAAAAATAAAAAATAAAAGAAAAAGAAAAAGAAAAAAGAGAGAAAAAGAAAATGGAAAGGAGGGAAGTTTCAGAAGACCTACCTGCGAATTCCACAACGATTTTTGAGTGTCAGAAGCCCAAGGTCAGAGAGGATGATGATAAACGGCGCTCTGCGCACCTTTCTCATGCCCGAGGCACAGCCACATCAAACGGCAGACCTGCCGTTCAATAGCGGAATCATTTAACATAAAGGATATACTGAATTTCTGAGGCTCAAAAATTTAATTCAAACTTATTCACATGCATACAATATTCTCTAAAATTTTCGGGCCCTTCAGGCACGTAGGTAATTTGTGAGTCTTTTGCGAATCGTAGCAGCTAAGTTGCTACTGACCGGAGTTTGAATATTCAGCCAAATGCGGCTCACTGCCGCGGTGTTTCATCGGTGCTCGCTGTCGCGGTAAGAGCATTCAGCATCGACTGGCCGTCGGCACCTTCAATTTAGATCTTGCTAGGGAACTTTACATTAAATGAACACCTGATATCACAAAATTTTCTTCTCATGAGACTGAAGCCATATCATTTCATGGATAAGGTAAAGTAAAAAAAAACTATGGCCTAGAAATGAGGTGGGCTTATAAATATTCAACCACTGAGAATGTAATTACTCAGAGACAGATCTCTGGCTTTGGCAGAGAGTAGGAGGCGGCCAGCGCAACGACTACCAATTGCAAGACCTACGGCAGCGCGTCTCCAAACGGGAAATTCCGGCATATTCTGACTCAGTTTAAACTCCGGTCGCTAGCAGTTGCTATCAGTAGCGACCCCCAAGCATGAGTATCGAGCCTGTACGGGCTCGCTACATGTACGAGCCTGTACTGGCTCTGTACTGTACAATCTAACAATAATCTGTGTGTTCGTGTCCGTGTCTGAGCTTCTCTCCTTCTCTCTCTGTCTTTCTCCTTCCGGTCTGCCTTTCCTAGCCTCGTTCCCTGCAACATTCTGATGATACACAGTGGGGTCATGATCCCCATACCGTCTGTCATTCGCACCGGAAACACATGGACAATCGGTTCTAGCCGCTCGTTCCCTGCTAGAGGTTGAATAGGAGGACCCAGTCAGCCCCCTTGCCCCAAGGTGCACACCGCTGCCAGGCTTGCCGCATTGTAAAATCCTTGGTTCCAACAACCAAGCAAGATCCATCCATCCATCTTTTCCTTTCAGGTCACCGAGCCGCGCCCGGCGCGGTAACAACCCGTTCAATGCCTTCCCGAGGCACTTGTGCGCCTCAAATCCCTCCCCAGCAAGGTCTCGAATGATAGCTTCAACCACGAGTGCATGAATGGCATTCTGCCAAGAAACCGATCCGGCATTGGCCGAGTGCTGCATAATGGCGTACAAATGCCATCGTTTATCGTGTGCTGCCTGACTGCATCTTCTCGCGAAAAGCACGGGCACTCTCTCGGTATGCACAAGTCATCAGCGGAAGCGATGGATCCTGTTGTTTTTGCCTGGTAAGGCGGATGACCGCTGAGGCATGGAGGATCTCGCCGATAGTGAAGAGGCGTGTACCCCAGATGCACGTGGTGGACGTATGGTCACATTTCTCCGCATGGCAGAAGACAGCAACCTGGGATGCATTGCGAAAGATATCAGGAAGACGGCCGAGCTCTTCAGATCTTTCAGTTTCATCCTCAGGCCGTGTTTCGTGGGACAAACAGAATTCGTCCAGCCATATAAATTCGGTACGGTTTCCCGTGTCACGAGTCGCAGAACAGTACTCGATGAGGAGTCTTTCAGCGATGCGTTTTCGGTCCCTCAATGTGAACCGACGCGTTTTTGTTGGTGGATTCTTCACGGACAACCCAGCTTCCTGAAATAACACATACGCGCTATCCATGGGATAACTGAGCGCTGTGTACCCCCGATTTCTGATATCCTCCGACCAGGGAACCTGCTGGTAATTCGCAAAGCCACCATCTACAATCTGGACACTCAGCAGCCACCGTGGAGTGTAACCCGTAGGCGCGTAAGTTCCTGCACCACCACCGCCTGGAGCGGTAGTCAATACTGCATCAGGCGTGGATGCGAGTTCGAAGTCCCAGGACGCTCTGATGTAGCTCCAGATATTCTCTGAGACGACATGTGGAATAAGAACATATATGGGAGCTATGATGATGAGGACGAGGCCGCGGAGGATCTGGGCAGGGCTGTGAAAAAAATCACCCCTTCTGCGGGAAAACCAGCATGGGGCTTTGACATGAGGGTCTTCAATGATCAGGCGTTTCAGTCGGATGTGTGAGAGGATCGCAAAGGAGACGGCAATGGCAGCGCTTGCCTTTGAAATAAAGGTAGCCATGGTGGTATGAGCGGCGGGGGACATCCAACTGTTGGCAATGGGACTCGATTCCAGGTGCCCTTTTAGACCCAATGTTTGATGAAGAAATTTGATCGCAGCACCCTCGAACAGCACCTTAATGCCATTGAAACGAAAGCCGATGACTCTATTCGAGGGCACCTTCTTCGAATCGGGCATATTCGAAACAGCACTGTGGGAGTTTTCGGAAGCTTGAAGCTGTTCAAAGGTCCCCAAACTCTCCAGCGTGCGACGCAATTTCCACCGAGCGTGTCAGAATATCAAATGGAAGAGATCCAGAAGTCAATTAGGATGTTTGCAGTGATAGTCAAACATAACTAAAACCTCGGTGCGCATTTGTCATCTTCCACGATTGACTGCCTTTCAACAACAGAATTAGATTATTGGCCTAGCGGACTGGTGTCAACTCACCTGGTGAATAGGCTCATCAGCTTGGTTCCGCCAAGAAGGCATCTTGGATGCATGTGTTGTACACCACACCTCTGCTTCGTTGTTTTGGTTCGGTAGTTTTTGTATTGGCTGTGCGAGCATGCAGCGCTCGACTCTGGCGCCTAGCGCTAATCAGGCGCAGTACCTCGTGTGGCTATATAGCAGCTTTCTGCTGCACTCCGTATGGCATACCAATAGGGAAAACTGTACTTGTGGTGTCCATGGTCGTCCGCCGTGATTTATTTTGTCAGAATGCCGACTCATCCTGGCCAGGGACACCGTCTCGATACCCTTGATCTGACAGAGCTCTCTGTTGCCGCAGCAGCTGCCTTTGCCGCTATCACGACGTCTCCCGTGCTTTAGGCCTTTGTCACTTTCGGACTGGTCTCGGCTCTACTATTCTTACTGGTAACCGTCCAATGGTCACTCATCAACTTTTCTCCATATAAGTGAAATGGATGCAAGATTATAATGACCGGGGCATGTAGAGACGCCCGCTCAAGTGGGCAATGTACTAGTCTGGCAGGACTTATTCAGATACCAAGCTCGCCGTCACAGCTCTCACTTGAATTTTACATATCATTCTCCGTGATATGTTATTTAGGTAGTTTGTTTACATCACTTTTTGGTCTACGCTAGTGATGCAATTTGCCGTTATCCAGTCTACGAACCAACTACGAACAGTTTAACAAAGACTTACTCCTTAGTTTGATGACATAAGCAACCATGGTTGTTCGGCAATTACCGCATCCTCTTTGACTGCAACCACCACTGCATTAGACTCTCTATAATGGACAAGTCGTCCTGGTCAATCATCAAATGGCTTCCCAATGAAGTCCTTTCTGAAATTGCTCGGTTGAGCAGGCCCAGGGAGCTCGCTATCTTGCTACGAGTCGCCAAACTATTCAACGAAATTGGACTCCCTTTGTTATATCGCAATGTTCATCTCAACATCAGCCAAATAAATTCGATTTCAGCTGTTTCCTTCAAGGCGTCTATCGAGCGGGACCCAGCGAGGGCACGCATGATAAAGAGCATTCGGTTACAAGCTTTGGATTTGACAGAGTGCGTGTTATTGATGAAAAGGCTGTCTTGAACTTATACCTTTTCAGCGCCCAGACTAGAGCCCTTGGTTTTCTTAGGGTTGATATACAAACCATCACCAAAAGTGTCACTCCCGTCATTCTTCAGCTGGAAAACGTAGAAGTCTTTCGGATGACTTGCGAATTCCACGTAACGGCGTTCCTTTCATTGCTCGAGATGGCATCTTTCCCTAAAATGCACACCCTCACCCTTGCGTTCAGTTACCTCATCAGTCCACCTCTCATATCAGCTTTCATCGACAAGCATCCTACGCTTCGCAACCTCTCGCTTCAGTGCAGTTTCTTCTCCGGTAATGCTTCATTGGCTCTACAACCAGTATTCCGTCATATAGAATTGCTGGAGCACATCTCGGCCCCTTTCGAGTACTTCATTGCCGCCATGCCGAGTGCTAGGAACTTGACCTCTGCCTCAATCGATTTTGGCCTATGCGGAGTGGCAGAGATCGAGAGGACCTTCGCCGCCCTGGCTGATTCAGCTTTAAAGGATAGTCTCAAGACACTCGTTTGCACCACACAATGTTCATATGAGCCTATAATGGACTACATATCGGCTCTTATACCGAAGATCGAAAACCTCACCATCAGGTCTGGTCCTCTGCCTCGTTTCGTAGGTGCTCGTCTTCTCTCCGTGAGCCAAGTACTCATTGGCACGTGTTACCAGGCCTCCTTCGATGAATTGGCCAAGCTCAAACATCTCAAAAGGTTTACGCACCTCACAATTGACGAGGACGATGATGCTTTACGAAAAGCGATTGATCGCTTTGACGACGAACTTTTCCGTGGACTGTCTTCAACATTAAGCCTGTTGAAACTCTGTACGTATCTGAAGCTTTGAATGATTAAGATACTCTATTCAATCATCTTTCGTAGACGGTACAACTTGGTCGCGAACAAATGATGGTTGGATTCGCGCACACAGATAGTTCTATTGCAGAAGATCCTCGGCCGCCCATGGAGACCCCTTGTGGCCAGCTTTTGGTGGTTCATCAACCTGCATCGCCACCAGAAAATCGTGTACTAGATCGGCTGCTGCGATACCAGTAATGTCCCCTGGTTACCGTGGTTAAGTTATAGAACATGGAATAGTACGAATCTAAAGCTCACCATGGTCATAAGCTGGGGCAACTTCGACGATGTCGGCGCCACTGTTGAGAAGTCAGCAGAGTATGGTTCTGACAGGGAGAGGACGTACACAAAGTTGAGCCCTGCCAAGCCACGGATAATTCGCTTCATCTCGCGTGTGGTCCATCCGCCGGCTTCCGGCGTTCCCGCTGCCCGTTATTAGGATTTGTGATAAGGGAGATTCTTGGTGCTTACTGGCTGGAGCCAATCCAGGATCTGAGGTATACGAGTTAGAGGGCAGTTTATTCCGTCAAATGGACACTTACCAATAACATCGATGTCGAGACTGGCGAGAGGAAGGTTGACGGATGTCATCTCCGAGATGGGGCTGTTCCTCACCTCAAGTATACAGGACTATCACCAACACGCTTGCGAATCGCCTTGATCACATTCTTGATGCCATAATCATCGAGATCTTCCGCGCTGATTACCTGGAAGCCCACCGTCTCGTCGTGGGTGACTTGTGTCGGGCCCTTTCTGTCTCTCAGCATTCACAACACGATAATAGTGCTGGGTACACGCACACTCATCTTGCTTCTGATTCCTCCATGTATACTCGTGTTGGTCATCAGATGCTCTTCATGGGCGATAGTGAAGTATGATCCATGGGTGATACGCTCTTGATCAGTCCGCCCCTCGACGGCACCAGTGTCCATATGGGAGTCGAAGTGGATGACGGAGACGGGACCATATATCTTGTGTAGAGCGCGCAAGATGGGAAGGACCTGTTAGATCCACAACCGTTACGTGGAATACGACGACGCACGCGACCAACTCACAATCGTATGGTCGCCGCCCAGCGTGACGATACGTGGATGTTCCACGCCGTCGTTAGCCAATGCGGACGTCCTAGTAGCTCCGACTGCAGGCCTATTGATCAATGTTGTATACGCGACCTCCATTTGGTCGATGGCTTTCGCGTTATCCATTGGCGTAACCGGAACCTATTCACAATTTGTTCAACATTCAAGGACAGCATCTGGCACACGTACATCTCCACAGTCGATGATCTCCGAGCCCAGCCCTCCTGGATTAGTCTCCCATGACAGGTCCCACGAGTATGGCCCAAGCGACTGTCTCCTGCTCCCGCTCCTGATTGCGTACGGCCCGAATCGCGCTCCGGGGCGGTACGACGTCGTAGTGTCGAAGGGCATACCGAGGATCGCGATATCGAAGGAATGTGATGCATCTTCGAGGCATTTGTAGTAAGGCAGGTGGGCGTAGCTGAGGATACCGGAGAATCCTAAGTCTCTTTGGGCACCGTATTTCAAGGACCACGGTTCATCCAACTTGAGCGGCAGCTGGGATTGAGCCTGTGCGAGGAGGGGTAGGAGGAGTAGAGAGATCATTATAGCCATATGGGCGTTTGATTGGAACCTTGTTGTCTTTATTCAAACGATAAGGATAAGGATTGCCGACGGCGGGCATGGGAACACGCTTTCGTATCATAGATAGGCCTTTCTATTCATACAAACACTTATCAGAGTATTTCTTGGTCATACATTTACATCGTATCCACTATTCTTCTCCGGCTTTCATGCTGAAAACTTGGCTAATCGTTCGGGGGTGGGCTGGAAACACTCGGGAATCTTGGTCTTTTCCCAAGGTTCGCCTTGTATTAGAGCTGCGAGACCTTTAGCACATGCAGGTATACGTGCCATTCCTTTGTTTCCTGTTAATAAATGCCTTTGCTCGAAGAATAGACCCATACCGTGGCCTACATGACCCGCACAGATGAATGCGCCAGGTTTATCATGTAATTCGCCGACGAATGGGACCACTAAATATTTTACAGCAAATGTGTAAGCTGTCGCGACTTTTTCTTCAAATACACTCACTTTCCGGTGTGTAACCCATAGTCCCTGTCATCGCGATTAAAAGGTGACCGCGATAGATAATCTATTACCCACCTGTCCAGTCATGTATGAGACCCTCACCCATCGCTTCCGTTCCCCAATTTTCAAAATATGTCGGCATGGCAGTCTTCAGATGCTCAGTGATCTCAGGAAGCTTCACACTGTCGTCCGTCTGCCCCACGATAGCCGAGTCAGGTACCTTGAACCTGCCACCACCGATGATGATGATACCATCCTTGGGACGCTGGATTATATAGTCGAAGTTGCCCTGTGTCCAAGTTAGGAAGGATTCTCCAAGTCAAGTGGAACGCGACGGACATTACCCCACTGGTACGAACACGTATGTGCGAGCATATTCTTGCCAGAGTACGCCTTGGTAGGGATAATGGCTGAGCATTGCCCACGGATGGGGATGATTCCTCCAATGAACTCTGGTAGAAGTGTAGCGGTAAAGGCGTTGGTCGCGTATACCACCTTGGTTGCCGTGATAGCTCCTCGCGGAGTCTCGATGATCCAGCCCCCGTCCGGTGCGGGGTTCACCGCCGTAGCTGGCGTAGATGTCTGAAGGTTGAGACAGTATTTCTCAATACACTGAGTGAAAAGATGGGCGACCAGTTTGTAGGGGTAGAGTGAAGCGGCGGGGAAGGCGGCTGCTAGGACAGCTTCGGGAATTCTAGTGAGCTAAAAACCGATAAGGACAAGGATAGGTGACGGTGGTGATTGAGGCTTACACGTTTCGCCTCCACTGGATCAGGATACCAGTCGATGATGTCGTTAATGGGACCACCGTCTGCTTTGAACGCTTTATAAGAGCCGGTGAACTGTACGGCGCACTCCTGGTCCATGGCGACGTCAACCGACTTTCCTCGCCACCAGTCGCAGTCAATATTTTCCTTCTCGATGAGTTCGGTCACCAAGTTGAGATTGTCCTTTTAGTCGAGTCACCAAATTAGCTCCGGTGGGAAGAGGATGCTTACCATCTCGTTTTGGATCACTTTCAAGGCCTGTTCCTTACCGAACGCGGCTTTGTACTTGCTGTACCCTGTACTTCCCTATTATGAATAGCCCATCTTCAACAAAAACAACGCACCTCGATAACAGTCCGGCCTACAATGTCCTCCATTTCTCCCGGTAGCACCATCACACACCTCCCTCGCCTCCAACACGACTACGCTCTTTGGAGGGTTCTCTCCTGTGAGGAGAAAGTACGCCGTTGACGCGCCCGTAATACCTGAGCCAATAATAACGACATCCGCGGTCGTAGGTAATTCCTCTGTGGTACGATGGCCAATGAGCGGAGACGAACGAACACCCTGTAGCCAGAAAGAAAGGCAGGCATTTGGGCCGGGGAATCCTGGAGAGGACATGGTTAGTGAGATTATGTCTCTACCAAAAACGGCCCGAGACATATATGGAGGCGCTTATCAACGAACACGGCCGCGGGGAGATTAGTTGCTGGCAGATGACACGAGATAGAAGCAGATACGATGGCTGAATCTGCGTCGTGGTATTGAGTGGCAATCTCATTTCCTGCAGGGATGTAAGTACTGCAGGTAGGTAGCATTACACTTAAGTCAACAGAAAACACTGGCAGGCAAGGAAACGTATAGTCAGCAAACAGCGACAGCGGCCAGACTTTCTGATTACCAGTAAAAGCAGAAGATATTCTTGTTCATACTGTGGCTTAGCTTCATGAGTCGGACAAACGAATCGTTTTATGCTTGCGTTGTATACTTTTTTTTTCCGCTCACGCGACGTTGCAATCATGAGTCATCTACTAGGATTTCTATCTGCATAACTGCTGGAAATGAATATCGTTGACGCGACAAGAACTAGTAGGGACACGAACCTTCATAATTTTTTTTGTTAAATTCCCAAGGGGGTACCGGGATGTCGGCCCGGAACACCGGGTAGGTAGGTAGGTTGGGCCGGCAGGCCCAAAAAAAAAAGTTGACCCTTCCTATTAGGGTCTAAAAACGAGTTTTTGAGGGATATTTTGAATGAATCATGATGTAATATATACCACAATACATTCTACTTACCACTGAGAGTATGATAGCTGGTGTTACAAACATCTTCACCAACACTCTTTGGCATTGATGCTTACTGCATTGTGATGATGTCATATGCCTTATTGACAACTGATTGAACTAATTTTAAAGTACGAGTCCGATAGGATGCAAATTGTGCTCAATACATTAGAATATCCATTATGCAGGTCCTTTTGCATGGAAAATGAGCTAAAAAGTGCGAAAATAGACCTATATTAGGTGAAATGACATCATATAGGTCACGTGGAGGTAGGTAGGTCCAGCGCTGATGCACGAAAATAACTCATGTAGGGCCCACTGCGGGGCAAAGCCTGCTACTTTAGATAATTTAGGTAATAGTGACAAGTACAAACTGTCTTAAAATCATGGTTAAACAATTCAATCTCTAATATTTACCACAGATCTGTTCATTTACCTAAGCGAATTCTCTATCTTATGAATATTGGGAACATGTCGTCATTACAGACTGTTCATTTACCCTTCAATTTATCAAGCCGAAAGTAAACTTAAAGGGTCGGTCCAACTACCACCTTCATTCGTTCTTGTCCCAAGAATGTCATCAGGAGCTGTCTGGTATTCGCTTGGTGGATACACTGTTTCCGTGATGGCGGTCTCATCAGTTTGGTGGGACTTTACTGGATACTTTATGTAGGTCTCTTATTTCTGCCTTTGACAGTCTCACGACTAACAGATAAAATAGGGTGCAATGAAATCGGCTTTACAGTTGTCAACAGGAGACGCCCCCAAGGTCCTCGCACATAACCGGCTCTGTCTTGGAATCGAGAATGGAAACGAGAACAATGTATGCAGAGTTGGTCCGACAAACAGATCGTTGCCAGCATAGTTGGTACGAGCATCGGTGTTACGGTCATAATTGGACCGAAGATAACTCGGTGATTGGATTGGTGAAGACGTATCCGGACGCAGAATGGTGTCACACAAAGAAAGGTCGGTATTCCATGTGACTCCATTCAAGGTCTTTGTGGCTGTGGATCGGTGCCCCTTTCGGCCACACTGTGATCACTGATATCCTCTTTGAAGTCTACTGCCATGTCTACGAAGAAATGTTTCAATGTCGAATCTAACCAAGACGATAGTGCTGGTGTCAAGAATACAAAAATGAACAAGGTTGGCCAATATTCTTCACTCGAACAATCTCTCTCACTGTTCGTAGGTATCCAAAAGTGAGACAATACAACTCTGGAATCAGGTAGGACCTCCATTGTATACAACGACACCCATCCTGACGGATGTCTAGTTTTACCACGTACTTTACGATCCATCCAAGAGGCCTTCTATGGGTGATGATCCCATTCTCTGGCTTACCGAGTTACGTGATATCGTTTCCCTTATGAATGACACCGAACTACCTGCAGTCATTCATGAACTGGGAGACAGTCATTGGTGTCAACTGGTCTTTCTCAATGTTTGTAAGACAGACAGTCGCAATTTAGCAAAGACCAAAGTGGGGAAGATCAATATCACCAACTGGGACCTGATTCCGCAAGAAGCGGATATACCTGTACGTCAGATCGGTTGGTTTCCTGACAGCTCATGATTGAGAGATCGGCAGTGTAAAACTTGCTTCAGAAAATGGCCATGTCATTACACGAACTCCTCTGAGCAGCGTAAATGTTGGGAATGTCATATCCAAGCAAAGAAATGTATCCCTTCCACCGACTTGCCCACAATCCTGAGAAAGCGAAAACGCGAGTCGGAGCTTGCTTTCGAACGTGGCCCCATGTTCTCTGATGCGTCATCATCCCATCCTCACAGAGCATTCTCTGTCGACATCGAAAGCAGATTGTTATCTCCTGTTGCTTTGAATATGTCAGACAAACAGAGCATGTCTCCTGCAACATCACGCGCTTCTCCTATTAACCACTTGATTTTGCATGACAATTGCAATGTCGAAGAGGTCCAGACCTTCAAACGTCTCATGCAATCCTTCAGCGGTGCCGGAGATCAAGATGGTGATAACGACAGGTGTCTGGCTTTGTACCGGATCTGGAAGTACAAACTACTCTTATGTCGTGATGAAAACATTATGGAGTTGCTGGAACGGGTGAACAAATTTCATGTGGAACTCGCTTCTGCGATGGAGAAATTCGGAACAATTTTACGGTGACTTCGCATAGACGGCCGCAGAATGGTGTGTGATCTATTTATGGATGTGTGACAATTCCATAGGCGTCTTTACCTGTCCAGAGTTTCGCTAGCACGAATCAATCACAAGTTTTATATGGTATCGGGACTGACTCAGGTCTGAGTACTATCGTTGTCATATATAAAAGGGGTCCGCTCCAGTAAGACCGTCCAATTGCGACAACATGTCTCTCGCTGCAACGTCGTGTTATCAAGCCGAAGAGCTTCTACTCAAAATACTCAACCACTGCGATATAATTTCCCTTGTTCAATGGTGTCACATCAACAGGACATTTCGACGGATAGGACAGGGTATCATCCATTCCAGAACAAAGCATGTATTGGAACTGTTTCTACCGGAGGAACTCCTACCAGAATTTTTCGCCATATTGGACAAAACTGACAGCCTCGTTGGCGGATCCTGTGCATTGGCAGTAATGACTCCTACTATATCATGGGCTCCCAAAGATTTAAACATTCTCATTCCACGAGGACATGTCCATACCTGGTGTCAGTTTCTACAATATCATGGCTTTCAAGGCCAGCATATTGAAGCTGGACAAACGCATTCTCGATATCAACGGCGACAGATGGTATCAACAAGATCATTGTACGTGTATCGAAGTGAACTCCAGGTGAATCGATTTACTGTTGACTATTTAGACTGACATGTAACCATTTACAGGCAGAAATTGTATTGATTGAGAGTAGAGACTCACCATTTCGACCGTTAGTCGCTGCGCAGACGACTTCGCAAATGAACGCTATTTCCAGCAGTCACATCTACAGCGTTTATCCTTCTTTTACTGCGGAAGGTATCACTTTCAAGGGCTATCAAGGTGATCCAGTCGATTCCAATGCTTATTGTCCCACGGCACTCTTAGCTTCAAGGCAGGACAGGCTAGCGGACCAGCACCTTCAGTTGTTTAGCGAAGGCATCAACTTTTATAAACCATGCGGTCCATTGTACTGCCCAGAAATCGAACACTCTTTAGCAGGATATCAAGGAGTTGGTGTATTACAGTGGGGAGGGTTTCAAAACTCCAAGCGTTCGGAAGAAAAGACACTACCGCATATTTGCTGTCAATTAGTTTGGCGACTCGGCGATTGGTGTTATAATGAACACTGTACTATTTCGCGTCGTAGGTCAGACATTTGACAACGACGTCATTGGGATCAAGCTAATTAATTATTCATAGATGCAAACGGATAACAATACGCGTTTCACAAGATTAATTCTATACTACTTTCAGTGGATCATGTAGTCACTGGTAATATATGACTGTTGTTCACCGGAAATGTATGATGCTGCTATGAGTCACGCTGATGTGGAACACTATGACTCAAGCTACGTGATCCTTCCCGTGGTTTAATCAGTATTGTTCGTGCCTTCATCTCCTTGACATCATCCAGCCGATACACTACGTTGGTGTGCCGTGTTTTCACCACTGATTAAAGGATGATTGTGCAAAAGGTACATGTATCTCGGACTAAGAACGTGGCAGGGATATGGGTGTTTTCATCGATCAATGTAAACGCCCCTGCATGATTAACCTATTGTTCCGTTAGCGGGGCAGTTCAAATGAGCGGTTTTACCGTTACCTGCGAAGAATATCCTCTAGGAGACCAAGGTCTGAAAATGCAATGTTACCAATGTCGGGTTGCCAGAGGCTGTGTTTGATCATCAAAACGTCGCCTTGTATTGAAATCTCTGGGCAAATTTTCTGCAAAAGTTCGTTTCGATGCCATGCCCGTTTAGCTTTTCTGGCTATGAAGAACAATGTCAATGCCTCTGCTCTCAGTTCCTGTTTGTCTTCGTCATGAAGGACGATAGTTCGATGGCCGAGTGTACAATTAATGACTGGTCCGCAATGGTAAGCTGCTTGAACCCAATGTGCAGAGTCCAAGTCATTGATCGACCTAGGGTCATCCTCGATGACGCTTTCCAGGAAAGGGATGGGCACTATTGCTCTCTGGGTACATTGCAATCCATAAAACAAACCGGTTCAGTAAGGAGTCTGCATGTGGATGAGATTACTACTAATAGTATCACAGGGAAAACTTACATCGATTAGCAGACGTCTCTTGCTATTTAAGCTACTGTCTGTAGTGGACAAGTACATGGCGAAGGGCTTTGCACGCATCAATCCCTTACTAGTTTTATATGGTTCCAGCACCGATGCATATGACTAGTATCATTGTCATATATAAAAGGGGTCCGCTCCGGTGAGACCGTCCAATTGCGACAACATGTCTCTCGCTGCAACGTCGTGTTATCAAGCCGAAGAGCTTCTACTCAAAATACTCAACCACTGCGATATAATTTCCCTTGTTCAATGGTGTCACATCAACAGGACATTTCGACGGATAGGACAGGGTATCATCCATTCCAGAACAAAGCATGTATTGGAACTGTTTCTACCGGAGGAACTCCTACCAGAATTTTTCACCATATTGGACAAAACCGACAGCCTCGTTGGCGGATCCTGTGCATTGGCAGTAATGACTCCTACTATATCATGGGCTCCCAAAGATTTAAACATTCTCATTCCACAAGGACACGTCCATACCTGGTGTCAGTTTCTACAATATCACGGCTTTCAAGGCCAGCACATCAAAGCTGGACAAACGCATTCTCGATATCAACGGTGACAGATGGTATCAACAAGATCATTGTACGTGTATCGAAGTGAACTCCAGGTGAATCGATTTACTGTTGACTATTAAGACTGACATGTAACCATTTACAGGCAGAAATTGTATTGATTGAGAGTAGAGACTCACCATTTCGACCGTTAGTCGCTGCGCAGATGACTTTGCAAATGAACGCTATTTCCAGCAGTCACATCTACAGCTTTTATCCTTCTTTTACTGTGGAAGGTATCACTTTCAAGGGCTATCAAGGTGACCCGGCCGATGTAGACATTTTTTGTCCAACGGAGCTATTAGCCCCACAACAAGCAAGAATAGCGAATCAGAACCTTCGATTGTTCAGTGACGCAGTTGACTTCTATCAACCCTGCAGGCCGTTGCACTGTCCAGAAGTTCAACGTTCTCTAGCAGGCTATAGAGGGATTGGCGTATTGCAGTGGAGAGGGTTCCAGAACTCCAAGTGTTCAGAGCAAGAGACGCTACCACAAAGTCATTGTCAATTGGTATGGAGACTTGGAGACTGGTGTTATAACGAACACTGTCACATTGGTCATCATAGGCAAGTCACCTGATAGTCACATTAATGGAAATAACTTAATAGCCTTGCAGACAGAATCGAACAGAAATATGCATTACATAGGAATACAGTTATCATACGTATAATCTTTTCCTTATATGATAGCCTGTTTTCTGTGCATCGGTTTCGGTACGATGTTCACTGAAGTCAACATTGAGTAATCCTGACTTATCGCAGTACGCGCAGTCATATTCTCATGGTTTATACCCGGCGCAAGCATATCAGTCCAGATGAAAATACAGAGAGAAGGAAATATGATTGCCATTTATATAGGAAAGGTGTACAGTACGAATTGACTTGGTGTACTAATAGTATCGGAAGTCGTTTTGAAAATAAATGGCAACCAATTCAACAAGAAAATTTTTAGAAAACAAGTCGTGCAAATAATACTTATCCTGTGTATCGCTCGCTATTTTTACACTTTGTGTTACGACAGTACTCACCCAAACGCCAACTGAAAGCCAACGTGTCATTGTTGAGGCTCTCCCTGGGTCGAATGAGAACATTGTCCATGTTTTCGTAGAAGTCGAGTTTGAGAAAGCCTCTGAATCCTCTGAAATTACGCAACACTGTGGGACAAGTCACCCCACAAGGTTTTCGTAGGCCTCCAGTGTTTAATAGAAGATGGATGCAACGGTCTTCCATGTAAAGAACGTCGCCAGGAATCATGGTTGAAGGCCTTCTGGCCAGGACCTTGTGGCTAGCCGTGAGAGCGGGATAAGGGCATATTACCGACGTAGAAGTGACCAGGTTCAAGTCGAAAGTCATTTGACAATTGAGGAGATGTGGTAAAAGAGATAATCCCTTGCATTCGACGACTTTAATAGGCAGCTAATAGAACAATAAATATGTGATTGCGAGGCCATGTAGTGCGAATACGTACATAATCCCCTCCGAATGTCCAAAACTGTTCAACGATACCAGTTGGTTTCTCATCGCCTAACGGTTTTAGTTTTGTAGTGCCCATTCCAGTGCAGGGACAACACGCGAAAAATTTCTCCCAGCATTGACTATACAGTAGTGTATGAGCTATGATTGAATTGGAGGAAAGAATACACACACTTCATGGTAACTGGAGCCAACACATTCATATTAGATGGGTCCCAGTCCGAATCCCACATGAGCATGCAAGTAGCGAAGGACCCGCCCACAGCTGATTGTGTGTAATCCAAAAGAACCAAGAAGGGTACAACGTATTTTGAGGGCATGTATAGGTGAAGAAGTTCCCGTAACCTTCTTCGCATGACGCCTTGAACGCAGTCTCATCCGTGACGACAAACAGAGCGAAAGGCATTGAGCATGAATAAACCGCCATTGTACAACACCTGTTCGAGGACTTCAGCCAGACGGAAAACTCGGTAACCAGGGTCGTTGGGTTTGGTCGTGATGGACGTCACCATGTCGGCACGAGGAGCAGGGGGTGGGACGGGCTGAATTGAGAGTTTGTGGTACTTGGCAACAAAATCTGTGAAATACGGGCTTTGGAAAGAGTCGAAGAGGTCTGGAGGCATGGACAGGATTGGTTGTTCGGGGACCTCCTCTGAATGTAGCGTAGTAAAAAACCTTGATAGTTATGAGTGACATCATCAGAAAAGACGAGATGATACACGTACTTTTTCAAAACCTGGTCAACGAAGTTGATTTGACCCATATGGAGAGATGTCGGTTTCTTCGTGGCTGTACAGTGTTGAACGACGACAATGTTCCCGTCCCATTCTCTTCCATAATGTATCTTGCTGATCAGATGATTACGAGGTCCACCAGTCTCGACGTAGAGGGTTAAAGTCGAGTCTGGTGCCGCATCGGGAGAAGGAAAGGTATATCGGCCGACATGCAAATCACAGGGAGCACCCGAGGTGGGCGTACGGTGTCTAAGCCAAGTACCAGTATACAAGTCGTCGATTGTATATAGCTTCGACAGATGTGTATATTTCGGAATGATGATTTCGTGCAGGGTCTTACAACGAATGCCCCAGAAAAGACCAAAGACATACTGGTCGGCGGTCTAGTAAGAATGTTAATCTCGCGAAGAACGATGAAGGCAGCACAATACATACCAAGGCCATGTTTTGAAGATAAGCCATACACTTGAACACGTCTTGATCGTGGTGAGGAATAAATGGCGACGCCATCATGGAGAATGAATCTGCCTCATCATTTCCATTTCTGTCGGTTTATAAGTTGTGAAGTGCAGTAGGCGTGCCCAAAAAGTATAGTATGCATCGGCACGCATGAAAGATGTCTGAGAAAACTGAATTATCGGGACCACGGAAAAAAATGACTGTTGGCAAGATCAACAGAAAAGGGTGCCAAATACGCACAAATACTCCCATCGGTCCTGACACGCATTCAAGGATCTCCTGGCCCGATCACTCTTAATTCATTATCACAGCCAATAAACGCTCACCCACACCAACTTTGATGGATGGATTTCATCACCTGAGGTCTACAGTTTGATCAGTTCCGCTGTGGACGTCATATCCATGCAACATGACTGTACTGACTATATACCGAGGAGCTATCCAATTTAGCAATGAATTGGACTTTGATAAAAAATGCAACCAATGACAACCGAGCAAGAACAACCCATCTCCATGGAATGCATCGCACTCGAGCTTTATCAGTCGAATTGCCAACACTTTCTCGGAAGTGTTATACCCAGTCGCCATATTACAACTCAGCGGTCTGGTACATATACATTCGAAGATGAACTTCGAGTACAAGAAGATCGTGAATGCACCGTGTTTGGCAAAATGGAACGTGGGATGTCCATTGCGCTTCATCTTTTGGTGAGTATTTAATGTTCTGTTAGACCCGAACTTCAATCAAAGATAAACAACGGCTGTCTCGCGTTCGGGCAGTCACCGATGAGTTCTTTATACGATTGAGAGTAAAGGTTTAAGTCCTTAGCACTTAGCGATAGATAAAGCGATAGTTTCGGTATAGATTAAACGTTAGCTCAAAGCTAGGGTATAACTAGCGAGAGCTTTACTACTTAAATACTAAAAGTAAGGGTCTAAATATAAACCGTTCGTGAGAGTGGAAAGCTTGAGCACGCAATATCGAAGCGATAGACACTTCAACCTGGCACACTGTTACACGATAGGGTGCAAGGTGGAAGTGGCTACTACGCCATGTAGTGCGTAGTGTCGAAGCCACTGCTCGGTGTCTGTCTGATAAGCGGTCCGGACGGTCCGGTGACCCGGGTTATGTAAGTAAAAGAATAAAAGTGGTTAAATCGTAACATGTTCAATCAATACCGACGTGAAGCTAAGCAGCAGCCATTGTAGAGACCAGAATACAAGCAAGTGGGCTGGTTCAAGCTTACGAGCAGCTTTCCATCCGGTGTTGCTTCTGTATTGTTTGATAACCAAGTTCGAGTCCTTCGGGATATCATTCAGCAAGAATCCGATGATGTAAGTCTTCCTTACTTCATGTTGACCTATGTCTGGCTGAATATTTAGTGCGACCGACACGTTCGATGGTTAACAGGGGACCAAGATGATGAAATTCTGGTTTATGTAGATTTCAATTCGTTGGTACTATACATCGCCTCTGCGTCGAATGAACAGACGCTGACCTACTTTCAGGACGTGTATTCGTACTGCGGTCACAATAAAGGTCAAGTTGGGCGTAGCATGGTTGAAACTCCAGAGCTGCTGCTCGAGAAGATTGGAGAACAATATGTAACAGTCACATTGAATTTGACCTGAGTCCCTAACCTTGTTCCAAAAATTGAGGTAGGTGATGTGATCTGCTATATGATTGTTATTTCACTGATCGCGTACTTTAGGGATTCATCACGCGTGTAATACGCGTGGAAATCCAAGATGCAGAGATGGTATAAGTTGCTAGGATGTATATTAGTTGAATGGATTAACATATCAAGTTGCTCAATTAGCCCAGTTCATGGTCTCTGCGCAGGTTGCGCTTGTGTCTTAGCTTGAATTGACCTTACCGACGACCACCGTACCCTGTAGACGGGCATCAAGTACAGCGGTCACCTTTTCCAAGTTAAACTGACCTGAGAAAGAAAATCGTCGCCTAATACTGTTACCTGGAATGTGTCCTTGTTTGCGGTGACGAAGATGTCTGTGGTTTGTGATGCCGTTCAAGATAAGAATAAAGGATGTTACTTATGCAACCAATCATTACATGAACCGTGATAGCGAGTAGCTACTGTTCTATATAATAATCAGAATCACATATGCTATCCTCCCAAACGCTCCCTGGAACGATACCACGCATAACAGATAGAATACGTTCGGCTGACCTGGATGTACAGAATCAATCAGCGGCTGCGAATAGATAGACTGAGATTACCACAGAGTTGTACGACTATCGGCTATCGTTTTTTTGGTGGGCCCTCCCAAGAAACAGTACCCTTCTGTGCTGCTGTTGAGATGGAGCATATAACACTCCAGAAGATAACGAGCGGAAGTGGTTCGAGAAAGCCTCCAAGTGTTGGCAAATACCATGTTGACTCGAGGATTTTTTGGGGGGCAACTGTCAAACCGTAAAGGGATTACCCATGTGAAACGGTCACCGACGCGTCGATCACAAAATTCTGGATGTTTGGTCATGTCCGCATGCATGAGCATTTTCCATCCTAGCCGCTGATATTTAGCTCGGCGAAGAACATCAGCTTCACTCCAAGAAGCACTTCGAAAAGCGACACGATCAATGAAGGTTGCACGAGGGTACAATGAAATCGCATGGGCGTAAGTGATGACGTTCATCAAACAGGCTTATTGAAGGTTATCATCTGTGATAAAATATACGAAGAGACTCACTGGCTGGGAAGTTCAAGATCGCTTGCAAAGGGCAAAACAATGTAGTCATTACTTCGATTGTAGCACCAGCCTTGTTTTTATATGGAAAAACACCGACAATACCTGGATCCAAAAAATGGGGGGGGTTGTCTGGATGGGAATGTATTCCGGAGGCTACGCATCATATCGTTAAGAGTCTGGTTGATGTCGGCAAACTTGTTTCCCCAACGAGGATACAAAGTGTACCCGATTTTAGTGAGAAAGTCGTGAATCTGGATGGCGTAGCCGTGATGGACATATAATTCCAATACTGTATCATTGCATGGCGTTCTGTCGAAGAAAGAGAGCGCCACCTCGCCAGACATTAATAAACCCGTAGTAGCTTGCAAACTTCGAAATTGATCAAATTGAGAAACAGAGAAGAAAGGACGGAGGTGAAGTTCGATACAATATGCACACCTATGGAAAGATTTCACCGTCTCCGACCCCAACGACCCAGTTAAGGAGAGAGAGCGTTCGTCGCATGGAGACAAATTTTTGAGTAAAGGATCATCCATTGGACCTAATCTTAATGGGATATGAATAAAAATGAGCACACGTAGTTCAATGTAAAGAAAGGACAGCGCACAAAAACATTTTAAGGCAATCTGGGAAAGAGGTAACACTTGTAATGAGATTTGAGCCAATTTGACTGCCGTCGGGTGAATCTTGGTCAGTCAACTATCAGATGTCGGACAACCATTCTATCACACGCCGACAGTGATTCGCTCAGCGCGCATTGAAAAAAAAACATGTATGCCATTTTTATCTACCCCCCTCTTTATTTGTATATATGAGTCACAGTTTATGATTCATATTCAATATACACGATACAGGTCCAATTGAAACTCTGTGAATGACAGGAGAGCCGAAATTTTATTTGATCCACTGCCTGTGAATAGCACTGGAAAAAAAAGTAAGCCATGGCGCAGGTCCCATGTGAGAAAAAAAGACGTACGTGCTGAGCAATTTATCTACATGGTCCCCATCTTTGGGTCGCATATGACCAACCATCGAAGCATCGGACATTCGAATCACCAGTATATCTCCTCGAAACAGTACCGACGGATTGAAATCTTTGAGTACTTGATTGTTCATCCAAATTGTATGGTTGTCTTCTGGCACGACAAATAGGACGTAACAATATGTGTCCTTGTGCAGGCGCCGACAGGGATTTAGAGTGAAGGTTCTTCGACCCTTAGAACAGTCCCACACGCCACCCACATATGATGATAAAGTAATCCAGTGCAAATAGTTTACATCGTCGATGGAGTGTGTGACATTGTCATGGACGCTTTGCAGTAAGGGAACCGGGACTAACTGTTTCTCATGGCATCGCGTGCCATAAAAAATCCCATCCGAAAGCAGTCCTGTTTGACAGTCAGTTCGAAGATACGTACATGGATAAGGTCAGTAATACGCACCTTGCCAACTAGCTCAATCTTTTCCGCTCTTTTTCCTTTGGTGGTTCCCAAAAACATTGCGTGCGGTAGATAATGAGAATAAGTGGAGTGCAAGAAGTCAACCGATGCCAAGCAAACGGCGCGACTGAACCCACGGGTGATCCGCTAATCTCTCGTGATCCAGAGTCCAGTACCGCATTTTCATCATGTGACTCTGAACATTGATATTGCATATTATACTATTAATATTACAATACTGCTTCACCCAATAAACAATTATGGTTTCACTTGCCCATCCAATTTTCGTCTCTGTACGACCATGTTTCCCTGTTACAATCAACCCATCGCTGCATGCCGATTTTATGAGACAGAAGAACTTGTATTGCTGATGTTGGTGCAATGCCACATCGTTCGACTGGTACACTGGTCTCATATCAGCAATAAACTCAGGAGGATCGTCCAAGGAATCATTCACAGTTGTATTCGACTGGTGGTCTTGAATTTCATCGAGGAAACTCTTCTACTCGAATTTTTTGCCCTGATGGACAAAACAGACAGCATTATTCTTGGTTCTTGTGTGCTTGCCGCACTCACTGTCCACCAAAATTGGCAGCCAGGCGACTTGAACATCTCCGTACCCCGTTCAGCCATGAACACTTGGCGAAGGTTCATGAGGATACACGGATACACGGAGCACATAGTTGGCAGGTCAACTCCATGGCATCCTCTATACAGGGTCTGTCAAACCAGCGTATCGTCGTCTGTTCTCATATATAATCTAGAAGGAACAAAAGTAACTACCGTCCATGGGTTCTTTCACTCGATATTTAATGATCTTTGTTAACAGAACAAAATTGTCATTGCCATCAGCATCACGGAATCTCCTTTTGTGCCGTTATTAGGCAGTCAAGTTACAAGTCAAATGATTGCTATTTCAAGCTCTCATATGTACTGTCTCTATCCATCCTTGATGGCGAAACAACAAGCCTTCAAGTGTTATCAAGGAACACCGATGAGAGGAACTATACGATCCATGACACCTGTTACCCAGCACCGACAAGCAGCGTTACACAAACAAGGTGTACGGCTTCTAGAGAATGGGTCTGAATGTGAAAGGCCATGTGGAATTGCATGCCCATGGATCGACAGGACTTTATTCAAGTACCGGGACGTCAGTGTATTCCACTGGGGTGGTTACCATAACATGAATCTTTCCGCCGACGTCCTATTTCCTGATGTCTATTGTCAATTGGTATGGAGATTAGGGGAAGAATGTTGGAATCCACACTGTCCGCATTGTTTCAAGCGTCGTTTCTAGAACCTAAAGGGCGGTGTCATAAACAATTGGTACGTTCTGGTGTATTACGTGCTCATTAATACTAATACGCGCCATGTCTTAAAAAAGTGACGAATGGTTCAAGTGTTAAAAGATATGACTCGTACGGTATGCGATTTCAGTCATTACAAACAAAAATAGGTTCAGTGACTCAATATATAATATTCCTGAAAGATGTTCAAATAAGTGTTCGAACTGACAGAACACATCATGGAATCGTATACCAAGATGTCCACAGGGACTGTACTACCTCCACACTATTGAATCTTCTCTTCAAACTCTTTCATCTCCGCTATCATCCTCTTTTGTGATATTCAACAGTTGGCGTCATTAGCTGCTGTGAACAGATGCCTCTGGAATTCATGTTGCAGTCACATTCAAGCACATATCCTCACAGCTCTTCGCGGATTCATCAGGCCATGCGATTTTTTGCAATTTTTCACTGTCCTAGACAAAACGGACAGTGCAATTATTGGTTCCGTCGCCTATGCTGCTTTAGTCCCTTGGCGCTCATGGTCGCCGTTGGATTTAAATGTATCTATTCCACGAGATTCTTTCCACTGATGGGATTCGTTCATGAAATGGAATGGGTACCAAGGCCATGAAATCGCTAAAACTCCCAGATTTGCGCATCCTCGCTATAGCGCGGTCCAGAAAACAATAGCAAGTACAGTTCATATTTACCACCATTCAGAGTTACAGGTGTGCAAATTTCTTGTCATTATTCGATTCCTTTTCAACACCCATTTGCAAGGGCGACATCATCTTGATAGAAAGCCGCAACACGTCATGCATGCTCCCGGTTATCGGGGCTCAAGTGACGAGTCAAATGAATGCAGTTACAAGCAGTCATATATATTGCTTGTATCCGGATGCAATTTCTCGAGGGATAACACACAAAGCCTTTCATGGCGATCCGACAGCAGATTCGGCATCAGGACCGACAGAATTAACAAACTTCCGCAAGAGCCGACTCGAGAAACAAAATCTCCACTTAATGGTGGAAGGTCTAGATAACGATCGACCATGTGGGCTCGCATGCAGTCAAATTCAAAGGACCTTAACCGCCTGGCACGGGGTGGGTATATTACACTGGGGTGGATATCGCTCCATGAAATTGACTCAGGCGGACTTGTTACCGATGGAGCAGGAGCATTTTACTTGGTCTCTAAGTGACTGGTGCAGCAATTTATATTGCGAGTATCCATTGAGATTTCTCAATTAGTTTCTATTTTTGTTCAAGTCGTAGCACCGTAGACCTTTTTGCTAAATTGATATGGTTGAACGAAACTCATTTTACGACCACGACAATGAAAGGTGTTCTGATGAAGTGGTGGATTCCGGCGCTTTTACTTCGTCTGTGATATGGATGTGGCCAAATTGGTCAGCCCCGCTCTACTACTGGCGAATTGCACTGTGTCCAAATTGTGGCAGCTCAAAAAGTGGGATTTTAGGACGAGCCCAGTGGTGAGCGGAACAAGGAAGAACTTCAAGAAGATGGTGGTGGTCACTGGCATCCAGATTCCACATGGCGTCGACCTCAGAAAAATTTACCTTGATGAACGCAAAAGTTGGACGCGACATTCGACTTGAAATCCAAGGAGAATAAACATTTAATTATGAAGAAAACAACCTGCCACGATCCGAAGAAACACCTTCATACCCAAGAGAAGGGAGGATGGATGAGACGCAAGGAGGAGTGGCAAAGGCTGTGCACAAGTCGGACAGTCGGGGTCAATCGGAACCAAAAGCGGGAAAGGACGGGCACAAATAGAAATGAAAATAGTTAAATATTAATAATTCAAAAAGAATAATATTGATAAAGCCGAGATATGCCAAAAAGGGCAATGCCGATATAGGCCGAAACGGAGAAACCTCGGAGGTAATGAAAATGCACCGCCACCCAAACCCTCAGGACTGCATAAGACCGAGACCTGTATACACAGGACTCGGAAAACACTTGTAGTTTTCCACAATCCACCGCTGTGGAAGGAGAACCTTCATCGCCTGGTGCGGGGTGTGTATATTACATTGCGATGGATATCGCTCCATGAACTTGACTCAGGCAGTATTAATCCTGATGGAACAGGAGCATTTCTGAATTGATTTCTATTTCCATTCAAGTCACAACACCGGTCTGAAAATAGATCTCTTCGCTAAATGGATACCATTGAATGAAACTCATTTTACGACCACGACAATGGAAGGCATTCTGAAACATCTGTACTTTTCCACAATCCACCGCCCGCTGCTTAAACTCGTACCTAGCCGGGACATCGATATTAGTGAGGATGGTCGGTTCCTCTTCAGGGATGATGTGCCATCACGTCACTGTGTACTTTTTGGGCGACTAGAAGGGGGAATGTCAATGATCCTTCATATCATCGTAAGCATGTTCACTTGTGTGTGCATTCAATTTGGAACAACCATACGAAATAACGAACAGTGTCCGCAATACAAAGCTTCTGGATGGTTTTGTTTAACAAATCCTTGGGACAACGGTGTAGCGATCCTTTTTTATGATGGTCAAATCAGGGTCCTACAAGAAATTGTTCATCAAAATGCCAAGGATGTACGCAGGCGAACATCCCTGTGTATTGGCAGCAGCTGATTATTCCCAGTTAGACTGCATTTCTTGGGTGAAGGAAGGTCAAAAGCCGGACATCCTCATATACATCGATTTTGACACAGTGGTAGGTCTATTATGATTAATCTTAGTCTTCAACATTTCCTAAATCATGAATAGGATGTGTACGCACCACGGTCATCATCTCATCATGATGGTCCACTGCCACGCGAAAAAATAAACAGTCAATCTAAACTTCTCAACCTTACGGGTGGACTTCCCATCCTAGTAAAGGCGTCACTGCAATACACAGACTGTTTGCCATATGGGTTAACTGTGAGCTTCGCAACAAGGCACAAGTATGTCAATCTCATGTCATTTTCAGGCTTTTATCGCTTCTGTTGTGTGTATAGACATCACGTCACCTTGATCATCAAATATTTCATGTGTACAAATGGTGTTTCGGTCGGTTGGATATTGACAGTAACATAAAAATGACTGCGTTGATGTACGAGAACGAAATGCCAGACTTTTTCGACAATGAGCGCACACTGACAGACATCTGAAATCGACCAAATAAGTCAGCCAGTGTCACGGGTGCTGGAAAAAGGTAAACAAACCGGCATGGCAACCAGACAAATTCACGGACTTCAGTGATGCAGACGCAGTTCGATTTATGGCAATCGTAGACCAACACATCATTTTTTCGCAGTGTTAGCAGCTAAGAAGACATGAGCCTTTGATTAAATAAGTAAGGAGGCCAGAAGGCGGTGATGAGCCTCCAGGCTCTGTACGCTCAGAATTCGCAGATTTTCCCTGCTAATTAACGCTACTGTCCCTTCAACGGCCTTTCAGCAAACCAATGATTGCACGCACATTGATACCACTTTCATCCTACGGCAACCACTCCTTACGTGCTTTGTTATCCATCCCATCTTGCCACGCATCATAATTGCCATACTTCATCACGGCAAGGCACCTTTGATCAACCATCACCCCAATACGGAATTGACGTATCACTCAGAAGCACCTAGTTGACGCGCTCATTGATCACTTAATGAAAATGACATGATAGACTCGAGTACCCTCGCAGCTACGACAATTGGAGCTACGGCAACTACAGACCGTGTTTACTAAGGCTGTTACTTCGCCAAGGCCTCAAGAAAACGTTGCCCCACGCGTACTCCTCAGCACGACGACTATTGCTCAGTAATCCGCAGCTAAATAGCACCCAACGATCCGCTCATCGCTCAGCAAAACCATATGGTTCGCATCCATACGAGGCAACGTCGACGAGTTGCTGTTACTTTAGAAGACCAAGGACCATATGTTGCCTACGATTTTTACAAAGCCAAGGCTTTATGGCCTTACTAAGTCTCACATATCTGCTCTATTTATAAATTTGTACTTGTAGTATAAAAACTAGCTAGAAAACGTAGTTACAAGTTAGTTCATCTCTAGTCGACCCCAGACTACGTCAATTATCGTCACGCTCTAGTCTATCGCCAGTAAACAACGTTTATTCACCGTTCTACGGCAATATATCGTTTGCACCAGCATATTCTCGATTGCACGTCGACTCTTGAGCTCACCAGAGTTATCCCACGGTTTTTAACTGTGAAGAGTCATTCGCTACGCGCTCTTCGCTCTTAACACTATTGGTACATGCTCATACTGTGCCAATACGTGATCACTGCGCTATACCTCGCCCCCATTATCTTTTATAGGCCGTCATCGTTTCAATTTCGCACCATTGGAGTTTTTACAGTTTCACTTTCGCCATCGTTATCGTCGCCCACTTGGGTAGTCTCAGAGCAGACTTAGGATCAGTTTCAGCCAGTTTTCATATAGTATCAGTCCCCGAGTGGACTTGAAGGTTAGTTTGACATAGGATAGGATCGTTTCAGTACCAGACCAGTTTTGACATCGACTCAGCACCATCGCATCGTATAGGACCAGTATCGCCACCAGTTTTCGTAGTTCCACGTTTTCTCTCGCCAGTTCACCCTCAGCACCTCGTTCCATGTTTATTTCGCCACACGCAGCCCCTACGCCGTTTTCTCATCGCCTCATTCACTCACAGACTATTATCGACCGTTTAGTCTATCTTCCATCGTTCACCCTGCTCCGATTACCGGTGAGCGACGTTTTCTAGTCTCGTCTCACGTTTTCGTAAACGGATCCGTGGTATTCACGTCATACCCGCTTCCGTTCCCTCTCACTTCGAGAGAACCCTACCGGCTTAAAGCCATAGCATCTAGTACTCGACTACCAAGCAGTACTACTTTGCAGACTTAAAGTCGCAGTGTATTCTTGCGTATAGAGGAATTGTTCTACTGCACGGAGGTGCCCCGAACCACTCGCACACACGATCACCTTGATTGCCGTGTCACTACGTTAATTACCCAATCTCGTTCCGAGTTGGTGTTGCCATTGCCACGGAAGTCTAAGGCCCATCAGCGGTCCACCATGGGAAATAAGTGGCGATCCGGAGACACTGACAGGAATGCTCATCAATGCCATTTGAAAGGCAGGGTGATTGACGTTTATACCGATTCAGCATTCTGAACAGCGAAATAATGACTTACATCATGCACGCGCCGGAGACTGGCCCTGCAGGGTTTTTTCTTCGAAGAAAAATCGGCTTCTAGAGGAGGAAATGAGTAAAAAGAGCCTTGAATACGGCACCTTACCTCACTTGCCGGATCTCGCCGTATCGATAATGGCCCAGCACTAAACTTGCAAGTAATAAGTACAGAATTACACCGAAAGCACCGAGTCACCTACCTTTTCTCGTGGGACGCTCATACATTGTCTCGGTGCGATGACGACGCTTTGTCCCGTCGGTCTGCCACCGTCAATGGGGAAGTGATCAGAAAAGGTTTGTACATATGGAGGAACTACTCACCAACTGGCAGGTGTTTCACTCCGCAGGGGTTAGACTTCAGATTTGTGGTAGTCAAATCTGAGGTTTTTTTGAGGTTTTTGACGGCGAAAATATCATAAATGAGCAGTTTACCATGTTCCCATGCAGGAGATTGGCCACGAGAGGTTTCGATTTCAGGATTTTTGAGCTCAAATCTGAGGGAAAATTGAGTATTGTCAAGGCTAAAAGTATCTCGAAGGAACGACTTACAACATACACCTGCTGGGGACTGGCTCCGCAAGGTTTGGACCCCCGAATCTTTGAAGTGAAATCTGAGCGAAATTGTGTATTTTGAAGGGCAAAAAGCATGTTAAATGAATGACTTACAATGGGACCACCTGCAGTTTTGGCTCCGCAAGGTTTGCATCTCGGAATTTTCGAGGTCAACTCTGAGAAGAATCTAGCATTCTGAAGGAAGGAAATAGTCTAAATGAATGACTTACAATGTGCACCAGACATTGGCTCTGCAAGGCTTTTCAGTCGAGAAAAAACAGGCTTCAAGTGGAGTGACGGTGCTTATCTCGTTGCCGAGATCTTGATTCATATAGCCAAGCGCCATTGCCTCGCGCACTAAATCTAGAAGTGATAAGCACAGAACGACGCATCAACCACGGAGCCACCTACCACTACTCGCAGGAAGGCGATACATCGTCTCGGCGTGATGGCGAGGTCGGCTATGTCTCTGAGTGACACAAAGAAACCAATGGAACAGAGGAAAACTTACCCCGATGTTCGAGGAGCTACCGTGAGTATATCTGACTTCGAAAGCACACATTGCAAGGTTCTGGAGGTGCTCAGTCAACTTGAGTCAAAGGATATCGATGCGGATACGTACAACGGTCACAGTAGCGTCCTCTGGGTGTATGGATGCCCCTCATATATATTACCCCCAACTTGAATTGACGGCGCGTGTGGAATATCAACATCAATATCTGCGAGGATGGGAGTATAAGTGAAGAACAGCATTAGCCAGGCAAAATTTTACTAACCAGAACTTTGATATCGTCGCCAGGCTACCAGAACAGATGGTAATGTTGCGTGTGTGCTCGAGAGATTCAGAAGCATGGCTGCTGACAATGCTACCAAAAACAGGTCCTTAGCATCGGACTGAGAGTAAGCAAGCTATCCAAATATAAACAGGATACGAGTAATGGAAAAAAAAATTGCGTACCAAAATGCTAGTCCACAAAGCATGTATCAATGGATCGTGAGGTATACCAATATAGCCACCTCTGTTTCTCTTGACATGATTCCACGCAGCACTCTTCAAATCAGCATAAGAAGCGTTGCCAGCAGCATCGGCAATGACAACGTTCTCGAAGGTGATTTCCTCCTCTTCCTGGTTCTGAAACTCGTCCTGTCCTTCATCGTAACGTCCTGCGGCTGATTGACTAGCTCCCGAAGGGATGACATGCTGAATATGAAAAGGCAAAATAGGATTGTCTTCTAGTTCCGCCAATACTTCATTATCAATCTCCACACCCTCATACAACGGATTATTGGCAACAAGCCATTCCAATGCACGTCGAACACGTTTGCCATGAACACTTAGAGGTTTGGCCTTCTTCCGAAGCCATTCATCACTAGGTGGCGTCGATCCAATAAAGATAACACATAATGGCAAAGTGATATCCTCAACAGACAGGGGGAGTTTTCGAGCGACGATTCCCGGACGCTGAGGATAGACAATGACATGTCCAACCATTCCCCACTGGAAAATGGTTGATTCAGTTTCATTCTCGTCATTGAGCTGAAGTATCCAACATTTAGATCTGCACAACGCAATCATAGCTTCCTCAACGATGGTCAAGTCCCTCAATTCAGGTGGCACCGGACCCAAGTAATGATTGTTCGCCATAGCTAACGGAGGTACGGAACCCTTTCTCAGCGCCTCATGACAAGACCGACATACCTGAAGTTTTGGGGAACCAGTCTCGATATCAAATATTCCATCAGGGTCCAAGATCATACCATCCCCATAATCAGTCACAGACATGGGCACCTTGTTGTACCAAGTATCAGGAGGGCGCAACAAAGCGCAATCAACATTCGCCAATGGCAAGACATTCCGGTCAGTGCATAAATTCCTCTCAGCGCACACAGCGCACGTGAATTCTTTAAGAGCCGAAGAAGAAGTCCTAGTGTGGAATAGATTGACAATTTTTTCTTTTAGAGCGCAACCTGGAATACGAGGCCATTCCCTCCGAATTTTATCAATCTTGTCTGACGTACGGCCTTGACTACCATTAGGGGAAACCAGGACATCCTCTGCTGGAGGAATGCTGGTTTTGACCCAGACCCGCATAGAACATTTTCCTCGTTTCAGCTTTTTGATATAATCTTTCAATAATCGTCTAAGTCGAGACAATGAATCCAAAACTTCATGTGGTACTGAAGACGCACTTAACACACGCCTCATGATCCTCATCGGAGCACGTTTCTGCAAAGATTCTAACAGTCGCACTTGGTAGCCAACATCCGTTTCTATCTCATGTTCCTCCGAATCTTGCACAGATTGTAATCAATGACTGCATGACCCTGAAATTAAATGTTCAATAACCTGCTGTCTGAGATCATCCACCAAAGCTGAAGACGACACTCGGAGTTGGTGATTCTCACAGAAAGCTAGTAGGACAGCTTTTGGGAGAGATTCGCTGTCTAGAATGAAAGTCATCATGCCATCAGATAATACTGACTGATGCCAGTGCAACATCAATCGCATCATGGCTTCGTGAGGAGGAAGACCGAGAGTCACCCATGCATCAAACCCGATGCTATCCAAGATGAGAACAAGCCGGTCATAAGGAAATACGTCAGCTTGCGCGCAGTGTGACAGCACAACATCGATTAAATCTACGACAAAACCCTCCGATGTGGTATAAGTACCTCTAACGATGTTACAACCGGAATAATCCCTGTTAAGAGCATCCCCACACTTGGCGGACGAGACACAGGCACCCGTCATCAGATGAGTCGCATACATCAACCGACACGCATGAATATCGTTGCCAGCGATATCAATCCCATGCAACCACAACACCCACTGCAAACTAGTGCGACTCAGAACGAATATACTTGTTTTCACACCTTCACTCAGGTCACCAAAAATAACGTCTCTCACAACTGATAACACCTTCATGAATGGACGAATGTTACTGAGATTTCGAGCATACTCAGAAGCATAGCATTGTGTATCACGTACAGGTAAATCTGGATGATCCTGAAGTGTATACGTTGCAGATCCTCGTTTGTCAACTTTGCTATTCGTATGTGATTCGCATTTCCTGGACGATAACCCAGAAGGGGAAGTCAAAGGAATATGCCCAGAGGCGTAAGTCCCCAAGGGATCAGAGATGTGCCCAGAGGCGTAAGTCCCTGAGGGAGCAGTATGTCCGGAGACAAAGTTTCCCGAAGGTGATGTATCGACACCGCCGCCACCTCCATGAATATAGAGGTGACAGTATGGGTTAGACGAATTGGACGCAGGTCCTGCTAACATCTAAATACAGGACAAAAAATACTCAACAACAATTACCTGAAGCGCCTGCTGGATCACCAAACAGATTGAGAAAACATGCCATATCTTCATAAAGTAATGAGAACGGTTGAGAATCTGAGACTGATAACTTACCGGGAGTCGACGCCCCATGAGGATTCAATGCACGGAAAAAAGCGAGCCATTGAAACCCTAGTGCGACTTCACATGCCAGAGAAGATGTCGCCACAAATTCTACAAGGAACGAACCGTAACCGACATTGCCATCGTAAGCGGACACGAGTAGAGTGGTCTTATGTCCCACAGGGATGCCGACAGAATGCACAGACGATGTCGACAAGAGAGAATAAGTTTCAGAAGTGTGAGCAACGCTGATTACTGGAGTTCCGTTCAACGTGAAGAGCATATCGACGTGATTGAGGGTCGTAACAGACGCGAGCAGGAGAGGAGAGAAAGGAAGAAACAGATGGAGTCACATCCCGGAAAAGTCTCACGGCAAAAGATAGACATCGCAACAGCGATGCCGGTGTCCCGACCAACACATGAGCCTGTCGGAAGGGGGCTAAAGCCCCAACCCAGCACTGAATTCGACGCAAGATGAGGAGTCTCTCAATTTGGTCAATTTCAGATGGAGTCACGTCCTAAAGAGTGCTATGACGGAAAGGGGTGATCACTGAGACAGCAATGCCGGTGTTCCGAACATCACATGAGATTCGTGAAGGGGGGCAGAGAGCCCCTGCCGAGCGTTGAATTGGAAATTTACTGTAAAAGGAGCGTCGCGCTCCTTATAAGGAAGGAGCCATTACCATGTAAGGCAGGTCTACCGTTGTTTCGTACAGATCGAAATCGGGCTGCGAAAAACGTAAAACCGAGGTCACCCAATAAAACCTCCTACTAAAGTAGCAGGAATATTTAATCGACCCACTGTCTTTTTTTTTCATATTCGGACCCCCTTGTAAATTTCTGTACTTGGCTAGCCGGACTGCGGGTTATCGGGCCGTTGGATTACCGGCAGTTTCCGATTCAAGTTGTCTCCTACTATCATTACGATGTCTTTGTCTAACCTTATTGGCTCGTCGTGGCCCATCGCACCACGGATTTTTATGTCAGCTCGTGCAAATAATATCGCGCCCAATAAAACTAGTGATTTTTGTTCTTCCCACCACGTCAAGTTAGTAATCAAATGTTTTCGACTTCCGGCCTCAAATTTTACCAATTCTTTGCAGGAGCTGCTCCGTGATGAGCACGCAGAATGAATCAACGAAGACGGAGAGTATGCTCTGACAGCTCCAGCGCGTTACTGTACTCGAGCGTTCGCTACGGTCCTTTCGCTCGACAAGCCGACGTCGCCCAGTTTAGGCTCTTATCAGCGAGCTATATTGCCATTGGCACGCCCCGATGTCAACCATGTCAGCTCGATCTGACTGCCAAAAGCGTTGACATTTGTCCACGCTCGTGGCGACCTCGTTGAGATATCTGCTGTCAACAGGATGAGGCGTGCAAGACCTTGGTGTCGTTATGTTGTGTACCGTGGTCACCAAGGGACAAGACTCGTTCTCTCACTCATGACTAGGCATCTGCAATCATCAACAATTTATCTTCGGTTAACGGTGCTTGCTTCTCATTCAACTTTATTAGACTCGACTCGTGGGCCACCTTTTCTGGAAAAGAACATATTGGACTAGCGCCATGGTGTGTTTTGTCTTTTTCCCCCCTGGCAGGACCCCAATCTAAATAGTCGTGTTTTAGTATCTCGGAGTCCGGAATCCGCACTGAGGCCGTCCAGTCTCGCTCTCATCAGATGCAATCAAGATTCAACGGCGATGCGAATGTTTTTGGAATGATAGTTGTGAGATATAAGAATGGTTCACACCCACAGCGTCAATCACGACCTGCCAATCACGATGCGACCTCTCCCAACCCGTGGACCAATCTTGTTCCTCGTCTTCAGATTGTTGTCGTATGTTGTATTCGCCCATGGAAACGTCAAACGCTGCGTAAGCTTCACTTTTACTCCCCGGAACTCCTCTCTGACCGAGATCAGTGCAAGGAACTTTCCTCGGCTCTCCATGTCGCTACGCCTGGTTCAAAGGACTATGACTCTCATTCAAGCGCCTACTTCTCACTTGACCAAGGCGACATGCAACCTGTTTGCGTTGTCTTTCCTTCAGATGCCTCTCAGGTATCCACAGCCGTATCTGTAGCTGCCCACCATGCATGCCGTTTTGCGGTCAAAAGTGGGGGTCATATGGCCTGGATTGGTGCATCCAACATCGGCACCGACGGATTCGCTATTGATCTTGCAAATATAAACACGGTTGCCATCTCTGATAATGGCGATAGTGTGATTCTAGGTTCTGGATTGCGCTGGAAAGAGGTATACGACCATCTTGAGCCTCTCAATCTCACTACAGTTGGTGCTCGGATGCCGAGTGTTGGAGTTGGGGGGTTTATCGTTGGTGGTTCGTGAACTCGCTCAATAACAATGATGAGAATATTGATGAACTCTTATAGGAGGCATCTCTTTCCTATCGTATCGACACGGGTTCGCCAGTTCGAACGTCATCAATTACGAAGTGGTCCTTTCATCGGGAGAAATCGTTAACGCCAACTCAACGAGCCACCCCACGCTCTACTGGGCTCTCAAACTTGGCAGTACTAATTTCGGAATTGCCACGCAATTCACCATGTCTGTGTTCCCCCTGGACAGCGTCTTTGGTGGTGCCCAGGTGTTCGCCATAGAAGAATCCTCGGCACTAGTGCTTTCCCTAGTCCAATCAACGGACTCCCTAAATAAAAATCCTGACCAATCACTTGGCGTACTTCTCACATGGTCTGCCGCTATGCAGCAATACGTCGTCTGGGTCCCACGCATCCAGATGGACACCGCAAGTGTGCCTCGACCCCTGATATCTGCTTCGCCGCTCCTTGATACTCTCAGGATAACCAAGCTGAGTAATATCTTTGCAGAGTGGGCTGGTGAAGAGTCTGCCACTCGTGGGTACAACGAATGGCTCTCCCTGACTATCACGGTGGATAGTCAGCTACCACTAGATATCTTTTCGAAGGGCCAAGTTTTATTTGGATCCATCATCAAACGAGCCGGATGCCATTGGGGTTTAGGCGTTCAGCCACTTCCGCGACGAATGATTCGAGCGAACGCGGACAAAGATGGTGGTAGCCCATCTTCGTTGTCCCTTGATCAAGATTTATTCGGTTCGTCTCCCCTTCTTAGTATCTCGGACTATATTGATTGGAAGATCATGTAGTTTTACTATTCATTTCCTCGTGGACGGATCCTGGAGATGGCGAGGAGATGCGCACTGCAATTCGACAGCTGGAAGGGTGGTCTCGACAGGAGGCGATTGAGAGGGGACTGCTGGAGGATTTTGTCTACATGAATTACGCTTCAGGGGAGCAGGACGCCCTCATGAAGTCTGTTAGCGCAGACAGTATATCTCGCATCTTGGATGTCCAGAAGCAGTACGATCCTGGCAACATCTTTGGGACGCTTTGGTCGGGAGGGTTCAAGTTACGGGACGAGACCGTAGTTACTAACACGCGTCGAGACACCTCGGAACTGTAGGATCTATCTAGAAACCTGACAAATGGCGCCTACTCAATTTTGTGCGAAGAAGGGTACCGTAAAGACGTGAAGACACTAAAAAATTAACATGGCGGTACCTGTAATTGAGCTCGAAGGATCGCCGTTCGGCGTCGGCTAGCAACGGAACTTGCCGATGTGATGGTCAGTCCTCACATTGAGCACTATACATAACTGCTCTAGAGGCCAGTCAAGAGCTTTCCAGGGTCTCTCCGTAGGATTGTCTCCAGGGCAGGCAGTAGCGACCGATGATCTCCGAGCTTCTCAGTCAACGAGATGACACAGGTGTCATTCGCATACTCCATAAGTTCACAATACTCTCCATTGCGAGCTGTACAAATCGTTCCACTGATTCACAAGACAAATAATTGCCACCAGGGAGACTCTCAGCGCGTCATCGAAAACTAAAACGTAGGTGACGGTTCAGAAGTCCCCGCCAGAGCAGAATAAGGGACCGAGTACTTAGGTTTACCGCCGGAAATCGCGAGTATTTGCCGCAGCATCCCGCCATTCCCAAACCATTCCTCTTACTAGCAAACAAAACAAAGTGTCAATTTCTGCAATGACACGATGACTAGCTCAAATGGAGAAACGAAGGGTAGAACTGATATCACGGGAGTTCAGACATAAGAAATGAAGCGGTTGAACAATGATTAATGAACTTGAAGTACTCAGTCTGTCTAAGCATCGGGAACTGTTATGGATATCAGGTACCTGCCGACTCGGCCCATGAGTCAACACATGCCTGTACTCGGGCTTCTCGGTCTCAAAGGTGACTCGCTCGTATCTTCTCTTACTTTCTCTATTTTTCCTACAGACACCAGAATACATGTTGTAACTATAACAGTGGGAGGCTTGCAGTAGGTAAATATACTGAATTGTTCACTACTAGAGCTTGCAACGAGCTCCTTAAATACTACAGAATGTATCTAGAATATTCTACTAAAGTAACTAAAAATATCCAAGTATCGTGACAAATTACTAAGCCGAATGTTCGGGAATCTTCCGGCATAAGCTTGAAGTTGCATATTCCAACAATACAGTAGAACATTGTAGAACAATAATGACTCGAAACCTCTAGTATATAATCACAGTCTGTACTATTGTATCTCTTAATCTAATTTCACTACTCTTCAACGTCCACTTAACTGTGTGATCTAAGCATTTCTGACCGGTTACGCCTAGCGCTTGCCGTTCCGTTTGCCTTCCGACTATGCCTAGCGCTTGTTGGAAACCCTGTTAGTTACGCCTAGCACTTGCTGACGCCCTCGCTAACTACGCCTAGCGCTTGTTAGCACCCATATCAGATCCCTCTTGGTGGTTGGAACTCGGCTTTAGGACATCCTCGCTCACAACTTGGGTTTTACTCAAGTATTCATTACTTCGTGTATTACTCTAAATACTCTGATTCTTAACAGGAACAGTAACGTCCGCACCGACAGGGTGACCCCCAGGCCATATCGTAGCACCATACCAGTCGCTTTCATCCGCATCAAGCTGTTCAAACCCAGCAGAAGGAGGCCCATTCATAGTCTTCCAAGCATCTGTGGAATAGACCGCCGACGTCCCATCATCGTACGCAACCAGCATACTCGCGGCAAGGAAGACCCTATCATTGGCTTCAATGTTCGTCCCATTGACAGCGATGACGTTCATGTTCGGATTCAAGTTGGGGATCGAATAGGCTTGCATTTTACTCCAGCCTGATCCACTGCCAATGTTCTTGCCGCTAATGTAGAGAGTATACGAGTCCTATTTAGAAAGCAGAATGAGAACATGAGAAGACGTACACGGAGAGAACAACCCTGTCGCAGACAGCAGCTTTCCCGTAGGGCGAAGTGATGGTCTTTCGAAAGGGCCTGTGGCCGAGACCGTTTGCACTCCCGCTCGAGACACTCATTTATCGGGATCTAATGCACCCCGTTCATGTTCAAGACGGGAAGAAGAAGAGGTGACTTCCAAGGTGTGCTTGGAGTATGTCCCTCCTATGCTGCAGCGGTCCATGGTGTATCATTATAGCTTGGGCTAGTCCATCCACCGGGTGTATGGTCTTCCAATTAGAGTCGGTAACAATGGTTTCACTGGTGCTATCCGAATAGTCCATGAGGATGGTAGCCATAAGTCCAGCGGGTCCAACGGTGTTCTCTCCAGCAATAGCAACAACGTTGCGGCCTTCTGGATCCAAGCCAACAGTGAAGACGTAGGATGATAGGGTGTTACCATCCCAGTTAGTCCCTGATTCGACTTCTTCCATTGACGAAGATGGAATAGTGATCGTCACTAGATGTCACTGAGTACAGGCGCTTAAGAACAATTGGTGGATAGACTCACCAAGAGATGAGAATTGTCGCATACCGGACATTTCGTGCTGGAGGAAGGGATGACCTTGCGGAACGGCCGCGGCGACACCGTCCGATCCCGTCTGCTCGCCCGTCCAGATCCACGTGGAATCGGTAAAGTCGAGGACGGGCATCCAGCGATCGCACCAAGGAAATGTCTAGATAGAAATGATTGAGCTAGTAAATAGCGCATCATACAGTGCAACTGACCAGCGGCGCCAGTGGGCCCTGCGTTTACGATGCCAAAAAGGAGTTAACTCTCACTCTTAGAAAACATCTTCGATAGAACTTTGCTCGATGATGACTTTCAGCTGAATTTCGAGTTCTTTTATATCAGAGATAATTTCCAGAAACGTCCTAGACGCAACAATGGATGCATACCATCGAGCTGCTAACTTCCAAGCACGAATTGACAAGACCGACTAGAGGGTCGTTTTCTCTTTGATCGATCCTGTCACGCCATAGCACATGAGATATTAGATGCGAGTTTTGTGTCCAATACATTCGTGCCGTCAGGCTGGTGCACGCATTGAAATGGCTAGTGATGCCCAGATTCAGGAGTTTATGTTTTTCGTGATGTCGTTTTTGAGCGAATGTTCATCATAGTTAATCAGACGAGCGACTTGAAGCGAAGGAGACCTTCCAGGACCGTCATATAATCCAAAATAGTTATACGGTAAGCAGACATTGAATGGAGCATGACAGCCACCGGCTTCGCTACATGCAATTATCCTTGTGCTAGCATTAGCCAAAACAGAGCATGAAATAAATGATGCATACGAACGGTTCCCGAAGGGCATGTGCTAGGTGTGGCATCTTGCTTGGATAGGTGTTCAAGCAAGATGACTGCGTAACCATAATTCAACGACAAGAGGAAAGGCCAGATGACTATTCAAGACGCACCACGTTGGGCGCCTAGTTAAGACGAGAAATTCGGTACTACGCAGCGCTGGCTGTCTGGATGTTAGCACAATAACAGAGAAGCGGGGAAAAGATAAAAGCGTCTTGAATCAAGCAGACATACATTCAATGCGTCGCCTAGTTGTACGTTTTTCCATCTTGATTAACTCTTCATGGTACACGATAGAGAATATTCGCCGAGACAATGCGGTTTATTGGGGTGGACTTGTGACGCCGAAAAACAGAAATAGAGACTCGGAAAAGTATGAATACGCGGCCGGCGTGGAAGTCGAACGCAGAAAACAAAATAATAGCGAGCCCCGGCATCGTTACCGCCGGCAATCAGAACCCGCCGCGGCACCTCTGTCCCGCTAGATCCACCTTCCTCCTCAACCACCATGCCGTGGCCAGAGAAAGTCCTTTGTCAGTTTGAAGCCAGTCCTCCCACTCCCATCGAAAATGAACTTCACGGTGCTTACAACAAGCTTCTAAACACCCTGTTCCCGCCAGACACCGATTTCACGGTTGTGCCCCAATATTTAGAACCCAACTCGTTGAAACTTGGGACTAATTTCATCGTCATGTTTGAAGTAATCTTTCACAAAAAGCCCGTTTTTGTTCTGCAGTTGAAGAAACTATCCCACCTCTTGTACGACTCAAGGCGCCAAATAGCTGACGATCAGATTCGACAGCGCATGATAGATGTCAGAAGTGAGCAAGGAATACTCCCAGAATGATGCAGGCCTTATTTTTCTCGTTGAAACTAGGACATTGCCCTATTCCGACATTGCATGGCGTCAGTGCGATAGGGACTAGATTGTGCTTTTATCGTTTGGATCTCACTCAAGATCGCCTCCAAATTATGCCATCCGCCATTCCGGGTGACCCTCTCTTTACAATTGATACCGCGCCAGAAGAGCGCTGGAACTGCAGCGTTTTGGATTCCGAGGGAGAGGCGAAGCTCCGCGCTGTGGTCGACGAGATCAAGCAGGCATGTGCACTGGTTGAAATTTGAAGAGTCCAAAATCTGTGATTGAAAGTTCATAGGCCATCTTTGTATGGTAAATAAAAACATACTGGTACTCTTATCCGGGTACAGACGCGAGAAGCGAAGGTTAAGAACCGAACAAACCCGTTGGAAGCCAGAACAAATTAGCGCAGGCCTTTGTAAAAGTGACGTAGCCGTTAGTACATCGCCATCCAGGTACACCGTCGCACTATCCCACTAGCTATCATCCGCATCCGGCTGCTCAAAACCAGTGGGAGGAAGTGTATTCAGAGTCTTTCATGACCCGTCTGTAGAATATGTCTCCGACGACCCATCACCGTACGCGAACAATATCCTCGCACCAAGAAAAATTAAGTTGTTGGTTGCAGCGCTCGCGCCCTTTATGGCTGGGACATTTACGTCGGGATCCAAGTTCTTCACCGAATATGCTTGCATGTGCATCCAGTCGCTCCCATTCCCGAATTTATCGCCATTGACATATAAAGTATACGACTGTCCCCCTGAAGGCTGAATGGGATCATCATGGAAAGCAGACGTACGTAGAGATGACGATCTTGCCACACACACAGCAGCTTTCCCGGATGGTCTTGCCGAAAGGCCTCCGGCCGACAGGATCATCCCCACTCGAAGTGGTCTTGTTCCTTCGAATACAGTGTACCCCCGTCATGTCTAGCTACGCACCTGCATAAAATCATAACTCTCGACTCGGAGCTACAATCGTCGATCGATGGTGTATTGACAATTTAAGAAGGTACCAGGATAACAGCAACGTATTAGTGAAGATTCAAGGGTTGACAATGGTAAGTTCTACGACCAACTTCGAAAGAAGAGCAAATCTGACTGACTTCATTGTACAAAATAACCTACGCAGGCGGAACGGTTGGCGGCCCAAAATGCATGTACTTCTTTGCACCTATCCACGAACTGTCATCCAAATTCGTCGCCTCAAAACCAGTAGGAGAGGTTGCGGCCAACGTTTTCCACGAATCATCCGTATAATATGTCTCCGACATGCCATCATTGTACGCCACCAAAACACCCGCGATGAGCCCAGCAAGGGTGGGCTGGATGTTCACACTATCCACAGCGATAAGGTTTTCATCCGCATCCAGAATGGGAATGGTATACGCCTGCATGGTTTGGAAGCTGCTACCATTGCCAATGTTGTTGCCGTTGACATACAATGTGTACTCATCATTGCTGCAAAAGCTGATCAGGAAAACCAAGGACGAAGTAGAAAGGAAGACGTACGCGGTGATGACCACTTTTCCACAGACAGCAGCCTTTCCGTAAGGCGACGAGATGGTCTTACGGAATGGTCTGTGACCAAGAGGGTCCACCCCAGCCGCCGAAGTCTCGTTCGTCCTGATCCAGCTCACTCCCGCCATGTTCATGGCAGGGGGGAGCGGAGGCGTCCCCCACGGCGTGCTTGCTGTAGGTCCTTCCGACGACGCCGCCGCAATCCAAGCCGAATCATTGAAACTCGGACTCGTCCAGCCTCCGGGAGGCGTAGCCTTGATCGTCTTCTAGGTTGCATCAGTGACAATAGTCTGGGTGGTACCATCACTATAGTCAACAAGAATCGTGGCAATGAGACCGGCAGCTCCGCCTGTATTGTTCACGGCGATGGCAAAAACGTTATGGCCTTCAGGTTCCAGCCCAGCGGTATAAACGGACGAGCTTCTGTAACCATTGCCCGCCCCGATCTCTCTTCCGTTGACGACGATGGAGTACAAATCATCGCTAGGAGAGTGTCAATACCATACTCACAAATCCTAGAACAGAAGAGAACCTACCAAGAGATGATAATGGTGGCGCATACCGGACATTTGGTGCTGGATGAGGGGATGGCCTTGCGGAATGGACGTACACCTACCGGCGCGTCGTCGTGAGCCGCCCCATTCTGCTCGCCCGTCCAAATCCAAGCCGAGCCAGAAAAATCGACCGTGGGTTCGACAGCACGTGCATCCAACAAGCTAGTCGATGATACGCCAGTAGTGTCTAAAATGCGATGAGCATTGTCACCAACAGCGTCGCAGAAAGGTTCTCACCTGCACTACGAGGCAACCGAGTTCCGGTTACAACAGATAAGAAAGCAGGTAGGAGATAGACCACTACAGAGCAATTTGGTAGCTATATGAGTGCAGGTTCGAGACAGAGAGAGTAAATCTTACATTTAGAGAACATCTCGCAGGTAAGGCTTGATGATGATGATTTCTGTAATCGTCGAGCCCTTTTAAATAAATCCTATAAACGTCCTAGACTCAAAGATGAGAGCAACCATTGAACTTCCAAGTAGGACTGACAACCCCGACAGCTCCATAGATGCTGTACTGTCAGTGGTCTTCGATTGGTTCTGTGTCGTGCCATAGAAGGCGTGATGAAGGGAGAACGTCTGAGGATGGTTCTGTGATAGCGTCTAAGTCTTCTTTCTGCAAGAGTCTCTTCAGACAATATCGGAGTCGATACAGCCGCTGACTCGTTCCGACTACTACTTCAACCTGAAGATCCTATGGATAAGCGCGGGGAAAGCGGATTTCCTTGGTTTTGAATCGGGATTAATCGAGCTGTTAACATCGACCACGCTTCGAACAAATGTAGCCCGAGTTGTAAGAGTCAAACGACCGAGAAATGTCTCGACTAAATGCTAGTATCATGATGTTGTGTTGACGTGAGGCGTAAGGGAGGGAAGATCGTGATGGACACCGCCTATGGAAGAGACCCACGCCATACCGGAGGTCAACAGTCACCGCGACGATGTTAAATCGAGGGCGATGGGATTCGGATTCGTGTGTAATGAAGGAATGAAGCATGCATGCACAAAGCTCTTGTGGTCGGTGGGTCATCGTTGACGTACAGGACGTATGCATCACAGCTTTTAACCTAGATAACACATCAGCTTCGTGAGGCCGAAGAAAACGGTAGGATACGAAGTTCGGTATAGCCACAGATGAATTGATCTCTCCGAGACACTCCAGGATGTCCAGGTAGCGATCATAGTTCAAATACCCGAGAAACTAGTTCCTCGCGTCTGAAAGCCAAAAGACGGTCGTGCTTTGGTGGGACAAAAGATGTGCGTTCAGGGCGAGCCCAAGCGTCCACTCACGCCCACATTTGTGCCACGCAATAAGTCTTGTAGGCTCCTCCCGCAATCATTGACTCGACGTGTACTGAGTCTGTATGTAGATCAGAGTAGAATAAAACATCAGGGGAAAGAGCAAACGTACGTGCCTCGTCCGAATTGATCACCTCGAATCTAGAACGGGTTATGTTGCTATACTAACGATCCCCTCGGAGCTATGGACAATAAAAGCTATCCCAGTCGATAACGATCCTTAAGCTTCAGCAACACAATACACCGCCACTAGATTCTCTTCTGCCTCGTTCGCCTCCGTTGGTCGCCGCCTGCTCAACGAGATAGACCGCTGCAGTCGAAGCCGATGCCGCGTTAGCTTCTGCGCATGGAACTTTGGCTGCTTCTGGGGCGTGCTGAATAGCTATTTGAAGCACTTGGGGACGTTCGGGCAATCATTCAGGTTGGCCTTGACTTTGTTCTCTAGGATGTAAGTTGAGCTAGACGGTCAATCTCTGACCGAGTTACGCTGGTGCCAAGGCCTCGCATGAAAGATTGAATGTCACGGTCATGACAATCCGAGTTCTGTTTCGCTGGTCACCGTACGGACCATCGAGAGAGGGAATAATTTTACTTTCCACGGGAGGCTACAGTGTATTGCCTGCTTTCAAGGTGGCGTTGTTACTCTTCGGCCAAACACCAGAATACTCAGTCAGAACTTGGCAGAGATAAATTTAACTGTTGCTAACCTGTTCTCCCATCTTCGAGACACTATGGACGGCCGAGTCTCATATGTACAGAAGTACGGCCGTCAGGGAAACATATTCGAACGCAATTTACTTTTGTTTCCAATGGTGGAGCAAGAATAGTACAGACGGCGCCGCCGGTCTCAGAGAGAATGAGGTAAAGAGAGAGAGAACTGCTCTGGCAGTTCGACATTTGTGAATTCCAAGCGACGATTCTCTTGCGCGCAAGGTCAAAAGATTGCTGGCAGGGAGACTGTCACCAGTCCAGGTGCGAGGATAATCCATTCTTAAACGACAGCGGTCTAGATAGAAGTAGGTGTGCAGCTGGTCATGGTCGTTGCATTGAGAAAGGCAAAACGGTAAATGCCGAAGACACGTTCCGATTATGGATTGATCACGATCACGATCTAACGTTTCCTCATCCGCCTTAACTGACAGCGCGTCATTATGTTTATTGTGGGCACTTCAACTTAAACACCATCTATGGAGTAAACAAACTTGGCTCCCGCATAAAGGAGAAAATCATTGAAGACTGGCACCGGTGGTATGTTGTAAATACTAAGGGAACAGCATCCAACAGAAAACTGCGAAGACAACAAAATATTACAAAAGGTGATGAATATATATGTGGCATATCTGATTACGAACTTCAGAGATAAGAAGGGAAACGGTACAGCCTAAGCGAACGGCACAGCAACACTCTCCGAATCAGGATGGATGAACTCGGTCGCATTGATCCAAGCGCTATCATCCAAACCTGGTGCTTCAAAACCGTCAGGCGTAGATTCAGTCAAAGTTTTCCACGAATCATCTGTATACAACGTCTCCGACGTTCCATCATTGTACGCCAGAAGTACACCCGCAATGAGCCCTGCGAAACTGGGCTCAATGTTGTAGCTATCGACAGCGATGACAATCGGATTCACAGCAGTATCAAGCATGGGGACAGAATACGCCTGCATGGACTGCCAGCCGATGTCACTACTGCCGACAGTATCGCCATTGATATACACGGTATATGCATCGTCTCTACAAAACATCAGAGAACGAAATAGATAGTACAAGACAGAAGACTCACGCAGTAATCACGACCTTACCACACACAGCAGCTTTGCCGTACGGCAGAGTCACCGTCTTGCGGAAGGGCCTATGGCCAATGGGATCAACCCCGGATGAATCAGTCTCGTTCGTCCGGATCCAGCTCACTCCCGTCATATTCAGAGCAGGAGGGAGTGGTGGGGCGCCCCGGGAAGCGGCCTCTTCAGAAACCGCTTCAATCCATGCCGAATCATTGAAGCTAGGGCTCGTCCATCCACCGGGTGGCGCTGCTTGAAGGGTTTTCCAGGTAGAGTCGGTAACGAGACTCTCCGTGGTACCATCCGTATAATCGACGAGAATGGCAGCGATGAAGCCGGAATTTTCTCCAGTGTTGTTTACGGCGATGGCAAAGACATCAGTACCACCAGAACTCAAGCCGGCAGTGTAGACAGCAGAACTGTTAGAGCCACTGCCACTCCCAATCTCGGCTCCATTTACAATGATGGAGTACGGGTCATCACTAGTGGTACATGAACACCGAGTGCTCATTCCATGAAGGATAACTCACCTAGAAATTATGATAGTAGCACAAACTGGGGAAGTCCCGTTTGAGGAGGGAACTGTTTTACGGAATGGACGAACACCGACAGCTTGCTCTCCCGTCCAAATCCAGTTCGAGTCATCAAAATTGATAGTCGGCGCAAGGGCGCGCCTCGACAACGAATTGTTCGAAGTTAAGTTGACAACGGCATCTGTATTGATATCTGCTTAGTTGTAAGAATACCTGAACGAGGCAGGAATATCAAGAATCTCACCTGCAATGAGCGGTACCAAGCTTCCGGTAACTACAGGTAAGACAAGTGGCAAGAAGGGCGCGACTATAGTGTACGGTGAGCCTTACGTTTAGGGTACCAGTTGATGCTCACCCTTATAGAGCATCTTGGAACGGAACTGTTTAAGTTGAGAACTATTTTCGAAAGCAGCAGCACCCTATCCTTTTATACAGCTCGTAAAGGATAAATATAGTGCAAAGATCAAAGAATATCTTTGAGCTGACGGTTCCAATGCACGAAACAGCAGCTCTGGATAAACAGTCATCACCATCTTCTCGGATGAGAGTGGAGACCTACGAAGTCCGGATATCCTGAGCACTTGAGAAAATCAGGCCTATTCAAAGCTCGATGTGAATCCTAAGGTTGTTGCCCACTTCAGATCTTGTTCGTCGTTAATGTGATGTGCACGGAAGAATAAGTCGAGTGAAGCCCCCTCAAGTCATACGCATAGAAGAGAAAATTGGAAGCATATCGCGACATCATGGCAAGAAAAAAAAGCGCTTCCGTCACCCTCGTTCTGTTGAATCTTGATATTGTTGAACGGAATGTTCGACGTAGTCACATCAGTAAAAAAACATGCTGGTTCCCTTCTCCTAGCCCAGTTAGACGCTGTGATACTTCGCAGCCAATGAATGACTAGAATTACTTTGAAAGTACCAGATGCAGGCCGGCTTCGTGGCAATCGACGGAAAAAGCATTGAAGGGAGGCGCTTTCGAGCTCTACAGAATGTTCGCAGACTAGCGTCAAGACATCTTGCTTGGACCTGTCTCTTGGGCAGTGCCGGTGATTCCCCAGAATAAGCATCATAACCCATGGCCGTCCATTGCAGAGAAATAGACCTGTGACCGGTCCCCGTACATGAGCAAGCGTCTAGTCCGGCTCCTGCCCCAGCCGGCATATAATCGGCACGACCTACCGGTTCAACTCCGACGGCGGCAGCTCTTGCTTCTACTCCGCCCAACCCTTTTCATTGACGAGTCTATGTCCAAAGGCACGGGGCTTGGTTGTAGCCTCACCATGTCTGTACTCTGTAACGCAGATGGTTACTGAGCGTCGGTCTTTTAGGAATTTCTACCAAAGCTTTGGTGCTGACCAGCAAGTCATTCTCCAGATACAAACCTCCTTGTTGTTCAGACAAGTAAGACACTTATACGGTCAGTGCATGATTTTCTCGGTAATTGTTCGAGATTCTTCCTTTAGCAACCCCCAAACTTACGAAAGACGAAGAGAAAAGGGAAAACGATCTCCCTCTCCTCGAATTCATTTCGGCGTGTTCTCATGATGCAGAGGTTTCACTGTTTAGCCGCTCACCGCCAGGTACTTTGACTGTTCGATTGTCTTGTGTATCGGCATTGAACAAGACTAGCGGATACGGTCCAAGGTTCCAGCATTGTTCACTCCAAGATGCCATCGAATTGAATGTTTTATATTTTCCGGAATTACCTAAATCAAAGGAACATTTTCTATTTGATTAACGTGGAACAGACAGAATAAAAAAGTATTTATCAAGCTAGCGTCTGAGTAATTGTCATCCACGGGGGCTCGGATCTCAGAAATGGATCTCTTCAATCTTGCAGGACGTTTTGCTTTGGCCTTTGTCCGACTCTCTGCGTAGTTGCGCTTTGTTATTTGTCTTGGATTCGACCACAGATCTTGGGTCTTCATTCATGTGACCCGTCGCCAACGATATATAAAGGGATGCAGAGGACGCTTGGGACCATCTCACTTCTGACATCTCCACACCCACTACGAAACATCTGCAGAGTCATGCGTGCCTTCCCTGACATAGGACCTCGCCGCAGTACGTCTACCATGCCTTACGGACAGATGTATGAACGCAGGCTATGGGAACGCTCCAACACCAGCCGCATTTATATCTACGGGCGAAGGGACGGTGTCTATGACGGGAACTTTCCTTTCCTGCTACATCATCTTGCCATCTACAGAGTAGGTGGACAAAATCCAGTAGTAAATTTGGCCATCAACGACCTTGCATGGTCCGACCTTGGAAACGACCGCACAACGTTCCACAACACACTTATCTCCTTCCCAAATATTGGATCGCTCTTTCTACAAGACATCACCTGCAGCCACAGTGAACTCTGTACTCTTCTGGGTTCCTATTCCCACCTCGCATCTATCTCCATCCAAGGATTGACTTTTGACGACTTCCCTACGTCGTACAGCAGAATGCCTAGTAGACCGAACCCGTCAATCAATTCTCTAACACTATATCTCGACTACTCTTCGACATCCCTCCTCCGCTTTCTCACGTCTCACAGCTGCCCCCTTTCACTGTACTCGGTGAAACATCTTGAAGTTTCTGGCGTAAATGGTGCTATTCCAGGGACAGATGAACTCTTCGCCTGTCTGGTTCCTATCGTTGCCACACCGATCAAGAACACGCTGATATTTAGGAACATAGCTGTGATGAGTACGTTGATGTGCCTTTGTATTATTCTATTGCTGATACATGTTATGCTAGGCGATGTGCTCCCAAGTCTTGATATTACGCTTGTTTCTAACCTCACGTTTACTCTTGTTCTGGACCATCGGGGCCTCTATAGGCGTTCTATTAGATGGTGGGCCGCAACGCTCAGCCGTCCTAGTAGTGCACTCCGGAATGTAACAATCTGCATTGACGGCAACGCCTTTCTATCAGACGAAGACCCTGCAGATTGGCATGTTCTGGACTCTGCTTTGTGCGGAAAGGACCGCCTCTCGAGGCTGAGCTTTCAGCTTTCTGTGGGTAACACGGAAACCTGCGTAGAAATGAGCAGGGAGGTGCTTTTGCGCCTTCCTGAGGTTCATTTCCGTCACGCGAGGCGGTTGGCTTGGTTGGACGAAACCGGGACAGATCTGCGCTTGGACGAAACCCATATTTAACCATCATGATTTGTTAGATTAACCTATAGGTAGAATTTACACGAACGAAATACTACACTGGATGAATATTTAGGATACGCGGATATGTCAAGTGCGTTTGGTAGGGCGAGACAGCGCCGAAAGGCATTGTACAACACCTGCAAGCCCGGGACCCACGTCAAGGGAGCATCCGGTCAGAGAGGCGTGAGTCCGTCTCTGTCCTATCCCCCGGGGTACAATACCTTATAGTGTCACTATGTTGGCACCTCACACGGAGGCAATCACTCGCTCACGAAGGCATGTACCATGCACACTGTCCATTACAACGATGGCTTGATGAAATCGTCTAACAATAGAACGTGAGACACAGATAAAGGGACGGAGAAAGACGACGTACTCACTTTACATGAAATGTGAACATTTACAACGGTTCAATGTTGGCGCTCCATTAGAGGCAGTCACTCGCTCAGGATGCCAGTAAATTGTAACTGACGAACGACATGATTTGTCGCACTGCAGTTTATAAGCGGTCGAAGCAAGAGATGCGTGTTGACAATCCAAGGTCCAGGTATCGGAATAGAGGGGACGAAATGCCCTGATTATCAGAGACAAAGAAGCAAGGTCGGTACGGCGAACAGTCCTCGAAAGAACTGCTCTATGTACGGACAACTTCTAACCGGAATGAATTAACAGACCGGGCGCTAGAATAGGTGCGTTTGGTGGTAAGCCCGGGGCCCACGACAAGGGAGCACCTGGACAGAGGCAGCGCGCATCTGCCTCCGTCCTATCCCCCGGGAAAACCTTGGCATACACACCTTCAAGGAATAGGTTTTTTCCTCCCCATGAGACATATATCGGAAACGAATGTGGGGTCGAGATATATGGAAGGACCAATTATAATCTCTTATTGCTGGAAACGATGTCAGATAGCAGGCGAAACCAACGACGAATACATACTCAACTTTTTGCCCCGCACACATCGGCGCTTGTTAACATCGTTGCGACACCTACATCTTGGCCGTTTGTTCTTAAAACGCCGAGCAGGTATTTCTAGAAGAATGCATAAACATGAACAACGGCGGCAAACGATGGTGTGAAAAACGTACATGTTTTTGCACAGTCGTCGCTGCAAAGGAATAGTTTATATATAACATCGATAGTGAAAGCAAACAACTCACCGCTTGTTTCTTTGGGTGGGTGTATTTGAAGACATCCCATGGTCAAATACCCCACCCCCTTCTTGAAGTATGCGAACGAGTCTTAAGATCTCAAGCATTTCTGTGAAGAAATCGTCAACGAGGTGTGGAAACAGACCTCAGGAATAAGAATGACATACCATCATTTTTTTCTGGTAGAAAGCAAACCGAAGGCTACAAATGTACACCGTCACACCGTCAGGCGAAGGTAAACATGACGGGAAATAAGAACTGACGCGGAGATTTCATTCAATGCCATTGGCACTAAAAGAGAGGAGCAGCCGATGTCTCAAAGAGATCCGATTACAAACTCCTCACCGGTTCGGTCGCTTGCTAGAACGGTGACTCTCGGTACTGCGTCGCGGAAAAGGTGGATGCCGATCTAAGGCGACCATAAGCCCTATTAGTATCGAATGCACGGCAGATGTCCGGCCTGTCCAAGGAGGGGTCACCACATTCCGTCGTGTCACGAAAGGCATTGGTCATAGGGCCAAGGATGGTTGTCCGAGACAACCGCACGCGCCTACCTCGACGCTTCGACCTTGGTCACCGTCCTAGTCGGTCAACGACCTCATTGGGAAGATGGATGGGTATTGCAACCCAACACTGCGTGCCGATCCGAAGCCTGGCTAATTCTGTTGAGAATGGCATTGGTCACAAATCGCTCCGATCGCTCAACACTGGGTATGCTCGACAACGAAGGAGTACCGTGTTCCGTCGAGTGACCAGAGCGATATGACCGACAGTGACCCGGATAGTCCCTGAGCGACCGCACGTATCCCCCAGGGCCTAGAGACGTTGACCTAGGAAGGCGTTAGCGATTGAATCGAAGGAGCGGTAGAGATGAACGTACACATCTGTTGTTGTTCAATGGTAACGAGAATGACTCGGTATCCATTGAGCCACTCAAGTTTTTTGAGTCCAGTGTTCTCCTCCAAGCTGAGACACGAAGAGGAGGAATCTCAAGAAACAACCGCCTAGGTCACCCTGAGTAAATCGGCAGGCAGAAAGCAGCGACGGTCATGTCCTACCACTAGAAGAGGTGGAGAGGCAGACAACCTCGCATGGAGCTCGACATCCCACATCCTCTGGGAAGAGGTGAGGACGTCGTCTCAAGGGTAGAGTTGAGTACAATCGTTGGAAGGAAAGGAAAGATGGGAACTTAGAGAGAGCGAGCAAAGCCTTTATACCCTGAGGACCAGTCGTGGCTTGTTTGCCTCATGGTTTTCGGACCGCATCCGCAGGGATCAGTCATCCAGCACCTATCACTGTTTTTCCATCTTCAGACAAGGAAACGCGCGTTCATCATTCTAGATCCTTTACAGCACTGTGGCCTAATGGAAAGATAAGGCTGGTTGGATATTGAAACGGGCTCCGGATGCATGGGTGTATCGAGGGTGACACAGGCAGGTCCCGAGGAACAAAGGCAGAGCCCATAATGGGAGTGACGCGAGTGAAGGGCCACCGTGGTAGGCAAGAAGGAACTCCGAATTGGGCGTGCGGAGTTTGATCTGAATTAATCGCATAAGCTCTGCACGTGATCGCAGGTTCACCGGAACAGACGAGCCCCTATTTCGTTACTTCCCATTGTCCAAAATGACCAGGTAAAGCATACCGCTTTGGTGCTTGTATCTTCCAACGGAAGGACAGGCATATCCAAAATAATGAGGCGTAACCTCTCTTTCCCAACATACCTTCGTTCTCTACATTGAGGCTTGGGCAGACTTAACAGCCACTGTTAAGGCGAGTCATGGCCTGACTCCAGCCACTCGGGCTCCAGCAATTTTGCCGGTTACCATCACCAATTGTGACATCTGCTATCGATGATATGTACCGAAATCAGAACCTATCTTGTCGGCATTGTTGCATCTACCCGAATCTGGTACCCTTGGTTTTGACTGCTGGTCTGTCGGAGTTGAACTAGGCGCTGTGGAACCAGCAAGAATTACATGATGCGGATATACTTGAATCAAACTTTATCTGCACGCTTCAAATTTGAAACGTGGAATGACCGCGCGGTTGCGGAAATTTTATTGACTCGTCATTGAGCCACTCATCCAACATGTCCTCCGTATTGAAATGTTATGCAGGAGTTTAATTCGTACACCTCCTCGCGGTATATTTTCATTCCTCATGCGTCAATTATCATGAATGCGATGGAGATTCAGTGTGCTGGCCACATAATTTTTGCCCACAATTTGTCGACTTTTCAAATGCTATAAAAGAAGATATGAGGATAGCAACAACATATAATTGAAGATTCAAGGTATACTATAGTAAAATTTACGGCCAACTTCAAAAGAATAGCAAACCCGACCGAGTTCTTTGTACAAAATAACTTATGCACGCGGAACGGTCGGCGACCCATTATGCATCCACTCCTTCGCACCAATCCACGAGCTATCATCCAGATTCGTCGCCTCAAAACCAGCAGGAGAGGTTGCGGCCAACGTTTTCCACGAATCGTCCGTATAATATGTCTCCGACGTACCATCGTTGTACGCCACTAAAACACCCGCGATGAGCCCAGCAACGGTGGGCTGGGTGTTCACACTATCCACAGCGATAAGGTTTTCATCCGCATTCAGAATGGGAATGGAATACGCCTGCATGGCTTGCCAGTTGCTACCATTGCCAATGTTGTTGCCGTTGACATACAGTGCGTACTCATCATCGCTGTAAAAGGTGATCAGGAAAACCAAGGACGAAGTAGAAAAGGAAGACGTACGCGGTGATGACCACTTTTCCACAGACAGCAGCTTTTCCATAAGGCGACGAGATGGTCTTACGGAATGGTCTGTGACCAAGAGGGTCCACCCCAGCCGCCGAAGTCTCGTTCGTCCTGATCCAGCTGACTCCCGTCATATTCATGGCAGGGGGAAGTGTAGAAGGTATGTTTTCCGTAGGTCCTCCGTACGACGCGGCAATCCAAGTCGAATCGTTGAAACTCGGACTCGTCCAGCCTCCGGGAGGCGTAGCTTTGATTGTCTTCCAGGTTGCATCAGTGACAATAGTCTGGGTGGTACCATCACTATAGTCAACAAGGATCGTGGCAATGAGACCAGCAGCTCCGCCTGTATTGTTCACGGCAATGGCAAAGACGTTATGGCCTTCAGGTTCCAGCCCAGCGGTGTAAACGGCCGAGTTTCTGTAACCATTGCCCGCCCCGATCTGGTTTCCGTTGACAACGATGGAGTACAGATCATCGCTACGAGAACCTCAGCCTTTGTTCAAACACCAGGAGGCAGAGAAAACCTACCAGGAGATAATAATAGTAGCGCATACCGGACATTTTGTGTTGGAAGAGGGGATCGCTTTACGGAATGGACGTACACCTACAGGCGCGGAATTCCCATTCTGCTCGCCTGTCCAAATCCAAGTCGAGCCAGAAAAGTCGAGCGTGGGCGCGACTGCGCGCGCGTCTACCGAGCGATGCAGCAAGGCGTCGAGAGAGGCACCTGCGTTGATATCTGCAGACACATCGGCGGCAATTTTCGCAGAAGCATCTGCGAGAACATCAAGGTTGACTGCAGTAGGTGCAGCTTGTAGGTCAACAGATCGCAGAAGCGTGTTGGCAGACACGCCGACAGCAGCACCTACAGATGCGTCGGCGACAATGCCTACAGAAGCATCTGGAGTTTTGTCAGACAAGAAACAGAGCAGTCAGAAAGTAGTATCCGACCTGCTATGGGCGGTAAGATACTTCCAACCGCAACGGATAGATATGCGGGCAAGAGTAGCACAACTAGGGACCATGAGTGAGCTTGCTTGCTCTGAGATATGAGTGAATACATGCCCACCTTTAGGGAACATCGTAGAACTGAGCTCGATGGTTTGTTTGAGTCGAAGTCGAAGTCTTTTATGCTGAAAAAAGAGTCCAGAAATTACAAAATGAACATATCACATTGGTGCTTGACAGTCGACACGAAAAATCAACGGTTCGTAAGACAAGACGTCTTCAATTGACCTTGTCATATTCCCCGGGCCTCGCAGGTATCAAAAAGGCGAGGCGCGCTTCACGATTCCTTCGCCAACTTTTGATCCATACTAAATAGAAGTGTGATCATCCAGAATTCTAATGGGCCGTGTAGAAGCATGTATTAACTCACAGCTTTCTCGACGACCACGTCTATACCAATGAAGGAACAATTCTGAGATCATAAATTTCCGAAGACGTGTCTTAGTCAACCATTATGAACCCACATTTTTAGGGTTGCAAAAACACCAGCAGATATGTCATGCATGACTCGTCCTCCAAGAAGATTAGCGTGGCGGATCAGTGGTAGAGCAGGACGATGCGATGACCATGGTGAGTTTCATGTAAGCACGGAACAATAACGCGCGACAGTCTATCAAAATATGATGTCAGTGAACTGAAAGCACCGATGACTAATAAGATCACCTTCCTTCAAAGCGGGACATGTGAATTGCACACTAATATCATTTATTCTGTCTCTCCAGCCGTATTCTGAGGAGATATGGCGAGACTTTTGACACTTTGGGTATTAAAGTAAGTGACGTCCTTCTATTTTCTCAGCGCCTAAGGGATAGTTCAGACATCAGCGAGTAGAAGCTGTGAAAAAAATGATACGTACGAAATGGTTCTTACCGCGACGCAGAACTTCAATCAGCAGGCGCTGCAGTCTAGTTCCCAGTGGAATCCGGAGCAAATATTATCCAGAAGCTTATGGAATCTTGAAGTCATATGCTAGTCGGCCAACAAACATCGCACCGTCAAAGGGAGATGATGTAGATCTGAAGCGACGGTCAGAAGAGGGGGCTGCCGGATCACCGGTCCGATCCGCAGCCACGTTTCTTCATAGATCTTTTCTTTTGAATTGCGAATTCTCTTACTTCCCCCGCAGAAAGTTACTGGAGAGTCGGCCTTCCGATGCTTCATAGATATCCTTGCCAAAACTTCGAAAGTCATCCCAAGCTCAAGACTACGTATGGGCCATACATTCCGGGCATGTTTCATCAACGAGTACGTTCCTCGTTTTCCCAGGCTTCATTTTGGACCACTATTGACTGCTCTGTATTAGGATATCGGACTCCCCCTCTTTTCCCTGTACTACTGCCTAACAGATAACTCGAGAGGAAACTTCACTCCTTGAAGTAGACGTGGTGCTGCTGCTGGAATCTGGTGACCCTTTGTCATCATCCGGAAAGGCACCAAGGATTCCACGGTCCTCTACATCTCATATAAGGTGTACTTACGTTGGAAGAAGGTGACGGCTCAGTATTTTCTATTCCCTTGGCTAACTCTAAACATGGTAGCGTCCAGAAGATGTTTTGTCATACGTTGACTCGGTCTGAACTCGGACTCACGCGCGTATCATAATCATCCTTTCTGGCCACACACACCGATATAGACGTGGAGTTGGACTGGGAAAGGTCCGCCAGACTCAGATCACAAGTCATTCTATAGCAGAGCAATAAAGCATAGCTACAACTCGCCCTAACTTCCATCTCGGACTGGATGTCTTTGGTGTACGAGCTTTCACTGATAGTCAGAGGTGATGTTTACTATTCTATCAGGCAAAGGCTAGTGAGACGACATTTTCAGTTATCTGTACGTGTGCCATTATGGAGATACTACAACGGTCACGCGTCAAGTCGTAGAATTATGGTTATTGGATCGCACTCCTACTCTATCGAAAGATCATTGGTGTGCAAATGCCTGACGCGGATCCATGATCATTGCGCTAGTGAGAGTCAAATAAGCGTCGTTCCCATCTCCAGGCCGTTGCTGAGGGCTGAAGTGAGGGCACATCTATGTTGGCTTCATCATCCACAGAATGCAGCGCCACAAAAGGCATGGTGACTTTGTTCCATCCCTGGAACGTCATTGTTTTGCCCTCCTTGTCATCCGTGGTAACCTTTCCTCCCTCACATATATAAGAAGGGTCCGCTACGAATCTTTAGCTCGCACTATCTCCCACTGGATACTGTCAGGACCACTTTATATGCCACTAACTACTTGGGTGAATCGCAATTTCTTCATTTTTACTACTGCATCGTGCTTGCCGTTTCCGGAAACATGCCACCGCAAAACAGTTACAGCTACTTTGGTCCTTTTCTGGGCCACGAACCTTCGCTTAGGCAGCTGTCTCGCAACAGGACTCTGATTAGTACCCCGATCGATGTTATCTGTATCGACGGGACGGGAAGCGCGCAATACGATCAATTCTTCTCTGCTCTACTTCGTCTTCTAGCCAGTGAGCGCGTCAATGGATGCAATCTCGTCAAGAGTATGAGTATTATTGCCCTTAACTGGTCGTGTCTTGTAGACCGTTTCAATTGTCATGTTGCCCTCAGGTCGTTCCCAGATATCAACAACCTCCGTATATCAAATATGCAATGCAATGTAGACAAGTTGCGGTTGCTTATCCTTTCATTCCCTCATCTCACTTCCCTGGACCTGGAAGGCGTCACCTTCGACCACCAAGGGGCGCCGACTCGGCCGGATGGTCGTGAGGAGCAATACTCAAACATTAATCGGCTGGCTATCACTCTCGACGCCGGTGCCGTCTCGGTTCTGGACCTTTTCTTGCGGCCATCTTTTCTCCGTGCCCGTCGACTGCGGTATCTTGAAATTAAAGGGTCGAGCAGAATTCCAGGGACGATGGTCATTATGCACCGCATCTGTGTCCTTTTGCAGGTAATATCGAGTCTAACAGTTATATCAGCTTTGGTATGTCACTGAATCTTTTTTTCGGTCATCCGGTGACTTGCCTTCTCTCAGGCAACTGAGAACCTCCCTTCGACATCGCGGGGTCATGGTCTTCCTAATGTCTGCGAATATTACGCTCCATCGACAACAATTTGCAGCTTTTAAGCGAGTACCAATTAATCGTTACGTTCGCACTGCCGGTTGTTTTTTATTATAGTGCAATAACTTGTAATCAACTTTTGCATGTACAAAAAGCTGTTATGCTCTTAAGAGACGTCGGAGGTCGTGCTAGTAAGTATTCATTCGACGCATGTACGTGGTAGGTGCGAATATCATAGATATATTGTTGTCGTACCAACAACTATCATGTTTCAATATTAAGGTGAGCGCCGCTTCGTGGTTTGTTACCCACTGAGCATCCATGGCATTGTAACCTTTTTGTCCAAGTCATCCAAGAGTTTGAAGACAGATCGGTACAGAGCCCGAGTCTTAGGAAGACAATGCACGCACAGCCAGTACATAATTGGCCCATAATTATACCCCTCGGAAGGAAGCTCCCAGAGTGGCCTAACCCTGAAGACGAGCCGATGCAGATTTATATCGCGACGGCACAAAACCTGGTCGAATGCAGCCCAAATATCCCGGTTCCAATCGGGAGTGGAACCACTGGACAAGGAATCCATGTCGATTTCGAGTTCAATCAACACCGCGATGAGTCGATTAAGGGTCGGGATAAAGTTGATATTGGATGTCCACCATGCGACAGCAGCATTTGTCTCTGCAGAATTGTCGGACAAGCGGATGGTAATACTAACGGATTTCACATTGCCGAGGTTCAACGGATAAGATGATTCTGGAAACGTCGCATTAGTGCGGGTGACTTATCCAAAGTATTCCGAGAGGCATACCTATCTTAAAATGTCCACAGCTGAAGTCGTCGAGTGGGAACTCCAAAAGGCTCAAGAAAGCACGAATCCTACGAACCATCGCATCATCACACACAACACCTGCCTTTCCCCCGCGGATTTCGAGCCTGTCTAGTGCACGCAAAGAGGCAGGGGAATCACAACCAGCGAACAGGTCCAGAATGGTGAATTCGCCCTCATTGAAAGTCACAGAGAAGCGCGACAGCTCCGGTCCTTGCAGGTTACTTTGAAGTTCCCCGACAGATAAATCGGACATTCCCCGAGGAACGTGAATCACCTCGACATCATACTCCTCGATTTGATTATCCTCGAAGACGAGTCGTGTGAGCGTGGGCATGGAGGAAACGAGGCTTTTGATGTCGTATTTGGTGCACTTGATCGATGTCAAGCCTAAGATGCTGATATGGGGAAATGATGAGAGTGTGGAGCGGAATGATGCGCGATTTGCAACGTTAAACCAGTCTAGGCCTGTGAGCTCCATGGAATTTATTGGAACTTGATCGTCTTTGAGTAGCTCTAGGAGTGGCAGGAAGTGCTGGTCATATCCCAGGATCAACGAGCTATCATCGTTGATATCCAGCTCTTGGACGGAATCATCGGTGGTGGGGCAGGCTGCATTTGCAAGAATATCAAGAGCATGGCAGATCGATGGAGAGTGCAAGATGTAATCATAGAGGTATTGACACGAATACTTTTGCTCCTTGCCAAATTGCAGGAAATCTTGTAATGTCAGTCGCGCCATGAACGTGAGGAACTGGAATAATATAAGCAAAGTGCCGGTATAACTTCAATAAATGCACCTACCAGAGATCGGCGTACTTCAGAGATAAGTGGCAAGGGTATCCGAGCGGCGGCTTCACATCGATAAGTTATAACAAATCCTTTGATCTTCAAAGAGAGCACCTGACATTGTACCAGAACACGATGTTCATTCCGTAAGTAGCCGACGCACAGCTAGCTAAAATAGCTCAACGATAAGAATCGTAGAAAAATGCATCAAAGTAGATCAAAGTTCTGAGGTACAAATCGTGCAGCGCCCGGCAACTCGCTATCCTAGAGGCCCACTGTGAAAATCACGTCGACTTCAAACCTAGAGTTATAACTCACTTGTCAAGTTTTACGGTCCGAAAGAGCAAGTCATCGCCACAATTCGGGGACTGGTTGATGTACCCTTGCGGCCTCAACAAATTTGGCAGTTTACGGTTAACCACGGTCTGTCCTGTGCTTTTTATTTCGCAGGTGTATGTCCACACGATGCACTGTCGGCGTTCACGAAACAATCGGTTGACAGTTAGAACTTCCAACGGATAACGCCCGTCTCATTAATGAACACCTCTAATTGACAGGTCAGAAATTATCAATAAATCCCTCTGCTCTGCCAGGACATGCGATAGTGCGGTGTCCGGTTACCGGTGTCTTGAACATTCCGAAGGCGGGTTGCTCCTTTTGGTACGCATTGGGCTGATTCGGTGTGCTGTGGTGCGCCGATGTTTGGTAGCTTTCGGGTGAATGGGATTTTCTTTGTACTAGCTGCTCGGGTTCAAAATGGCTCAAGAATGCATAGTATACTATACTGCAATGCTAATACAACAACATGGGTAGCGTATGGGAAATCAGGAGGAAAATTTTTGAGAAAAAAGAAACATGAAGTATGGGAGAGCGGCGACAGCGGCATTAGGAGGGAAATAGCCAGCGCCGTTTGCTCCAGCACCCTCGGAAATGGGTTGGGGCATAGAAATAACGGTGCTGAACGGGATAGTTGTCAGGCAAGAGTGGGTGTTTTCTGGCAGGGGGAGAAATGTCAACGACGATGGTGCCAGCATCAAGAAAATGGCCAGAACCATTATTTGATAATATTTCCACCACCTTATAAAGCTGGGGTGTACTGAATACGATGGCAAGAGGGAGAATCGTGAATTGAAGAGACATTGGTAGAGTGAAAATGGTGTGGACATTGCACGAGACAGCGAGCTCGTGGGACAAAATGCCTTTGATCGCTATCCGAATGTTCGGTCCGACATTTCCGAGTCCTATTCCTCAGCACCACGACGCTCCTGCACTTGTTCCTGACCTCTACATCCTAGGAAAACTATTTGCTATGGTTTATTAGATGTTTAAATTATGTCACGATTTTTTACGCATCAAATAGAACGTGTATACGTCCAATATTGGCAGATTACCACCTTTTCGTCTGACCTGAACTCGTCTTTAGGTTACTATCCCTTCACGTTTGTGCCAGTAGTGTCTAAAAAAATCCCCAATATATATTATCGGACTATAATATGATACACTATATATTTCCGGATGATCCGAGGCCTCTGTAAGTGTTTTAATGAGTATTGGTTAGATGAATTTCAACATCCGCAGAGTCATTCGAAAGTGCAGTGAACCATAGTTCAACGACATACATTGCTTTAAGGGCCGTGTATTGCTACTTTGGAAATTGCTTCAGCAAAGACAAAATGTTATATGCAGTACAAAAAATACCTTTTCGCCAACCCCTCGCACCTCTGCAGACTTCGTTCAAGTAGCTGTTAAATACTCTCGCTGCATATCTACGGCCCTTGATCTGAAACTCGGTATTCACAGCTATAAATTGATATATATATCATGTAATCAGTATCCTTTTAAGAGTAGAGATGAAGGCCGATGATTTTCGGAGTCTTGAAGAAACACCTTGAGAGCAATATTCAAGTTCAGTATATGTTTTCGTCACCGTGCAGCCTCCTGAAAGCTTCGATCAGTGGCTGTGATGTCAGGCACGTAACCCGTTCCTTACGTCGTCGTCCAACACCCTCATAGCAGCCTCTCTAAGCTCCTGCTCTCAGCACCGAGACAAGTTACAACCAGTACATTCATTTCATTCTCTAATCTTGCTGTCTTTTCAAGCTCACCCATACCACAGACCCCACCAGGCCAAGGAGGTGTTTCTGCAACAACAACCCCGACTGCAGCTGGCATAGTATCTATTCCCTTATTTTTATGATTTATACGATAGCACTGTCCGAGTCCCGATTCTTTATCTGACCCCTCCATCGTCACAAATAACGACCTGCTACCATATTCGGATCGTCCCGTGGTTCCTGAACCTATCAGAAACAACCATCTTATCTCTTGTTCGGTCCAAGATATAATCAGCATTGAGGTGGGAACAAGCACCCTATTTTAGAAGCCGCCCACACCCGCCTGTTCATCGCCGAACATGGCCGCTTTGCGAGCCCTGGGACATGAGAGGGTTTTATTAATAAAAACAACACCTCTCGTGTCAGGACTTTATTAATGATTTGGGCCTTATGGCCTGGAACTTCATATCTCTGATGGACGAGACCGGACCTGCCAACAATTTATTTGGGTCAGGCTTCGGGGGTAAGACCAAGGTAAGACCCATCTTTATGTCCCAAGAGGTTCAGTCGTTGAAAGTCCTGACAAGATTTTGGATTTCGAGGTCCAATCTTGGGTCTAGTCCGGACAAAATGACCTCCCCATGCTGCGACCTCCGAGTCGGATCTGAAATCCGGTAGTCTCCCTTAGGCAGACTCTTAATCTCTTGACAGGGAAATCCGGACACCATGGGACAATACCTCGGGGTTACATCGGTTTTCCGTCCATTACACTAGGTGTTTTCACCCGAATTTGGAAGAAAAAGGAAAGAGAAAAGAAAAATCCGGAAAGCTCTCGCCCCTTCATCATTATGCTAAAGCTATTACTATTTTGTAGATGTAACCGTTCCGTGTTATTTTGTCCGCGCTGCGCGCGCCTGACATTGTGTCAATTTCTCATGATCTTAAGGGTTCGAAACAAGTGTCGAGTATGCAAGTTATACCAAATTGCTGAAAATACAGCACCAGTAAGTCATGTTCTGATGTATACATATGATGTAAGTAGCTTGTGCGCTCAAAAAGAGTATCAGGAAACACAAGAAAGGAAAACCAAAAAAAGGAGAAAAGTAGGTGCAAAATATTCATTGTACATGCTTGACAGCTTGTCGACAACAGGTCGAAAAATTGTGAATCCTGCAGTATAAATGTATGATGTATCAGAGAATAGTCGTAGGAGCAAATGAGCCGTGAGGAATCGGTGCAAAGACAAAAAGAAAGGGGTGGCAGGTAAGTCCGCTGACAAAGCAGGATAGGTTACACGAAGTCCGGACAACTTGAAGTGGCAGTGCTAATAGGCACCAATAGGATGAGATCGCGTTTTCGTAGTCTTAGACCGGCGAAGTAGAGGTTCTGACGATTTTTGACGATTTTATCGATGTTAGTTCGAAAGTCCGGACAAATTCGGGAATGGGACAAATTTTTCAAAAAGGCAAATTTTCATACTGAACCTCTGTAGTCACCCCTAGGCAGGCTCTCTGTGTAGTACGGACTCTGGTCAGTTTTCTTCTCAGGGACATCGACCAGAATAAATATCTTCCTCCTCCTCAAATCAAAGTGGGTCCTTTCGGGGTTCGACGGCGATAATCGGCTTCGCTCGGCGATGATCACGTGCTGAACGCGATCGGCAACGTCCGCACCAAGGTTCGGCAGCACCTAAGCACTTGAAGGACTGGCCGGCTCTACTTACAATGCTCATGAAGAAACATTTCCGGTCCGATATGCCCCAAAAGTTATCCGAATGACCTACTGCCGGGTGTGATCTGATGACGTCAGGTATCACGGGCCAATTCTAAAATTGAACAAATTACCCTGCTTACTGACCGTGTCTCTCTTGCCTTTACCATCATGAACATCTGCCAGCCGAAGACCAACCGTGACTACACTTCTATCTCAGACCATGGCCTGTAGGATTTCTTGTTTCTCTTTGGCCTAAGTTTGATTTAACGAAAATGATATGTTGAACTCAGAATCGGGAACTTGCATACTGCCGCGTTAATTAGCATCGACGGCTCAGGTAAGCCCTGAATGGAGCCCCCTGAATGCATTTCTAACGGCGCTATGCAGTTGAGAGTTATTGCGTGCCAAACTTTGACTCTCCATCCGTCTTTGCGCGGATTCTAGACAAGGATAAAGGAGGTCATTTCTCGATTACGCCGAAAGTTCCGTTTACCACCAAGCAGAATTACCTTCCGAGTTCGAATGTAGGAGTTAGCGTGAGATTTTTATCCCGTTTTGCTGACTACCTCAACTAGGTTCTCCAAACCAAGTTCATGAATGAGCAAGGTGTTGTCAGCGTCACAGGTTTGACCTTCGTATCTGAGACCTATCCATCATTGACACACTTTCAAGATTTCCTTCCCCGTCAAAAGACCTCTGAAAGTGTTTCAACGACTACAACGCAACCCTTACTCCACTGGCTTATCAGACGCGTCGAGGTGAGGATATTCTCAGTATCCTCCGGGATGGATTTCTAAAGGCAGGTCTAGGTGGTCAGAGGAACGATCCCTCTGAGCATGCAATGTGCACCGGCATTTGATTATGCTCGTGCGGAACATACCACGACTATTCATGATGATCCCTCTAGCGCCGATCTTCAGAGAAAGGCAACATTTGTGTCGAAGGATTGTGCTTTAGACCTGAGGTATGTCGTTGATAGCACCATGGTATGTAACCACAGCGGCTCCTCCAAATTTGTGTTTACCACTCACTACCTAGGATAATGTTGCCTGCCCATCGGTCGAACTTCACCCTCTTGATTTATCGGACAAGGGGCATAAAGGTCTTGGAGTATACGCAGACTTATCGCTTGACGAGGGTCAATGCGTATGGTTCATCCTTCGTATCCCACCAGCTACAATCGCTACGGGAGGTGAGGGTCTGGGAAATAAATGTCTGCCTACTACAGCAGCTAACGATCCTTCCTTGACAAAAGTAAGACATAATTATATGCTTGAATTTGTTCTTAATACAGTCTTTTGAAGGAGCTTATGCACGGCCTGCTCCATGTGAGTCGTATATATAAGTCCAAGCTTGCGCTAACAAACCACTCAAGAACACAATTAAATACTGGATTGATTGGATTCGGCACTCTTCTTACAGTGGTTCATGGAAAGAAGCAGTACATAGAAGCGCTTTAGCATTGAAGCTTCTCATTTTTGAGCCAACTGGTATTCTATTTTGGCGTCACTTTCGTTGCTTGATTAACGTGCTCGTTCCGTAGGCGCCGTCGTAGCTAGCCCTACCTTCAGTCTGCCTGAGTACATTGGAGGCACCAGGAACTGGTAAGAGGTCACACTGGTATAGATACACGCTCTTACCTGACCGAGTTGTAGGGATTACCGGTATGTTCCCCCGCTGTTTTGTGGCTATCACATGCTCATGAGATAGTGCGTCGTGGATTCGGGACTCGTCATTTACCCTGTATGCACTCATACGGCTGGGATTCACTCATGAAGCAAACGGTACGACCATGCTGGGTGTCTTGGGATTTACGAACCGAATCTGACGACACAATCAGCTTACATGGAATTCATATTCGAACGTCTCCGGCACAAGAATCCCGATGGTAGCTTGCAGATAATGTACACGATCCACGGTCAGTCAGACTATCGGGGATATCTAAAAATAGTCACTGACGTCACACAAAGGTGGCAAAGACCTCGAAGAAATCGAACTGAACCATCTTGATGGACACAAAGGTTCCAAGCCCGTACGAATTGGCAATGGCGCTGCAGATCATCTGCAATTGGTAAGATGGTTGCATTCACTTATTGTCAGGTACTCTAATCTAATCTATAGGACATCTACGGCGAACTGTGAGTTTCCTTCATCGGAATCAAGTGCTGCCTAATTACCAGCGTATCAGAATGGATTGTATCTATCTTGGTCAGAAGGTATTTGGGTTTTCTCATTGATGCCGTCCTTTTCCCCTTATCTGTCTTTATCAAGTTTGGTCGACCTTTGGTACGTGGCCAAATTGAAGTTCCTACAGTTTGACCAGAACTTCTCATACAGGGTTACGACGACTGGTGAATAACATTCTGCATTTCTGCGAAATTGATTTACCTAATTGGCGCTGATCTTAGGGTCCTTGTACGCGAACTGTGGGTCTAGTATTCCTTTCATAACAGATCAGATCCTGATTCCGTTGTCGCAGTGTCGATTGTAAGGTCAACAATTGAGTTCGCTTGCTTCCTGACCCTTTAGCAGATGTCGTCGCAAACTTGAAGAACCCCGATCTGTCCGAGCCCTTTCATGTTATACCATAAGTCCTAGTACTCATAATCCCGCTCTCTAGGTCCATCTGGTTCGCGCCATCTTTCAACGTCAGTTCTTCTAATATCCCCCGATCATTTAGGGAAGTAAGAAACAAGAAGCGTCATTTCACAGTATGTATCCTTATAACGCTTTGCCTATCTCTGAAACTCAGTTTGTATGATACCAGTATTCGAAGGTGTGTTGAGTTCCTCGTTGTCAGTGAACCAGTAAACGGCTTACATCGTTAATTTGAGATAATGCTATGGTAAGTTTCAGCGATGCGCCGACCAAGTACTGAATGAATTTTTCCATTTACTTACTATCCATCTAGGGTGGCCATCGATCGAGGTACGCCTCGCCCCTCTTTCATTTTACTATGCCTTCGGGAAGAGTGAAACCATGCGTCCGACGTGCCCAAGCGGTACCGTGCCGTGGAATGAAGTTGATAATAAAGATGTGTCCGCGGATGCGTTCTAGTTTTCTGTTACGTACACAAGGAGAACTGACTAAATCATCGTTGTCAGGCTTGCGGCTTGCCGATAAGCGCTCGCTTCCATGCCCTCAGCGCTACAAGTGGCTAGAGGCTCGGGACTTTTTGTACGAAGAAATCATGCAAAAGGCTTGGAACCCGGAAAAGCAGCACTTTGGACAAAGCTATGAGGAGACTCATGTCTTGGACTCTGCGCTACTCATTATGCCTCTCGTCTTCTTCCTGCAAGGGGTGAGTCCACCTCAAGAGATCATCAGGTACAACAGGCGCTAAAGTACTGTCCAATATAGTCGGACCCCCGATTTGTCAGTACATTGAAACAGATATTGAAAACGCGAGAGAGGGGTGGTTTGACATCAAATGTAGGTCCTTGAGGTTGCGGACGGAACGCGTGGGTCTGATGTCTCCCGCTATCAGAACCTCATCTTTCGTTATGACGTACATAAATCCGATGACGGTGTCGGTGGGGAGGAAGGAACGTTTTGTTTGTGTACGCTCTGGTATGCTTTACAGACAATTTTTGGGAGATGGGACTGACGTGTATACAGGGGCGTTGAAGCTTTAACCCGTGTTGGGCAGTACGATCGGACTATGCTTCCTAAGGCTGTTACAATGTTCGAGGTATGCTTCGGCTATTACCTAAATATTCCCTGAAACGTGAACCTTGGTTAGGATTTCCTCCAATATCTTAACCATGTTGGTCTTTGCACCGAGGAAGTATCTGAGGCAGGGGAAGGGTGAGTCTTAGCGCTGCATTGTCATGGAAATAATGAACTAATTTTCTTAGACTGGGGAATGCTGTACAAGGATTTACGTGAGCGGGATTTCCTGACATGTATCGTACTAGCACTAACTCTTTTTTGACTGGTAGCCACGTTACTCTGATATCCGCAGCGTATAATCTTTCTAGGACGCTTGCGAAGTCTAAGCCGTGAACGGAAGTGCGTTGCAGTATAATTATTCTAAAAGCGAGAATTAACAAGATATATACTTTATAGCGAACTCGAGAGTAGATTGTAAGTAAAATAAGTCTAAGAAGCTACAATTAAGTAGGGAGGTTGTATCATATACGAAAGCATGAAAGAGAGAGCCCATTAGTCGATGGTGCGTTCAGACTGCAACAATACCGTTGCTACTATACAAATCTCAAGCAAACCGACTTGAATGGCTTGGGCAGTTAACTCGAGAGTCACCGTCCCGTCTCCTCGCAAGATTTTTGCAATCGGTGAAGGGGGCGTAGATCCATAAGTTGCCGTGAAAAGCTAAGTCCGAGAAATTAGTTCCATTGAGAAAGACAGATGATAGTCACTCACACAGATGGTATTCTCATATGGCACCCACGAATACCATTTGCCTCGGGCAAACATGGCGCGCTGACTGAGGCATTTATCAGCAATGTGATGGCCAACAATAGCGAAGGCTTACGTCTTGTCTGCGCTTAACGGTAACCAGGATGCGACGTTCTGCCTTTCCAGGAGCTCCCGTATCTCTATGACAGGGTGACTCTGCCATTCTATGATCGCGAAATTGTGTCCTTGGTGATTTTGAAAGAGGGTTTTGCCTTTGGAAGGCTTATCATTGGAGACACGAAAGTACGGTTTGTCGTTAGGTCCAGTGATAGTACTGCTGAGAATTGTAGATCTATAGGAGAAGACGAATTTGTAGGAGGATTGCTGAGTGGAAGGTGAAGAGAACGGAAGAGCCCCATAGATAGAGGCCTGAGGAGGGTTGGTGGGGGACCAAGCGGTATTATTGATAGAGTCTGCTTTGTCGGGATTAAACCATCCTCCTTGAGCGTAGGGGTTGTTGGTGTGCATGGCGTGAATCGAAAGAAGGGTGAGCAGAGTAGGATAGGTGGGCTGTTTGTTTAATTTACTCTTGCGGTTTGCTTTAAATTTATTTGTTACTCTCACAAGTCCAGCTCGTCACTGATGGCTGTACGGGCGCGCTGCCAAGTTACTCACAGAGGCCCGAAAGGTATTGAAACAAGGATTCGAAGTGTTGTTAACAACTTAGTGCATAGCTACAATGCAAGGGCCTCCGCGAGAGAGTCTCCAAAAATATGCGACCGGCGTGACGTTTCAACATGGGCGATCCCGGTATCATTCGTTGTATCATCAATGATTTGCGCCTGAGGAACATATCAATTATCAGGAGAGACCATGTGGCAGCCACGCGCGCGCAGGAAAGCGAGATTCGATGGTATCATTATCCGTATAACAGTTTGGTGCAAGGAAAGTTCCGGTTCCGAGAGCTTTCCGTTTCCGAGAGTTTTCCTTGAATCCAGTATTCAGAGACTTGCGTGAAGCCCAGAGCTGACTGATTTGAGTGAGGCACGCAATCACTCAGACACAGCCTAGAAGAGATTTTTAGGGTAGAAACCACAGAAACTGAGGTAGATCTCCTAGTACACTAGCGGCACGCTCAGGTCGTAGGTGACCAGAATCCGACCTCCGAGGAGTTGTCGCATCAGTTGTAACCAAGAAGGAAAGAAACCGAAAGATCAACGTATCATCAAGACCGACTAGGAACTTCCCCTTCAAACGTCCGCATCAGATCCGCGTGTGTCCGTCGCTCAACAATGAAACTCAGGTCGAACTTATCATGAAGAGTGACTTGAAAATTTCTTCAGAGACACAACGACCGACCACTTGCCAACGAAACTCAGACATATACATGTATTGAAGTTTCGCTGATGACAGATGAAACTGGTTGCCCTACAGAAAGGTATTTTTTTAGAAAGTGTCCGAAGCTTGTTAAATAATCCCTGCAGGGGAGTGTTGGGCGAAGAGGTAAGAGCAAAGAGCGGTAATCATCGTGGACGCCGGATAATCGTCGTACGTTCTGGTCGCACGTGTTGATGCGATCAGAACAATTTTCGGAAGCTTTTCTGCTTTCTTTTTCTCAATACGCCTCCAAACGCGCTGCCACGTCTCGTATTGTCACTAGAACAGATGGAAGACGTATATGATCCCACGTTGGAGCTTGTGAAAGCCATTGTATGTTGTGCCATTCTTTTTCTCGAAGAATAAAATAATCAATCTAAATCCAGAACAACATGCATATTATGGATCCAGACACAGTCGGTGATTCAAGTAATGCCAATGTGAGTATGTTAGGCGCGCAGCGGGCCAATCTTTTACAGACGCTTCATTCATCCAGGGTCCAAATGTATTATCTTGTTTCGCGCCTTACTTTAGCGCGCCTTTGTCGGGTTGGGTGGCGCCGCCAACACCGTCCGATGGGTATAATGGGCATATTTTGAAGGACTTCAATGAGGAAACCTCCACTGCTGAAAATATCCACCAATACTGTTCTCGTTGGCCACCCAATCGGACGCCCGTGACGTACTGTAACTGGATCTCAATTAATCGCGACACCGTCCCTAAAGCCGGTCAGGAGAACCAGGTTGATGCGCTCAAGTCCTCGTTCCAAGCCTTGTTGGCACGAGGAAACGAATTCATCACGGTTGACTCCCTTGATCAGATTGCCTGCGAGAGCAACGTCGTATCCGGGAAGTGGCTCATATTTTCCGATTCGAGAGGGTTAGCCGAGTTTTGGGAGGACATTGTCCGGTTGGTCTGTTCAGTCCGCCGAAAGGGATGCGCCAAGGTATCCCCGAACAAGGGTCACGACCGCTATGTCATCTGCATCTACGCCGACGATTACACGGATTTGGAGGATGTAAACGCTTTACGTGACGGGCTGCGGAGGATTGGCGTTACATGGAAGATTGGTTTCAAGATGGATGCCTACACCCACCTTGGTATCTACGGAAAGAATGCTTGGGGAATTCGGCCTAATCGCTACTGGCAATGACCGTGACATGTTTCTGTTTTACTGCTTTCTTATTGCTTTTTTCAACTGATTCTCGTACCATTTCATGTTTCCTGTTAGCAATATCTTCGAACTGATGTATTCCAAAGTGTATACATATGAGTTGTCTTTAAAAGTTGTTTAAATACCAGTATCTAATTTAAGCGCACTTCCTGATTCCTGAGAAATCAACTCGACGTCCAGGATACCCCTAGCACCCAAGCAAGACATACTCCTGCGAACGTTTTCGCAGGTCAACCACCCCCTTCTCATATCACTTGTCACCGAGAGACAGCGCAGCCTGACATCCAATTTTACCAACGCACGGAATCGTTGCGAGCTCAAGAGTTCATCGAGGCCAATCCAATTTAGCCGAGCCTCGTGATACCGATTTAGTGTCAAATCAAGGCAAATCTCGGCTACGTGTCGCGAACCTACGGTTGCCAGGACCGGTCTGATCCACCTCTCAGGCGTGCTGGTCAGAAACCCCGAGCGGATGTGAATGTGGGTCAAATGCTGGTGCCCGCTTAGGTTGACGTAAATAGGTCGGGAATTGTCTATACATATATTCTCAGTAAGCGGCAATTGAAGTAGGCAGATTGTCTGACAGCCGTACCGTGATGTTCCAACTCAAAGCGCTTCAGCGGCTCCGTAGTCCCAGCCAAGACTTCATTCAAAACAGCCGCATCCGATGCCGACAAATGCGATGACTTTAAAGTGAGCAATTTTGACAGCGATACATAGGATTCTGCGGCCATTAACCATTTCGGCAATGAGCGCAGCATAGACGGTGATGAACCGTCGATTTCTAGCGTCTGGAGATATGATATATTACCAGTACGTTTGGGAAATCGGGTTTCTTTGTCCTCAAAGACACTACATCGTGCTATTTTAAGGTGTTCCAGACCAGCGCATTGCCCAAGGAGAATGTCAATATCAGCGATTGACAGCGAGCATGCTGAAATTGCTACAGATGACACCTGTGGATGGGCGTGCAGGACTTCCCTGATGCGCAAGACCGTCTCTGGTGCTTGGGGAAGAGTCAAGCCATATAGCTCAACCGTTGTGATGTTCGTCAACAAAGCCGAAAATGATGCTAGCAACTCGGACATGGATAGCGTTCCATGAGCGTCTCCAGAGATTTTCAGCGAACGAATGTAGGAAATCAGGTGCGGAGAGGAGGATATGAGATCGTGTGAGGATTTCAGTGACTCTGATCGGTACATGCAGTCGAAAGAGACTTTGTCGTGCAGGTACCTCCGGCATGCGATAAGCAGCCTGCGTGTGATTAGACTGCAATGCTTGAGCGCCTGACGATCATTTCGCAGATGGTAGACAACAAGGTCAACCAATTCCTGCGGAAGGCAATTCACAGAAAACATCGCGGTGTTATTGAGGCCCGGCGCCTGTGCAGAGGAGGATTTAGAATACAACATCACTGTGGAAGGATCGGAGGCAATCGTACAGACCATTATTAGTACGAGATGAATAGTGCTGTACCCCGCTTTTAAAGTTGGGCAGAATGTATCGGCAAATACGTGGACAGTGCTGACTGAGGAAGGATCGATAACATATGATGGTAAGTCCCAAGGCTCGGCAACGGCCTGTTACGTTACCGTCTGCGCACCTGCATTTTCTCATCAACCTGGGCGAGGGAGGTCTGCCGGGGAGTCAGTAGCTATCACAGGATGGCAAGAGTTGGCATTATAATATTCCATTATTGTAGTACTCCAGAAAATCGTGTCGCGTGTGAAGGCCACGGTCTGGGCCCATTGATTCAAGAATTCTAAAAAGCTGGAGGTGAAAGGAAGCCGAACGGGGAATGCATTGAAGGATGATCATTGCCTGCACACACTCGCGCGGCATTCAATCAGGCAAAGGGAATCTCGTTCTATGGCATCCTTGGAACCTTTCCCAGTCGATACCATGTGTGGTCAGATACCTTGATATCCCTCAAACCCTGGTAAATGATAAATCAGTCAGTGTTGCTGAGACTCCGAGATCGATTCAATTCGATTGCACGATGCACACTGAAAACTGACAGCTATAGTCACATGGCCCATCGGTCATGCATCATGCTAGGTCGCTGTTTTTTTACCTTGCAAAGCCATAAGAGGCGACAGGGACGCGTCGAGCCCAAACCGTGTAACTCCACCTAAATCCGAAGATGTAGTTGAAAGATCGAATATCTCGCCATAATCGCGCTTTTAGAACCGACAACCAAGGTGATGGTAAATAAGAACTTCGTGGTGGATCTGATCGAGCAGCTATGGCTGTCGTGGCCTGTGGCTGTGTATGTATCAGGGGCAGGGCAGGACGTGGTCTAACGCCGCAGTCAGATAGGATCTAAGTACATGTATCACTGGTAGATTTACTATTAGATTGCAGAATAATTTAAGCGGACAGTCACCCAGAATTCAGGCGGCCTTGCAGTCGCGGTGAAGATAAATCAACATCGATATAGCCCAAGTGAAATGTTCCCCTGATACACAACGAAGAAAAAGATATACAAGTAGTCCGGCAGTTAGAAATACAGCAAAGAGTCCGAATAGTCTCCCCCCTCCTGTCGGTTGATGTTAAAAAGGAGCCTGTCAACGAGAAGCAAGGAACTAACCGGAAAAAATATTTTACGACGAACATCGCAGAGCACGACGATCAAGTGGTAAACCGTCTGCCGACGACCGGCCTGCGCCATACTGCTTCCCACTCCCTAAGAGCCTGGACAAAGCCCGAGTTTGGTTTCACACAGGCTCTTTCGTGTCTCACGAGGGCGAACGCATTGTCGTACGACATGCCGCGATTTCGGATAAGATAGGCTATCACAATCGAAGCGCTCCGAGATATACCCTGCAAGACATCAGTGAAGGGTTCAAATGAAAAGAAGACGAAGAACTGATTGGGGTAATTGATGAGTTCAAGATAAAGGACCCACCTGCTGACAATGAACCAATACACTTTTCCCAGAACGCAGACACTGATCTATGTGGTTGCACACCGCATCCAGGTGACTCTTTAGATCCGCCGACGTGGTGTCGAGGATAGGGATACGGTAGCAATGAAAACCGTCTTTTTCTGAGAGAGGCAGCCAAGGAGCGTCGAGGACCTGGACGAGATGCGTGATTTGTTTTTCTAGCAAAGCGTCTTTTTCGTAAATGGCGGCGAGAGAGCCAAGGAAGAGGGCTCCGGATGATTTTGTAGGGTTCGATGGCATCGGTGAGGGAGGGAGGATCTGGTGCATGGGTGTGCACATCGCCTGCTGGACAGCGAGCGGCACCGAATCAAAGCGAATCATGGCAGAGGGTGAAGGGATAGAGTAAGGGGAGGCACCGGCGCTGAACTACGACAGGCCTATTTATCGATTCCGGTAATGAAGGTCTAGGACATCAGCCCAGTCAGCTTTATATCCCTTTCCTGCAGCAAATGAGCGTACCGAGATCGACATCGAATATAACCCATTCCAAGGAGATTCTAAGCCTCCAAATCACCGGAATACAAGGATTGAATATATTACACGCTGTGAAAGAACTGTTGGATGTGGCACATGAATGTAAAAGGAGAATCGACTGACGTACTAGGCTGGATTCCATCATGCATCACTTTTTCCCTCCTTTTCCGACCCCGCAATGGTTCCTGTAATTGGAATTCAGGGTCCGAAGGCCTAGACCCGGACCCTTATCCATCAGCTTCGAATTCCAACACGACTTTGCTTTCTGCCTTAAAATCGTCATTAGCCTATTCAATACCGGATCATCTTCCTAACTCGTCAATTGAAGATAATTCGATGCGTGTACAACTTCAGGAAGTTTTTATTACATTTACTATTCGGTTCAATAAAAGTTTGATATGTCTTCCCAGTGTTTGAAAGGATGATTGTCTATTTAAGGTACCGGTCCCGCTCTGACCGTTCCTGCGATATGTACTGTACAGGTAAGTAAGTATGCGATCCTCCTCTCCGATCGTGAAGTTACGGAAGAATACGGCGGAGCCGAGTCGGAGCGTCCAGGATCGTCGTAAATAAAGGAGGTTTTCAACCGCAGCGATTCCGCAATTCAATATTCAACCCCAAAGCTAAACCTGTACCAGCCTGTTTCTATTGTATCACTGTTTGAATTTCTTCTCGTCTTGCTCTGATGACCTCAATGTTAACGTTTTCTGATGTCAAAAAAGAAGCTTGACAGGAGTCTATTCATGCAGCAACCTTTGTTCTGCATCCGATGTATGTCTTGTTACAAGGTGGAGGTCTAGGTGGCTGTCAGACTTTCTGATTGGTGGAATTATTGTACGCGTACCCATTTTGATGAAAACTTATTCTTATCATGCCATTGGTGGCCTTTGACGTGAATTGAGATTGCCGCGGTTAGCACCCCTTGATCATGACTGCCCTATTGCGTTAGTTCGCGATGTCCTGCCCTCATTCTTTTTCTTCGCTTTCGACACGCATTTGTTGACGGAACGATTAGCGTCGACACGGACATTTCGTTTCCACCCGGGGTCTCGAAAAGTCTCGAGCCACCAGCATTCGGCTCATCATCTGAGGTACAGTAAAATCCACATGCAATTGCGAACATCGTCCTTATGCGGTAAGCGCTAAGCGCCCTAAGTACTCCACTTCCCTTGTTCTTCATTCGGTATTTATCTTCGGTGCCGGAATACGGAATAGGCGAAATGTCGTGTTTTCCACGCCAACAGGACGGCGAATGGGCCCCATCCCATAGAATCCGAGTCAGCGGTCGTTTTGTTTTCTAGAATCACTCCTATAGCAAGACAGCTTGTATGACGTCCATCTGGTAGAAAATTTTTCTCACCCTTGAATAAGTTTGAGTAAATTGAAGACCCCAGAATAAACATCCTCCCTCCCCAGTTTCGTGTTTCAGGTGTGGTACCGTTCAGCGGTAACCTGACATATCACTGCTGCACGTATTATGAGTTGTGGTTCCACTGGTTGCGCGTCGCGTGTAGACAGAGAGCGCTTAATTGAAATTTGAAATTTATTTTTGAAAAATGAAAAACCACGTGGTTTGTGCATGATCTACCGGTGACTTCGGAGCCCGGGTTCGTATTTACCTTCCAAGCCTCGACTCCAACCACCACCTTCAAACGCGTCGACGGCAATGCTACAGAGACGGTGCCTCATCCTGGCACGCACTCATCAAATTCAGATATTCTCGACGCGTCGTTTTGTTTTGTTGCCAGCCGGAACGGGTCGCCGCAGGCAATGTCGCGCGCTAGGCGCCTGGCACGTTAAGGGTACCGGTGCATCTACCTACAGATTTGGTGATGGATCATCAGTTGCAGATTCTTTGACTAACCCATGTCACCATTCCCTCTGAGCCGGTATCGTGCATTTCTCTCATGGATGCGTGCGACCTGTGCGGTTGCATACGCCGTGGCAGATGGACGCCGCGCAGTTGCTTGGCAGTTCACGGTGGAGGATTGCTAATCACCAGAACACTGGGTACAAGAACCTTATCGTGTGGCTGCAATTGGGATTCTCCGAACTTTCGGCCGGGTGAGTCGCTTTATTGCTCTGCCAAAGACCCACATATTCATTGTCGACAGGTCTTCTGATATCCTAATCTTATTTTGGTATTAAATGTAGTGTCTGCGATATTCTCGGCTGGGGCATCATTCCGGGAAGATTCACACCTTGTTCCATGAATGGCTAGCCAAACCACAAGTGATAGGTAGGTAGGGCTTGCCGTTATTCACGGCGTCGAGTTCTGACCCATATATCTTTGGCCCCCCAAAGTCCCCACGGTTAAAAAATTTGCGCAGTTCAAGCAACCGTTGATGCATATGTATATTGGTGTAGGTCGGGGCGATCTTTCCGATGGGTGCATGCCTCTGACGCTATTGAATTGAACAGATCATAAAATATAACGTGAGGCCGTTGGTTAGCAATCCCCCTGTGATTCCTGAAATACTCCGACGGTTTCGTCTTTATCGACACCCCGTCTCTGCGCATCGAATAAGCGCCCTAAATCAACGTAAGAAAAGAGAAGAACTGCACGAGCTCGGTCTGAGGTGAGCCTCCTTGTCTGCTTTCCTGACTGTTATATCAACTGCCCAGACTTGAATTCCCTTTAGTTGCTTTGTTCTAGCTCTTTTTTTTTGTCGCAGCGCATGCGTGCCGCAGTGCTGACGCTGAAAGTCATGTCTCATGTCAAGTTCTCCAAAGGGTGCCGGATAACGTCGGCAACGAGTCCCTAGGCGATAATGCACCCAGCTACTTCAAGAAGCTATAAAGTCTGAAGACTTCGACTTCCAAGACTTCACTGAAGTCAACGGGCGGAGTCCGGACCGTACTTACCGCAGCACGTGACAACAATCTGTGATTTTGATCGGACAGGGACTTGCCACCGATTCGGAGGTAAGTATTATGATTATCGAACTTGAAGCAAGCCCGTTACCTTTACTCCCCTCTTTCCAGAGCATGCCAGCGGTCAGCTGAATGCCGTCTTTGGCCGCGATAAGATAAGATCCGCCATGTATCCGCACGATGACGTCACCGTTGTCGTGTCGTTCCTTCAGCACCCGAAACACAACCGTGATCTCCATTTTTCGTTAACCCGGTCTCCTTTTCTCCTCAGAAGAAAACATGAATGACCTCGGTCTCGATGGACCGATACAAGAAACGGCGATGAACGTCACAGAAACGCTCCAGGAGGAATCCCAGGAGAAGAATATCCAGTACATCAGGGATACTCTCAGGTTGGACGAAGGGGAATCGAAGAAGGCATCGGTGCTGTCAACGTGAGTATCGATTAGCTGTCCACTGTGGGTCGCGCTGACGTGGCAGATGTAGGCGATGGTGGGCTGCCGCGATTGGTATTCCCATGATTGCGGGGACGTTTGGACCTGTAGCCAACCTGATGAGCGTATGTGCCCTCGCTCAGCCTTGGCGTGTTATGATCCCACCAGGTGGAACGGAAACTAATGGGGAGCGTATCCCTGATCCGTCTTGGTGCGCTTTTCTTGCTTGCACAGGCCTGAAGGTCTCATCTATGGACACAGGTTACTCGTACTCAACTCTGTCTCACTTGCATCTGCGCTCGTGGCGAACCTGTTCCTATCCTTCAATTTTGCCCGGAAGGTGCGGTATGCGATCGCGCAGCCGCTGACCATCATTCTATGGCATGTAGCCGTTCAATCCATCTAAAAAATCACAGAAGTTGACGTGTTGTCCGATAGGTACCTCTCTGCAGCGTTGCTCCTAGTTCCACTGAGTCTCACGAAGATTCTCATCATCAAACCTACCTATGACCACGCATTTGCGCAATCGTACTACTATGCTCTCATCGCCACCGTTTTGTATGTCATCATATCTACCCTACTCCTTGTCAACGTCCTCGGGGCATACAAATTTCGCGTCTATCCTCCTTCATTCTCCGCCCTAACAATGCCACAGCGCACCCTTATGTTGCAGACCATCGCTTTCTCCTTCTATCTCGCCCTGGGTGCAGGTGTTTTCGCTGCTATCGAGGACTGGGAGTTTGTCAACGGGCTCTACTGGGCAGATTACACTCTGCTGACCATCGGGATAGGCAGCGACTTTCCGCTAACGACCCAGTTGGCTCGAGGGCTCATGATGCCGTATGCGGTAGGCGGTATTATGATGATCGGTTTGATCGTGGGCAGTGTTCGAAATCTGGTGTTGGAGAGAGGACGGGCTAGGATAGAGCGGAGGGCTCTCAAGACTCAGAGGCGGAAGTGGTGTAAGTCTTCAAATAAGGAAGAAGAGAAGGAAGAGTTTGAGGCGATGAGAAGAATCGAACGACGGGCGGATATGTCGCGGAAGTATCTCTCCCTAGCGACCTCAGCTGCTGCCTTCTTTTTCCTGTGGTTCATGGGAGCGTTAGTCTTTTGGTTTACGGAGGTGAGACTCTTCGTATTCCTGCTTTGTCGATCTTGGCTGACGTTGCGGTTCTTCTAGTCGCCACAGCAATGGACCTACTTCGATTCCATGTACTTCTCCTATACCTCCCTCTTGACAGTCGGCTACGGGGACCTCTTCCCGGAATCAAACTCTGGAAAACCCTTTTTCGTCATATGGACCTTGATCGCTGTTCCCACAATGACGATCCTGATTTCGAACCTTGGCGAAACCGTTGTAGGGTGGCTCGAGATGGGAACGATATGGCTGGCTCACTATACTATCCTCCCCGATCGCAAGACCATGAAGGAGCTCAATGAGAGCAGAGAATCCGTGGATTCCAAAGAGCTGAAATTCGACGTGCAGATGCTCGGAAATATCATTGCACAAGAGGAAGAGAAACGTGGCATGCACCGTGGGGCTACGCTCGCAAAGTCCATAAAGAGAATTGTCAAGGACACAGGAAGGAAGACACCGAAGAAGTACCGCTGGGAAGAGTGGCAATACTACTTGGCTCTACTCGGGATGTCGCAATCGGAGGAAGAGAGCTTCTGGCTCGCCGACGACGGGCCGTTGTTCAGTGATATGTCCGAGTCGAGTTGGTTGTTGTGGAAGCTGTGCGAGAAGCTGGAGTCGGTAATGGAGCAGGAGTTCAGGGATTTAGAGAATGGGAACGTGCGGCCAGACGAGTTGGACTGATATGGATGGACTACGCCCTCCGGACTTTTTTGCGCGAGATCTGATATCACCGAACGCTGACAAGGACTACTGCCTGCCAACTGTAGATTGTGGACTTGAACAGAATTGGCCGCAGAATCAGAGCGGCCGGCCGAAGATGGAGATCTGCGGGCGACAGGGATATCAGGTCGTCTTAATGGTGAATATCTTTCTTCTCCTTTGGCGTGTAGCTACGCCTAATTCTCTGGCGGTCAACGTAGGATCTGTCATCACAAAATACGCGGTCAAATTTGTTATTTGTTTGGAGGACAAGTATTGTGCGGGATCGTCTCATTCTTTTGCTTCTTCTATCCTCTAGGGCTTTTATGTGTAGGATTCCAAATTTTTTCATCTGATTTTTCGATAAAGACTTTGTCGACTAACATCAGATTGCAGCACTCGTGTGCATTCGTATCTTAAATTAATCATACTTCGTTGCACGACATTACCATCTGGTACGCAGTCGTTCCGATGGACTCTATCCTAGCCTCTCATCGACGTCTGGCGTAGATCAGCTCGAACGTCGAAGAATATATAAGGACATTCCCCCGATATTGCATTTGCAGGCGGGCGAGTAACAGCCCTTACGCGCCAGTAGACAATCGAACTTGGAGCACGATTTTACGAGTGGTCGTATCGTGGCTTTTCAGTTCACTGCGGTCTCTTTGATGCCTCGTACAGGAAGGATATGGAGTGCAGGGTTGATGTTCAACAACGTCACATTTCCGGGACTCTTCCCGGCAGAGTGTACTGAATCACAGTTTTGCCGTATAATTCTATCACTTCCCAACCTCAAAGACATAACAGCTTCCGAGATCTCAATACCAAACTATCTCGAACGAGCTGGAGCAATAGCGATCCTGTCCGATCAGCATATCCCCGAGGAAATTAGGAAAGGCCAAACCTGTCCTGCCATGCAATCATTAGTCGTGGATCTCAAAAATTGCTGTGACGGTAACTTATTGTCTCTGTTCGCTAGTAGAGACTCCGTCGTTCGAACTAGTGTTTTGAAAATCATCTTCGCTTGGACTTGCGACGATGAACCATTCTTCTACCGTGCGTCGGTCATTGAGGTGATATCGATCTTGCTCGAAATAGCAAGCCGTCAAGGACTGATACTGTGCCTTAGAAATCTGTTGCCAGGTATTCGTCAAGTTTGTATGTTATCATATTGACAGATAATTATCAGACAGCGAACTCTCTTCAGTGGTTCACAGCGACGTTCAACAATGTCAGTCATCCAACTGAAATCGAGAGCGTCCGAATCAACGTCTCGATTGGAGTAACAGTGTCACCACGGGATAAGCTTCTGCAGCATGGTGATATCTCTGTTGCGAAATGGAATGCTTTGAACGACGCGCTTCGCTGACCTGACGTGTGTCTCGGGGGCTTGCTTATCGATGTGGAACAGGCTGGTTCATTGCGGACGACTCGTACGAACTCCGTCTTGCAATGGTTGCAAGAAATTTGCTTGCCTTAGGCCCGAGGGAAATATCCATCTAATGGACCGCACTTCCCTCCAAAGGGTGCTGTTGTTAGCCAAGGTTCTGCCGAAGAGCCTGAGGATGCAGAGCGACTCGGACGAGAAGATGGAAGAAAACGAGGACCATTTTCAGGAATCATCAAACTGTGTTCTTGTTTGAGAACTTCAAGTGGTCAAAGATGGGATAATGGTGGGCATGATCTACATGTACTTTTGTAAATCTCTCTTATAGTAGGCGTTTGTCCGAAGCTCGTTCACGGTAGCAGCACCTTTCTGTGTTGAAGAGGTTTCTTTCGAGAATGGAAGGGCTCATTAAATAATGTGAAAGGGGTTTCGCAAGAATAATGATTGACTTGGACAAGACCACTTGACCAAAGTAATTCGGCTCTATGATGTGTCCCTCGAGTGTGAAACAGGGCAATGGCTTTGAATGGCTAATAACTTTTGACTGCAAAAAGAATTCTGGATTAGTTAGCGTAGGGTATTCGCATGCTGCGGCCGAAACACAGGTAGAGTAAGCAGACGCGCTACACACAAAGGTAGTGACCCCAAATACTCTGTATCTCTATCCGTTCGTGATTTTGGGATACGGTTGATAAGACTTCGGCAGATTACTTGTGATATTACGCTTCGTGGTTCCATAGCGCATTAGGATCATTCTGACATCAACCACACGGTTACAACTAAAGGAGAGATGGACTGTTATCTTCACCATGGACCGGTTTAAAAAGTCCTTTTAGAGGATTATAGATGGGGAATAAACTTCGTCCAGTTAACCTCCTCTAGCACGCCTGGTTCGAGGAATCTGAGGGAAAGAAAAGCCTCCATTAATAACGTCATCCTTGCGAGGAGATATAAAAGGATCAAGAGCGGCGTAGCCGCTTGGATGGCACGCACAATCTTCCGTTTAGGTAGTATCTTGATGAACGCAAGCTGCATCGCCAGGACGACGGGAACTATAGCTACGACAAGTGATGATATCCGCCAAAGGACACACTCGGGAACAGAAGCGAAGGCGAACGACCACGCGAGGCAGTGAATTCCACCGAAGAGCGCTCCAATGGCGGCACCAAAGTACCCAATGTACCCTGTCTTCTCGTAATCCAGTGTACCAGCCCAAAGGGTCGGTACACCACCGTAGGCGCTACTCCATCCACGTCCAAACAATATCTTTCCCATGGTCCGGCGATACCACCGGAGTGCGGATTGGAAAGCCTCCGTGGTAAAGCGCCCGTATGTGGCGTAAGAGAACCATTGCTTTGCCTCGGTGTAGGTGTAATCAAAGAACGGAAAATGGTGGATATCCGAATAGCGACGCCTGAGGCCAGTTGTGTGAGGTGAACGAGGAGAGCTAAATAAAAAGGAGCTGTGTGGCGAGTCGCGGTAATTTGGTGTTCTGTTGAGTGACAAAGCTCTGAGGGGCCCTATATCTGCTATGTAGAAAGAGGAAATCGAGCTATGACTTGCGAAGGTCATGGTATCCACGCTTTCGTAGAACTCTCTGTCTTCAAGAATTGAGCAGGCGTTGATTTGGCAACGTACATCGAGCGGTTTGTGCCACCACAAGATGTAGTTGAAGATGTTTAGGACTGCAAAAGCGAGAGTCGCGGTTTCCAATTGGGTGATGGGAAGGGATTCGTTGAACCGAGCGAGATACTGGATGACAAACCAGGTTGTCTGAACAACAGCAACGACCTTCGACAGAGCATCTCCTTTGCTTCGATCTTGCAGCTCTTCCTCAGTTATGCGAGATATCGACGACAAGTCTAATCCGGGGCGGACCGAAAATGATTTCTGGAACAGTGCTAGGCCGTCTAGATGTAACAAATCTGTGATTTTTATGCGAGTTCCTCCAGCACCAATGAATCCGCCCATGCTTATGAAAAACCCATGTGTCATTGTCGAGTTGAAGTCTGGGAGCGAAGTAAGTCGTCGCGGACTGGAATGGAAAATATCGTGTCACACGTACGTTTAGATATTGTTGATGCTACTATCCATTGGCGAAAGGCCCAGATGATTATAACTTCGGGAACTACGATAGCTATGACCATGAGCTTCAATCGGTGGAGTCCGATGAAAGTCCATCCGCGAGATTTGAGATCGGGACCCGGAACGTTGGGATGCACAGCGAGCCAAATGCAAGCGAAAACCGTCATGATGCAGCTGAATACTACATCCCAGGCACTTCGGTGTTCTGGTAATTCATTCAAGTGGCTTTCGTTTGGAGCACTTCTGGCCTGAACATACGCCTGCGATAGCGCAAGGATGAGACTGAATGAATATGAAATCATAGGTCAGGTTTTCCTGGATTCATGGTTGAAAATAACCACGGAAAAGAGAGCGTCTCTAAATACTCACCAGAGATCAGCTAACAACAAAGGCGGGGAGACAGGGTACCATTACCTAGTATACCTCTCGAAGCTGTTAGGATACCTAATGATAAGTATCACATTACGTGCCTTAACACACGGTAAGAATGCGAATTGGACCCAGGACATGTGCCGGTTCCTTGTTTTCGAATGATTTTATCCATCTATCAGATTCATTGATCAACCTTGTCAGAAGTTAACGGTGATGCATGATGCATGATGGTCGAGAAGGGGGGAAAAGTTGAGGAAAAATCGAGGACGTAAACCTTAGTATAATGACAGTATAATAGGCAGAGGGGGGGGGGAGATACCAAGCCTTCACGAGTCGGCCCGATTTCCGGACTTTCAAACCGGCCACCCGGGCCGAAGCGTCGTTTTTCTACAATTTCACACTACGTACTGCCAGGCCAGTGGTCGATTGCTTACCTATGGGACTGCCAATCCTGCGTACGCCGAATCATTCTTGTGCAGCCGTGCGCCACCGCTTATCTATCCTATACGACTCATTAAAAAGAAAAAATGGCGGTCCCTGTTTAAAACAGGTTGCATAAACCATGTATCACCACTATTGATGCGTCGTTCAGCATTTTTTTAACTGCAAGATCTCCCGTCCCCCCCTTAAGACAGGACCGGTAGAATCTGCCGGGACAGTCAGAGATATTTATCGTCCGCAGACGTTGACCTCCGCATGCCAGAATACAGGTTTTGGCATTTTGCTACGGTCGCACTACAAGAATCCTTTTTTGGACCACAATCGATGGGCACTTTACGGTTGTGATCAGGCAATAATGTACGTTACATGTCTTTTCGGTATCTCTGAACTAAATGTCAACGACGGGTTACATTAGGTCTCCCGGACTGCACTCTCTGTTATTGAAACACCCTCCTCAAGTCAGTCCACAGCTACATCTGGGTCCAATACCGTTTCTTTGCCTTGACTATGACCCCAAATTTGACTGTCTTCTTCGACGCAATCTTTTTCGCCTCCGGCCTCTTTGTACTAGCAGCGATAGCCTCCTCGAGTGTAAGCAAGTTGCATGTTGGATGGGGCGGGGATGGCCGGTCATAGATCCAGACATTACCCTCTTGAGGTGGATGCGGCTCGGGAGTAGACATCCGTAGGTTGGATGTGGGTACTTGGTTGGGGGTATCATGAACATCATGAGGACGGTGCAGTGGCGGAGGTTTTAATTTTGGGTGGAGAGTAGGTGCCTCTGTCCTGGTGGTTTATAAATGCTATTGTTGATCATCGTCTTTCAAGGTCCACAGGTACAACACAACCTTCGCTGGGCACACAATGCTTTCCCTTTGTCTTGTCAGCCTGGATACACTCTTTTTAAATTCAAATCAGTCAGCGACCTTCGTCAAAGGCTGGACAGTGAATCTTACTGCTGCAGGGAGATGTTGTAAGAGTCTTCACTGAGGATTGACGCCCCTAGTGCATCAAAGGTCAATTGCAACTTACAGTTGACTGGCGATGCTCGCACGAGTCTTGGTCGGTTCACGTCGATATTTGAATGAACTTTGATGGTTGCGAGGATGCTTAAACACCGCCTACTTTTGTTCGCCGCCTGCGTCGATGAAATGTAAACTGTAAACGCACTATCTCGGGCAGCCAATTATTTCCAGTTGACTTCAACGATCGACTTACCATGGGACCTTGTGCCGGTACCAATACCAATACCATTTCTTACGATCCGTTTGGCTGGTACATCCCACGTTGAAAGACTCCGGACCGAAATCCCCGGAGTGACATCCAATGACATAACAATAGAACATTCAACAGTTGTCAGTCTCACATATTCGGTTCTCTCTCTCTTTCTTCTTCTCAATGTCAGCCACGAAACTCGACGGCCGTGCCATGCTGGCAGCGACGATAGCCAGTGGACCAAAACCCCGCGTTTTCGAGGATAAACTTGAGGAAAGGGCTTGGCGAAAGTTCAGGCTGGCGCAGGCTCTGAGGATCTTTGGTAGGAGCTCCTTTGTAACTGCGTAAAGAACGAAATCATGACGAGCTTCAAACCAGGCAACCGTGGCTATGATGAAGGAATTGCAGGACATATCACAGTCAGGGTATGTACGTCTCAAATCATCGCCTTTTCCTCTTGCTCACCGCCCGTTCCAGGATCCAATTGAAACGGAATGTTTCTGGGTCAATCCATGGGTATTGTTGTTCAGCGAATTCTACCAATCAACCCGCCTGACAGCTTCTAGGGTATTCACTTCAAGATGATCCAACCGGAGGACCTCCTTCTAGTCGACTCTCAGGGAAAGATATTACAAGCGGGGAAATCCCCCTTGTTGAACACTGCGGCATTTCTCATACATTCTAAGATCCACGCAACGAGACCCGACGTTATCTGCGCGGCACATTCGCATTCCGTATACGGCAAGGCCTTTGCAGCGCTAGGGAAGCCACTGGATATGATTTCGCAAGATAGTTGCGCATTCTATAATGTACGTTGAACTATTTCATGAACGGCGTGATACTGACGTGGACATAGGATCACGCGGTGTACACGGATTACAGAGGCATTGCAATTGATGACGAAGAGGGCGAAGCGATTGCTAAAGCGTTGGGATCACACAAGGTCGATGTTCCTTTATCCAATTTTCTCTAGAAAATGCTCATTAATGGCGTGGTAGGCGGCTATCCTCCAGGTATATCATATCTTCGATATCTTCACCAGCAAGAACTGACGTGCCGGTAGAATCACGGGCTCCTCGTCGCTTGTGATACAATCGAAGCGGCTGTATACTTCTACATTTCCCTTGAGAAGTCGTGTCAGGTTCAGCTCCTTGCTGATGCTGCGGGGGAGACGGTGAAGATTCCGCCTCATCAGGCTGCAGAAACAGGTTCGAAAGTTGGGAATAAGATTGCCGGGTGGTTCAGCGGCAAAATGGAGTTTGATTTACTGGAGAGTGAGGAGAAGAATGTCTTCAAGTATTTCAAACAGTAACGCCGACGGAGGTTATAATGTTCTTTGCAACCATCGAGTTCGATATAATAGAGACAGTTCATACATGTTAAAAGCGACAACAAAGCTACGAGTAAAGTGGATACACGAGGAATGGATAGTGCGTAATTGTTCAGTGGATACATATCGGGTTTGGGGGACATCTTCCGTTCTTTCCTAGTTAATGACAAAATTTCTCCCATACTTCTTTTTAGTCTTAGGAAGGCAAACCGAGGAGATCCACGTCGCCATCGCACTCATACTAAAACCTTTCCGAGCCCGGTAAGATTCGACTGTCTCCACGTTAATCTCGTACACTTTAAGCTGAGGTCGAGTGAGAGCTTGGTCAAGGGCTGCCCAACCGGGGACGTCAGTAGGACACCTGTTCCACACCGCACGGGGAATGTTTTCGATATCGAACTCGACTTCGATAGTCACCCTGGAGAGATGGCGTGGACGTTTCAACTGGTTGAGAGTGGAGGCCCACCAGTCGAGCATCATGTTCGTCCCGAAGTTGCCGGTGATGAAGATGCAGAAATGGACATGATGGATGGTGGGGCCGAGGTCAAGAGGTTCGAGGGGGCTGACTGTATACGAAGGAAAGATCCAATTAGCGCGGAAAAGAAGTTCACGATATATGAACTTGCCTATATTGAAACTGTCGATGTCGATTTCCCAAAGGCTGGGACACAGATTGATAAAACGGGAAAGCCGACGAACGAAGTTATTGTCGTTGCATATGACATCCGATCTGTGCCAAAGAGAGAGCTTGGCCAGATTGCGTGGCTGGCGAAAAGATTGAGGAAGACGTGGTGTACCCAATACAGCAAATCAGTGGCGGACTGCAGCTGTCAGGACCTCGAGTACCGGCTGAAAATGGCTATTATTCGAAATTTGGGCCACTCTTATGCCTACCAAACTCTCGTGTGTGTGGTTCAGAGCCAAGTAGCAGTTCTTTGATTACGTAAGCTACTCGTACATCCATAACTACACTCTCAATTCCCTGCCTCGCAGGGTCCAAAAAAATTAGCCATCCTGGGACTTGCCCAGGATGGCTATTCACAGTACGAGGACCCCACCATCAATTCATGAAACCTCAAAAAACGGCGCCATCACACTTCTCCTGCCTAAAGTCCGCGAGCGAGCACCGCCATTCTTCTTGTAAACAAAGTCAGCATCCCCCCGAGTCCGTAAAAGTGGAGATTCACCTTGTTCCAAATTCTGTCCGTAAGTCTGAGATCTCGCCAGAATCGTCTGTTTACCATGATCTTCTATATCTTGGCTGTGTCATTTTTCATTCAAAAACTGCCGAAATGTCATTTCAACGGCGCCATGAAAAGTTGACTGTACCTCATTATCTTAAGCTTGATTTTGGCCCCGCAGGGTTTGCGTTTTGCCAAATTCTATCTGGAAAAATAAGTATATTCGAAGCAGAAAATGCAATCCGACACTTACCGCCCTGCTGGCATCGAAACTTTGCGAATTGTTGATCTAGCCCTGCTAAATTGTCAGAATACAGAACAATAATAAGTAAATAATCCCTACCTACGTTAGACTTCGTTCTCGAGCATGGTGTTGGCTCTGCAGGGTTTGGGTCTCGAAAATTTCAAGGTCATGCTTGAGGTCAAGATACATGAAATGTTAGCACAGCGAAGGGGAAAATATCATGGATAATCTCTTACCACGGTAGCACGTACACCAAGATTTGTGGGGATTTCGACTCCAAGATATAGTGGGTGAAAAGCTAAGTGAAAGTCAGAAAGATCAACGAGCAACAATAGCACTTACACGTGGGATTGGCTCCGCAAGGTTTGAGTTTCGGAAAATGTTGACTTTAGTTCTGGGTAAGAAATGAGTAAAAAGGAACGTGAAATATCCTAACAAACCGCTTACCTCGCTCGCCAGACGGCGATTCATATACTCAAAGCTTGACGCCATTGTTATGCAAAAATCAAAACAGCAAGACTTTGAATGAATGCATCCTGCGAGCATGTGGCTCTACAGGATTTCGGTCCAGACATCATTCTAAGTAAGGAATGAGTAAGAAGGAATGAGAATATTTGAACGAAGCACTTACCTTGCTCGCCGGACGGCAATCTATATACTCAAAGCCTTACACGGTTCCCAGGCAGCGGTTAAGCTTGAATACTACATTAAGACGGTAAGTATAAATGTACCTTGTTGGTTGTGGGATTGGCTTCCTGAGGACTTGGTCTAGGGATGAGCACAAAGGAATGAAGAATATCCTGACGAAACACTTACTTCGCTCACCGGGCGACGATCTATATAGTCAAAGCCACGAAACTACCATGGACTCGGCGAGGTTTGCGTCCCAAGTCTCGTTCTAGGCAAGGGATGAGCAAAAGAGAACAAAGAGTATCCCAACAAAATACTCACCTTGCTCGCCGGACACCAATCCATATAGTCAAAGCTCAACAAGGTTATCAGGTCCAGATTCTGGACATAGATGTTAGTGAAAATGAACGTCCCCATGTCCCACGTCTCTTGCTGGATGTCCTTTCGTCGTCTTCAGGCTTCGCAGCTAAGGAAGACTATGAACAGATATGAAAGACAGAAACTGTAGATCTATAAGAGAAAAAACACGTACCAGATGCGTTGGAAGCAACATGCCGCAAGGATGTAACTCGGAAATTTTACCTTCAAATCAGTAGCTAATGTTATTATTAGCAAAGTTACTTGTAAGAGTGGAAAGGGTCCTCACCATTGGCATGCTCTATTCCTTGACAGTCACACGAGTCCATTCACTGCTCAACAAGACAACTTGACGTACGGTATGGCTAGCCGCCAGGCCTCACTCACAAAATTTTAGGGCTTGACGCGTTGACCAAAGCACACCTACTAGAAACAGTATAATTCAGCCCAGACATCCCTAGTGAGAAACACGTACCATAAAAGAAGCCAGTAGCGATCTTAAGTCAAGATGATGAATGATGAGCATGGAAGTAAATGAAAGAAAGGAGAAAACACCTACGATGGTGGTGGTAGGAAAGAAGGAATTGCTCCATGCGCTTCGATCAAAGTGTTGATCCCGATATGGGCATCAACACCTCAGCGACTTCAGGAAGTATCGACCGTTTGCCCTTCGAGGGAAAGTATGAGGGACGGTGATAGAGGTGTTGTTGTGGCGGGGAGCACTGTGGAAGAGGCAGAAGAGAGGGGCAGAGGGAGGAGTCAGGGAGGGAAAGTGGGGATGGTCAAGGTAAGAGTATAAGTACGAAGGTAAACGGAGTATCAACAAAAATTAGAACATATCAGAAACACACATAAACAACATCACGGGAGGAAAACACGACGACGGAATCAACGTCTTTAGGTGGCGGCACACCTGTCAAAATGGCAACTTCAAATTATCACCGCAACGAAATATCCGGTTCTTCGAGGATCCCCAGTACTCTAAATAAGTTCTATTATTCGCTACAATCTGTATTTTATTTCACCGGGATAAATACAAGCTTCCATGGAATAAGGTATTCGTAAAGAACTCGGTCGGGATGAAGTGCTACAACTTTTGATCGAACGTCAAGTCCAGGTAACTAGGTGGAGAGTCACAAACCGACGTCAAGACATACAAACAAATCAACGAACCTTCTTTCTTTCTTCCTGCCAACGGCCACCATCCCCGACGCGTCGTTGACCTTGCCGTGTTTTCCAGACTTCAATCCCAGACGAGTCCATCCTGGGACTCTTTTCCGTTTTGCAGTTCGCCGCATCCTTGAATTTCGTACACCAGTCCGAGCAGAACCTTCCGGGAATGATGAACCAACAAACGCGACCTCGCGAGTGACGAGCAACATATTCATCTTCTTACCACTCAAATACCATCATCCCTGCTGTTCCCATCAGTGAGTTCACCAGTTTTGCCTCGAGTATCCCAGAGGACTAACCTTGAGTAGAATTAAAATTGCTGCACCACATTCCTAGGTACGCAAAGCCCATTCATATCAACGAAATCTAACACAATTCCCCGTATTGGTAGGACTTCGAGCCGACAAGCTTTTTAAGCACACAGTGAGTGACAGATTTTTTTTTCCAGCACGACGCACTCACACGTCACAGCGGATGATCCCGGACATCGAGCGCAGCAGTCGCTTTGGTAAGGAACGATGACTTGGCGCGAACATGGCGGACCCGAGGGGATTTGGACAGCCGGCGGATGGTGCGGACATAGGCGCGTGTCGGGTCCCTAGATCTTAGAATTCGAAATCCAGTTGACGTCGGGAGGATTTTCGTTTGCCATCATCACTTCGATGTGCAAATCCAGGGGTATGTTCGGAGCCACTCTAAATGAACGGTAAGTTAGACATTTGATGCGCATTGACGTGGTTACTTACTAGAGACTTCTCCGCAGTCTGCACGGTATCCTGATCGACGCAATGCCACCCCCACTCGCAAATAACATACGCATCAGTGAGTCTTCGCCCCCATCTCGTTCCCTTGCTTTGTAGCCACACTAAATGAATGGTAATTCTTTATTCCAAATTGAATGTCAAGTCGCTTACTGCTTCGACAGGGAATCAACATCTCAGTGCCGGCTGAGAATAACGAGCTATCTACGTCGCCGTAAGTCTCGACTCTGAATGCAGAAGGTCCATTTTTATTTGATCAACTTACAGGGAAGCCCGAATGCTGTGAACGAGATCGGTAGCTGTTTATGCATTCTTCTGCTGCCGTTGATTGAAAGGTATGGAATAGGCGGAATGGGTATGATTTTGATACATTTGGGGTGTTGCTAGTATTGACCCGGATCTGAAGATACCCACCTAAAATGAAATCAGAAATGAGAACCAAAACGGCATGGGGGGTACTTGAATGGGAGCTGAGAGATCCTGTCTCGAAATGGATGGTTTGTGGCAGCGGTGAGTCAAGGTATAAAGGCCGGCGCTTGAAATTCTTGAACTCAGTTATTTGCAGGACCTAGCACTAACATCCGGGGTCGTTTAAGGAAGAAGGGAAGGGAAATGAAAGTGTGATTGAGGTTAGACACCGAAAATGGACATAGCACTCAAATTCAGGATCGTAGAGAGCATTGTAACACATTTGCGAGTGTAATGTACTTGTAACAAGTCAAATTCAAAGAATACAGTACGATTTCCTGCAGTAATTCAGTAAGAACACGAAGATAAAACATGATACATGTTGACTTGAAGGAAACGGCACTCACTTCCAAGTTCGTAGTGGTATTCAAGTCGACATCGCGTCCTGTTGTGTATCCATCTCTTCTAAATCCGATTCTCTCCATCCAAAACATTACATTTAAGGACTCGTCACATCGAGTGTACCTCATCAGGTAAAAAAGCTCACCCTTGATCAACAGATTTAGTATATCGTCCAACAGTGATCACTGACACGTGAAGGTCGCTTACTACTGAGGTAGATATCGGCATCGCAAGTGAACAGGCATGTCATTCTACTTCACGTACGAAGCCTCGGCAGGTCGAGAATGCGGGGACGGAGACGTTCATCAGATTTCACTCGCTGTCGTAGTCTTCTGATACTGATGTGGAACGGCAACAGGTTAGATGGTTCAAAGAGAACAGAAATGCAAATCATCGCTTACCTGACATGCGCAGTCCAAGTGACATCCTCCATCAGAATTATCTTGCTCCCGAATTCTTGAACATTGTAATCCGTCTTTGAGGTTCAGAGAGTGAAGGCGAAATCACTGAAAGTGCGAGGGATGTTAGTGAAGATGGGTGTAAGAGTGAAAGAGGCAGGTCGCAAGAACACGTGGCTGACGCATCCTGAAATGATCAAGTTGCCGGCGCTTGCACTCTCACCACGATGTCTGCCTCTGCCTGTATTGCAATCCCGTTACATTCTTCGATTTCTTCCGTCCTTCAAATGTCTCAGGTTTTAGGGACTTATTTGAAATCCAATTGATGCTGCCGAGTCCAGCCACTTGAACACCGCGAACTGGATTGCGGCACTACGTATATTCAAACATTTGGTCACTACATTCATTCATCCTCGCTCCTAGGTCGGGTTTCCACCTTCTGTCGCATAAGTTTGGTAACTTATCTTTTGTTGACAGGTGATGATGTTGGTTGCTATTCATCAAGCGAAGCCCGCTCCTCAATGCTCTCACCCATCCACCTCTCTACGCCTCACCAGGATCTCGATGACATCACCATGGCCCTGATTTTCGTCCGTTTTCGGGGACTGCGGTTCATTTTGTGACATCTGTTAATTTTGGTGCGAGCAGTAAGTTGAACTCGAGCTTTTCACCAAGTTCAGTGATGTAGATGTTGATCCTTAGACTCATTTTACATGTATTGGAGTCATTATTTGAGGTATGCATCCCTCTTGACCCTTTGATTTGTCTTCCCAGACTCAATCTTATCAACAGCGAAATTCGGCATGTCTTTGGCAAGGGAGGAAATGTACGCGACGTCTCGGGGATGTTACCATCAATATGTCATGTCAACATATTTGCTTCATCCCGAATATCAGAACATGTCTCCCATCGGAGTCCGTATACGTTGAAGAATTCTTGAATTCAGTGATATTCGAATTTCAGCCGCGTTTGAACACGGGGACCTTGGCAGATTGCAGGTCAAGTAATTTGACTGTGATACTCTTAACTCCGCATTTCAAGTTATCCCGAAAGTCCGATATTTGTCGATGGGATTCTAATTGCCAGGTTGCGATGGTTCGGCTATTATTCATATCCTTGTCCCTTTCAAGCTCGATGGAATGTGCTGTGGAAATTACAAATGGTAAGATTCTCTCAGATGATGAGTGAATCATGGCTCAGTCTTGTCTTTGCTCCAGGTTTGTTCAGTGTCGATCGCACTTACTTCGAGGATAATATCCACGACCCTGAGAATGCCTCGCCTTGGACCGTAAGCGTCTCTGTTCCTCTTCATTGGCCTTTTTGTTTGGAGATCTCAACGGTATTTATTTCCTTCCAAAATTCAGACCAATCTATGCGTATCTCCTGTGAAAACGTTCTCAACCAGGAAATACAGACACTGAGTGCAACTGAATGAAGACGGCATCGTGCTAGTAGCACAGTTCTGTCAAGTCCGATCACCGCATATGAATTTGAGGCTTCACTTACGAGTGCAAGTCCCACATCTCTGACACTGACATGATTGCACAGGAGACGGGAGGATCGAATAACTTGAGGGAATATGAATATGAAAGGATTTCAATTTGTAAAGTCGCCGTCTCGACGTCGGGCAGAAAAGTTGGCTGTCGATCAAAAGTGATGAGGTCTCATGTTGACGTTTTCGTAAGTACTCTCTGGCGTTTGAAGACTAGAATTTTCTCTCGTTCTCCTCGGTTTATCTTTCTATCCTGTTTCGGATGGGGACTTGTGTATAAAAGCCGACTTGATTTTAGTTTGAACTCCAGCTCCCACTTGCCTTTCCTTCCTTCCTTCCTTCCTTCCTTGTTTCCTCCCTGTTCTTCTTTTTTCTCTCTCCCTCTTTCTTACTCTGAACGTTGGCGGACTTGTCCGCATTGAAGTTGAAGCCGGAACGAGCGGGCAGAGGCGGGCCGTGGGGTTTGTTGATTTTGTGACTTTAGGTCACACCTGCCAGCGTGTACTCATTCGACCACCGTCGAGTTTCAAGGGCATGGTAAAGCCTGGAATATTTGCTCGAGCTCTCCCGTATACTTACGTCGTATTCTCAACAGACTTTATCTACGGCTATGTCGATGACTTGAGCAGTTTAGGATTGGGATTGAGATTCCGATTGAAGGTACGTGTTGAACGTGTTGGAGATATTGGCTTACTGAGAATTACTACCAGGCTTTCTCTGTGTCAAGTCTGGTTTAATACTCTGTCTAGGTGAATGGGCTACGGGGGAGGTATGCACACCATCTTCAGGACTGCAATGTTCGAACTAACGACGCTGGATAGGCGCGGCATCGACAACCGTACATTCGTCATGTTGGATCGTGGTGGATGGACTGTATGTTTGAATGAGTAATTATGGTGCGGTGAGATTTTGGTATTTTCATTTATCTTTCTGAGTTTGTGCCATAGGCTGTACTCGCCCACGACCAAGCCGATGCGGCCAGCCTGCGACATTAGCTCGAACGCAATAATGTCTGGTTACTAAGTGTTTTGGATGGGGAAATTGGTGAGGATTCTTTTTTCTGGTCGCTTATGGTTCTCTGAGGCCAGATCTCTGCTAGGATTCGATGTATGCTATGCTGGTGGTGAGATATGTTGGCGGATAGAGGATTTCGAGTTCGAATGAAGGTGCGTTTACTATATAGTGCAATACTTTGTGATCTAATGAGATGTAGTATAGACTGCACGGACATCCGCGCGTACACACTCCGAGTCCGCACTCCCCCGCATCAAAGCAGTCCGGCGTCGCCCACCATCCCCGCAGGCTATCTGTCCCCTCCCCTCCCCTCTCCTGCCTCTGTTCCCTGCTGCCATCGGCACGATCCCTGTCGCATGTCGTTGACACGACACACGGCGGTCCGATGAGGGATGTCGTATTCGAGTCGGTGCTATTGGAGACTAGATGTGATTCGAGAGCAGAGGGGGAGAAGGCTCGGGGAGGAAGAGAATGACAGAGATGTAGGCGCACAGACGGGACAGGTGGTCGCGGAGGGTGGAGGGAGGATTCGCTGTCGCCTAAGATAGTATACGACCTTTGAGACGTTGGGGGCCGTGGGGGAGGAAGATGGACACGGAGGATGCCCAGCGCGGGGATGGCACGGGCGTGCGGACAGGGTCGAGCGAGGTTAGGATGTTCTAATATTAGCACAGGCGGAGGGAAGGAGCATCGACGCTGGGGTGGGGTTGTTCTAATTATAGCCCAGAGGGAGGGACGTCGTCGTGCAGGGTGGGAGGTGGATGGGAGGGAAGGCAGAGCAACTACAGGGACGGAGGGTGCGATTACAGGGAACGCCCGTTGTGAGCGAGGACGGAGCCATGTTGGACGGGGCGGGGATGGCCAGTCATGGGAGGTGGATGCGGCTCGGGCTTACAGTTGACTGGCGATGCTCGCACGAGTCTTGGTCGGTTCACGTCGATATTTGAATGAACTCTGATGGTCGCGAGGATGCTGAAGCACCGTCTACCTTTGTTTGCCGTACCGCGTCGATGAAATGTAAGCGCCTCAGGCAGCCAATTATTACCAGTTGACTTCAAAGATCGACTTACCATTCCTTACGTTCTGGTTGGCTGGTACATCCCGCGTTGAAAGACCCCGGACCGAAATCCGCGGAGTGACATCCAACGACATAACAATAGAACACTCAACAGTTGTCAGTCTCACATATTCGGTTCTCTCTTTCTTTCTTCTTCTCAATGTCAGCCACGAAACTCGACGGCCGTGCCATGCTGGCAGCAATGATAGCCAGTGGACCAAAACCCTGCGTTTTCGAGGATAAACTTGAGGAAAGGGCTTGGCGAAAGTTCAGACTGGCGCAGGCTCTGAGGATCTTTGGTAGGAGCTCCTTTCAAACTGCGTAAAGAATGAAATCATGACGAGCTTACCAGGCAACCGTGGCTATGATGAAGGGATTGCAGGACATATCACAGTCAGGGTATGTCCGTCTCAAATCATCGCCTTTTCCTCTTGCTCACCGCCCGTTCCAGGATCCAATTGAGGCGGAATGTTTCTGGGTCAATCCATGGGTATTACTGTTCAGCGAATTCTACTAATCAACCCGCCTGACAGCTTCTAGGGTATTCACTTCAAGATGATCCAACCGGAGGACCTCCTTCTAGTCGACTCTCAGGGAAAAATATTACAAGCGGGGAAATCCCCCATGTTGAACACTGCGGCATTTCTCATACATTCTAAGATCCATGCAGCGAGACCCGATGTTATCTGCGCGGCACATTCGCATTCCGTATACGGCAAGGCGTTTGCAGCGCTAGGGAAGCCGCTGGATATGATTTCGCAAGATAGTTGCGCATTCTATAATGTGCGTCGAACTTTTCATGAACGGCGTGATACTGACGTGGACATAGGATCATGTGGTGTACACGGATTACAGAGGGATTGCGCTCGATGTCGAAGAGGGCGAAGCGATTGCTAAAGCATTGGGATCACACAAGGTCGGTGTTCCTTTATCCAATTTCCTCTAGAAAATGCTCATTAATGGCGTGGTAGGCGGCTATCCTCCAGGTATATCATGTGTTCGATATCTTCACCAGCAAGAACTGACGTGCCGGTAGAATCACGGGCTCCTCGTCGCTTGTGATACAATCGAAGCGGCTGTATACTTTTATATTTCTCTTGAGAAGTCGTGTCAGGTTCAGCTCCTTGCTGATGCTGCGGGGGAGACGGTGAAGATTCCGCCTCATCAGGCTGCAGAGACAGGTTCGAAAGTCGGGAATAAGATTGCCGGGTGGTTCAGCGGCAAGATGGAGTTTGATTTACTGGAGAGTGAAGAGAAGAATGCCTTCACGTATTTCAAACAGTAACGCCGACGGAAATTATAATGTTCTTTGCAATCATCGATAGAGACAGTTCATACATGTTAAAAGCGACAATAAAGCTACGAGTAAAGTGGATACACGAGGAATGGATAGTGCGTAATTGTTCAGTGGATACATATCGGGTTTGGGGGACATCTTCCGTTCTTTCCTAGTTGATGACAAATTTTCTCCCATACTTCTTTTTAGTCTTAGGAAGACAAACCGTGGAGATCCACGTCGCCATCGCACTCATACTGAAACCCTTCCGAGCCCGGTAAGATTCGACTGTCTCCACGTTAATCTCGTACACTTTAAGCTGAGGTCGAGTGAGAGCTTGGTCAAGGGCTGCCCAACCGGGGACGTCAGTAGGACACTTGTTCCACACCGCACGGGGAATGTTTTCGATATCGAACTCGACTTCGATAGTCACCCTGGAGAGATGGCGTGGACGTTTCAACTGGTCGAGAGTGGAGGCCCACCAGTCGAGCATCATGTTCGTCCCGAAGTTGCCGGTGATGAAGATGCAGAAATGGACATGATGGATGGTGGGGCCGAGGTCAAGAGGTTCGAGGGGGCTGACTGTATACGAAGGAAAGATCCAATTAGCGCGGAAAAGAAGTTCACGACATATGAACTTGCCTATATTGAAACTGTCGATGTCGATTTCCCAAAGGCTGGGACACAGATTGATAAAACGGGAAAGTCGACGAACGAAGTTATTGTCGTTGCATATGACATCCGATCTGTGCCGAAGAGAGAGCTTGGCTAGATTGCGCAGAGCGACCGGCGAGCGACGGCTGGCGAAAAGATCGAGGAAGACCCATCCGGTGGTGGTGTCGACATAGATGGAGATTTGCTCGATCTCTGGCCCTCGCTGCCCGTCACGAATCTCGCTGGCGCTGACAGAAATGGCCTCCACGGGGTCTGCATGTGCGCTGTTGCCCGACTCGTACTCTCGAATAGAGATGTCCTCTATCTCCAGGTTCGCCAAGTTAGGGTAAGACCTAACCACGGAGATGAACTGATCCTCGCTGCACTCGACCCTGTGTAAATTCAAGACGCAGACGTTGGGGAACGAAGAGATCGCTTTGATCAAGAGCGGGGGGTTTCTGGCCTCGAGCAAGTTTTGGCGCCAGATTTGCATGCCGTTGATGGGGAGGCGAGGATCCTTGAGTTTCGCGAGGATCAGAGGGATGTACTCGTCACGTCCGATATGCTCAGACTGGCCGTTCATGTACAAGGCGGGGCCGTAAACGTCTATAGATGCCTGACCGGCGTCTGCTGGAGCCCCGAGCGCTTGGGGTAGATCGGGAACAGATTGCATATGAGCATACAAGGCCTGAGGGGTGTACCTCAGGTTCTCCCCATACTTGAGGTAGTCTTCCAAACACAGTGCTTTGACGGTAGGAGCTCTGCGTCGGGGCGGCATTCTAGTGAAGAGATGAGGAGGTGATGAAAGCGGAACAGAACAGGCCAACCCAACTATGTCCGAATCAAGACGCGTTGGAACAAGTTGAGAGGCGAAGGAGACGCGTATTTATATCCTTGAAGCTGTTGAGCCACTCGAGGAGCCACTGAAGCCTAGTGCCGAGTTAGGATTACTCAAACGAATGCCTATATCCATAACGATCACGATATTGTTTTTAATCAGAGGTTCAGGAACATACACGTACCGACGCGTCGAGACGTCGTTATGGCCCAGTTTGGGTACAATAGCGTCTATTATCCGTCCTGATTCTTGACGTCATGCTATACTTGGCCGTTCACGATAGCGTGCGGTAGGTTTTCTGGGAGAGGAAGAAGTCGGAGTGGTAAAAATCAGCACTCCGTCTTGAAGCACGATCAGAGCGGGAGCCTGACGCCTCGAGGCAGCTCTTTAAGTCTCGGGAAGCAAGCTTATTGTATCAGACCGGAGTCAGTTTACCGAGGCAGCCAAGAACAGGTTAGGCCTGCTAGAAATAGGTACCTCGATCCGCACGAAAATTTTGCAATCTTCAGTCAGCCACACCGAGAGATATTTACTGTTCAGAGCGGATTATTGGTAAAACTTCCTACGGATTTGGCGTAAAGGTCAAATCCACAGCCGAAGAAGGAAAATGCTATAGCTTACATCAAGTGTGACTCGTGCAAAAACCACAAGAATGGAAGGGTTTCTGGCCTTATTGTTCGTGCGTACGCCAGAAGTGATGCAAGGATGTGTTGCTTGGATACTCTGATAGCTGAAACAAGGCCGAGGACGATTCATTCTAGTCAAAACGGTTCTTCAACAGTGCTCTGGAGGCCACGTTTCGTTCTATTAGGATCCAGCTTTTGGACGAAATGACAGCATACTAAATAGTTGAAATCAGCGTCAAAAAAGAATTGGCGGTAGGAAGGAAGCATATTTGTACGCACATTCCGAGTGTTCGACGGTTGAGAGAAAGAAGCGTGTTGCGGGTAAGTCCGGGTTGGCCACGTGGCGCGCTTGATCTCACCGATCCTCCCAATCGATCGTTTTTACCACACTATCTATATTCTCAACAACCCTCTCCTTCACGTCTGGGGGCGTTAGAGGACACTCACGTGTAAAGCCTGAACAAGGCTGTGGAAGGCTTGGCACCAAAAGCGCAGGGTTTCTTGCCTGGAGGTTCAATTCCATTTTAGGCCATCTTTTGGAAAATTATTTGCGCGCGTCTTCTTCGGAATCTGTCCTTTTTGTGGTGTTCGCCGCAGGCTTAGCAGACGTTTAAGATCCAGCCATGTCCCTGAACACCGAGCATACGAAGAGGCGCTGCAACCCGGACCGAAGAGCCAGGTATCTCAAATCGCTCGACACTTTTGGAGAAACAATGAGTATTGACGATAGTTTGCACAGACGAAGAAAAGAGGATCTACTCGTGTAGAACATTGTGGTCTCGTTTGGGTATAAGGTCCTCTATTGTCTGTTGCAGGTGAGTAAGTGCCTCGAACCTCAGTTTAGCAGTCCGCTGATTGGCAGGATGTAGACGTTGAGCAACAACCGGCGTTGGCTTATTGTGAATACATTGTGGCGGATTTTGGGCCAAAGTAACCGCCGCTCTCAGGATATATACAGCCCTATCCGCAATGGCTACTCTCTGTCGTCGCCCAGTCGAACCCAAAGTGCGTTCACCTTCGTCCGACCTTCTTTGGTGTTGACCTGTCCCCGTTTATAGAGCTATGACACTGGCCATATTCTTTAAAGCGTACCTAACGTTAGGTCAAGGTCAATCGCACTCCTGCCGGGATCTGTACGGGCACATTCAGAACTCTCCTGCGGTTCTCCGTGCTTTGGCTCGCTTGGATCAGAGGGCCTTCCCGTTGCAAGGTGCCGGCGGGGAAGGGAGCGAGTTGGTCATTAACGATCCCAATTCTTCCATCCTTGGACGCGACCAGTTCTTCCGTTTCCTTGTCGAACATCTTAAAGATCCGCAAATTCCAATCACCCGCTTGAAGCTGTCCGGCTTGAGCTGGTTCAACGTCCCTAGCGTCGGATCATGGCACGCTGCGTTTACATCGTTCCCTAACGTTTCCTCGTTGTTTCTGAACGGTGTAATGTGTGAAGAAGTTCACTTTCTCGCCCTTATTCGATCGTTCCCCGCCTTGACTCACTTGCGACTTGATGAAAACAAGATACGGGCATACGAGTCGACAAGAAGTTTGGGGGTGGAGAACGTGGAATCGCGGTTTGCGAGTATTGAGGACATTCGTAACAGCCAGCGAGGGCCAGAACTAATTTCTCTTCATATTGGTATCACCACGATTTCCGACCGGATTGTGCTCGACCTTTTAGCGACTCGGAACTCTCCCGTCGTCCTGCGTCATTTGAGGGAGCTTATTATCCGGGACTATGCCAATATTATCTGCGACATAAGCTTCGCTCGCCGCCTTAACATGCTCCTCGAATTGACGACCGATCTGTTTGATCTCGACCTGGACAATTTCAAAATCAGTATGTGTATACGTCGCTCTTGTATGATTGTGCGTTGACTATCGTACTGTACTAGCTCGGTCTCTTCCCCCTCTGAACATTCCCAACCTTCACTGGTTTCGCTTCACCATCCACTTGAACCACGCCTATGAGATGGACAAGGCGATTTTTTGGTGGATAGACACGCTTGTCCGTCTACCGAGGGACAACCAACTCAGGATGATCACGGTTACGGTGGAGGTCGATACTCTCCACAGCGGTACCCCATTCCCTCGTGATGTCTCTGCGTGGACGGCATTAGACCGAGCAATGTGCCGTGATGAAATCCAATTGGAGGAGCTCTTTTTCAAGATTTGCGCGCCCGATAACGATGGGCATATCTATCGCTGGATATGCACGCGATGCCTTCCTGTGAGCCGCCAACGATATGCGTCGCGGTTCACTGAGGACGACCCGTGCTTTACCTTGTTGAATGACCGTCATCAGGTGGTGGACCTAAAGGACTTCATGTAACAGCAGAAAGATCAGGAAAAGCAGTGGAAGAACGTCGACTTGTAGGGTTAGGGTTACAATACTTTGTATGTTTGTGTTTTCAAGTTGCTATCGTGACGTACCTCTTGCTCTGTACCATCACCATGGACGATGAAACGGCAGAAATTGAGCTGGTGCGTCCGTCACGAATACTACGCGTGTAAATGGAACCTCAAGTCTTGTAGCTGGAGCAAAACCTTAATAAAACAAGGCAAATATCCCAAAGAATGACAAGTAAATTTCATGCATTTTGTCGTTTGCAAACACTTAACCAAGTAGCAATCCTCAACAGTTTCGATACCCGCCTTGCCAAGCTAGAAAAGTCTATACTGCCGCTTTATACATCTACACAGATTCTCAACCGACGTGCGAGCAGTAGGTTGCCTTTCTTCGAGGAGGAACGGAGAACTGACGCCATGCAGACATAGAGAAGGCTTTACTCAAGATCGACGAGCTGGCGAGCAATCAGGAGGGCATTGCGGTCGAAGAGGCGTTGATTCTCCGTGGGTAGGTGCACTGCTTCCTTCTCTATACGCCTTGCTTACCACCTCCAGACCACAGCCGAGTCAGCTCGACGCATACAGGGATGCCTTGGAGCGTCTCAACGCGGCTATTGCCTTCAAGGGCTCCGAGGGCGACTCACTGGAAATGGTGCGTTGTAGTACCCATTTCGTTTCTATTTTCTGATATCGTATTTAGGCTCGACTGGTCGAAACCGGGGCCAAGAAACTGACGCAGCTCTACACCAAACTTGTCGCAGAAGGCTCGTCGGGTTCTATGCCACCACCAGGCTCAGATCTTCCCATTAATCCCTTTCCACCGTCGCTGCTGGAGACTCTCGTTCCTTTGGTTGCATTTCTACGCACATTGCCTTTGCCTTCAACACATCCATCACATCCCGCTTCGCCTGCTATATTGTCTACACTCAAAGAGGCGCAAAGGGGATACGCCGACATGCGTGGCGCGTGGTGTCGCAAGTGTCTAGAAGGCCAGGGCAGACGAGTGTTGGATCGCGCCGACACCATCGACCCTATAGCAGCCGGGCTGGAGTTTGGCAAATGGGCTGAATCGATACTTGACGTCGCCGAGGTCCGTGTTAATTCCTCGATCTTCTGACAGCTCTAACAATGTATACAGGAGGAATTCAACCTTCTGGAGGATCTCTCACCACTTTCGAACCCGCAGCTCGCGTATGGCGCTCTCATGAACCCAATTCTCGTGCTCTTCAGCAGTACACTCAATTCTCTTATCGGTTCCATCAAACGCTCCCTGCACAAGTACAACTTCCTGGCCCTTTCCTCATACGAGTATATGCTCTCTTTGCAATCTCGATGGGACAAGACTATGGCTCGGAGGGGTACTGACGCTCGGAAAGAGATAAACGAGTTTAGAGACGGCTTGCAGAGCTTGCGGAATGTCTGCCTTCGGAGTTTCCCAGAGTTCCTAGCTGATGTGAAGATGGCGTCAATGGGTAAGGGCGGGGAGTTGGGTACCACACTTGCGGATTTCGTCGTCTCTGTACGTGTCTTCGTGGTTATACTTCATACTAATGCTCATCGTTCGACAGACTGTCAAGTATCTGGACCGCATACCCGAGGTGCAGAGCGCCGCGGGCGCTGCATTAGTTACGCTAGGTGATGGGAACTGGAAAATGGGCGAGGGTGTCCAGGTGGGAAAAGCCTCCAAACTTGGGGAAGGCGATGAGCATGTCATCCTGGAGCATTACGTCTGTGAGTGTGGCCTTTCTTTGATGTTATACCTACCGTATTGAAGCATGTTATTGTAGATGATGTGGTTAATACGACGATTAACAGCCTCAACGTATTGTCGCGCACACAGAAGCGGGCCGTACTTTCTTCCATCTTTCTCCTCAACAACATAGCCTTCCTTCGGAGAAACGTTCTCTTGGATCCCAAACATGATGCATTGCTCGATATGCTTTCCAAGCCAACACAAGATGTCATAAATTCCAATTTCCGTATGGCCAAGGCAGCATATTTTGATACCAACTTCTCTCCGCTTATACAGGCGCTAAGCGAAGATTCCAAGGAGAAGGGCAAAGCGGCTACGAAGGAGAGATTTACGAGGTTCTACGACTTGTTCGACGAAGTCATCGAACGACATCGGGGCGTGGTGTCCGTCTTGGAGGATGACGAGGAAGGGCGGGCGGAACTCGGGGAAGAGGTGGTCAAGTTGATTATACCGTCATTAGAAAGGTTTGTGGCCAAGCATAGAGAGAAGGAGTTCAGTAAAAGTAAGTTCAGTTTCGCTTGCTCGGGGTGACATCACTGACCTTCTATTGCCTAGATCCCCAGAAGTGTACGTTTCGCGCTCCTGTATCCATGATGGTTGTTTACTAATTTTCTTTCCATAGATATAAGACTTTCAGTAGAAGATGTAGAGGCACAGCTGCGATCTATATATCGATAATGTACGAATGGTATACGTTTTTCAGCGTCTTGGTCCTATGGAGGTTGCTACGCAGCCCTTCAAACAACCGAAAGGGCCGATATGTGCAACAGGTTAGGCTTCGGATCCATCTGGGCCTTCGATTTGACAACTATCTAAACGGTACGTTAGCGCAGACTATCTGGTGTTGTGTTATCATGTTTTTTTGTGGTCGTCGAAGCGTTCTTCTTCGGATTTGTATTATTGTGTCGCAGACTGCGAGTGGCTCTTGAACCAGCACGATCGAATAACTGACGACATGCTCGGATTCTGCCATGCTTAGGGATTGCCGCCCTCCGTTCTGAAACTCTTCTATCAACAGGTCACTCGCACAGAAGATCGATTGCAAGTTGAATCCGTAGGCGTGATTGTAACTAAACGACTCTTTTAGAAACCCGTACGATGGTCAAGGTTCCATTCTTCGCAAAATCTTCTTATCAAGATCTTTTTTCTGTTCTATACTTGATCGGCTCAATCCTACGTCCCTTTTTTGGTAGATCATTGCAGCGGACGAGGTCAACATAACGACGATGTCGATGTCGAATGCTATTTTAGTCCCACATTACCCCCTTATGCTGGACATCGCACATCGAATCAGATGCAATATGAAGCAACTACACTTATAAATAAGGTGCAGTAACTTACGACGCCGTCGTCTCGTTCTGCTACTCAGTCTGTTTCCTCAGGCCCGCTTTGCGAGCCTAGTTATATGCGATTCGTTCATTCATCTGTACGTCGTTTGGAATTCGAAGAAGAGTAAGCTGTTATGTCCACCGTGACTGTCTACATGTGATGGCAACCTAATGCATATCTCTGCATAGCGTCAATGAATATCTACACCATCCGAACTGTTGTGGCCGTCTTCAATTGCCTCCATCTTTTGGGCTTGAGCCTTTTACTCGTTATTCTAGTTCCTGCTTTGTTTTCCGTTCGTATTCACAGGTTGAGGACTTGGCATGCGATGATCATTTCCGGCATCTTATATAACCTCTGTTACATGCCCCTGATGATTCTCGGCCAGCAAACTGGTCAACCACCCTCCGCTGGGCTTTGTATTTTCCAGTCCAGTTTGATCTACGCTGCCCCTGTTTTGTATGTATCGTTCTGCGAAAGGGTTTCTATTGCTAACGATGTGTTTCCAGACTCGTCTCTTCCTCTCTGGCATTTTTGCTTGAGGTACGCTTGCAATTACGTAGGAAAAAGATACGCCAGCTTCATTCAACGGTATAAGGTCTTCTTTGTTCTGTCCCATGCAATCTATGGGAGTGCACTGGTGTCGTCAACTTGTACACATATATTGGTCAGCCAGTCTTGTCTGACTTAAATCAAGTGCTTATATGGCGTGCATCTAGCTGCTGGCAGTTCCCTCATTTATCTATATGGTGGTTTTCTCCATGACACTCTTGGTAACATGAGCCGCTTTTTACACTTAGGAAATACGATGACATGTGTTATAGATTGGTCTCCAACAACGGGAGTCCATCGAACGTGATGAATGGAGCCTTTATTGTCATTCAACAGCATCCTCTCCGTGAGTCTGTAGGCGATTTCATGCTCCACGAGTGACACGATTTTGTAGGACTTTTATTACAGCGATCTTCGTCCTGATTGCAACATTGACCATGATTATTCTAGCAGGTGAGCGCGAGGTGCCGCTCTTGTGTTGTCCAAAAACTCACAAATTTTCCAAGTGTATATGGCGTTCGTCTTGTGGAATACCAAGAAAAGACTGAAGTCGATCGGCGCTGATGATAACCTTTCCTCGATATTTCCTCCAAGTCTCTTCTTCCGATTCTTAGCGTTTTCTACATGCATGCTTCTCGCTATTGAGTTTGTGTTAGCCATTTCTTCTTCGAAATAAGATGACGACCAGTCATTATCAGACTTAGTGCTTCTATCCTTCCTTATCCAACCTCCTACTGGCCCTTTTGGAAGATGACTTTGACCACGCGCAAGTACTCACATGCACTCTTATTGAGTTTTACTGACGATAGCACATCAGCCCCCATTGTAATTGCATTGTCTTTTGGGATACAAAAAGTAAGAAATTGGCTTTTCATCAACTGCTAGAGTCTCACCAAACGGATAGGACATGATAGCATTTTATTGGCGCCGTAAAAGAAGGAATCGTGTCGACTCGGTCAGATTAACCTGACAAGAACGTTCCGTTATGGTGCCGTTACAAACTGGGACTTAAGAGTGCTGTTGGACGGACCGTTTTCAGTCACCTATTATCGGTTTGTTTGTATCTATCTCATGTTGTTTTCTATCTCAATTATACCTTCATATCCTAGTCCTTCCTCCCTCGGAAATCTATCTTCTCCCAAACTATGACCTTTCCCCGATTCTCCCAGCCATACACTGGCCAGGCCAGACATGTACAGTTACCCCTCATTAATCTTGTGTAGTGAACGATGCTCGGTTCCTCTGTCCGGCCAAAAAACTGATGCGAATGTACACCAAACTTGTCGCGTCAGACTAAGTTCTATGTCATCACCAGGCGCCGATGCTCCCATTAATCCTTTTCTACTATCGCTGTCGGAGACTCTCGTTCCCTTGGTTACCATTCCACGTTTGCTGTTGCATTCAACACATCCATCACCTCCCGCTTCGCCCACTATGTCGTACACATTCAAACACTCAAAGAGGCACGGAAGGGTATGCGGACCGGGATATGCGTGGAGCGTGGTATCGCATGTGTCCTAGCTGATGTGAAGATGGCTTCAGCGGGTAAGAGTTGGGCACCATGCTTGCAGATTTCGTCGTTTGATATATGCCTTCTTAATTATATTTCTTCCTGATGTTCATCGTTGGGTAGACTGCGACAGAATTCCCGAGGTGGGCGAGGATGTCCAGGTGGGAGAAGCCGCGAAAGTTGAGGAAGGTGATGAGGAGCACTATGTGAGTATGGCCGCTTTGATGCCATACCATATTGAAGGATGTAATTGCAGATGACATGATTAATACGACGATTATCAGCCTCAACGAATTGTCGCGCACACAGAAGCGGGCCGTGCTTTCTTCCAACTTTCTCCAGCAACATAGCCTTCCTTCGGAGAAATGTCCTTTTGGATCCTAAGTATGATGCACTACTCGATATGCTTTCCAAACCAACACAGGACGTCATAAATTCCAACTTCCGGAAGGTCAAGGCGGTATATTTCAATGGTAACTTTTCTCCGCTTATACAGGCGCTAAGCGACGGTTCAAAAGAAGGGCAAGTGGCTACGAAGGAGAGCTTGGCAACACCGGGGCGTGGTGCCCGCTTTGTAGGATAATGATGAAAGGAGGGCGGAGCTTGGGCCAGACGTGGTAAAGTTGATCGTACCATCATCAGAAAGATCTGTTGCCAAGCGTAAGTTTAGTTTCGTTTCTTTGGGTGACATCACTGAGTCTATTGCGTAGATCCTTAAAATTTTATGTTTCGCTCCTGTTTCCATGAAGGTTGTTCACTGAATTCTTTTCCGCAGATATAATATAAGCCTTCCACTGACTTTCAGTAGCAGATGGAGAGGCGCAATTGCGATCTACACATTGATGATGTCCCTATACTTAGTATGCCTTTTCGGCGTCTTTGCATGTGTTGTCATGCAGCCTCACAGTGACCAACAGGCTGACATATCCACGGGCGCTGATGGGCTTGCGGCAGCCGAGGTTGCGACCTGACCCTCAGTGACCGTTAAGAGAGACCTTCATTTCCTTGGATTTGCTTTACTCTGGTTGGTATCGCATAAGCCCAACAATACCTGGTTATTATATCTGGAGAGTTACGATCCGAAGGCGAGTGGTTCTCGTGCCGGTACACTGATGACGCACTTAGCTTAGTTAAGGTTTAACATCCAAACGAGAACGTTTTCTAATCGTATTAAGTAGCAAGTTTCTATTAGCAAGTTAATATCGTCTCCATGGTGGAGCAATTAAATGAAGATCGACATTGCACCTTTTTTTGGTTTGTACTATTTCGCCAGCGGGACGTTATCAGATTAACAGCGCACGTATGTTGATTCCGCGTTCGTGATCGTAGCTAAGCTGCTGAACGACCCTTGGGCGCTTTTCTGTAATCCGGCGCTAAAGGTGAAGTGCATATAAAAACCTGACAAGTCGATGTTTTATTGGACAAGGTTTGTGCTTTGAATCATATCCAATAAGACAGTCAATTTATTCAGTTCAATTCATGGGGTCTTTGTTTACATCACAACAGCGGACTTATCAACAAAACGATGATGATCTTTTAGTGGCATACCGAATCAAAAGGAATATGAAACAGCTATAAGTAAGGCGCCGCCATCTCGTTCTGAAACCTCGGTCTGCGACCTACCTTCACACTCCTTTGCGAGCTTGGCATATGTGGTTCCGCGTCCAACTGTCCCTCGCTAAGAAAATTAAAGAACAAGTAAGCAATCCCCATGTGAAAAATGAACAATACTCATCCCTGCACAGTGCCAATGGATGTCGATGCCGGTCAAAGTGTCGTTGCCATTTTCAACTGTCTCCAACTTTTGGGCTTGACCCTTCTGCTCATAGTTCTGCTACCTGCCTTGTTCTCCGCTAGTATCCACAGGATGAGGACTTGGCATGCGATGATCATTTCCGGCATCGTGTATAGCCTCTGCTACATGCCCCTGATGATTCTCGGCCAGCAAACTGGTCCACCACCCTCCTTTGCGATTTGTCTCTTCCAATCGTGTTTGATCTATTGCGCCCCCGTTTTGTATGTATCGTTCTGCAAAAGATTTTCTATGGCTGACGGGGTGTTTCGAGACTCATGTCTTTCGCTCTGGTATTCCTGGTTGATGTAAGCTTTCGTAATCACTTCCTACACAGAACAAACGCTAACTTCACTGCGGTATCAGCTCTTCCTTGTTTTTAATCGCGTGATGTATGGGAGTGCACTGGCATCGTCATCTTGGACCTATATGCTGGTCAGTCATGCTTGCCCAATCTGACTTCCATCTTCATATAACATGCATATAGCTGATGGGAGTTCCCTCGATTATCTATGTGGTGGTCTTCTCGGCAACTCTCTTGGTGACAGGAGCTGCTTCTTACGCTGGGGAAATACGTTGACACGTGTTATAGAAAGGCGTTCAACAACGCGAGACTATCAAACGTGATGATGCCAACCTATATTGCCATTCAACAGCGTCATCGCCGTAAGTATGTAACCGATTTATAGCGCCATGTGTGACATGATTCTGTAGGACTGTTATTACCGCTACCTTCGTCTTGCTCGAGGCAACGACGATGATTATCTTGGAAGGTAGCTTTGAGGGACTGCTCTTTTGTTTACCAGTGCTCACGAGCGGTCCAAGTGTATATGGCATTCATCCTATGGAGAACTAAAAGAAGACTGAAATCAATCGGCGTCAATGACGACCTCTCTGCAACCTTCCCTCTCAGTCTTTTCTTCCGAACCTTAGCGTTTGGCGTATACGTTCTTTTCAGCATTGGGTTTGTGTCATTTTTTTTCGAAAGAGGATGGCGACTCATCATCGTTAGAATCACTACTGCTTCTCTCTTTCCCAGTGGTGGCAACTCGCCGTATTGGAAACTGGCTTTGACTTCGCGTAAGTACCCACATTTTCTCATCGAATTTCATCGACTATAACGTATCAGCCCCCATTGGAATGGCACTGCCGTTTGGGATACAAAAAGTAAGAGATAGGCCTTTTGTCAGGTGTTGCGATCTTATTATCTAGATGCATAGGACATCATAGCGTTCTATTGGCGCCCTCGCAGAGATGGTCGTGTCGACGAGATAGGTTAGTTTGACATCTTTATTTGGGGGCTCAGGGAAACTCTGCCATAGTGATACTACAGGCTGAGAGGCTAACCGACACTTTGAGCAGTTTAATTTATGTATTCGTGTGTCTTTAGGGTAGGTATCAATTTTAGTCACCGTCGGTTTGTTTGTCAATTACCCTGTTATATCTCGGTCCTTCCTCCCTCAGGAATCCATTTCCTCCTCAAACCATTCCTTTCTTTGATTCTCCGAGCCGTACACTGCCTACGGCAGACGAGCGCAGCCACCTCTTCGATGAGCTCGTGTACGCTGTTCAATTTCACTACTGGGCTGCGATTGGATGGCAACGAGTGCTGAAGACGATGGATATGAGATGATGATGCTACTGGTCATGGTTATTCTGAGCACGAGAGGACTTACGGGCTTGGCATAGAAACCTAACGCGTCATTCATCCGAGGAAGGATATATGCATCCTTAAGCGCTGTGGAACAGACAACGCAACGCGCATCTGTGTCAGATCCGAGATGGCGGAAAACGGCACCTGATATTTAGCCGTTGATGTTCGATTTTGAGTTGACCTTTCCTAAGAGAACACACTGTGACGACAGAGGCTCAAGCGCCCTGTCGTTTCTACTCATCCTGGTTTGCTGGTGGTCGAGAAGGGAAAAATTGCTCTAGCGGCCAGCGAGCAGCAGAAAGAACCGCCCCTGGGAGAATCTTACGAATCTAACATCAGAGAAGGAGGAAGAGATGATCAGTATCAGCCTGTTCCGATCAAGTATTCGCGCTTCATTCAAGCGCCCCAAGGTGATGGCCTTGAAGCACCGAGCAGTAGAGTTCACAAAAAACGATGACAGCATGCAGACCAAAACTCGGTGCGGGTTGTCAGCATCCATCACAGGCAGATCCGGCGTGTTCGGTTGATTATTACCATGCATTTCCCTGTATTTGCTTTCATTTGAGATGAATTATGTACCACGGTGTCGACCGTAAGGTTTCGAGTTTCTCTTGATACTGACAGTCAGTCCAAGGGGCTACCGGAATTGCGGCCCGGAACACCGGGTAGGTAGGTAGGTTGGGCCGGCAGGCCCGAAAAAAAAAAGTTGACCCTCCTCAAATGGCCTCAAAACTGCCTTCCAAATGTAAAAAGGTGAGACATTCAAGTGACAATATGTCTAATCAATAGACCTACAATGTTTATAATGCTTGTGTAAGTATTGGCAGCACTGCCATCATGAGTCAGCATATGACATCATGTCTCCAAATTCATGTGCTTTACTTATCTGACTAGAAATGATTCAGATTGTAATCAAAATGATATTCGGTTGAATAATAGTACATGAATGCAACATAATTTCCCATTTTCACTCCATAATCAGCTCAATGTGGAGTGTATGACATCATTTTGATCATGTGGAGGTAGGTAGGTCCAGTGCTAGTGCACGAAATTTTTTAATTGACCCTATGTCATTTTTTTTTCATTCCGGTAGCCCCTTGAGTCAGTCGCCATTTGGTTCTCTTATGGATTTGCCTACGTGTTTTCTTATTTATGTGGGCACTTTGTCAAGGGGGTGCTGGAATGTCAGCCCAGCACACCAGGTAGGTAGGTAGGTTGGGCCGTCACACCTGAAAAAAAAAGTTGACCATCTTTTTGGGGGCCCAAAAATGTACTTTTAGGACAATGTATTAATCATTTATGATACAGAATATACTCACCAGTATAGAACTTACCTGCAGACATCACATCTAGCCATGTAGATGGACAATCAATGAGGTTTGTGAGCATTGCCAAAATGAACCCTGCTTGCTGACATGATGATGTCAGACCTCCCATTGAGGCAATTTTGCGATCTGGACATAACAGCATACAAATTTGTTACGATTTATTCATTTTCCTTATCTAAGCGCCTCTTATCTTATCTAATCTTTGGCGCTTAGCTTATCTTATCTTTAGATCCGCGACTCCACGGAGTCTTCACCTTGCGACACAGTCACACTCGTCAGAGTGGAGTATTATTCTCGGTCACCATGTACTTGCTGATTCACTTTCTAACACGGTGTATCCATTATTAGACCCTTGACTCTAGTATATAAGTAGCGTACTCAAAGCTGTATATTCCCTAGCTTTGAGCTAAAGTTTATTCATACCGAAACACTTGAACTCTCGAGCTAAAGCCTTAGTCTTGGCAACTTAACTGCACGGGAACTTAGCAGTGACTGTTCGAATGTGAAACAGCTGACTAATTATCTCAGTTAAGAGGTCGGGTCTAACAATTAGCTCAAAGCTTACTCACGCTCTCTAACAGGAGCATTCATGGAAAACGATGACGCTAGAATCATAGCAATCTCGTTGGGAATACCTAGTGCCACCCTTCTTTCTGTAGCCCTCCTCATCGCAATCAGGTTTCGCTACAGACCACGACATCAAATAGAGGCACTTGGTACTCCACCACGAACTCCACCCTCCACAGTCACTACTACCCCTACGAACGAGCCTGATGGCATCCCGCTCCAGCAGCTCCCACCCCGAATCTTCGCACCCGTACCATGGAGACCGATCCCAATCGACGAGCTCTCTAGGACAGGGATCTACAAAGAAGTGGCGGACGTTTCTGAGTTGTCTGCTCCCATCATCCCGGAGAGAGCAGCTCCTGCCCCTCCCCGAAGGAGCACGCCAGTTATCACCATCGCCTCCACCATCCCTTCCTCTCCTGAGTATGTTCAGTACGTCTCTCGAACTCCCTCACCCGACATGTATGCCCGATTTGCCGAGCGCATCGGGGGATTTGGCATGGGCCATGACACCAGACCCATCGCCCCTACCACCCGTCACGATCCTTGGGCAAATAGGGATCCCACTCCACCACCCAACGCCGATGTTCCCGCTGAGGAGTTCTGGGATAACATCACCCTCCCCATCAGCGCGTATTTCATCTCCTCTGGGTGTGAGGCACTCAGCCATCAAACCCCAACCCCAACAGCAGCAGGAAGTGTCATACAGTGGGACCAGCCCATACAGAACCCAGAGTGGACACCCGAGTCTGTACCAACGGTCGAGGAACCCATCGCCGGTCCTTCCACCCTATGCCCACCAAGGAACAGTGGTTGGCGAAGTGTCATGTCCCCAGTCAGGTCCCCACGCCGCCCCCCTCGGGCAGCCGCTTGGGAGCGACTTAATCAGCGAGCCCAGCGTATCAGTGACCAGCAGTTGATCGAGCGGCACCAGGGCCGCTTCGAGACAGAGTCAAGTACTGCCATCGAGTCGCCACCTCAGCCCCCACATGTCGTGACCCCCTACCCCTCGCTCACGATCGATGGAATCCCAGAATCGTCCACCGAGTCGGCGCATGAGCGCCTGCCCCGCAACCCCCATCATCATGACGCTAACTGATGCCATCAGATTCTACGAGGAAACGGCCGATGACCCAGATATGGGTATACCGACTATTTTATTACAGGCAAACTTCCAGGAGATATATAATAACTTCGCCTACAAACTTCCTTTCATTCCTGACTGGGGAACTACCCAAGCCAGGAATGACTATTTTATAAAGAGACAGAAAGGACTCCCATCAGACGACATACTACAGTATGAAGCGGAGCGAAATGCCCGCTTCCTGTGGAACGAAATACACCCGGATGCCACAATGGAGGAACTCCCTGCCTATGAAGAAGCCACAATCGAGATTGAGATCCAGGAACCGATGCCGGATGAACCACCGGTACTGCCTCCTCGGGTAGCGGTAGGAACCTTCTCCTACGTCAGGGGACAGGAACCACCCAGAACGTACACCCGCGGCTATGCACCATTTGCTGGTGGCGGCCATGGAGCCACTGGAGGTGGCGCTCCCGGAGCCGCTGGAGGCGGCGCAGTACCCGCGCAACCTCCTGCTCCACCGATAAGATACGCGCTCCCATGATACCCCGCACCACCGGAACTGCCAGACCCACCAGTACCCTGGCAACTAGTCGACGGAGCCGTCGCCCCCTATGATGAATTTAAACCAAAAATTCTAAAGGAGGTCGACGACTTCAAGGGTGATTCTAACGACATCATCCGATTCTTCCTAAAGTGCGAATTGCACTTTGAAGTGTTCAACCGACACTTCCGCCACCACCCTCACAAGGTCATCTTCTGCATCTTGCGACTTGCCGACGACGCTGAGAAGTGGTGGGAGTTGTGCGCACAGGTCATAGGGAAGGATCAGGCGACTGGGGACCAGCTCTACCCATCTTACGAAGAATTCAAGACAGAGCTTGGTAGAAGGTTCTGGAAGGATGCTGACATGCAGCTAAAGTACACGCAGTGGGAAAAGCTTAGGCAGGTGGACTTTAAAGACGGTGACAAGTTCTTCCAGCAATTCGAGGAACTTGCCTACCACGCCAAAGTACACGACAACGAGCAGGCTATGCTCCATCAAGTCACAAAAGCCGCCCGCCAGACGAGTAAAAATACAATATACTCGGCTGACGGAGACGTGCCGACTAGCTACCTAGGATGGAAGACACGCCTACTCCGAATCAACTACAATTGGCGCCTCAAACAGGCAGAAGGCACAACAACGACCCCAGTACGACCCCAGATGACACAGAAGACGACCACACCCGCTAGGGGTGGTCAAACAGCAGCTCCAGCGCCGCCTGTATCGTCGACGACGATGGCTACAGGGACGACATTCGGAGGACGTGGCAAACCGATGGATATCGATGCCACTAGGGCAGCAGCAATATGCTATAGATGTGGCAAAAAGGGCCACTTCAAGCGCGACTGCCCTCTATCGCCTAAAACCTGGGAAGAGGCGTTTCGACGGTTGACAGATTACTGGGACCGGCAGTCGATGGAGGAGAAACTCCCCGCGATCACAGAAGTAAAAGAGAGCACTGAGGAGTAAACGATTCAACTCGCTCGGCTAAGGACTTGGTTTCGGCTAGTACGCCCCTCGCACTTCATAATTGTACTTATAATCCTGTAGTATCTACCATGCATTTGAATATACCCGCGACTTCGCAATCAGACCAGAAACCAAGCAAGAATTGAATCCCAGGAGTCGTGGTAGTTCATCTACCGATGACATGTTCAGTGAGTAACCCACTATGGGCGAAAGCATCAAATGACAAGGCACCTACCATAGTGCTACCCATCATAACAGTGCCAGTTGAGCGACTGGATGGGGCAGGGGAACAAGTGTACACTGCCCCCCCTGATGAAGCGGCTCTACGGGGTCCCAGCCTCGCTGGGAGTCACGAGGAAATAGCTTCGGCAAAACCTCCCCTGGTAAAAGAGAACACCGTATGGCTACCGACAGCCACGGACGACCAGAAAATCGAGGATGAACCAGAATCGAGTAAGTGCCCCCGACCAGTTGCCAATGCCTGTCGTGACGTAGGGCGACTTGAGGATGGGGGAACAACGAAAGCAACAAGGGATCTGGTGGCCATTGAAACCACCGGCTCGAGGGAACCAGGTGAAGGCGACCGTCAGCCTACGGTGAGAAGCGAAGGCAATCACAGTATGGCAGTGTCAGCCCAACCTGTTGCCCCTTTACGGGGTGACTCCTCCGAGAAACGCACCTCACGTTCCATGACCGACCTGAAAGCTGTGGGACAGGAAGCTGCTAGCACCCAGGCAGTACAAAGGGGGCATAAGGTAACTTCCGAGGAAGTACCCGACGACGAGGACATTACCAGTTTCATGATGAACAAGAAGACTAAATTAATACCCCCTTTAGAAACAGTGGTGACCTCGCCAACGGTAGTCGAGCCCTCACGGGTCGATGCGACGGCTAGAGAGGCCCCATGAATCTCATGCACTTATACTAGTGGCGAGACTTACAGCGAATGGCTCAAACCATTTGGACCGGAGTGGACTCTGCGCGGCATAGTACAAGCCAAGACAGAGTCAGAAGCGAAGGCGATCCTGAAGAATTGGATTCACAAGACACGTGTGGAAGAAGTAGTCGATGAAATGATCAAAGGGATGAGAAAGGCGAACCGAATCAACGCCCTTTGGTGGCTCGAAGAATTGCAACAACCGAAACTATACATCTGCACACTAAGCGGGAAGGGAAAGGACCTGGTCATCCCTGTCATACTCGGGAAACCAGGAACCATTTTCCAAATTCCAACCACTGCATTAGTAGACAGCGGATGTACCAGTAGTGCCATCAACCAAGCATTTGTCGAACAGCATCACATCTCGACTCATGCAACGGCTGCACCAATCATTGTCTATAATGCCGACAGAACCAAAAACTCGGGAGGATCAATCACACAATACACCAAGATCAAATTGACGATCGGAGATCATTCAGAATGAATAGATCTAGCCGTCATGGATCTCGGTGATAGACAGATCTTCCTCGGGCACAATTGGTTAGCCTGGCATAATCCGATCATCAATTGGAAGACAGGAGGGTTAATGTTTGCACGATGCGAATGCCACAAGAACCCATTCACATTACCCGATGTGGACCCCGACGACAGGTGGGACGAAGAACTTGAGGAGGGAGATACCATTCTTGCAGTAGATTTTACGTGGGCTATTCTCATATGCACTCATCACACCAATGACCTAGCTGCCATGGCCAACGCAGACAAGAAAACCAAGACGTTCGAAGAAATGGTCCCAGAGTGGTGTCGGGATTTCAGTGATCTATTCGATGAACTCCCTGAGCCAAAGACGTGGGACCACGCTATCGAACTCATTCCAAATGCGAACGCCAATCTTGATTGCAAGGTCTACCCTCTCAACCGAAACGAGCAAGAAGAGCTCGACAAGTTCTTAGACGAAAACCTCTCAAGTGGACGGATACGGCCCTCCAAGTCACCCATGGCTTCACCTTTCTTCTTTGTCAAGAAGAAGGATGGCAAGCTGCGACCAGTACAAGACTATCGCAAGCTCAACGAGATGACGATCAAGAATTGCTATCTGCTTCCCCTCATCTCGGAGCTCATGGACAAACTACGAGGTGCCAAGTACTTTTCCAAGCTTGACGTTCGATGGGGATACAATAACGTATGCATCAAGAGTGGTGACAAGTGGAAGGCGGCATTCAGAACTAATCGAGGGTTGTTCGAACCCACGGTTATGTTCTTTGGGCTTACCAACTCGCCCGCCACCTTCCAGTGGATGATGAATGACATCTTTAAAGACCTCATTGCATCTGGCGCCGTCACAGTCTACCTCGACGACATCCTAATCATGTCTAAAACCAAGGAAGAGCACCGTCGCATTACGCGTGAAGTTCTAAGGGTCTTACGAAAGAACAAGCTATTCCTGAAAGCGGAAAAATGCGAGTTCGAAACCTTAGAAATGGAGTATCTTGGAGTCATCATCAGTGAAGGAAGCATCCGCATGGACCCAGTCAAAATCGCAGGGATTGCCCAATGGCCTGTGCCAGCCAAGAAACAGCAGCTCCAGTCGTTCTTAGGCTTTACCAACTTCTACCGACGTTTCATCCAAGGATATAGCAAAGTCGTCAAACCAATGACGCAACTAACAGGAAACGATCCGTGGAAGTGGGGAGAAGCGCAACAGAACACGTTCCAGGAGCTAAAGAGACTGCTGGCTGAAGAAGTGGTACTGGCAATACCCACGGAGGAAGGAAGGTTCCGCGTAGAGGTGGACGCAAGCGAAGGAGCAATAGGTGCGGTGCTGTCGCAAGAACAGGATGGAAAATGGCACCCAGTCGCATTTTTATCCAAGTCTCTGACAGTGACAGAGCACAATTACGAAATTTATGACAAAGAACTGCTTGCAATAATGCTGTTGCTGGACGAATGGAGACACTATCTAATGGGAGCAGCTCAGGACTTCGAAATCTGGACGGATCACCAGAACCTCCAATATTTCAGAAAGCCCCAGAAACTCAACCGACGACAAGCACGTTGGGTGACTGAGCTAGCCGAATACCATTTCATGCTGCACCATAAACCAGGGACCGCAAACAAGAAAGCTGACTTACTAAGTCGGTGAGCAGATCACGAGCAAGGAAAGGAGGACAACGATGAGGTTACTGTCCTCAAACCTGAACACTTCTGGGCAATGGTCATGCCGACAATCGAGGAAGTTCATATTAAAATCAAGCAAGCCATGCTCGACCACCACCGATGGGATAAGAACGTCGCTGCCTCTCTCAACCATGATCGAGGGATGAAGCTAGATAACGGTTTGATCTTATACGATCACTGTATCTATATTCCCCAAGATCATGCGTTACGAGGGGAAATAATCGCAATGTCTCACGACCACATCACAGCGGGGCACCCTGGCATTGAAAAGACCAAAGAGCTCGTCTTACGAGAATACTGGTGGCCCAGGATGAAGAAGGACATAGAAAACTACATCTGCACTTGCGAAACGTGCCAACGAACCAAGTTGAGCACTCAAGCAAAAGCGGCACCCCTTCATCCTAACACCATACCCTCCCAACCATGGACCCACATCTCCGTCGACATGGTTACTGGTTTACCACAGTGCAACGGTTACGATGCCATTTTAATGATCGTCGACTGTTTCTCTAAGGAAATCATACTAGTAGCATGTACCACAGAGATGTCATTGGAAGGGTGGGCCAAGATCCTATGAGACGAAGTTTACGCCAAACATGGAATGCCACAAGTCATCATCTCTGACCGAGGCACCGTGTTCGTGTCCAAATTCATGCAGGATCTCTACGACTTGCTACAGATCAAGGCGAACGTATCAACCGCCTACCACCCCCAGACAGATGGACAGACGGAACGAGTGAATCAAGAGGTTGAAAAATACCTCCGAATCTTCGTCAACCATCTCCAGAACGATTGGGTTGAATGGCTCTCACTCGCAGCCTTCGCCCATAACAACCGCACTCATTCCGCTACAGGCAAAAGTCCCTTCGAGGTTAACTACGGCTTTCATGCTGACATCCTCCCTGGCGCCAGACCCCGAGCACCTTTCAGAACACCGGCTTCCACCACTTTCGTTTCAGAAATGCAGAAAATCCACGAGGAAGCAAAGCAATCCCTTGAGAAGGCCGCCGACCAAATGAAAGCCCAGTACGACAAAAAGAAACGACCTGCAGTCGAGTATCAAGTAGGAGATAAGGTATGGCTCGACACAACCAACCTTAGTCTTCCACGACCCAAGAAAAAACTCGCAGACAGACGAACAGGTCCTTTCCGAATCATCGCAAAGGTCGGAGCATCAGCGTACAAACTGAAGCTTCCAACAGGCTGGCGCATCCATCCCGTATTCAACGAAATACTCCTTACCCCATACACGCCACCCACTTTCCCAAACCAAGAACAGCCACCTCCACCGCCTCCAGATCTTATCGACGGTGAAGAGCACTACAAAGTCGAGAAAATCCTCGACAGTAGAGATCGCAAAGTTAGAGGAAGAGCGGGCAAGCCTTCGCCCTGGGTCACAGACTACTTCGTCAAGTGGAAAGGATACGGACCCGAATCAAACAGTTGGGTACGGGAGGATAATATGGATGCACAAGAACTCATCGACGTCTACACAGCAGAAAGGTTAAACCGCACAGACTCAAATGTAGATTGGCAGTCCTATACGGATCCATTCACAGGACGAAGAGTGTGGTATGACCAAGAGCTGATGTGGGATCTATTCGGCAGCAATGACGACCCTTCGACATACTCAAAATCGTTATATGAACCAACAGAGATTCCCTAGACCAGTAGCTACATCGATGGAACCGTCATCTCAACGATCAGGATATGCACGTGTTTGGCCGCCTTCCCCTCTCCTACTTCCACCTAACTGGCACTCCTCCTCTTCGTTCGAATCCCTGCATGTGGGAGACAAAGAAAAGAGGTCGCACACAGTTAGGCTGCGACTCTAAAGTTGAGCCCGGCATAGTAGTGATGCTTAGAGAGGCGCAAACTCAGCAAAAAATTGACGAGACAATCCATAACAGCAGTCGGGACGCCTGCCTTAAAGAGGGGGTAATGTTACGATTTATTCATTTTCCTTATCTAAGTGCCTCTTATCTTATCTAATCTTTGGCACTTAGCTTATCTTATCTTTAGATCCACGACTCCACGGAGTCTTCACCTTGCGACACAGTCACACTCGTCAGAGTGGAGTATTATTCTCGGTCACCATGTACTTGCTGATTCACTTTCTAACACGGTGTATCCATTATTAGACCCTTGACTCTAGTATATAAGTAGTGTACTCAAAGCTGTATATTCCCTAGCTTTGAGCTAAAGTTTATTCATACCAAAACACTTGAACTCTCGAGCTAAAGCCTTAGTCTTGGCAACTTAACTGCACGGGAACTTAGCAGTGACTGTTCGAATGTGAAACAGCTGACTAATTATCTCAGTTAAGAGGTCGGGTCTAACAAAATTGTACTCAAAATACTTTATAGCATACATAATACAGCCATTTCTGGCAAGATATATGGAAAATTATGGCAAAAGATGCCCAAAATAGGTAAGATGATGTCATATTGGTCACGTGGAGGTAGGTAGGTCCAGTGCTGGTGCATGAAAAATTTTAATCAACCCTATGTCTTTTTTTTTCATATTGGTACCCCCTTGCACTTTGTAATATATGGGGCTGAATATTTTGTAGTCAGTCATGTCACGTTTGCCATAGATGTAATCCAATTTTCCACTCACTTCATTTGAGAAAGACCCTGCAGCTGCCGTGTATATACCAGTTGAAAAGTACAAGATCTTTCTATGTTCATCTGGTAGGATTTGAATCCTAGCCCCAAGGACGTCAAAATTCTTGGTTACTGAAACTGTCTAGCACAAGTCTAGCAATGCCGATGGTAAAATCATAAATGATTTGGCACTTGCTTGGCATGTCAGCTTGATTTTTGAGGTGTCCTTGGCTGAAACTCCAGCAGCAAAGGTGACAACAGATGGATGTACAGGGGACCAATTTTAGTAATTCATGATGCATGGCATCCATAAGTTAAAGGACACCTATCGTGCTCCTGCAAAGCTCGTTCTTGCTCCTCTCTGCACCATACCCCTCTAAACAAGAAGTTGAAATCCTCAACATCAGCTGGTCAAGGCCACAATTTTTTTTTCACAAAAGTGTCTATATCTGTAAAACACCTTGCAAGTTAGAAAAGAGATGTCCATGTTGACATGGAATGTCACTCACTGCAATGACCCTGGTTGAAGTTCAGCCTTGTGCACGCTAGATGAGCTGTAGCGCAGCTCTTAGGACTCTTCATGGGCATCAGATAGGAAATAGATGGAATATAATTTGAAGGATCAGAAGTGAAGAAAGTTGGATGAGACGGGTGATAGGAATCCAGTAGTGGTGGAAGCCGTGTCCCCGATTCCTTTCTTTTTTAAATATCAACAATTATTGGCTTACTTGTGCCCTTTTTTTGCTGCAGTATGTAGTTACTAAGTGGGTCATTGCTACACATGCTATGTCTTTGAAGGGTAAAATCAGCATACCTTGTTTGAAAAAGCTCGCTCGGTGGTGGCCAAAGGCCACCACCAGCTCGCATTTTCTCACTCAGCTTTTTAATTATTCAATTAAAGAATACCATATTCATAATCCTAGGCTAACATAAGATATAGGATGAAAGAAGATGGGCAAGTCAGCAAGGCAGGAGCCTCAAAGGTAGTGTGCTGCTCTCTAAAGAGAAGATGTCCATATTAATGAGAAGGAAACAGATTCATGGAATGAAGTCTTATGAAAAGGAGGTAAAAGCAGGCAGAGGGAATGAAAATAAATATTCCTGCGAAGAGACCCATGCTAGCGATAAGTACCAAAGCCATAAGTACTCTTCATAAGCAATCTAACCAATAGGGAGAAATCGGAAAGAGAGATATTTTCAGCCACATCGACCATCATCTTCAGCCACCCGGCATGCCAGATACTCACCAATCACTACAAATTAGCTAAGCCAACCCGGAGTATAGCCCCTGTCCAGACAGTTTGGCACTACTCATGATCAGTTATGGCTCCCTATAACCCTCTGTCGTTTCCTCATTCTTTGGAAAGAATCGAGGAGGGTAAAACCTTAACCTTAGATTAGGCTTTTTTCTGGTCAGCTCTGATACCAGTAATTGAGTGGTTACTGGCAGCTACATAAGTCAGCCTCGGCATGCATTTCAACAGTCCTCAAGAACTTAACTTACAATCTGATATGATCTGTCGATTTCTGCAATGCCCTTGCGACCATTCAATGTTCAGCTGTCAAACTTCTGCATACCAAGTTGTTCATCCTTAAGCGTTCTCTAGCTGGAAACTATGTGGTCCTTGCTTGGGGTGAAATTCTCATTTGATTGTAATTTCTCATTTTGGGTTTTCAGTTCGGATTTGTGCATGCCCATTCCAGAATCCTAAATGGCACTAGAACTATGCCATACCTTAGGCATGACACTCAGTGAACCTCCTGGGAAGCCTTAGGTCACACCTCACTACAACTTCTCACCAAAGCACAGCTGTTTTTTGGTTTTCTGGCACAAACTGGTTCCACAGGTAATTGAACAATTAACAAGTTATATCACTTTAATCTCTGCTAAGGGACAGAGAACTGTGTTAATATGTTTACTGCCACCTAGACATCCCAAAGAGATCAGTTCATCTGTGGCTATACCGGACTTTGTATGTTGTCCTTTTCTTTGGCCTCACACAGTTACTTAATGTATTATCAAAAAAAGCTGTGATGCATATAACATGCACATCAATGATGAATCCATTGGCCAAAAGGAATTCCTTCATCATACCCAAATCCGAATCCTGTTGCTGCCAATGTAGCATCATGGCAGTTGACTTTCAGTATGGCGTAGATCACTTCCATGGAGGGTGCTCATCATGATTCACAGACTGTCACCCTTTCCTTCTCTTTGCGTCCTCATAAAATTGTCACACTAGCACTTAGTCAATACAATTCTCAGTCTTTTCACTCTTACAAGTTACAACTCGGGCTGCATTCTATTCAAAGCTTAGTCAATGTTGGATCTTTAGGCTTTTCATCACAAGCAGGTGGCTTGATTGATCTTAATGCTAAGCCAAGGACATCTTGCTTCTCCCATGTTTATTCACCTAAGACCTTCAGGTTAAAGTAGTTGTAACCATTCAACAGTTTTATCGACTCCACTATTGCCTGAAGAGGGTCTGGCCAGCCTCTTTGCTGCACACTTTTACCTAGCCTAGACACTATCACAAGGCCATCTCCCTTCATTGCACTCTCGATGACACAGGTTGAAGACTGCTGGTAGTACAGTCTACAGAGCCATTAGGTTTGTCAATCCTACTTAGCATTGGCAGTTCAATGCATGCTTCCCTTTCTGAGGCTAGGACATTTATGGGCTTTGTTTAATAATATTAACAATGTACAGGGTCCGGCTTTGCCTGGATTTTAGGGCTTGGGCCTGGCTTTCGAAATCATAAGTTCAAGTCTGAATTGTTTTAGTATAGAGTTTTCATTGATTTTTTCCTTTTATGTGGGAGTCAAGCTTGGTTACTCTATAGAGGGTGTTTAAGTTGAGGTGCTCACAATAGACATAATGACATGCTGCCAGTGTTACCGTTAGCGGATGTGGGATGATAATATTAGATTGTGACCATGAACCATCCATAATCGGAGTGTGTTCGGCATTTCTCACTTTTACCTTCTCAAGTAGGGATGGGCACCATGACCGTAGTACGGTGCATATGGATGGCCGTTACGGATATGGGTGCTGTCCCATGAGGCACACCAACTTCACTACTATGGTACAGTGCACATATGGTGGTTGCACTCTACGGTCTGTATTCTACGGACAAATTTGACCATATACAGCTGTTTATGGATGGCAAGAGCAGCACCCCTTTCTTTTGCTGTCATGCAACTCCATTAGGCGAAATGTTGCTCAGTAAACTCTTGAAAGGGTGAAGCGTCACTGGAAAGTCGCTGGTGGTGCATGTCATTGCATTTTCGAGGCCCTTTCCATTATTTTGCTGATGGCAAGAATGCTACCTGCTAATGAATACAATTTATTTTACCTACAGAACACACATACGATCAGTAATCGTTAAGAGGATATGAGGGGGTGATGTAACACTTACTTTAGGTATGCTTTTGTTTATATAATTATGTCATTTGAGTTGTCCCTGTACACGGCCATACTTATGGCCGTGACGACTGTATATGCACCCATTCACACCGTTCCCATAGCTGATGGAGCACCTATGGTACGGTTATGGGAATACCCATGGCCATTGCTGCCCATCTAATCTATGGCCATATCTGTAACAGTACGGTGACCATCCCTATTCTCAAGCAATGACCATGACCAGCTGCATGCCTACTTCTATCTAGACCTTTGCCACAGTCTGGCCCACATAAGAATGGATTATCCTCAAACCTGGAACTGGTGATAGTCTCCCCTGTCAGCAATCTTTGATGTTGCATGCAAGAGAATCATCGCTTGGAATTCACATATGTTGAACTGCATTTGCGGCTGCAAGCCTGCACCTATCTCGAGGTTCATTCTGAATGGCTCTCCCACTCATGTTGCATGTATCTTGGCACAGAGCTACTCATTTCGTCTTGTATAAAAATTTCTTACATCCCAGAATCTTTACAGAGCCTTAAATCCTAGAGAACAAAACCAAGGCCAACCTGAATAACTGCCCGAATGTCCTCAAGTGCTTTAACTTGTTGAGGATTCAGCCTACCCGACTAGTATTCTCACCACCTTCCGTTCCATTCTTACTTACTATAATTAGATCTCACCTCCTTTCTTTTCTTCTGATCCTTATATATATGGTGTTTCCCCCTCTATGCACCTCAGCTGTTCTGTTACGATTTATTTTCCTTATCTAAGCGCCTCTTATCTTATCTAATCTTCGGCGCTTAGCTTATCTTATCTTTAGATCCACGACTCCACGGAGTCTTCACCTCGCGACATAGTCACACTCGTCAGAGTGGAGTACTACTCCCAGATCACCGGGTACTTGCTGATTCACTTTCTAACACAGTGCATCTATTATTAGACCCTTGGACTTAGTATAAAAGTAGCATACTCAAAGCTGTATATTCCCTAGCTTTGAGCTAAAGTTTATTCATACCAAAACACTTAAAACTCTCGAGCTAAAGCCTTAGTCTTGGCACCTTAACCGATGGGAACTTATCAGTGATTGTTCGAACGTGAAACAGCTGACTAATTATCCCAGTTAAGAGGTCGGGTCTAACAATTAGCTCAAAGCTTACACTTACGCTCTCTAACAGGAGCACTCATGGAAAGCGACGATGCTAAAATCATAGCCATCTCGCTGGGAATACCTAGTGCCACTTTACTTTCTGTAGCCCTCCTCCTCGCAGTCAGGTTTCGTTACAGACCGCGACATCTAATAGAGGCACCCCGTACTCCACCACAAACTCCACCCTCCACAGTCACTACCACCCCTACTCCCGAGCCTGATGGCATCCCGCTCGAGCAGCTCCCACCCCGAGTCTTCGCACCCGTACCACGCAGACCGATCCCAATCGACGAGCTCTCTAGGGCAGGGATCTACGAAGAGGAGGTCGACATTTCTGAGTCGTCTGCTCCCGTCATCCCGGAAAGAGCAGCTCCTGCCTCTGCCAGAGGCAGTGCGCCAGTCATCACCATCACCTCCTCCATCCCTTCCTCGCCTGAGTACGTTCAGTACACCCCTCGAACTCCCTCACCCAGCACGTACGCCCGTTTCAACGACAGGGTCGGGGGATTTGACGTGGGCCACGACACCAGACCCATCGCCCCCACCACCCGTCACGATCCTTGGGCAAATCGGGACCCTACTCCACCACCCAACGCCGACATACCCGCAGAGGAGTTCTGGGATAATATCACCCTCCCCGTCAGCGCGTATTTCGTCCGCTCAGGGCGAGAGGCGCTCAGCCACCGCACCCCAACCCCAGTCGCGGCAGGGAGCGTTATCCAGTGGGACCAACCTGTCCAGAACCCAGAGTGGACACCCGAGCCTGTACGAGCAGTCGAGGAACCCATCGCCGGCCCTTCCTCCTTACGTCCACCAAGGAACAGTGCCTGGCGAAGTGTCACGTCCCCAGTCAGGTCCCTGCGTCGACCTCCCAGGGCAGCCGCTTGGGAGCGGCTCAATCAGAGGGCCGAACGACTCAGTGAGCAACAGTCAATCGAGCGACACCAGACCCGTGTCGAGACAGAGTCGAGCACAGTCGTTGAGTCGCCGCGCCAGCCCCCGTGTCCCGCATCCCGCAACCCCCTACCCCTCGCGCACAATTGATGGAATCCCTGAGTCGTCCACCGAGTCGCCGTGCGAGCGACCGCCCCGAAATCCCCATAGAAATGACGCTAACCAACGCCATTAAATTCTACGAGGAAACGTATGATGTCCCCGCAATGGGAATACCGGTTATTTTATTACAGGCAAGCTTCCAGGATATATATAATAATTTCGCCCTGAAACTCCCCTACGTCCCAGACTGGGGAACCTCCCAAGCCGGAAACGAATATTTTATGAAAAAACAGAACGGATTCCCAGCAGACGAAATACTACAGTACGAGGCAGAGCGAAATGCTCGCCTCCTGTGGAACAAAATACACCCGAACGCCACAATGACTGAACTCCCCACCTATGAAGAAGCCGCGATCGAAATCGAGATCCAGGAACCAATGCCGGACGAACCACCGGTACCGCCTCCTCGGGTAGCGGTAGGAACCTTCTCCTACGTCAGGGGACAGGAACCACCAGGAACGTACACACACGGCTACGCACCATTTGCCGGCGGCGGTCACAGAGCCGCTGGAGGTGCTCCCGGAGCCGTAGTACCTGCGCTGCCTCCCGCCTCGATTAGATACGTGCTCCCACGCTATCCCGCACCACCAGCACCACCAGATCCGCCAGTACCCTGGCCGCTAGCAGACGGAGCCGTCGCCCCCTATGATGAATTTAAACCCAAAATTCTCAAGGAGGTCGACGACTTCAAGGGTGATTCCAATGACATCACCCGATTCTTCCTAAAGTGCGAATTGCACTTTGAAGTGTTCAACAGACACTTCCGCCACCACCCTCATAAGGTCGTCTTCTGCGTCTCACGACTCGCCGACGACGCCGAGAAGTGGTGGGAGTTATGCGCACAGGTCATAGGGAGGGATCAAGTGACAGGAGACCAGCTCTACCCATCCTATGAAGAGTTCAAGAACGAACTCAGTAATAGGTTCTGGAAGGATGCCGACGCACGGTTAAAGTACGCGCAGTGGGAAAAGCTTAGGCAGGTGGACTTCAAGGACGGCGACAAGTTCTTCCAGCAATTCGAAGAGCTTGCCTACCACGCCAAGATACGCGACAACGAGCAGGCTATGCTCCATCAGGTCATGAAAGCCACCCGCCAGACGAGTAAAAATACTATATACTCGGCTGACGGAGACGTGCCGATTGCCTACCAAGGATGGAAGGCACACCTACTCCGAATCGACTACAATTGGCGCCTCAAACAGGCAGAAGGTACGACGATGACAACAATCCCAGCGAGGCCCCAGACGACACCCAAGACGACCACATCTGTTAAAGGAGGTCAAACTGCTCTGAAGCCGCCTGTACCGTCAATGACGACGGCTACAGGGACAACATTCGGAGGACGCGGCCAACCGATGGATATCGGTGCTGCCAAGGCAGCCACCATATGCTATAGATGTGGAAAAACAGGCCACTTCAAGTGGGACTGCCCGTTATCGCCTCAAACCCGGGAGGAGGCATACAGACGGTTGACAGATTACTGGGACCGGCGGTCGACTGAAGAGAAGACTCTCTCTACGATTGAAGAAGTAAAAGAAAGTGCCGAGAAGTAAACGATTCAACTTACTCGGCGACCAGGAACTTGGTTATGGCTGGTACGCCCCCTGCACTTCATAATTGTACTTATAATCTTGTAGTAGCTACCGTGCATTCGAATATACCCGTGACTTCGCAATCAGACCAGAAACCAAGCAAGAATCGACACCAGGACAACCCAGACACCGTGGTAGTACGACTACCGACGGATAAACGTTCGGCAAGTAACCTATTGCAGGTGAAAGCAGCGAACGACAAATCGCCTACCATAGCGATACCCAGCTCACCGCTACACCAGTCGAGGCCCGTCTCTAGTAGACCCGCCGCAGTGACGAATGTAGCAAAGAGTATTGGGGCAGGGGAACAAGCACCTCCTTTGGAGGGTTCCGCCCCCTCTGACGAAGCGGCTCTATGGGGTCCCAGCCTCGCTGGGAGTTTTGAGGAAATAGCTTCGGCAAAACCTCCCCTGGTAAAAGAGAACACCGCAAGGCTACCGTCAGCTACGGATGACCAGAAGATCGAGGACGAACCAGAATCGAGTAAGTGCCCCCGACCAGTTGCCAATGCCTGTCGAGACGTAGGGCGACTCGAGGATGGGGGAACGACGAAAGCAACGAGGGATCCGGTGGCCATTGAAACCACCGGCTCGAGGGAACCAGGTGAAGGCGACCGTCAGCCTACGGTGGGAAGCGAAGGCAATCGCAGTATGGCGGCGTCAGCCCAACCTGTTGCCCCTTCACGGGGTGACTCCTTCGAGAAACGCACCTCACGTTCCACGACCGACCTGAAAGCCGCGGGACAGGAAGCTGCTAGTGCCCAGGCAGTGCAAAGGGGGCATAAGGTAGCTTTCAAGGAAGTACCTGACCACGAGGACATTACCAGTTTCATGATGAGCAAGAAGGCTGAATTGACACCCCCTTTAGACTTAGAAACTGTGGTGACCTCGCCGACGGTAGTCGAGCCCTCACGGGTCGATGCGAAGGCTGAGGAAGATCCACAGATCTCGCACGTTTATACTAGCGGCGAGAGCTATAGAGAATGGCTTAAACCATTCGGACCTGAATGGACTCTGCGCGGCATAGTACAAGCCAAGACAGAGTCGGAGGCGAAGGCGATCCTGAAGAATTGGATTCACAAGACACGCGCGGAAGAAGTAGTCGATGAAATGATCGAAGGGATGAGGAAGGCGAACCGAATTAATGCGCTTTGGTGGCTCAAAGAATTACGACAACCAAAGCTGTACGCTTGCGCACTAAGCAGGAAGGGCAAGGATCTAGTTATCCCCGTCATACTGGGGAAACCAGGAACCCTTGGCCAAATTCCAACCACCGCGTTAGTAGATAGCGGATGCACTAGCAGTGCCATAAACCGGGCGTTCGTCGACCAACATCACATCCCAACTCGTGCAACAGCCGCACCCATCATAGTCTATAATGCCGACGGAACCAAGAACTCGGGAGGATCAATCACGCAATATGCCAAGATCGAACTGACGATCGGAGATCATTCGGAGCGAATAGATCTAGCCGTCATGGATCTCGGCGATAGACAGATCTTCCTCGGTCATGACTGGTTATCCCGGCATAATCCGATCATCAATTGGAAGACAGGAGGATTAACGTTTGCGCGGTGCGACTGCCGCAAAAACCCATTCACATTACCCGATGCAGACCCCAACGACAGGTGGGACGAAGAACTTGAGAAGGGAGATACCATTCTCGCAATAGATTCTACGCGGGCTATTCTCATACGCACTCATCACGCCAATGACCTAGCTGCCGCAGCCAACGCAGACAAGAGGACTAAGACGTTTGAAGAAATGGTCCCAGAATGGTGTCAGGATTTCAGCGATCTATTTGACAAAGATAGTTTCGATGAACTCCCTGAACCAAAGACGTGGGACCACGCTATCGAACTCATTCCAAATGCGAGCGCCAATCTTGATTGCAAGGTCTACCCTCTCAACCGAAACGAGCAAGAAGAGCTCGACAAGTTCCTAGACGAAAACCTCTCAAGCGGACGGATACGACCCTCTAAATCACCCATGGCTTCACCCTTCTTCTTCATCAAGAAAAAGGATGGCAAGCTGCGACCGGTACAAGATTATCGCAAGCTCAACGAGATGACAATTAAAAACCGTTACCCGCTTCCTCTCATCTCGGAGCTCATGGACAAACTACGGGGGGCCAAGTATTTTTCCAAGCTCGACGTTCGATGGGGATACAACAACGTACGCATCAAAAGTGGTGACGAGTGGAAGGCGGCATTCAGAACTAATCGAGGGTTGTTCGAACCCACGGTTATGTTCTTTGGGCTTACCAATTCACCCGCCACCTTCCAGTGGATGATGAATGACATCTTTAAAGACCTCATTGCATCTGGCGCCGTCACCGTTTACCTCGATGATATTCTCATCATGTCGAAAACCAAAGGAGAACACCGTCGTATCACACGGGAAGTACTAAAGGTCTTACGCAAGAACAAACTATTCCTTAAAGCGGAGAAATGCGAGTTCGAGACCCTAGAAACAGAGTACCTCGGAGTCATCATCAGTGAAGGAAGCATCCGAATGGACCCAGTCAAAATCGCAGGGATCGCGAAATGGCCTGTGCCAGCCAAGAACCAGCAGCTCCAGTCGTTCTTAGGCTTTACCAACTTCTATCGACGTTTCATCCAAGGATATAGCAAAGTCGTCAAACCAATGACACAGCTGACAGGAAACGATCCATGGAAGTGGGGAGAAGCGCAACAGAACGCGTTCCAGGAGCTAAAGAGACTGCTGGCTGAAGAAGTGGTACTGGCAATACCCACAGAAGGAGGCAAGTTCCGCGTGGAGGCGGATGCAAGCGAAGGAGCAATAGGCGCTGTACTGTCGCAGGAGCAGGATGGAAAATGGCGCCCAGTCACGTTTCTATCCAAGTCTCTGACAGTGACGGAGCACAATTACAAAATTTACGACAAAGAGCTGCTGGCAATCATGCTATCACTGGATGAATGGAGACACTACCTAATGGGAGCGGCTCAGGACTTCGAAATCTGGACGGATCATCAAAACCTCCAGTATTTCAGAAAGCCTCAGAAACTCAACCGACGACAAGCGCGTTGGGTAACTGAGCTAGCCGAATACCATTTCACGTTGCACCATAAACCAGGGACCGCCAACAAGAAAGCCGACTTACTAAGTCGGCGAGCAGATCACGAGCAGGGAAAAGAGGACAATGATGAGGTTACCGTCCTCAAACACGAACACTTCCGGGCAATGGTCATGCCGACAATCGAGGAAGTTCATATCAAAATCAAGCAAGCCACGCTCGACCACCACCGATGGGACAAGAACGTTGCTGCCTCTCTCAACCATGATCGAGGGATGAAGCTAGATAACGGTTTGATCTTATACGATCACCGTATCTATATTCCCCAAGACCACATGCTACGAGGGGAGATAATCGCGATGTCTCATGACCACATCACAGCAGGGCACCCTGGCATTGAAAAGACCAAAGAGCTCGTCTTACGAGAATACTGGTGGCCCAGAATGAAAAGAGACGTAGAAAACTACATCTGCGCTTGCGAGACGTGCCAACAAACCAAGTCGAGCACTCAAGCAAAAGCGGCGCCACTTCATCCTAACGCCATACCCTCCCGACCATGGACTCATATCTCTGTCGACATGGTTACCGGTTTACCGCAGTGCAACGGTTACGACGCTATCTTAATGATCGTCGACCGTTTCTCTAAGGAAATCATACCGGTAGCATGCACCACAGAGATGTCATCGGAAGGGTGGGCCAAGATCCTACGAGATGAAGTCTACGCCAAGCATGGAATGCCACAGGTCGTCATCTCAGACCGAGGCACCGTGTTCGTGTCCAAATTCATGCAGGATCTCTACGACTTGCTACAGATCAAGGCGAACGTGTCTACCGCCTATCATCCCCAGACAGATGGACAGACGGAGCGAGCGAATCAAGAGGTTGAAAAATACCTCCGAATCTTCGTCAACCATCTCCAGAACGATTGGGTTGAATGGCTCACGCTTGCAGCCTTCGCCCATAACAACTGCACTCATTCCGCCACGGGCAAAAGTCCTTTCGAGGTTAACTACGGCTTTCATGCTGACATCCTCCCTGGTGCTAGACCCCGTGCACCTTTCAGAACACCGGCTTCCACCACTTTCGTTTCAGAAATGCAGAAAATCCATGAAGAGGCAAAGCAAGCCCTCGAGAAGGCCACCGACCAAATGAAAGCCCAATACGACAAAAAGAAACGACCTGCCGTCGAGTATCAAGTAGGAGACAAGGTGTGGCTCGATATGACCAACCTTAGTCTCCCATGTCCCAAGAAGAAACTCGCAGACAAACGGACAGGTCCATTCCCAATCATCGCAAAGGTCGGAGCATCAGCGTACAAACTGAAGCTGCCGACGGGCTGGCGCATCCACCCGGTATTCAACGAATCCCTCCTTACCCCATATAGTCCGCCCGCTTTCCCTAACCAAGAAAAACCACCTCCACCGCCCCCAGATCTTATCGACGGCGAGGAGAACTACGAAGTCGAGAAAGTCCTCGACAGTAGAGATCGCAAGGTTAGGGGAAAAGCGGGCGAACCCTTGCCCTGGGTTACAGACTACTTCGTCAAATGGAAAGGATACGGACCCGAATCAAACAGTTGGGTATGGGAGGATAACATGGACGCTCAAGAACTTATCAACGACTACCTAGCAGAAAGGTTAAACCGCACAGACTCAAACGTAGATTGGCAGTCCTATACGGATCCATTCACAGGACGAAGAGTGTGGTACGACCAAGAGCTCATGTGGGATCTATTCGGCGGCAATGATGACCCTTCGACATACTCGAAATCACCATACGAACCAACAGAGATTCCCTAGACCAGTAGCTACATCGATGGAACCGTCATCTCCACGATCAGGATATGCGCGTATTTGGCCAACTTCCCCTCTCCTACTTCCACCTAACTGGCACTCCTCCTCTTCGTTTGAACCCCTGCGTGTGGGGGACAAAGAAAAGAGGTCGCACACAGTTAGGCTGTGGCTCTAAAGTTGAGTCCGGCATAGTAGTGACGCTTAGAAGGGCGCAAAAAAAAATTGTTCAAGAGCAACCATAACAGCAGTCGGGACGCCTGCCTTAAAGAGGGGGTAATGTTACGATTTATTTTCCTTATCTAAGCGCCTCTTATCTTATCTAATCTTTGGCGCTTAGCTTATCTTATCTTTAGATCCGCGACTCCATGGAGTCTTCACCTCATGACATAGTCACACTCGTCAGAGTGGAGTACTACTCCCAGATCACCGGGTACTTGCTGATTCACTTTCTAACATGGTGCATCCATTATTAGACCCTTGGACTTATTATAAAAGTAGCATACTCAAAGCTGTATATTCCCTAGCTTTGAGCTAAAGTTTATTCATACCAAAACACTTAAAACTCTCGAGCTAAAGCCTTAGTCTTGGCACCTTAACCGCACGGGAACTTATCAGTGATTGTTCGAACGCGAAACAGCTGACTAATTATCCCAGTTAAGAGGTCGGGTCTAACATGTTCACTACATTTCATGTGACTGACTGAGGTGCATATATCATTCCATTTATCATTGCATACCTATTTCTTACGCTACATTCTTATAGCTGTTGTTATTCTAACAGGTAGTGTACTCAATATAGCTGTTCACTACATTTTGTGTGACTGACTGAGCTGTTGTTATTCTAACATAACTAGCTACTCAGTACATGGCAGAAATAGCCAAAGTTCCATGTGCAGAAGTGATAAACTGGCATCTACCTCGACTGCAGAGGTCTATCCCGTTGAGCAGGTGGCAACCGACGGAGATGAATGAGGGAGAGGGTAGTGATGTCTTGTGTTGCTGAAGCTGAAGGATCCCTATTGACTGGGCTAGCTTTTATTATCCATAACCACGAGGCAATTGTTAGTGTAACAACATAACCCGCTCATGGATTCGAGGTAACCAATTTGGACAAGATATGTACGTTTACTCTGTCCTGTGATGTTTTGTTCTAGTCCAATCTAAATACAGTACACATAGATTCAAAGACTGTGGGAGGAGTCTACTGAGAACTATTGGGTGGCATAAACGTGGGCATTGATGTGCTTGGTAACAGGCAGCGTGCAAATGAAACAAGTGTCTAGATCGTCAATCTAGATACTAAATCACACACACACACACACACAATCACCAATATTAAGTTCGAGGGTGAGTACAATAGAAGCACTTGTGGTGTACATAGATTTCGATAATCAATTGGGTTTTGCTTTAAAACAACTTCGATTCAAGTCTAAAAGTGTTTACATGAGATACACTAATCGCGACAGCGAGGTATATGGACATGGGGGTTTTTGTAAGGTATAATTTGAGTGGTTTAGACTCGCAACGACTTCGTCTAGAAGAGCTGGTAAGGCTTTAACTAGGAAGCTTTAACAATCGAACAATCAAAGACCTAGAGGTCTACAAAGAGCATAATTGCTCTGGAGTACACGGACTTGATTACAACACAAGCACATGCACTTGTGACAAAGAACCGAAGTTCTACAAAGAGTACACAGACTCTACAAAGAACACACAGGTCCTGGCTTCAAGTATGAGACTTGCAAAGAGTACACAGACTCTAGAGTACACTGACTCGTTAACTGTTCAAACTTAAAGTGTTCTAGGGCTTATTTCACTTCAACTAGGCAACGTCTTCGGTCTGTGGTCGACTTAGCACATCTAGATCACTTTAGTCAGTGAGGGAGCACGAGGCCTTTGTATGCAGAGCAGTTCAATTAACTAGCAAGGCACAAATGCAGGGATGACTCTTCTTCCTACTTAGTTCTTCTAGATTACTTATAGCTGCCCTTTTGGGGTTGACTTGGTAAACTTAATTCACTTCAGTCGAGGATATGCGATTAAACCAGTGATTGATTAGGTAGCTATAAGGCTACTAGCACAAACATGGGGGAATGCTTTCCTGCCGTTATGCGTCTAGTTGCTGCTAATTTATACGATTTCTAGCCTAGGTATAGGAGCTTGTATCTAAAAGTAATTATGGTATGAGCTTTGGGTATCAATACAAATGATGAGTAATTAATTTACAAGTATTGCGCCATTCTGAGGTTTCTATTCAGTCAGGTGGAATGACTAGTAGTCATTCTATTGCCGAGGAGTGCCCTACTGGTCCGTAGGAACCCCTCGCTTCTCCTTCATGCCTTGCCACATGGATTCCTATTCAATACTATGGCTTGCGCAGTATGTCGAGGATGTAACCACCGATCACGATCGATAGTCGGACCGAGATTGTATTGCTTCGATCAGTATGCGATCTTTAATTAGCTTATCTCGGCACCAAGTGTCAGTTATTCAGTTATTCCTAGGTTTAGTCATGTTCTAGACTAAGTTCATTTCACTGTGTGCATCGTTGTGGACTTAGCAATTCTTTTCTAGGTTCATTCAAGTTGTCGAGATGATGAGTAATCTAGTCCTTCTGGGTTCTGCTTTTATGTTTGTAACTCATCTTGATGTGTCCCTTGGTTCTGACTGTAAATAGTCTTGTTTTGGGCAGGGAATAGCATTCAGTGTTGAAGGCTTATAGAGTTGACTTGTCTAGATGTTGCTTCTAAGTCTGTTCTGATACTGTATTGCTCACTATCTTATGTAGTATACTAGCTATCAGTGTAAAGCCTTCACTATAGCTCTCTGTACCACTTGTAGACTGCGCTATTTGATAGAAATTCACAAAATCTATGGGTAGCCTGATACCAAGCATATCAGTGTGAGTGGACATTGGGGGTCACTCTGAATGTTCATTCTCCATATTTGTTTTCCTGTTGAAAGTCCCACCAGAGCACAACCAGAGCACGACTGTCTTTTGACTTTCATTGCAATGAATTGGCTTCGCAAGTACTTGAACGATAACCACTGTCATTTCTGCTAAAGAATGGAGAATCATATATTATCAGTACCCGGACATCCTGGAGTGATTCAGAGAGATCAGGTCATCTGCGGCTATACCAAACTTTGTATGCTGTCATTTTCTTTGGCCTCATGAAACTAATGTATATCTAGGTTAAAAGCTGTGATGCATACGTCCTGTACATCAACGATGAATTCACCAACCACAGGAACTTTGGGCATGCATGCTTCATTCCTTCATTACACTCTGAATCTGAATTCCGCCACCATCGATTTAGCATTGTCATGGTGACTGTTGACCTCCGATATGGTGTGGGTCACTTCCATAGGTGGTGTCCATCATGATCTTCCCTCCCTTATGCCTCACATCAATGCAGCATCATGATACTAGCATTTAGTCAAGACATTTCTTGGTCATTTGACTCTTACAACTCGGGCTACATCTGTTTGAAGTGTGGCCAATGTTAACAGCTTGATTAATCCTGATGCTAAACTGAGGAAATCTCACATTCCCCATGCTTATCCATAGGATTTTCAGGTTGAAGTAGTAGTTGGAACAAGTCAGTGACTGCAATGACTCCGATATTGTCTGAAGAGACTCTTGCAGAAAGGAGACTTAGACACTATCACTGAACCATCATCGGATGTTCTCCCTTCATCATGCCTTCTATGGCATGACACAGAACCAATTGAAGCCCACTGACAGTACAGCATCCATGGAGCTGTTGGGTTTGTCAGCCCTGCTTGGAAGTTCAATGGTTGCTCTCATCTTTGAGGCTAGGACAGTTATAGGATTCCTTTTCATATAAAAGGGTTCGAGGATTACAGAAACTGTCATCATCAAGCCTTACCTGCAAGATGTTCTCAAAATGTGAGATTTACTTTCTCTGTCTTGAATGCACACTCATGTAGCTACAAACCGCTCTGTAGTGGTTTATCTCCTACCTGCTTTCTTATCTGTCATAACTGGAACTCGGTTGCCTTGTAGTGCAGGTAAAAACTTTTCTGTGACACTGTTAGTGACAATGCTCATAGCATTTTAGACACTACTGGGGTATCATTGACTAGCTTGTTGGATGCATGTGCTGTCAAACACATGCTCGATTTTTCTGGCTCAACTTGGATTTGGATGGGCAAGCAAAATGGGGTGGCTCACAATGACGCACCGGTAGGTGTATGTCCATTCCACAAGGCCATCCCCTCATCCAGCACCAAATGTCCAGTATGCGCCACCATTATCATCTCTTGGTAGGGTTTCTTCTGTTCTAGGATTTGTGAGTATAGTATTGATACTCTCATAGTGATGATTTGTACTCCATCGTTGTCAATGGAAAAGAGATTGGGGTGGGCAATGGTTACTTGACATCAGCCGTTTACACCATTGGCCTTGAGCCTGAAGGTCATAATGTCTTTGCTATTGCTGTGAACAACATTGGGGGAGCTGCCGGTCTTATTGCCATGATCCATGTTGACTACAGTGATGGTACCACCCAGACTATTGTCACTGACACGATCTGGAAGACAATCAAAGCTTTGCCTCCCAGAGGCTGGATGAGTCTGAGTTTCAATGATTTGGCTTGGATTGCGGCGTCATCAGAAGCACCTACAGCAAGCATGCTGTGGGGAATGCCTCCGCTCCCCCCTGCCATGAACATGGTGGGAGCAAGCTGGATCAGGATGAACAAGACTTTGGCAGCTGGGGTGGACCCTCTTGGTCACAGACCCTTCCGTAAGACCATCTCGTCACCTTATGGAAAAGCTGCTGTCTGTGGAAAAGTCATGATCTCCGCATACATCTTTCTCTTCTTTCATCCCTGGTTTTTCTGATCACCTTTTGTAGCAATGATGAGTACACATTGTATGTCAATGGCAACAAGATTGGCAATGGTAGCAACTGGCAAACCATGCAGGCATATTCCATTCCCATTCTGGATGCGGATGAAAACATTATCACTGTGGATAGTGTGAACACCCAGCCCATCATTGCTGGACTCCTTGCGGGTGTTTTGGTAGTGTACAATGATGGTACATTGGAGATGTATTATACGGATGGTTCATGGAAGACATTAGCTGAAACCTCTCCTGCTGGTTTTGAGGTGGTGGATTTGGATGACAGTTCATGGATGAGTGCAACCAAGTGGATGCATGGTGGGTTGCCGACTGTTCTGCTGGCATAAGGTATTTTGCACAAAGGATTCAGTTAGCTCTGCCGTTCTTTTAAAGTAGGACATAGAACTTACTGTATACTTACCCTTGAATCGTCAATTATATGATGTTGTTATCTTCATATCTTCTTTTATTTTCAATACATGATCAATCATAGCTCCAAGTCAAGACTCAAGTGTTGCAGATGAGTAAATAGATAGATAGATAGAATAGAGAAATAGAGAGATCTCAAAGCAAGTTTCTCCCTCAAGGATATGATCTTCCATACTTTTGATACCATCAATAGCATTTAAACAGTCGACAGAATTGTGGGCAAAAATTATGTGGCTAGCACACTGAATCTCCATCAAATCTCCATGACATTCATGAGGAATAGCAATATCCCATGAGGAGGTGTAAGAGTTAAGCAGATGCTCCTGCATGACATTCTAATATGGAGGAAATGTAAGATGAGTGGCTCAATGATGAGTCAATAACATTTCTGCGACCATACAATCTTGCCACATTCCAAGATTGAAGCGTGCAGATAAAGTTTGATGCAAGAATATTCATAGCATGTAAGCCTGACTGTGCTCCACAGCATGCAGCCTAACTCTGACAGACAAGCAGTCAGAACCAGAACCAAGGATACTGGATTTGGGTAGTTACAACACTTTACAACATGCAGGCAAGATAAGTTCCTGATTTCTGGACATAGCATACCATCGGTAGCAGATGTTGCAATTGGTGGTAGTGACCGGCAAATTGTTAGAGTCCGAGTGGCTGGAGTCTGGTCCTGATTCTTAGAGCCCTAGTACTTGCAGTTGTGGCTGGTACATAAATGTGCCAAACCTAATAAAAGCAGGTTTAAGAGTAAATATTACATGTATTTATCTCTAATTCAGCTGATGTTCCATTAAAAAATACAAGCGCCAAAGCAGTATGCATTACCTTGGACAATGGAAAAGAAGGAAATAAGAGTTCATCTGAGTCATTTTGGTAAACATGTGGTCATGTGTAGGCATGATGTGATCGATCAAACTTCACACACCCAATTCGGAATTCCTTCTTGTCTACCACGACGGCCTTTCACTCATGTCCCATTCTGGGATCTGCCTTTGTTCCTTGGGACCTGTCCGTGTCACCCACGTCACACCCATGCATGCAGAGCCCATTGCAATTTCCAATTAGCCCTATCTTTCCATCAGTTCGCTGCTGTAAGGGATCTAGAATGATAAAGCCGTGTTTCCTTCATCAGGAAAAAATGACCTTTTGACATAGCGATAAGTAGCATCTGTATCTCCTATTGCAAATGCGAAAGGTCCCCTTTATGTAGCGATCGTAGCCTCTCACTCGGACCTCTGTAGCACATCATAGCAATATATATTCATCGGGCACATATACAATAACCCTCTGTATCCATATATATCATGCTCATCCTACTACTATATTGATACAGTAGAACTATTTCGAAGTATTGTTCATCACATTTCAGGGTATGGTGCAATACTATGTCATTCTATTGGAGTACAGATAATTGTAAGTTATTACCAATTCATTCCGCTTCCTCCTCGGCCTTGCCTTCCACTTGTGGTTCCTTGTCAAGTGCCATGGCCATCGCCTTCATTTCTTCATATGCCAGGTCCCTTGCAGAATCAGACAATTTGAGTGATGCTGCTGGAGTCTGAAGGCTTGCTGCTCCCATTTGTTTCCTGAGAAAGATGTCAGATATGTATACAATGCATCATGCCAATCAGTAATCACCTTGCTTTCATATACCAGGCCTTCCACAAGACTGTTGTCAAGTCCGGTGATATTTCTGTCCACTCCTTCACAGCAGGGAGATGATGTTCATGATAGTGCACACTAGCTTCGGTTTCATTGAAGATCAGTGCCTTGTAGCTCCCAGTAGACCATTCATTTAGACAGTGTTCAATCTGCGAATCAAGATATCATTAGATGGTGTGCTTGAGGCAAACAAACATTGAGGACTGACCACAGTGAAAATGAATGCCAAGGCTGGAATGGGAATAGGGTTAAAGCGCTCAGGGAATGCAAGTCCTGGAGCACCTTTGTTGTAGAAAAAGGCATGACTGATGGCGTCAAAGAGAATCAGACTATTAAAATGGCCCGTGCGCGTCATAGCATCCTGGAATGTAAAAATGAGTATGCTGCAGTGAAAACACACCTCTGGTTGGCGCACCTTGTAGTAGAAGCCGAGTGCAGTCATGAGCTCTACATATTTTTTCTTGTTCTCTTGGACAGCATTTGCAGATTTGGCACCGGCAACAAAACCATATGCAGGGTGTATGAGTGGCTTGATCTGGTCCCTCACAAAGCTTCGAACATGCATGCCACACTTTCTGATCTAGAAGAAGCATCAGCAAAAGTATTTGAATAGAAAAGTGTGAAATACCAGCTTGAGCATTTTGTTGCTAAGCTTGATTGGTTGTTCATCGCTCTCAAATTGGATGCACCACTCCTCTTGAGCCCAACTTGACTGCGTATCTTCCTCTGGACACATGTTGATGGCCCCAAGATGTCCTTCATACCCACGCACAGCCTTATGCAGTGCTGTCTTTGTCCAGCCTTCATAGTGACTGAGCTTATCACCTTTTGATCCAGTAATCTGAGATGGTGGAAGAGGCATAGCAGCAGGCACAGAAGGATTGTCTGTTAAATGTTCAGCAGAGCTCATTGGAGGGTCTGAACCAACAGGAGGCAATGATGGTGGCAGTGCCACTACAGTTGCAGTCACATTGTTACTGTGTTGAGACTCTCTACCAACTTGAGTGTGGGAAGGAGCAATAGGAGGAGCAGTGAGCTGAGCACTATAAGAGGATAAAGACAGTGAGGCAGAAGGTGAACAGGCAGGGGAGGAAGGACGATCATGAGGAGCCATCATCATCAATTCACCATGGTAACGAACATTGACCTCATCACCATCAGCCACAAATGAGAGTCGAGGAATAGTTGCTGTTGGTTGTGCAGCACCTTTGGTGTGAATTATTAGGGCCTCGGGAGACTGGGTACCTTTTGAACGTAGCTGGAGTCAATGTGAGTGTGACAGAGAAGGTACTGGAACAAGATAACAGTCATACAGATGTCGGAAAAAAGTGAGAGGATGACTCTCCATCATTGGATTCACTTCCGTCACCGTCAACATTGTCTTTGCTTTCACTTTCTGGAGGTGACCATCCATGAAGTTGTTGATAGTTATCATAGTATTGCTGTTTGTGATGAGCCTCAGTACCTAGCCATGACATTAGTACTGAGCAAGCTACCAATGAGTGACCTACAGTTGGTATTATCAAGAAGGACTCGCTGCTGTTCATTACTCTTTTGTGAGCAGGCTAGCTGCTTCCTCAGTTGAGCAATCTCTGCATCCTTGCAGGCTTGATCTGTATCTGAGTATTAGTTGGAGATCAATTGGACTAAAAGATGTACCATTTGCAGCCTGCTTCTCAGTGAGTACATGGTTTTCTTTGCTTCGAGTGCGGTTGGGAAGCTGGATATTGCCACTAAGATCATCATGGCTTTGATGAGACCTCTTGGATGCAGGCTGGTGATTCGTAGATGGCCCATGAGATGCCTGAGACTGCTTGGACATGGCAGAGAGACAGATGGTTGTAGACAGGTGCAAAGAGTCAAACGTCAAAATTTGAGACAGTCAACCAAAAAAACATGACCAGAATGCATGATCAGTTTTGCTGTGGTGGGATTGGTCTCCACATCTGTCTGTTCACTGTCATCATGTCCGGAAAAATCTTCAAATGTCCTGTTTGCAAGGATCAGTTCACCTCTCACTCCAGCAGAGGCTTATGCTCGCACCTGTCAGCAACCTCATGTGGTCATATCCTCGATGAGCAGAATGCTCCAGTCACCGGCAAAAGAAAGAAGCCAGAGTCAGTTATGAAAAAGGCTGAAGTGTGTGCTGCATCACCATCTCCTTCAATCCCTGAGGAGCCTATCTTTCCATCTGATCCACCCTTGCCTGCATCCGATTTTGCACCATCAGGGACAGCCCCACCATCAAAGCGATGCTGAGTCACTATTGAAGACGTCGAGGATGAAGGTGATACCCAACCATCTTCTTGGAGTTGTGACAGCATCGTCTTTGTGGATTATCCTGATGCTGGTGCTGAGATTGAAGGTGCCAGAGAGGGTGAAACTACATTTGAAAGAATTAGAAGAGAGAAGCAGAAGCAGGGAGAAGAGATGTGGGCACCTTTCAAATCCCATGAGGAATGGGAACTCGCACGATAGCTGATGATGTCCGGGGTTAGCCAGGCGGATATAGACTGGTTTGCAAAGCTGGGAGTGGTACAATTTCAGCATTGTGTATTATCAGTGTTGCTTACCATGTGAAAACAGATCCAAGAGAAGGTCGAACCATCTTTTAAGAACAAGCACATTTCTGAGCAAGATAGATGAGTTGCCATCTGTGCTGGGTACTGAGTGGAAATGCGAGGAATTTGAACTTGTTGGGAATATACTTGATAAAGATGGGACTCCCATGGCACAGACCATTGAGTTATGGAAGTGTGATCCAGTTGCATACATCAAGGAGCTCATGCAGGATCCCTGATTTGCAAAACATGTGCATTACACACCAGAGAAGATGTATACTGATAACGGGATGAAGCATCAGGCCTTTGATGAGATGGCAACAGGCAAATGGTGGTGGGCCATGCAGGTACATATTCCTTGTCAGTGTGAGTGGCAGTCACAAGATCCTGATAGTGGATGTATTCAGAAACTGTTGCTAAAGGGGGCGACCATCGCAGCGATCATCCTTTCATCCGATAAAACACAGCTCTCCACTTTTAGCAGTGACAAGTCTGCCTGGCCCATTTACCTTACCCTTGGCAACATCAACGCATCTATTTGAAGGAAACCGTCAGAACAAGCCACTATTCTGATAGGTTACATACCTGTATCCAAACTAGAGTGCTTTACTGAAGATCGGCGGTCTGTAGAAGGATACCAGCTGTTCCATGACTGCATGCGGGCACTCCTAAAGCCTCTCATCAAAGCTGGCCAGAATGGTGTTGAGATGCTTTGCAGTGATGGAAGTACATGGCTTGTGTTTCCTCTCCTCGCTGCCTATGTGGCTGATTATCCCGAGCAGTGCCTAATAGCTGGCTGTGGAGAGCGACGATGTCCAAAATGCACTGCTACCTCCAAGGAGCTGGGGATCCATTGCATTCGGTGCTGCGTGACCCAGAGAAAATGATTGACACCCTAAAAGCAACACATGCGGGAAATCATACACAGTTTAAAAACCTCGGCCTATGCCTCATTATGCCCTTCTGGATGGACCTGCCACAATGCAACATCTTCCATTGCTTCACTCCCGACCTTCTACATCAGCTCCACAAAGGCATCTTCAAGGATCACCTTGTCAAATGGTCGACAAAGGCTGCAGATGTGACAAAGGCTAAGGTTGACCATCGTTACATGGCTATGCCATGGCATCCTGACTTATGCCACTTCAAGAAGGGTATTTCACTAGTCACGCAATGGACAGGAATGGAGTACAAGAATATGGAGAAGGTTTTCCTGGGCACACTGGTGGGAACAGCCAAACCTGATGTCATCATTTGTGTTCATGCAGTACTTGATTTTATCTACTATTCCCACCTGGAACTACATATGGATAAGTCTTTGAAGAAGCTTGAAGACTCATTACTGTTAAACCCAAACTCCAATCAAAGATAAACAATGGCTGTCTCGCATTCGGGCAGTCACTGTTGAGTTCCTTAAGTGATTGGCATTAAAGGCTAAGTCCTTAGTCTTAGCAAGAGATTAGGCGATGGTTTCAGTATAGATTAAACGTTAGCTCGAAGCTAGAGTACATCTTAGCGAGAGCTACTACTTAAATACTAAAATGAGGGTCTAATTATAAGTCGCTCGTGAGAGATAGGAACTCGAGCACGCCATATCGAAGCAGTAGTGTGCCAGATCGAAGTGGCTACTACGCCATGTAGTATGCCATGTCGAAGCAACTACTCGGTTGTCTGCACAATAAGCAGTCCGGGCGGTCCAGATTAAGTAAGTAAAAGAATAAAAGTGGTTAAATTGTAACATTACCCCCTTCTTAAGGCAGGCGTCCTGACTGCTGTTAAGGTATCTCTGTCGGTTCAAAGGGCGATTTAGTGTCCATTGAAGGGTCATCATGACCTCCTAACCATTCCTCGTCTCCAGTTGGTGGTTCTCCATCGTTGGATTCATTATTCCAGTAGGTTTGTAGAAGTTCTCGCCACTCAAAGTTATAATGTTTGAGGGCATTGACCCACTTTTGGAATCCATCCTTTCGTTGGATGAGGTACCGAACATTGCCGTTGCTGTCGTATTCGTGATCTAAGATCATAGTGATGGCTTTGTTCGGGGTTACGATTTTGGTTAAGGTGTCGGTGTTCACCCCATCGACGTGTTCCGCCAGGAATTCTTCAATCAACTCGTTGGCATCCATGTCATCCTCTCATACCCAGCTGTTTGATTCTGGCCCATAACCCTTCCATTTGACGAAGTAGTCCGTTGCTGTCCTTGATGGTTCTCCCTGTCATCCTTGAACTCTCTGTTGCCTACTGTTTAGGACCTTTTCGACTTCATAGAGTTCATCGCCGTCTATTAGGTCAGGTGGTGGCAGAGGAGGTTGTTCTTGATTAGGGAATGCCAGTGGAGTGTACGGAGTAAGTAATGACTCGTTGAAGGTAGGGTGAATTCTCCAGTTGGCTGGCAGCTTTAGAGTGTACACTGAGGCACCCCTCTTGTTCTTGATTTTGAAGGGGCCTGTGCGTTTATCGTCAAGCTTTTTCTTTGGCCAGGGAAGATGAAGGTTGGTTGTGTCGAGCCAGACCTTGTCGCCTATTTTATACTCGATGGCTGGGCGCTTATTCTTGTCATATTGCGCTTTCATCTGTGATGCAGCCTTTTCGAGTGATTTTTGGGCGGCGGCATAGATCTCTTGCATCCTGGAGACGAAGGTGTCGGAGGCAGGGGTATGGAAAGGGGTAGTGGATTTTGTCCTTGGTAATACATCTGGGTTATAACCGTAATTCACTTCAAATGGGCTTTTGCTGGTGGAGGAGTGTGTGTGATTATTGTGTGCGAATGCGGCGAGAGAGAGCCATTCTGCCCAATCAGTCTGGAGATGATTGACGAACATGTGAAGGTACTTTTCAATTTCTTGATTTACCCGTTTGGTTTGCCTGTCTGTCTGGGGGTGATAAGCGGTAGAGGGGTTTCCCTTGATTTGGAGGAGGTCATAGAGATCTTTCATGAATTTGGATACGAATACGGTTCCTCAGTCCGAAATGACGACCTGAGGCATTCCATGTTTGGCATACACTTCATCGCATAGAATCTTTGCCCATCCTTCTGACGATAATTCCATGGAGCACGCGACTGGAATGATTTCCTTCGAGAACCTGTCGACGATCACGATAATGGCGTCATAACCATTGCTCTTGGGTAATCCAGTGACCATGTCTATGGAAATATGAGTCCATGGGCAGGACGGTATTTTGTTGGGATGTAATGGTGCCACTTTGGCTTGATTACTGCTTTTTGCTCGCTGGCAGGTTTCGCAGGCCCGTACGTAGGCTTCAATGTCCTTTTTCATCTTCGGCCACCAGAACTCTCGTAACACAAGTTCTTTGGTTTTTTTGATACCTGGATGTCCAGCGGTGATGTGGTCGTGCGATCGAGCAATGATTTCTCCATGCAGTGTATGGTCTCGTGGGACGTAAATCCTGCCATCATACCAGATGAGTCTGTCAACCATTTTCATGCCACGGTCATGGTTGAGGGAGCCGGCCATGGTGCTGTCCCAGAGATGAGTGTTCTTCGTTGCAGTTTTTACACTTTGGTGGGTCTCCTCGACAGTGGGCATGATCATTGCTCTGAAGTGCTCAGGGGACAGAACTACCACTTGATCGTTGTCATCCTGCCCTTGATCGTGATCAGCTTGTCGAGAGAGGAGGTCAGCCTTTTTATTGGCAGTGCCGGCTTTGTGATGAAGAGTGAAGTGATACTCTGCCAGCTTGGTGATCCATCGAGCTTGGCGTCGGTTCACTTTCTGGGGCTTCCAGAAGTACTGGAGGTTCTGGTGGTCTGTCCAGATCTCAAAGTCTTGGTAGGCACCCATAAGGTAATGCCTCCACTCCTCGAGGGCGAGCATGATCGCGAGGAGTTCCTTGTCGTAGATCTTGTAGTTACGTTCAGTGACTGAAAGTGATTTTGACAGGAATGATACGGGTCTCCATTTGCCGTCCTGTTCTTGAGAGAGGACTGCGCCAATGGCTCCCTCGCTAGTGTCGGCTTCTACTCGGAATTTTCCTTTGTTTGTTGGTATTGCAAGTATGATGTCTTCCGCTAGCTGCTTCTTCAGCTGTTCGAAGGCCTCCTGCTGAGCTTTGCCCCATTTCCACACATCGTTCCCCGTTAGCTGAGTCATGGGCTTCACGATTTTGCTGTAATTCTTTATGAAGTGTCGATAGAAATTGGTGAACCCCAAGAAGGATTGGAGTTCCTTCTTTTTAGTAGGTATGGGCCAGTCAAGAATGCCTTTGATTTTGACCGGGTCCATGTGAATGCTTCCTTTGCTGATGATAACGCCTAGGTATTCCATTTCCAGGACTTCAAACTCGCACTTCTCGGCTTTAAAGAATAGCTTGTGCTTCCTTAGAATTGCCAAGACTTCCCTCGTGATACGGCGGTGCTCTTCTTTGGTTTTGGACATGATGAGGATATCGTCGAGGTAAATGGTTACTTTTCCCGACGTGATGAGGTCCTTAAAAATGTCATTCATCATCCATTGGAAGGTGGTGGGCGAGTTGGTGAGTCCAAAGAACATGACCATTGGTTCGTACAGGCCACAGTTGGTTCTGAATGCTGCCTTCCACTCATCTCCTGTTTTGATGCGAACATTATTGTATCCCCACTGAACATTGAGCTTGGAGAAGTACTTGGCACCGCGCAGTTTGTTCATGAGCTCCGAGATTAAGGGAAGCGGATAACGGTTTTTGATCGTCATTTCATTAAGCTTCCGATAATCTTGGACAGGTCTTAACTTGCCATCCTTCTTTTTGACGAAGAAGAATGGGGATGCCATAGGTGACTTGGAAGGACATATTCTCCCGCTGGACAAATTCTTGTCAAGAAACTTGTCAAGCTCCTCCTGTTCGGCTCGGTTAAGTGGATAGACCTTGCAGTCGAGGTTGGCATTGGCATTCGGAATGAGCTCGATGGCATGGTCCCATGGTTTGGGTTCTGGGAGTTCATCAAAGTTTTCTTTGTCAAATAAGTCTTTGAAGTCTCTGCACCACTTGGGGACCATTTCTTCGAACGTTTTAGTTTTCTTTTCCGCATTAGCCCTGGCTACATGTCACATTGCCCTGATGCGAATAGCTTCTTCAAAGCTTATCGCGAGGATAGTGTCACCTTCCTCAAGTTCCTCATCCCACTTGTCATACAGATCTGCATCTGGTAACGGGATTGGAGTATGATGGCATTGGCAGCGGGCAAAGGTCATCTTCCCCGTTCGCCAATTGATCAATGGATTGTGCCTGACTAGCCAATCGTGTCCCAGGAATATGTCGTGATCCTTTAGGTCGGTAATGGCTAGATCTATGCGTTCAGCATGATCCCCAATAATGATGCATACTTCGGCGAAGGCGGTAATCTTTCCTGCACTGTTTTTTGATCTGTCCACATTATAAACGGTTATGGGTGCTGCTGTGGCATGGGTAGGAATATTGTGTTTTTCAACGAACGCTCGGTCAATGGCGCTACTAGTGCAGCCACTATCAACCAAGGCTGAGGAGGCAATTCAGGTGCGATTTTCTAGCATCTTGATTTGGACATCGGTCGTCAGGGCCTTCTCGCTTCCGCTTACTCGGCAAATGTAGCGCCTGGGTTGGCATAGTTCCTCCATCCATTCTAATGCGTTGGCACGCATGGCTTTCTTTAGTCCCTCCAGCATCTCGTCGACTACTTCTTCAACTCATGCTTTATGAATTCAGTTCTTCAGAATCGCCTTTGCTTCTGACTCTGTTCAGGCTTCTTTTATTCCGCACAAAGTCCATGCAGCTCCAAATGGTTTGAGCCACTCATGCGGGACCTTCTCAGTCTTCACGCCAGAGCCTATTGGCTCAGTTACCATCGACTGGGTCACCTCAGGGGCTACAGAAGGGGTTCGGTTAGCTTTTTGACTTCAACGGAAACTTGTATCATCCTCCTCATCCGGAATCTCTTCTAGCTGTACCTGAGGCCCCCTTTTCACTACCTGGGCGCTAGTAGCTTCCGGTCCTGCAGCAATCGGGGCCATTGCGTATCCAACAGTTCTTGTCTCACAAGTTTCGTCGGGATTGCCCAGGGGTGTATTGGTTTGTAGTGACAAGTTCGTCCTGACCGAGGAGTCGCCCTTGGCGGCGAAAGATCGCTCAGGAACAACGGGCTGCACTTGAACCATAGCAGAATGTGGAACAGCCTCACCCTTCTCCTCGGGACTATGCGAATCATTTCGCTCACCTTTCCCAGGGCCTCTGCTGACCTGGTGCCTACCATCGTCTTGCTGTAGGCTAGCGCTCTGGGGGCCCTCTTGTTGGGTTCGCCTGCTGTGCATGGTGTTCAAGTCGTTATTCCTCGTGGTGTTCCTCAATCATGAGGCCACCTCAGGGGGAACTGGTCCCTCTGCTTCAGGGGGGGCATGTCCCTCCAATGGAGGCGCTTGTTCCCCTGCCCCATCCAGTCACCTAATCGGCGCTGTTACAATGGGTGGCACTATGGTAGGTGCCTTTTTGTTCATTGCTTTCACTCGTAATGAGTTACTTGCCGAACATTTAGTCGGTGGTGTCCCGTCATCCTGTTTCGATTCTTCCTTAGTTTCTGTCTCGGTAGCAAAGTCACAAGATGGTATATTCGAATGCATATTTGGAACTACAGAAGTACAGTAAGCCTGACTAGTGGGCGATGAATGCGTACCGGGTGAAACTAAGTCCTTGGCCAAGTCAGTCGAATCGTTTACTGCTTGGCTCCGTCTTTTACCTCCTCAACTTTTGAATCCATTTTTTCCTCCGTTGCACGATGGTCCCAGTAAAAATTGAAGCATCACAGCGCCTCTTCCTTCGTCTTGGGATGTTTGGGGCAATCTCGCTTGAAGTGTCCAAGTTCTCTGCATCCGTAGCATTTCGCTTTGGCGCACACCCTGTCTATGTCCATTGGCTCGCCCCGCCCTCTGTATACTGTGCCAGTTCCCGTTTTCTTTTCAGGAGTGCTGGCCTGTGATTGCTGGTTTCCTTTCAAAGACGTGGTTGTCTTTGCCTGCTGTTTCCAGTCTGCTACTTTGATTCCTCCACCTGACTCGGCTTTTTTCATCCTCCAATTATGATTGATCTGGAGTATTTGTCGCTTCCACTCTGGATAGGTACGCGGGACATCTGCATCCAATGCGTAGATGATATCTTTGGTGGAAGGTCGACATGCCTTTTTGACCTGCGCCACCATCATCTGGTCGATGCCGATGACCCCTGCCTCGAACACAAGTGAGTCGAATTGTTGGAAGAACAAGTTGCTGTCAGGGAAACTGCTCTGTTGTAGCCTTTCCCACTGTGCAAACTTTATTTCGGCGTTGGCATCCTTCCAGAATTGCCGCCTGACTTCTTCCACAAAGTTTTCATACGCTGGGTACACCTGATCCCTGTTGATGTTCCTTCCTAGCTCCCTTGCACATAGTTCCCACCACACCTGGGCATCTTTGCCGAATCGCAATGCGCAAAAGATGACCTTATGCAGGTGGTATCAGAAAAATTGGTTGAACATCGAGAAGTACATGTCGCACTGAGAGAAGAATCGGGCAATGTCATTAGAATCGCCATTAAAGTTCTTGGGTTCTTTAACCATATTGGGTTTTAACACTACCCAGGGTCCTTGGTTATCGGCTGCAAGGACCCATGGAGCAGGTGGGTCCGGGGGTTTTGGTGGCGAAGGGGATCGAGGCGGTACCCATCGTCCAGGGACGACGGGTGGTACTGGTGGCTGGCTCAGTCCGGAGGGCTGCTGCGGTGCCGGTTGTTGCAGTTGGTTTGACATTCCGGCATTGTTATTGGCAGCAGCAAAGAGTCTAGGTGGCGCTTGTGTGCCTGGCAGTCCGTATCCTCGGGGATAAGCGTAGCTCAGTACCGGATACTTGTAAACGGGTATTTCAGCCCATCATGGTGGTGTCGGGGGCTCATCCGGCAGGGGTTCAGGGGTATCGATTAGCAGGGGTAGATTAATCTCAGGTCATTGATAGTGAGCGGGAACCATAAGGGGTTGATCAAAATGGATCATGTTGTAAGCCTGATGGGCGAAGTGCCTGGCTTCCTCCTTTAGGATATATTCATATCTATAATACGCATAATCAATTCCGGCTGGGGTCCTGGCCCAGTCTGAATCTGCTAATAACTCTTGTTGAAAATGATTAAATAAATCGAGCAGGGGGCACGGAGAAGTATTTCGGGAATATGGGCCAGTTTACCTGTCGCGAGGAGGTAAAGAGCCCGGGGCATGGTTATCAGAGTGATCAGCCGAGGGGGTGTTGGGAATTTCTGGGGTTGGAGCTGAGGACGCGGCAGGACTTCCCCAAGGATTTCCATTGACGTGTTCCGTGGCAGGGAGTACCTCAGTACTGGCATTACTGCCGGAGAAATAAACGGTTCCTTCTGGGCTAACTCTTCCTGCTGCCTCGTCGACTGCTCTGAACGTAGCGATTCAGTTTGCCTCTGCTCTTCTTCTTTCTCTGTCATACTGATTGAGCCCAGTGATGGGGTCATAGCCAGCGCTTTCCTCAGGTCTATACCTCCTGCGAGGTGGGCAGGGTGGATGGAGTCTAGCCTGGGTCGAGCTTTCTGGTCACTGCTTGAACTTGGGCATCGACTCTCTGGTCAGGATTGGGGGTGTGGGAGGTTGCTTGGTGATCTGTATGGGCTGGTCCCAATGTATGATTGAGGGGTATCCTGGGTCTGGAGTCCTTGCTCAATAGGGGTTGCCTCTTCTGGGGAAAAAGGCGGTGTACAGAAGATTGACGTTATCCCAGAGGACGTCAAGTCTGAATGCGGAACTGGTTGGTGAATCCCCAGGATGGTCGCTGGCAGGTTGCTTTGAAACTGGCATTCCTCCGTTGCTGACCTTGCCCAGGCCGAGTCGTACAAGGTACCTTGCCAGGTCTGCTGCATCAGCGGTAGGAGCAGGTCATCTTGGATGGGGGTATGGCTGGCGGAGCCTGCGTTAGAAGGTTCGACAGCAGGGTGCCTTTCTCCGGTAGAGTTGTCATTGCCTCCTTCTTGAAGGCCGACTTCCACTTCCCCAGAAATGTCTTCTTCGTCGACTCTCCTGTTGAGGATGCTAGGGTGCTCGTCGATCATCGAGGGTCTTCGACCTGGTATGGGTATGAGTGGGTAGAAGTGGATCGGTGTTGGCTGCCATGGGAGGACATGGTTTATTACGGGTTGGGGGTAGTACTGGTTGTTATGAGGATGGGGGTATAATTCGTGGCAATGCAAAACTGCTAGCACCACTGCTGCTGCGAATAGAGCAGTCCCGACACCGAAGAAAACTGCAATTAGGATTGCTTCAAGTGTCATTAACATGAGAGCTCTGGTTTAAGGAGCAAGAGGAAAGCTTCGAGCTAAATGTTAAACCCGAACTCCAATCAAAGATAAACAACGGCTGTCTTGCGTTTGGGCAGTCACCATTGAGTTCCTTAAGTGATTGGCGTTAAAGGCTAAGTCCTTAGTCTTAGCAAGAGATTAGGCGATGGTTTCAGTATAGATTAAATGTTAGCTCGAAGCTAGAGTACATCTTAGTGAGAGCTACTACTTAAATACTAAAATGAGGGTCTAACTATAAGTCGCTCATGAGAGATAGGAACTTGAGCATGCCATATCGAAGCAGTAGTGTGCCAGATCGAAGTGGCTACTATGCCATGTAGTATGCCATGTCAAAGCAACTACTTGGTTGTCTGCACAATAAGCGGTCTGGGCGGTCCGGATTAAGTAAGTAAAAAAATAAAAGTGGTTAAATCGTAACAATTACACACCTTCCATGCCCACAAACACATATTCATTGATGATGGCATTTGCAAGCACTTCAATATCCCTAAAATCCATTCAATGGTTCACTACACTGCAATGATTCAGTCCCATGGTGTCACAGGAGGTTACAATACTGAGGCATCAGAACGACTGCATATTGATTTTGCAAAATGAGTGTACCAAGCATCAAATCGGAAGGGATACATTCAGCAAATGATGAAATGGTTGACCCAACGAGAAGCAGTCCAAAGATTTACTCAATTCCTGGACTGGGCTCTAGAAAGTGCAGGTAGAGATGAAGTTGACAAGGTTGAGGATGATGTAGATGTGGCAGACAGTGACAAAGAAGCAACAGCACAGGCTGAGATCAACATGGAGCTTACCAAGGACACTAATGGGGATCAAATCGCATCCCATGTTAGCTTACAGCATGGTGAATCAACATACACTATACCCAAATGACCGTCCTTTACCGGCATCAATATAGTCACTTTGGAGAACCAATATGGGACTAAGCAGTTTGTTCGCTGTCTGGAATTCTTTCTTCGTGACTGTGGCTTGCTCAAAGACGATTTCTGGGATGCCCGGCCAGCAAAATATCAGGTTTATAAGCACTTCTGGATCTGTATACCCCTGTACCTGAAGTCTCAACAACTGTTACCCTGGATGTCATTCGTGCATTGCCAGCTCACACAACGGGAACTAGGAGGAAAAAGTATGTGCCAGCTCAGTTTGATACGGTGCTGGCATGGCGAGACTTGCCGTTAGATATGAAACAGGACCTGGACTTGCTGGGAGTGAATGGTGTGTTCTAATTCTTCATCACTTGCCTGGATTTAAACTCTTTGCAGGGCTTCATGTTGCACAAGTCCATGCTATTTTCAATCTTCTCAACGAACTCGGCAGCTTTCCACATCCATTAGCATATGTAGAATGGTTTACCCCTTTGTGGTGTGTTGATGAACACATGCAAATGTTTAGGGTGGAACGGTCTATGTGGAATCATCTTCGAAATTCATCCATTATTCCAATTACATATATCTCACGTAGCTGTCATCTTATACCATACTCAAGACATATTATGGACCCTACATGGACAAGCGAGAGTGCTCTCGAAAAGTGCAAGTCCTTTCATCTCAATACGTACCTTAGACACATTGATTTTGTCTTACTACACTTAAAATGCAAGATTTCTGCAACATAATTACCACTCCAACAAACTGACAGCTTTTCATTTGCAAACATCTACATATTATGCTCTACTGCTATTGTCAACCTCAGCTACCAACTCCTGATCCTGAACATAATCAGCATGTACAGCAACATCCCGCACGTAGTGGAGTACAAGGTGTGCATTGAAGAGATGCATGTGCAGTGTAGTCATCTCAATGTCAGAGAAACGACCATGACAAGCACTGACCAGCCTTCGACACTTCAGCCAGCTGGTGGAGCATAAAATGGGTGACCATCGGTGGGGGGTAAAGGGTAGCCTCACAGGCATCATCATCACAAAAGTGTGGTGCAAACATGATGATGGGCGAATTGGGGTCAGGTGGAGTGCACAGTGTGTTTGGTGGGTTTGGAAAGGCAAGATGTTCACCTGACAAGGGTAGTAAGGAATATGTGATGTCGATGGGCTGATGGAATGGCCCACTCTGGAATCCAGCAACCATCTGGCATGGAACAGTGCTGGGAAGCACTTGAAAATCATGGGAGCTAATAATGGAGTCAGCTATTAACACTGGAATAGTATGCACCTGGGGCCTGTTTTCTCCTTCTTGCTCATATCGGACATTGTCTTGTGTTGCTGCTGTTGGTGCATGGAAGAAAATGCCTGGATCAAGATAAAGGTGTGGTGAAGACAAAGAACAGGCCAAATAAGGATGATGGCCTGTAAGCGGTGTGGGACAATTCACATGCTTTAGGGCAACTGTTGCTAATGATGTCATGACTGGCTCTGAATGAAAGTCCTGACCGGTGATGATGTCATAAGAAAGCCTTCATCTGACTCCTGGTGATGTTATATATGAAATTCTTGTAGAAATCTAGTTTAAATTGGTGGCAGGTATGAGTGTTCATTTATACTGTGAAGTATTAATATATACCTCTAGGACCCGATGACATATGACTATAGACAAATACAGAGATCAATCCCGGCAAGGTACATAAGGTACTGACACTACTGATCCTACAGATATTCGGCAGGGGCCTACAGAGCTTTTCCATTGATGTGCTCAGTAACAGTGAGTGGCAAATGGACTAGTGGCTGGCAATGAACACCAACAAACACTAAACCTATCACAAACTCTACACTTATCACCAATGTATTGAATTTTGGTGTTTCAAGTATGATAGAAGCACTCTGCAGACTTCAATAATCAAGGAAAGTTGTTTTAAAGATGTTTTATTTGTTACTAGTGAGCTATACAAGTGTATTACTCGCACTAGCAGGGTTGGTAAGACACAATTGGGTGAATAGTGACTTGGTTTGAGCTACTGCGCTCGCTCTGACTGGGACTGCTTTGAACTAGTGGCTCTCTTGGCCCTATACTGCTTCCTACAAGTGATAAACACTTGACTAGTCACACTCTGGGCTGACTAGTGGTGCTCTTGGCCTAAGAATAATACTTTAAACTTCAAGAACTTGCTTGAACTAACTTTGAACCACTCTTGGCCTTTACAGGACACTAAAGATTGCTCTAAGACACTTCAATTCACTCAATGCTATGGGTAACTTAGTGACTAGTAGCCGCTTCATCAAGGTTAAGCACAAAAGCCTTTAATTGGGGCACTAGATACTGACTAGTAGGTCACAATTGTGGGGATGGCTTGCCTGCCCCATGTGTGTGCCTATTCTACTACTTATATACTAACAATCAAGGTACAATCAAGATATAAATAACTGACTAAAGGGGTATTATTGATAAGGATTTCTTGGCTAGTCACGAGTAATGGTGAATAATCACACAATAGTTGGTCTAGAAACAGTCGCTTGCTGACTAGTGAGCCCAGGAGCTCCACTAGCGGTGGTATTCCATATCCTTGGTGCAGCAACACTCCACTAGTGTCAAGGATAAATGACTAGGCCAGCGAATGTGCCTGTAGCAGCTGTCAATCATGATCGAAGGCATAGCCTGGCTATACTAGTGCCGATCATAATAGATCTGTATCGTGCTAGTTGGATCTGCCGTAAGGTTAATCCATTGCTAATTCATTTCTAAGTCCTGCTTCGAGATTGCCGCATGACTAGTTAACCTGACTTAGGCGTTTATGCCCAGACCGGTCTGCCAGTGACTGAACTTCATGAGATTTGTGTCCTCTGCCTCTTGTTTGGTGTGCTAGTTGTGTTACTTGTCCACTAGTGGCCGTATTTACTTAGCCCTGTTAGCATTCAAGTTACTAGTATGGCTGGCTGGTAGATTTAACCCATTAGTGGTATTGCATCTAAGTCCTGGCTCTACTAGTCGCATACTAGTCTAACTATCAGCTCGAAGCCTCAGCTATAGTCCTCTCAGTATCACTGATGTAGGATAGATCTGCAATAGTATTATTATAAAATCGCAAAATCTGGGTGTGAATGCATAGATGGCATATCACTGTTTTTCCTGATGTTGTCTGAAGATGGAAAAATAGTGATAGGCACTGGATGACTGACTCATACAGATGTGGCCCAAAAACCATGAGACAAACAAGCCACAACTGGTCCTCAGGGTATAAAGGCTTCACCCAGGCCCCACTCTCTCTAGGTCCCCATCTTTCCTTTCCTTTCCACCAAACGATGATACAAAATACTCAGTCCTACTCTTGAGATGATGATGTCCTAACCTCTTCCCAGAGGATGTGGGATGTTGATCTTCTTATAGGGTTGTCTGCCTTGCCACCTCTTCTAGTGGTAGGTCATGACCATCACTGCTTTTCACCTGCCACTCCACTCAGTGTAACCTAGGCAGTTGTTTCTTGAGATTCCTCTCACCATGTCTCAGCTTGAAGGAGAACATTGGGCTCAAAAACTTGAGTGGCTCATCGCGCTACATCAATACCGAGTCATTCTCATTATCATTGAACAACAACAGATGTATACATCCATCGCTACCATTCCTTCAATTCAATTGCTAACACCTTCCTAGGTCAATGTCTCTAGGCCCTGGGGGATATGTGTGGTCGCTCAGCGACTATCTGGGTCACTGTCAGTCATATTGCTCTGGTCACTCGGCGGAACACAGTACTCTTTCGTTGTCGAGCATACCCAGTGTTGAGCGATTGGAGCGATTTGTGACCAATGCCATTCTCAACAGAATTGGCCAGGCTTTGGATCGGCATGCAGTGTTGGGTTGCAATACCCATCCATCTTCCCAATGAGGTCGTTGACCAAGGTCGAAGCATTGTGGTAGGGGTGTGCAGTTGTCTCGGACAACTATCCTTGGCCCTATGACCGATGCCTTTCATGATGCGACGGAATGTGGTGACCCCTCCTTGGACAGGCTGGGCATCTGCCATGCAATCAATACTAATAGGGCTTATGGTCACCTTGGATCGGCATCCCTCCATCCCATGATGCAGTACCGAGAGTCATTGTGTTAGACCCGAACTCCAATCAAAGATAAACAACGGCTGTCTTGCGTTCGGGCAGTCACCGCTGAGTCCTTTAAGTGATTGGCATAAAGGCTAAGTTCTTTAGTCTTAGCAATAGATAAAATGATTGAGTTTGGTATAGATTAAACATTAGCTCGAAGCTAGAGTACATCTTAGCGAGAGCTACTACTTAAATACTAAAATGAGGGTCTAACTATAAGTCGCTCGTGAGAGATAGAAACTTGAGCACGCCATATTGAAGCAATAGTGTGCCAGGTCGAAGTGGCTACTATACCATGTAGTATGCCATGTCGAAGCAACTACTCGGTTGTCTGCACGATAAGCAGCCCAGGCGGTCCGGATTAAGTAAGTAAAGGAATAAAAGTGGTTAAATCGTAACATTACCCCCTTCTTAAGGCAGGCGTCCCGACTGCCATTATGGTCCACTCCAGTCGTTTTTGAAGTCTTCTTGGTGCATTCCTCTAGCCTCTCCTCCGTATGGGTCATCAATCCATTCCTCGTCCCCTGTTGGTGGTTTGCCTTCATCAGATTCGTTATTCCAATAGGTTTTTAGAAGTTCTTGCCACTCAAAATTGTATTTTTTGAGGGCGTTGACCCATTTCTGGAATCCATCTGCCCGTTGGACGAGGTATCGGACGTTGCCGTCACTGTTGTAGTCGTGATCTAGGATCATAGTGATGGCTTTGTTCGGGGTTACGATTTTGGCTAGGGCATCGATAGTTACCCCATCGACATGTTCCGCAAGGAATTCCTCGATCAGCTCGTCTGCATCCATATCATCCTCCCATACCCAGCTGTTTGACTCTGGTCCGTAGCCCTTCCATTTGACAAAGTAATCTGTTGCTACTCTTGACAGCTCTCCCTGTCTTCCTCGAACTCTCCATTGCCTACTGTTTAAGACTTTTTTGACTTCATAGAGTTCGTCGCCGTCTATTAGGTCGGGCGGTGGCAGAGGTGGTTGTTCTTGATTAGGGAAGGCCAGTGGAGTGTATGGAGTGAGTAGTGATTCGTTGAAGGTAGGGTGAATTTTCCAGTTGGCTGGTAGCTTTAGAGTATATGCTGAGGCGCCCCTCTTGTTCTTGATTTCGAAGGGACCTGTGCGTTTGTCGTCAAGCTTCTTCTTTGGTCTGGGAAGATGAAGGTTTGTCGTGTCGAGCCAAACTTTGTCGCCTACTTTGTATTCGATGGCCAGGCACTTGTTTTTATCATATTGCGCTTTCATTTGTAATGCAGCCTTTTCGAGCGATTTTTTGGCGGTAGCATGGATTTCTTGCATCTTGGAGACAAAGGTGTCAGAAGTGGGGGTGCGGAAAGGGGTAGTAGATTTCGTTCCTGGTAATATGTCCGGGTTATAGCCGTAATTGACTTCAAACGGGCTTTTGCTGGTGGAGGAATGTGTTTGATTGTTATGTGCGAACGCGGCAAGAGAAAGCCATTCCACCCAATCAGTTTGGAGATGATTGACAAACATGCGAAGGTATTTCTCAATTTCTTGATTTACCCGTTCGGTTTGTCCATCTGTCTGGGGATGATAGGCAGTCGAGGCATTTCCCTTGATTTGGAGGAGATCGTAGAGATCCTTCATAAACTTGGATACGAACACAGTTCCTCGGTCTGAAATGACGACCTGGGGCATCCCATGTTTGCCATATACTTTGTTGCGTAGAATCTTCGCCCATCCTTCTGACAATAATTCTGTGGAGCATGCGACTGGGATGATTTCCTTTGAGAAGCGGTTGATGATTACAATAATGGCGTCATGTCCGTTGCTTTTGGGTAATCCAGTGACCATGTCTACGGAAATATGAGTCCACGGATGGGACGGTATTTCATTGGGATGTAGTGGTGCTGCTTTGGCCTGATTGCTGCTTTTCGCTTGCTGACAAGTCTCACAGGCCCTGACGTAGGCTTTGATGTCCTTTTTCATCTTTGGCCACCAGAACTCTTGTAGTACGAGTTCTTTGGTTTTCTCGATGCCTGGATGTCCCGCGGTGATGTGGTCATGCAATCGAGCAATGATTTCTCCTCGCAGTGTATGGTCTTGTGGGACGTAAATCTTGCTGTCATACCAGATGAGCCTGTCATCCATTTTCATGCCACAGTCGTGGTTGAGAGAACCGGCAACGGTGTTGTCCCAGAGATGAGTGTTCTTTGTGGCAGTTTTCACACTTCAATGGGTCTCTTCAATGGTGGGCATGATCATGGCTCTGAAGTGCTTGGGGGACAGGACTATCACTTGATCGTTGTCATCCTGCCCTTGATTGTGATCTGTCCAGATCTCGAAGTCTTGGTAGGCGCCCATAAGGTAATGCCTCCACTCCTCGAGGGCGAGCATGATCGCGAGGAGTTCCTTGTCGTAGATCTCGTAGTTACGTTCAGTAACTGAGAGTGATTTCGACAGGAATGATACGGGTCTCCATTTGCCGTCCTGTTCTTGAGAGAGGACTGCGCCTATGGCTCCTTCGCTAGCATCAGCTTCCACCCGGAACTTCCCCTCGTTCGTCGGTATCGCAAGTATGACATCCTCCGCTAATTGCCTTTTGAGCTGTTCAAAGGCCTCCTGCTGAGCCTTGCCCCATTTCCATGCATCATTTCCTGTTAGCTGGGTCATGGGTTTCACGATCTTGCTGTAGTTTTTTATGAAGCGTCGATAGAAATTGGTGAATCCCAGGAAGGACTGTAGTTCTTTCTTCTTGGTGGGTACTGGCCAGTCAATGATGCCTTTGATTTTGACTGGGTCCGTATGGATGCTTCCTTCACTGATGATGACACCTAGGTACTCTGTCTCCAGGACTTCAAACTCACACTTCTCAGCTTTAAGGAATAATTTGTGTTTCCTTAGAGTCTTTAAGACCTCCCGCGTTATCTGGCGATACTCCTCTTTGGTTTTGGACATAATGAGGATATCGTTGAGATAGATGGTTACTTTCCCTGACGTGATGAGGTCCTTGAAGATGTCGTTCATCATCCACTGGAAGGTGGCAGGTGAATTGGTAAGCCCGAAGAACATAACTGTTGGCTCATACAAGCCACGATTTGTTCTGAATGCTGCCTTCCATTTGTCTCCTGTTTTGATGCGAACGTTATTGTATCCCCACCGAACATCGAGCTTGGAGAAGTACTTGGCACCACACAGTTTATCCATGAGTTCCGAGATTAAGGGAAGTGGATAACGGTTTTTAATCGTCATCTCATTAAGCTTCTGATAATCTTGGACGGGCCTCAACTTGCCATCCTTCTTTTTGACAAAGAAGAACAGGGATGCCATAGGCAACTTGGATGGGTGTATTCTCCTGCTGGACAAGTTCTTGTCAAGAAACTTGTCTAGCTCCTCCTGTTCTGCTCGATTAAGCGGATAGACTTTGCAGTCGAGATTGGTGTTTGCATTTGGAGTGAGTTTGATGGCATGGTCCCTTGCTTAGGCTCTGGGAGTTCATCAAAGTTTTCCTTGTCGAATAAATCTTTGAAGTCTCTACACCACTTGGGGACCATTTCTTCGAACGTTTTGACCTTCTTTTCCGCATTGGCCTTGGCTGCTAAGTCGTTGGCTACGTGTCGCATTGCCCTGATGCGAATAGCTTCTTCAAAGCTTATCACTAGGATAGTATCATCTTCCTCAAGCTCCTCATCCCATTTGTTGTATGGATCTGCATCTGGTAACAGGATCAGAGTATGACGACATTGGCAGCGGGCAAAGGTTATCTTCCCCATGCGCCAATTGATTAGCGGATTGTGCCTGACTAGCCAATCATGTCCCAGGAATATATCGCGATCTTTTAGGTCAGTGATGGCTAGGTCCATGTGTTCGGCATGGTCCCCGATAATGATGCGTACTTCGGCGAAGGCAGTTATTTGGCCCGTGCTGTTCCTTGATCCATCTGCATTATAAACAGTTATGGGCGCTGCTGTCACATGGGTAGGAATATTGTGCTTTTCGACAAATGCTTGGTTGATGGTGCTACTAGTGCAGCTGCTATCAACCAAGGCAGAGGAGGCGATTCGAGTGTGATTCTTTAACGTCTCAATTTGGACGTCGGTCGTTAGGGCCTTCTTGCTTCCGCTTACTCGGCAAATGTAGCATCTGGGCTGTCATAGTTCCTTCATCCATTCCAATGCGTTGATGTGCATAGCTTTCTTTAACCCCTCCAGCATCTCGTCGACTACTTCCTCAACTCGTGCCTTGTGAATCCAATTCTTTAGAATCGCTTTTGCTTCTGACTCTGTCCTGGCTTTTTTTATTCCGCATAAAGTCCATTTGGCTCCGAAGGGCTTGAACCACTCGTGTGGGACCTTCTCAGTCTTCGTGCCGGAACTTGCTGGTTCGGCTACCATCGACTGGGTCACCTCAGGGGCTACAGAAGGGGTTCGGTTAGCTTCTTGACTTCGCCGAAAACTCGTATCATCCTCCTCATCTGGAACTTCTTCTAGCTGTACCTGAGGCCCCCTTTTCACCGCCTGGGCGCTAGCGGCTTCCTTCCATTCGGCTGTCTTGGTCGGGGCTGTTGCGCATCCAACAGTTTTTGCCACATGTGCATCTTTGTTAGGATCGCCTGGTGGTGTGTTGGTTTGTAGCGGCAAGTTCGTCCTGACCGAGGAGTCGCCCTTGGCGGCGAAGGATCGCTCAGGGACGACGGGCTGCAGTTGGACCGTAGCAGAAGGCAGAACAGCCTCACCCTCCTCCTCGGGACTATGCAAATCATTCCGCTCACCCTTCCCAGGACCTCTGCCAACCTGGTTCCAGCCGTTGTCTTGCTGCTGGATCGCGCTCCTGGGGCCCTCTTGTTGGGTTCGCCTGCTGTGCATGGTGTTCAAGTCATTATTCCTTGCGGTGTTCCTCAATCATGGGCCACCTCAGGGGAAACGAGTTCCTCTGCTTCAGGGGGGGCATGTCCCTCCGGTGGAGGCGCTTGTTCCCCTGCCCTGTCCAGTCGCTTATCAGGCGCTGTTATGACAGGTAGCACTATGGTGGGTGCCTTTTCGTTTGCTGCTTTCACTCATAATGAGTTACTTGCCGAACGTTTAGTCGGTGATGCTGTCCCGACATCCTGTTTCAATTCTTCCTTAGTTTCTGTCTCGGTAGTAAAGTCGCAAAATGGTATATTTGAATGCATGTTTGAAACTACAGAAGTACAATGAGCCTGACTAGCAGGCGACAGATGCATACCAGATGAAACTAAGTCCTTGGCCGAGTCAGTCGAATCGTTTACTGCTCGGCCCCGTCTTTTACCTCCTTGACTTTTGAGTCCATCTTCTCCTTCGTTGCGACGTGATCCCAGTAATATTCCACTCGTCGCAGCGCTTCTTCCTTCGTCTTGGGCCGTTTGGGGCAATCCCGCTTGAAGTGTCCGAGTTCTCTGCATCCATAGCACTTCGCCTTGGTGCACATTCTGTCGATGTCCATGGGCTTGCCCTGCCCTCCATATACTGTGCCAGTCCCCGTTTGCTTCTCCGCAACGCTGGCCTGCTGCTGCTGATTTCCTCTTGACGATGTGGTTGTCTTTGCCTGCTGCTTCCAGTCTGCTGCCTTTATTCCTCCACTTGCCTCCGCCCTCTTCATCCTCCAATTGTGGTCAATCCAGAGTATTCGCCGCTTCCACTCTGGATAAGTCCTCGGGACATCTGCATCCGACGTGTAGATGATGTCTTTGGTGGACGATCGGCATGCCTTTTTGACCTGTGCTACCATCATCTGGTCGATGCCAATTACTCCCGCCTCGAATGCGAGCGAGTCGAACTGCTGGAAGAACAAGTCGCCGTCTGGGAAACTGCTCTGTCGCAGCCTTTCCCATTGGGCGAACTTTATCTCAGTGTTTGCGTCCTTCCAGAATCGCTGTCTGACTTCTTCGACAAAGTTTTCATATCCCGGGTACACCTGATCGCTGTTGGCGTTCCTTCCTAATTCCCTTGCACATAGTTCCCACCACACCTGAGCATCTTTTCCAAAGTGTGACGTGCAAAAGATGACTTTGTGAGGGTGGTGGCAGAAGAATTGGTTGAACACTGAGAAGTACATGTCGCACTGGGAGAAGAATCGGGCGATGTTGTTGGAGTCGCCGTTAAAGTTCTCGGGTTCTTTAACCATGTTGGGCTTTAGCGCTGCCCAGGGTCCTTGGTCGTTTGCAGTGAGGACCCATGGAGTGGGTGGGTCTGGGGGCTTTGGTGGTGAGGGAAATCGAGGCGGTACCCATCGCAAAGGGGCGGCAGGTGGTACTGGCAGTTGTGGCAGCCCGGGGGGCAGTTGCTGTTCCGGTTGCTGAGGTTGGTTTGACAATCCGGTACCATCGTTGGCGGCAGCAAAGAGCCTAGGCGGCGCTTGCATGCCTGGTGGGCCGTATCCTCGGGGATAAGCGTAGCTCGGCACCAGATACGTGTAAACAGGTATTTTGGCCCGTTGTGGCGGTACCAGCGGCTCATCCGGCATGGGTTCCAGGGTGTCAACCAGTGGGGGTAGATCGATCTCGGGTCATTGATAGCGAGTGGGGACCATGAGGGGTTGATCCATATGGATCATATTGTAAGCCTGATGGGTGAAGTGCCTGGCTTCTTCCTTTAGGATATATTCATATCCATAATATGCGTAATCAATTCTGGCTGGGGTTCTAGCCCAATCTTGATCTGCCAATAATTCTTGTTGAAAATGATTAAATAAGTCAAGCAAGGGGGCATGGAGAAGTATTTCGGGGATGCGAGCCAGTTTACCTGTCGTGAGGAGGTAGAGAGCCCGGGGCATGGTTATCGGGGTGATCGGCCAGGGGAGTGTTGGGGACCTCTGGGGTTGGTGCTGCGGACGTGGCGGGACTTCCCCATGGGTTACCGTTGACGTGTTCCACGGCGGGGAGTACCTCAGTACTGGCGTTACTACCGGCAAAATGGTCGGTCTCTTCTTCAGAGATGAATCCTGCCTCGACATCAATTCTTCTGAAAGCGGCGATTCGCTCTGCCTCCTCCGCTCTCCTATCTCTATCGTACTGGTTAAGCCCGGTGACGGGGTCGTAACCGGCGCTCTCCTCGGGTCTGTACCTTCTACAAGGTGGGCGGGGTGGTCGGAGTCTGGCCTGGGTTGAGCTTTCTGGTCACTGCTCGAACTCTGGCGTCGACTCTCTGGTTGGGATTGGAGGGGTGGGAGGTTGCTCGGTGATTTGTATGGGCTGATCCCAGTGTATGATCGAGGGATATCCTGGTTCTGGAGTTCTTGCTCAATAGGGATTTCCTCTCCTGGGGAAGAAGGCGGTGTGCAGAAGGTTGACATTATCCCAGAGAACGTCGAGCCTGAATGTGGAACCAGTTGGTGAATCCCCATTATGTTTGCTGGCAGGTTGCTCTGAAACTGGCATCCCTCCGTCGCCGACCTCGCCCAGGCCGAGTCATACGAGGTACCTTGCCAGATCTGCTGTGTCAGCGGTGGGAGCGAGTCATCTTGGATGGGGGGTATGGCCGGCGGAACCTGCATTAGAAGGTTGGACAGTAGAGTGCCCTGCTCTGGGAGGGTCTCCATTGCTTCCTTCTTGAATGCCGACTTCCACTTCGCCAGGAAGGTCTTCTTCATCGGCTCTCCTATTGATGACGTGAGGGTGCTCGTTGATCGTCGATGCTCTTCGACTTGGTACGGGTGCAGGTGGGTAGAAGTGGAGCAGTGGGATGACCCGTGGGATGACATGGTTTATCGGGGGTTGAGGGTACCACTGGTTGTTACGATGGGGACGGGGACGGGGGTATAATCCGTAGCGATGCAAGATTGATAGCACCACTGCTGCTGCGAATACAGCAGTTCCAACACCGAAGAAAACTGCAATTAAGATTGCCTCGAGTGTTGTCAACATGAGGGCTCCGTTCAGGGAGCAAGGGGAAGCTTCGAGCTAAATGTTAGACCCAAACTCCAATCAAAGATAAACAACGGCTGTCTTGCGTTCGGGCAGTCACCGCTGAGTCCTTTAAGTGATTGGCATAAAGGCTAAGTTCTTTAGTCTTAGCAATAGATAAAATGATTGAGTTTGGTATAGATTAAACATTAGCTCGAAGCTAGAGTACATCTTAGCGAGAGCTACTACTTAAATACTAAAATGAGGGTCTAACTATAAGTCGCTCGTGAGAGATAGAAACTTGAGCACGCCATATTGAAGCAATAGTGTGCCAGGTCGAAGTGGCTACTATGCCATGTAGTACGCCATGTTGAAGCAACTACTTGGTTGTCTGCATGATAAGTGGCCCGGGCAGTCTGGATTAAGTAAGTAAAGGAATAAAAGTGGTTAAATCATAACACATTGTTCTAGCAAGCGACCGAACCGGTGAGGAGTTTGTAATCTGATCTCTTTTGAGGCATTGGCTGCTCCTCTCTTTCAGTGCCAATGGCATTGACTGAAATCTCCGCATGAGTACTCATTTCCCCTCATGGTTACTTCCGCCTAATGGTGTACATTTCTAGACTTCAGTTTGCTTTCTGCCAAAAAGAAATATGGTATGTCATCCCTATTCCTGAGGTCTGTTCTGAGTCATTGACAATTTCTTCTCAGAAATGCATGAGATCCTGAGACTCGTTTGCATACTTCAAGAAGGGGGTGGGGTATTTGACCATGGGATGGCAGGTGGTCTTCAAATGCACCCACCTCAGGAAAACAGCAGTGAGTTGTTTGCATTCACTACCTCGACATCATATATAACTCTTCCTTTGCAGTGACAACTGCGCAAAAAAATGCATGTACATGTTCACCCCATCATTTGCCACCATTGCTCATGTTTATGTATTCTTCTAGAAATACCTGTTCGGTGTTTTAAGAACAAACGGTCAAGATGTAGGTGTCGCAACGATGTTAACAAGTGCCGATGCATGCGGGGCAAAAAGTGGAGTATGTATTCGTTGTTGGTTTTGCCTGCCATCTGACATTGTTTCCAGCAATAAGAGATTATAGTTGGTCCTTCCATATATCTCGACCTCACATTTGTTTCTCGTATATGTCTCACGGGGAGGAAAATTCCTCTTCCCTAGAGGTGCATATTCCAAATTTCCCTGGGGGATAGGACGGAGGCAGATGTGTGCTGCCTCTGTCCAGGTGCTCCCTTGTCATGGGCCCCGGGCTTTCCACCAAATGCACCTATTCCAGTGCCTGGTTTGTTAATTCATTCCGGTTAGAAGTTGTCCATACACAGAGCAGTTCTTTTGAGGACTGCTCGCCATACCGACCTTGCTTCTTTGTCTCTGACAATCAGGACGCTTTGTTCCCTCTATTCCGACACCTGGACCTACAGTTTTTAACACACCTCCATTGCTTAAACTGGTTACGAACATTACTGTGAAGAAATCATGGCACCCGTTGGCCCCTAGGTTCTGGCATCCTGAGCGAGTGACTGCTTCCAATGGAGCACCAACATTGAACTGCAAGATTATCAACGCTCACGTTTCCAGTAAAATGAGCACATTGTCCTTCTTTCTCATTCTATTATCTGTATCTCACCTTTTGTTAGATGATACTCTTCAAGGCTTCAACCCATTGCACAACGCCGTACGTGTCTTCATGAGAAAGTGATTGCCTCCTTGTGAGGTGCCAACATAGCGACACTACCAGGTAGTGTACCAACGAAGTCCAACCGCAATACTTGGTTTCTGCCCCAGTCAACCGTTGAAGGTCAAATTAGGACTTCCATGGTATCTCCTAAGTAGGCTGGCCCAAGTGGAGGAAATGTGATGAAGTCAGCGACAGCAACGGAGTCACAGCTCAACCCTAGCATCAAAGTTTCAATACTACAATGGATTTCAAAGGTAAAAGGATGCACCTATCGTGCTACTGTCAGATTCGGAGGTGCAACTCAATCCTTCGCTTCCTCTGAATGAGAAATCAAAGTCTTAACATCAGCTAGATGAGGCCATGATTTTTCTCAGTGAAAAAAAAAAGCTTGCACATCTGTGTAGGTCAGAATTGAAGGGATGTCCATGTCGACATTGGATGTTACTCTGAGTCACTGCAGTGTGACATACCTGGTCAAAGTTGACCTTTGCAAATGCTTGACCATTCAATATTCATAGTGCAGCTCTTAGAACTCCTTGAGAGCATCTGATACAAAGATGATGAAATAGAATTCGAAAGATGAGAAAGAGTTGGAAGAGCAAGGTAGGAGGGTTTGTAACCTTAACCCTAGATTAAGCTCTAGCGTAGGTTGATCAATTAATTAACTCAGGAGAGAAATTAAATAAACAATAAATAATTTATTACTGGTTACCGGTGGCTGTGACCAGCACGACTTCAACATTCCCAGCCTGAGGCCCGTTTTGCAACCCCCTTGCGATCATCATCATTGCACTGTCAACTTTCTGTCAACTAAGTCGCTCATTGTTGAAGGTTGGCCGCTCATCTCAAATGGTGAAATCTGGATCTCCTTGGTGACGATTGAACTGAGTCGTTACTAATGTAAAATCAAATTTCAGTCGCTTTCTCTGGATTCAGGTGAGGTTCAGTCAGGATTTAGGAGATCAAATCCTGGTCTGGTCAGAGTCTTGCTCTATCGCTGAGGTCTGCTTTGGCGACATCATCACTCCCCGGCGCCATTGGCAGCAAGCATTCATTTTCTAGTCAAAGCCCGAATGCCTCATAAACCAACTACGTATTTTTGCCTTCGGGATCTTCGATACCAACTTTTCGCGAGGTTCATGTTTTTCGAAGCATTTCGACAACATCACAAGGTAAGTGCCACCATAATCGTCGTTTTGTCTTTTACAGCCGATTACTCTTTAGAATTTTTGTGCCGTTTGTCAAAGGAACATGCTTATCTTTATTCTTTCCAAAATTGCAACAAAAATTGGCATTATTGGGCCTTTGTCAATGGTCCGGTCATCCTTCTTTTCTTTTGTCCAAGGCGGCTTTGCCACCGACCGTCACATAAAATGTTGTCCGTTTTTGGGACATTCCTCCAGCCATCCTTCTCTTCGTTTCGCACCTTAGCTCTCCACCGATAACATGGTGAACCCACGGCCAAGGTGTGTTCCTATTCTTTAAACATATCAACGACAAGATTCTAATCGCCTTTCCAGCACGTTTCAAGTGCCTAATGGCTCTCTGTCATATTGGCCATATAGCAATCTCAGCACAAACTACGGCCTCCCATACACCTGTCATGACCTCTACACCCGCTTCCTCGACGCGCGCTCCGCCGCCGATATCCTCACACCCGAATTCATCAGCATCAGCATCGAACGCCTGGGCCCACCCAACGGCCCCAGCGATCCCTTCCTGCCAGCCCTCCTAACTGCCCTCTCCGAGCACGAAGACATTTCCTCGCTCTTCCTCCACAACGTCAACTGGGCCCATTTTGCATCCCGCCACTTGTGGCACTCCTCCATCATCGCGTTCTCCAACATCACTTATCTCACAATGACAGAAACCTCACTCCAGGCGAATGAGTTCTGCTCCCTCATTCGTTCGTTCCCACTTCATGGACTTGAAGTCCACAGCGGTTTAATGGCTGGCGACTTTCAAGTACATCCTCTTTCTATGGATGCACATACAATCATGCTTAACCAGCAAGGTCCCGAAATCCAATATCTAGACATCACTGTTTGCGAGGGTTCCAAGATTCTGGATATCTTCACTCAGCTATGGTCTCCAGTGTCATTTTCCAAACTCGAAAAACTCTCAATCTCAGGAAGGGGCGATGGGAACGTCGGCCAACAGGTCGCTAGATTAATCGAGATCTCGATTCCTCTTGACTTGAATATAAACTGCGAGGGTTTTGATCTTGGTAAGTCCCATTCAAGGTCCCCAAATATTGTATGATATTTATGGTACTGCTACAGCACACGCACCGCCTATCTCCAACCTATGCGAAGTAACGAATCTTGTCATTAGCATTCCCCTCGATGAATCAAACGACTTTCGACGCACGAACGACTGCCTCCGGTGGTGGACGTCCTCCCTCAAACGGATTCCTCGACAGAACAACATCACTTACATCCACATTGATGTTATAGTCGATCAACCATCCATTACCTATCTTCCCTCGGGAGGGATGGCGACTGCGTGGATATACTTCGACGAGGCTCTATCTGACGACAATAAATTCAAACTGAACTGCAGGTTTGGCGTCACCGTTCTGAGGAAGCAGAACACGGCCAGACCCTTCAATACCCGGGCCTATTACGCATGGATCCAATCCGATGCTCTCGCGGAATGTTTTGAACACCACCTAGGTATTAGTCTCCGACGGTATGCTTAATATCAGTTGGTGACGACTAACGATCCTTGTAATTTTTTATTACGTGACGCATGACCAACGTAACGATTTCTAAACCTGATAATAGAGTATACTCGGTTACGACTGTAAATAGTAGACATTACATGATGCAGATTAAAACCTATGTATGACTGAGTTTGATTATTGGCTATAGCACCCACATGATCCCTGAATTACCCCCTCTTTGAAGCACCTACTGGCATCTTCGCTACTCTGTTAATTCGCGTAAACGTGAGCTCCAAGTCATGAGGCAACGTTAGAGCGAAAGGTGAAAACGTGTTTTTCAACGAGTCCCTATGGATCGACTGCTCCGGTAAAGCCCACTCAAATTCCCGGAGAAACACAGCTGCCAGGGCCCTCTGTTCGTACATCGCGAAATTTCTCGCAGGGCACTGACGCGGACCAAGAGCGAACGGAAGCCATCCAGACCTCTGCCATCCGTGCTCCAGAAACCTTTCTGGGATGAAAGAGTCGGGAGACGCCCATCGTCTACCATCGTGGTGGATAGCGTAGATATTCACAATTAGGGACGTATGCGCGGGGATAGCGTATTTTCCAAGCTGAACCGGTTGGTTCGCCTGACGTGGTACGACATAGGATATGGGTGTGTTAATGCGCAAGGCTTCGCGGATACACGCGGTGAGATATGGCAGGGATACCCCAGAGAGTTGGTCGACAGTTGGATCGAGATCGTCACCCAAAACGTCCAGAACTTCCGCCCGCGCACGTTGTTGTATGTCAGGCCGCCGTGCGAGGAAATAAAACAGTGTAGATATTGCGCCTGCGGCCGTATCCTGAAAAAAAATTATAGAAGTCAACACCAATACTTTGTCGTATGAGGCTAGACCTTACATGTCCACCGATGAATAGCGTGATCATATTATCCCGTAGCTCTCTATGCGACATAGCAGGGTCTTTGAGCATGAAAGTCATCATGTCATCTCCTGGATTCCCCTTCTTGTCCGTTAGAAGCTGCATGAAGCTGTCAACCAAGGTATCGATTCGACGCATGAGCTTCCTTCTGGGGAAGGCGCGCTCCATCCAAGGGAAGATGAGATACACGGGATCGGCAATCTCCACCATGACACTGTTGTAATCTTGAACGAACAGATTGTCTGTTTCTATGGCGTCGAAATTGTGGCCTAGGACTGTAGAACCAACAGCGTCGAGAGCAAAACATTGAGCGTATTTGTCCCAAATCACAGTGCACTTCTTCCCCACAATCGCGGAGAGCTTATGAGCGAGAGAGGTAAACGCTTCGATGGGGATTCTGGCGTTGAACGCATCATCAATCAGGATAGACTGCTTCCGCCACTGCTCGCCATTGGACATGAGGAGACTAGCAGAACCAACGAAGCGCCACAACAGGGACGCGTCGTCAGGGGTCTCCTTCGGATATAGAACGACATTGTCACTAAGTTCTTGAGCGAGCTTTGTGTCGGAGCCGTCAACGATAAGAAAGACCACCGTGGAAGCGACCATACCTTGAAATCCAAGATGTGTACCATCCATCGACCAAGAGCCCAAACGAGAACAATCTGTTCACCGGCATCCCTGGAGAAAGGCAAAACCAGCCTCTTTATCCGACAATCTTCGGTCTCTCCGGTCAGGTAGCTCCAAAGAAGAGGAAGTATCGCAACGCGAGGGAGATGTCGCAGATGACGGGGAGGAATAGCAACTCGGTACCAGCAAAGGAGCAGAAAGACGAGGGGGATAGCGGTCAAGATATACATTGAGATGCAAGTCCTCTTCGAGAAGAAGGAAGGAAAAGATAGTATCAGACTGTAATATATAGGTCGACGTTCAGCCGCAGCTACACGGCTGGGTCCGTTTTCGCATAAAACCCGCGACCAGTGGAGAATCGTGTGCAGCAAGTGATAGGTATCCAAGAAGGAGGCAAAGTCGATTGATTGGCAGGAACATATGGTCGCCAAGGACGCTGGCTCTAGACAGAATCCGTACCTTGGAGATGACAGAGATGATTTGATATGTTTGGAGAATCAAACCTAATCTGGGGATGGAAAAACGCAAGGCGATTGTTAACGTTCCTTTTTTTTGGTTAATGCTGGACACGCGCGCCGCGCGTTCGGACCAAGGTAGAGAACTGCCAGTATATGCCAGTTTGAATATGATACGGCGAGAATTGGTGCCCGTTTTTATCGCTTCGCGTAAGGATTCAAGTACCTAATCTTCGAGCGCGTTGCGCATTGCCAAGAAGTGCAGTGAGCGTTTGTGCTGATGGGCGGCCCGGGACTAAACCGGAAGCAGACCGGAGCTTCCCGCAGTCACGCATCCGGTACTTTCTTTGGTTACCGCCGTTCATCATCCAGCTTGAAGCCGTCAAAGCTCGTCGTGGTTTTCGTCCCGACAGTCTGACATCTTTGTTTCCAGACAGCCGTTTCTCATTAACAGTGGCCACAGAAATCTCCTTCAGAAAACATATCCATGTCAAGCAGCAGAAATATTAATTATTACTTCTTGCGGTCGTTCTAAACCGACATTAATCATCACTAGTACATGGCAGCTACGGCTTGCTAAAGAGTGCAGCTGTGATGGTCTTCCATTCATGCCCAGGCCACAACGCATTGGCACTCCCAGCTTTATCCGCGCCTTCCTTATTTGCCTTGTGATCCCACCCAGTAGAGCCTCCACCACCCTCCATCAGTGCTTGCAGTTGACTGAAGAATGGCTCAGCCATATCCCTAGGTAGCTTAGCGACATGGTTAGGTGGAAGGCCTGCTTTCGCAGCAACTTCCACCAGGGTCAGCCCCTCGGATTGTAGACGGAATGTTTTGTCACTCAGTTGCTCAGCCGGCAAGTGCGTCAGGACGTAAACAACAAAACCTTTTATCAGATCAGCGACTGCCATATTACGTGCAGTAGACGGTCTACTCACCGCTGATGTCTTCAAGTGCAGTAAAGGACACCTTCGATTGACCCTTTCCAACAATGTTAAATTTCTGATCGACGTTGTATCCGACAAGAAAAGGGATATAGGAAATGAACATTCCCGTCTACACCCGGCGGTGAGCAATCACTAAGACCAAATGCTAGTGGATACTCACAAAGAACCTTGCAGATGGCAATCCTATCTTCTTCAAATATTCTAGTTTTGTCTTCAGATTCTGTGTTCAATTGGTAGAAGCACGATGCACGTACTAGCGAAATTTTCCTTTTCTTTTAACACCTCTACAGGTGCCCCTGCAGTCACAAACCCAAATTCCGATGGCACGAAGAGCTTGACACCCACAGCCTTCGCACTATCTGCCAGAGCATACTGGGTCTTCCCTACTACCTCAGCATTGATAGTCGAAATCAGGACGTCGACGCCGTTCTCCTTGAGCACAGCAGATACTTCTTCAATGTCCTCATAGTCGACTTTGGCGGTCTTTACATTAGGGAGATTGGAGGATGAGTCGGAGGATTTCCGAGTAAGGACGATGAATGAGACTTTTTCTGCAATGAGGACGTCCAAGATGGCCCTGCCGACCACGCCATTGGAACCGACGAGAGCGAATGATTTGTAGGCGGACGAAGGCATGTTGTGTTGGATGGTAATGAAGGTATTCTCGGTTTCTTATATGGTCGAGTCCGGCATTCGTCATCATGGATGGGATGCCCACACACGAGATACGAGGATGTCTCGCAATTCAATGTCGCATGACGAATCCGTGAGCCCTTAATACCCCGTCGAAACGTACTTGCTTACCAGGATTTGTTCGAGATCCGTGATGCGATCTGGATGAATAACGCTTAGTGATCAGAATGGGTCTGAGTTATGCTGTTGCTATCATCACCAGTTACACTCAGATAGGACATACAGCTTTGATTATTGAGGCTTCCGCATTCAAATGATCGTCCACTTCCGCCCTATGATGCTCATGATGCATAAATGCGTCATATATAATCAGCATAGTGTAGACGATATATTATCTTACGCCTCTCATCCTTCCAGACTGCACTCTTGCACGATGTACACCCCTGGATGTCGTTATTAGTTTCCATCTCATGTCCAAACTTGGGATCTTACCTGCAGATGGCGAGATTTCCCCATTTTGCCAAAACTCGACATGGCAAGGGCCCGCGTTCGATGAAGAACAGGACAGCTCAAACAGGGAAAGTTCGCCTGAAGGACAGTGAAATCTATCCGTCGCAAAGTGGTCGCCAAAGCGTATAGGAACACTGGCTACCAGGGTCTTTCTCTTCGGTGCGGTTTCCCCAGAAGATGCACGTATGAGGCGATTTGACCAGTTCGATTGTAGTAGCCAAATGTCGACGACTGTGTCTTTTTCTAGCTTCGCCTCCGGATCAAATCCGTTGCTGGGCTGAGGGATCGATAGTGCCAAAGAGCAATACTCCATCCCATAGTCCAAGTGAAAGAACTGAAGTACAGTTGACGTCTGGAAATATCTGTGAGCTAATCCGTATCGTCAACAAAGGGAATAGCTAACACTCACCTTCGAAGATATGATAACATGTCGGTCATCTGGAAATACGGTGCCGAGGTTGGTGCGCCACTGACGGCTTGTATCCTCTTGCACTAGGCGACCAGGGCTATGGGCTTCTGTTTGTGCAGCAATGTCGGGAAAATTCATGATGGGAGTGTGATGCGAGGCGTTCCTATCATGGTTATTTACGGAAAACCGAGTCGAGATGGATGTATTGGCTAGGTTGCCCAGCCTGAATGATCGCCGAATTGTACGTGCTGGACGTGTAATTTACGGTGCTCAACGCCACCATTAACAGTGTAATCAGAGACGAGCATAGTGTTCCAAACGACGACCACATAACCACACGGTCGCCCCAACCTGCGAAAAAAGAATTATTTCCTTGTCCGCTTTCCCGAAAATATTACTTACGGTTGGTAGCTTTCTCTGCTGTATCGTCGACATCCGGTGTCATCACTAACGTATACCTCGCAATTGGCTCTGATAAAAAAGCTGATAGCATGTCAAATGTCTGAGAGAGGGGGGTAAATAGTACTCGAATCCTTTACACCGGTCAGATATTTGAAGGTGGCCCTGGACAGAGAATGATGGAACGAACGAGCTCCGTGTCGTTTCAATTAGACTAGGGGGTGTCGTACTCTGAACAGACTGATACGTGATGGCCGCCTATAAACTGGGCGCGAGCAGCAAACTAGGCGCGAAAGTACAACGTTTCGCCCAGATGAACTCACGACTAACGTTTTGATCGATGAGCTCCTTCGGTATACAGGATACCGGAGTCCCTCCGGGGAAGCTCCAACTTACTCGTAATGATTTAAGCTTGCAGGGTGACTCCAGACATCTCACCTCTAGCATGTTGAATCCGTCGGTTTGGCTGCCAGGTTCCGAAACCTAGAAAATTGTGACGTGATCCGTGTAGAAAGGTTCGTCTGCCCCTACGTAGCGTCTCTGTACCATCAGAGATCATCTTGGCATAGTAGCTAATTGTTGTTGGTCACTTACTATTTCTCACTGGCAACTCGCTGCTAAGAAACAACTTGACGGACAAAACTGCGAAAGAAGAAGGATGTTGAGTATCTACGAGCGGCGCTGGCGCATCTGCACGAGGATCAGCGCCTCTTCACAGCCAGCATGATATTACGCGGTGCTTACAATGATACACCCGACACGGCGGCGATCTCAGCTTGACAAAATGTTTCACAAACCAAGCAGTGTCGAACGTAGAAACCGTCGGTGACGACTCCATGCCAAGATTTTCGGGGGCGTCCGAGTTTGGTAGCAGTGGCGATGCGCTAAAAAAAATCGCGCTAACGAGCTTCGTCGAGCTACAATCGGACGAGCAACAAATGGAAAGGATGCTTTGAAAGTCACAATTTCACGCAGGATTCGTATTCCTGCCTTGCGTCTCACTGAGGCTTGGTAACGTGTGGGAGCTCTTCGTTGCTGAAAGTACGCGGCAACGAAAGTTGGTTACTAAAGAAAAAGTTAGGCGGGGGATCGCCGATCGCCGAAGGTTTAGGTTCGTGTCATTACGGACCGGCGGCCCGGTAAATGTTCGTTATGACTTTCGTCAGTGGTTGCTGCGATTTTACTTCTCTTTGTCTGTATCGGTCTGTGCGTTCCCGTTAGCGTTTCTACCGGTGCCATTTGAACTTTGAGCAATGCCTGTTGCGGATAGTACACTTCAGCCTTCTCCTCGGTTTCACACGACACGACGAGACGGACTACTTCTATGGCCGCGCCTCATTTCTCCTAAGGTCACGGTCAGTGGGATCCCACGTCATTGACCAACCCATTGTTGAGCCCACTGAAAATCCCTTGCCGTGGGGCATCGTAGCAATTCGCCACTCGGTATGGAATAAATGTTGTATATTTTATCATATGGTGCTGATATGATAGTACTAGGTATATACTAAGTAGGATAAATCTAATTAATACGGTGTCCTTTTTCAGCCTCGAAAGCTGTGTATCTCGGGAAGTATACCTCCTGTGCTACAGAAAAGCAGCGGTGTGTGCACTGGTGTCGTCACCATCCACATCCTCCCATTGGTCCCAATTCTCTTCCATGGCGTCGTACAACGCGCTCCAATCACGACAGACATGCACAGATCCTGTTCTACTTCCATCAAAATTTCGCTTGGTAAAATCACCAGGCTCGAGAGTAACGTCGGCGGAACAAAGGGCCATCTGTCGGAGGTAGTTCAGACAATGGTGTACATGATCTCCCGTAGCCTTATGAGAGCGATCAAACGTAAAGTTGAGTACGCGAAGGCAGTGCAGTTCGTGGAACATCCCAACCATGAACAATCGGCTGTCGGGCCCTAGATGAGCGTATCCAAACCCTGCAGAGGTGAGGTTAGACCATTCGTTGTCGGACGCATCGCCGGAGAGGGAATAATGAACAGTTTCCTGGACTGGGAGTAGGACGCGGTCCGATGGAGAACGCGAAGGAGGAAGAGGAAGGATTGAAGGGAAGTCATGGCCCAGAAAGCCTAATTTATATATTTGTGTTAGTTGGGAGGAAAGTCAACGTCGTAACGCGAGAACTCACTGGGATTGTGGTCTGCCGCTTTGGAATCTCGAAATGGGGTGTCGGTTCGCCAAAATATAACATGTATGGCGAGACTCGATGTGTGCAACATTGCGATGAGGAGGTAGCATACCGAGAGGTAAACGTTTTTGCTTTGAAACTTCATATAGAATATTGACGAGGAAGGTAAAGTAGCTGCTACGATGAATTCTACATAGCAGCCACATAATATACAATCGTATCTGCTACTTGAATGCCCTGCATCGTACGATGGAGAAATCCAGGAATAGACCATCCGGGCTCAGGATCCACGCCGAGGGTCCGTCACGAGTAGTCATGTAGCACGGTTTCCTATTGTTTCAAAAACGCAAGAACATCTCTGGTGGCAGGGCTCAAGCGCCCACCACCTATGCTGTACATTGTAGATGTGTCATAGGTGTGCTGGCGCGCAGACTACATGGATCAAGGATCCTGGATCATTGTTCCCGGGTCGGAAGAGTCATCAGATCACGGCTGTATTGCCCCTGCAGCCTCCATGATTCGCTGTAATCCACTATAGACCACGCTACAGACTCTTGTAGAGCTGCTAATATTTATGCTTCACTTATAATAAGTTGTTGTGAGCGCTAAGGGCAAGTGTCCGCTGTCAAGGAGACAAGTCATTTATCCAACATTTATCAGTGCGTCGATCAACAAGAAAGCGAGACTGATAGACATAAAGTGTCAAATGCTTGTTGACAAGACAACTGTATAAAACCAGGTAACAATCCACCTATAGGCTGTAGGCTGTAGCTACGGATACTTAACTTGCTTCGAATTTCAAATGCTATATTTTCCAGGTATTTGACAGTGTTTCAAAGTTTGTTGTTACGATAACTCAATTGTAAGGAGCCTTCAGTTCCCTTTTTATTTGGCAGGAAAGTTGATCAAGAGGAGGCTTGGTGACGGTCATAGTTAACATACGTTCACGTGACTCGAACTGCGGGTGAAGTATTGTGTAAATGTTGTTTCGGCTGCATTTGACTACCATATGAACATCTCCCGCAGTTCAAAGAACAGCTTGCGGCTCTACTGACATATACTACTTGCAGTGGAATAACACTCCTAGCTGTCTCCTTCATTAAAGCACAAGGTCTCCGGTATCCTGCTTATAATCTCTGAAATTCGCTTCAGCAGCGTCGTACACCGTTCTCCAATTCCTGCAAACACGGGGCTGGCTCCATGCTGTCACACTTCCGCCTGTAGATCTCCTCACTGACTGAAGCTGCCCATACGCTCTACACAGAACCATCTGGCGCAGATAGTTCATGCAATGCTGAAGTAACTGCGCGTCTGCGACATTCTGCGAGTCCATCAATCCTGCTCGTATGATGTTCAAGCAGCGAAGCTGATGAAACATCGAGGTGCTGAAGAGTCTTTGGTTAGGTCCTAGATGTACCATTCCACCGCCCAGCGGTAAGAGGCTGTCCCATTCTGATATACCGAGCACGGTGTCAAGAGTGTAATGCTCCGAGTTTCCCACGTAGACGTATGCCTTTGAGTCGGTAAGACCGGGGACGTTCCATTCCTGCGGGTAATCATGCCCGAGGTACGCTGCAGTGGATAGTAAGCGATGAGGGGCACCATTCAACCTGAGTACTTACAATAGTTCTGGGTCTGAGAATTCTCTCTGAGCAACTTGGTTTTGGGATGAATCGCCTGCGAGACATGAATTTGATTCCAGGTGACAACGGCAAAAATAGTAGTGAAAACTGTAGATGCCGCTAATAAGGACATCGCTAGCCGAAGCTTTGAGGATAGCGGGTTCTCTATAAACTCGGTGTTAACATAAGCGCCCTCGGGTTCAGCTTCCGTACCGTTTTGCTCAGTAAACATATCTCACCGTCGAGTTAGGGATACGTGAGGGTAAGTATTATAGAAGTATACTTTGACTCCTACGTTTTATACGTTCGGGTCAGTGATTAGCGTCGCGTTCCAGTTTCTCGTTGATACTCGCAACGTCAAGGGGACATCATGATTAAATTAAGTCTGATCAGGTTCACGCTTCAACATCCGAAATTATCAAACTGTTCCATTTGGTGCACATTAACACGGCAGAACAAAACTCCGGATTACTACGTGACAAGCCATGAGACCACTAGCTAGCAGAGCCTTGGAAGGAACAATTATCAGGAAACCGAGATCGCGTCGAAGAAGTTTCACTTACGGTTTACTAGATGCCATATCCAAGAACCTTGTAAGGAGACCCCTCCCCGGGTCCAGGGTGTGTCTCTAGAATGGAACGGCTGGCGTCAATGGCCGAATTACCTACGTACAAGACGGTTTTTAGTGCGCTTGCTACGAAGATGACTTGACGACATACCATCCGACGTCAACGGGGCGGCCACCACATTGGACGAGAAAACAGAGAGCATTAGAATGCATGTGATAAGAGCTGAGAAGAATCTAGTAGACATCGGGATTCTCAGTGGGATAATGATTGAGTGTTGCTAACTCAGACCAAGGCAGTCTTTTATACAAAAAGCACATTGAAGGCTCTGCGGCCGATAACGTGATGAGACGGTGCGGTGGGAGCTTACAGAGATCCGGAGTGTCGTTTCCGTTGATAGCTGGAGGTTGCAAAGGTTCACAGCCGCCGGGAATATCTAGAATCATTGCTTCATCGAACCTCCTAGATACTCCTCATTGCATCTCCAGGAGTCGGCCGAAACGCTCCTCCGAACTGATAGAAACCACCACACATAGAGATGCAATGGCCTTGGGCCAGCATTTCCTGTCAGAACGAACCCGAATTCTTGGACAACTGCCCGGCTTGGCCCCTGCGCTGATACAAGCTGTATGCTATCGCATGCCAAGTTAGTTTGATATCTGTACCACAAGAATTAACGCACACCGGTTACAGGTATCTGGCGTCAAAAGAAGCAACGTTAGTATGTAAAAGAAGACCTCAAAGTTATGTAAAATCCGTTCGCTACTTTATCGTTAAAACGTCAATTTCTGACACCGGCGCTTGTTTGTCTCCAATAGGCAAGTCACAGGTGCTGTGGCAGGAGCACAAAACAGCTCGAAGAGTGTCGCTGGCCCCGTTCCGCCCTTGGCGCTAGTCTAGTACATGGCTAGAGACCCATACAAGACCGATGAGTCTGCTTCGTCGTTGTGGTTTGAACAGGCTGTAAATGCCACAGTTCATATTGGCGCTATAGCATACGGTAAGTTTTACTTCTTGAACAAGCCACACCTCACTTACTTTGTACGTGCATCTTGCATCAAGGTACGCAACTGGCAACTGCGTTCCTCGCCGTGTACTACGTCCTACATTCGGAGCAAAAGAAATACGTCTGGCAATCCATCACTTATGTTGGTCTGCTGGTCCTGTTGTCGACAATCTATACGGCATGTAATATCCATTCGAACGAGATGGCGTGGATCGATGAGCGCGGCTACCCTGGCGGACCCTTGCGTTACCAACTCGAGCAGAGTAATACGGCAACCATCGTCGTGGCTAACGTGGCGGCGATTACCATCACATTTCTCGCCGATATCTGTATGGTACGCCTCGTCGTGGATTGTTGGATTGGTTTCGACTCATCTGGTAGCAGCTTTGGAGGTGCTACATCCTGTACCGGGGCCTATGGATAGCCGTCGTTCTTCCAGCGTTGCTTCTTCTCTCCTCAACCAGTGTGTTCATTGTAAGCTTCCGCATTTCAACTGACGCGATATTCCTCTGGCAGCCATGGGCGTATTTCTCGTGCTTCAGCTAGCCTTACCGGGGGCGGCTATCTGGGCACCCGGTATTGCCCAATTTTCCATCCCATACTGGGCCCTTTCAATCGCCTTCACCCTTCTCGTCACACTCATGATCGTTGCCCGTGTCCTGCTGATGCGTAGGGGGATCCGGGTTACGTTGGGACCCGAGTACGGGAGAGCGTATACCGGAATCGCGGCAATGCTAATTGAATGTGCCTTGCCGTATGCGCTGATTTCGTTTGTTTTCATTATCTTATATGGTCTGAGGAGCACAGCATCCAATCTCTTTGTCCCGTTGATGATCATGGTTGAGGTCAAGCACTGTCCACCTTCCTCTTCGCAAAGCAAAACTTAACTTGCACTTCTCCTTGTAGGCGATGACCCCACAGCTCATCATCATACGTGTCGTCCGAGGCCGTGGTCTGTCGGCGGACGCTGTCGCTACCACAAGTCGGCAAATATCGGTGATGCAATTCCATAAAGGTGTCCCTCCTGGTACAGAGACTACGGAGCTACCCGATTCTCCTATGATACCACTAGGAGAGAATGTGCACGCCGTGAACATCGCAGGACCGTTATCCGACAGCTCTTTTGAGGAACTGTCGAAGGCGTCTCCGTGTTAGAGATTAGGGATACGTAGATGGACTAGGGGATAAACCGAGGGTCGTTGAGGTAGAAAGGACTTTATTAATATCGTTCAGTTTACCGCTATAACCGGATCTAATGAATGATAGATAGCCGTGAAACGAAATGATCGTCGTGATGCGCGCGTCCAAAAGCAGTCTGTCATGCACGTCGAACCCCCGTATCCCTCAGTACCGAAGAGGACCGACACGTCACGAGGTGCCGAGGAAGCAGAAGACTAAGCGTCTGTTCTCTGCCCGGCTCTCCTGCGCAAGACACTTGTCATCCTCGCAAAACTTTTCGGCAAAAGCGCCACTTCTTCTTAAACGCTCGTACAATGTTCCAGAAGGTATATGTGACATTTCAGCGCCAAAGGCGCCTGAAATCTTCGTCTGACCAGGCCTAAAGAGGGAACCCGTGTGAAGTGCAGAGAGAAAGGGGAAAACATGAAGGTCGGAGGTATCATCCGAAGTGCCGCAAGGCATCGGCTCGGGCTCCAAGAGAACAGGTTATACCAACATTAGGCAATGTGTTGAGCCATTTTCCCCTTTGACTAGCATTGAATAGTAGGATATCTTCCAATGGCAGATAGTCGTAGGGTCGTACGTCGGAAGAGGACACCGCTGATCCTCAGAGAGAACCCTGGACCACGAACGAAGTCGAACGGCCGGGTTGAGCCTATTCGTTCAGGGTGCGTCCCCTAGCGAACATCTTGGTCTCCTTGTCGCCACCCTCTCACAGAGATTATGTCCTCATCTGCCAGAATGGCTGAAGAGAGGCAGATAGGAAAGGCTGTAATGCATGGAACGTGAGGTTTATGCTGGACCGCTAGGGCAAGCAGTGCAGCCGCAGTAGTCAGCAAACTACGAATTTCACAAGTTTGCTGTGGAAAGGACGCTGTAAGGTCCGATCAGTCCAGCCGTGGACGGTTTGGAGTCAAGGTGCTCTTTTCCGGCAGACAGACACGATCAGAGTCCTGTTCGTTGTCGCGAGCATCTATGAGGTGGTGTAAAGATGATTGAAAGAGGAAGAAAAGGGAGAAAATGCTTACCATGATGTGAGCAAAAAGGGACCAGCATAGGCAAGCCGTGCCGCTAGCCGCTAGCCGCCACGCCAATCGTCATTTCCAAACGTTATATCCACCCTCCCATTCCGAACCCATGTGATACGAGCATCTGCGTAGCCATGGTCGTGGCTATGGCGGAGAATGCGCGGTGATGATGATACTGTAGAATGTGCTGTTTGATGAACCTCTACCGTCGAGCATCATGGCGACTTTGGGTCAATCCTGCGACTACGCTCTGCTCAATTGTTCCCGTGCAATTCATACCGGCCATCAGAACGAGTTCGAGGTGCTGGTCTGTTGATCGTTAACGAAAGTGATTTCACTGGTGCGAAACGGGAGCTGAGTCTTCGGGGATAGAGATGCGGGTGCTGTCGCTAGAAGCGCTTGACACGGTTCGTCTAGCGTCCTGCAATGCCGGCGGGGAAACAGACTTGGCCGAGAAAAAAAAATTACCAGGTGCCATACCATACTGATTCAGGACATCCAAGTCCGACCTCGGGGTATGATCGACCTGACAACTCTTTCTTCTTTCCTCTATGCGCAATGCGAAGGGTTTGGTTCCTGTGGTCCTGATATACATTCAGTTGTTTTCAAGCTGTAATACATGATCAACGTTCACACAGGAATGAAAATGCACTAACATCGGGAGGCTCGGAAATGAATTCCCCTTGCAGACAACCAGATAAAAGAATGTACTTTGCTCTGGAGCTGTAGACCACAAGTTATCGATGGCACGATACGACAGCATAATCTGCGACTTGGGAGACGTCCTCTTCACATGGTCTCCCCCGTCCAGCCACGCCATTCCACCGAAAACGCTGCGCGAAATTTTTTCCTCTGCGACATGGTTTGAGTACGAGAAAGGGCGCGTCTCCCAGCAGACATGCTACGACCGTCTTGGACACGAGCTCTCTCTCAATCCAGCCGACGTTCGCAAAGCAATCGAGGACTCCTGCGCATCCCTAAAATGGGACAAGAATCTAGCGAGTTTCTTCCGGGAACTCAAAGATGCAAACCGAGAAGCGCTACGCATTTTCGCCATGTCCAACATATCACAACCAGACTATGAAGCGCTCCGGAGCATTTCGTCGGACATGGACTGGTCTATCTTCGACGACATCTTCACGTCCTTCGCAGCAGGCAGGCGTAAACCCGAGCTGGGTTTTTATCGCCATACACTGTCCCAGGCGAGCCTCGATCCCTCTCGAACCATTTTCATAGACGACAAACTGGAGAACGTGCTCTCTGCACGCTCCCAAGGACTGTACGGCCTCATGTATCACAACCCCACGGAGCTGAAGCAGTCATTGCTCAATCTGTTGGGAAATCCAGTACTCAGAGGTCAAGATTACTTGAAACAGAATGCAGGGTATCTTACCTCCGAATGCGCTGGACTAGCCATTCAGGAAAACTTCGCTCAGCTGCTCATTCTGGATATGACCAATGACCGGTAAGTCTATGGTCCTGGGTGTCTTGGAGATCAGGTACTGACGGAGTGATAGCTCTTTGGTTGATTTGGATGTACCCAAAGAGGGAAAGTGGAACTTCTTCCCCGGTGAGTTGAACTAGTAGATCGCCGCGGTCAGCCGAGCTAATAATTACCAAAGGGGACGGTCAACTTACGACGGCCAATTTTCCTTGTGACTTGGACACGACCTCACTTGGCCTCACAGTAATTCGAGCGAAAGAGGAAGTGGCTGCGTCTACAATGGATGAGATGTTGTTGTATGTGAACGAAGACGGAATCGTACAGGTGAATCTTTCTCCACAGGGAAACCGATGGCCGAAACCTGATCCGTTTGTTAGACGTACTTCGACTGCAACCGGCCACGAATTGATCCCGTCGTCTGTGTTAATGTTCTCAGTCTCTTCTATTCCTATGGTCGAGGAAATGAGATAAACCCGACCTTGGAATGGGTACACCAGGTTCTTCTCCATCGTGCGTACCTCCAAGGATCACGATACTACGAGACAGCAGAGTGTTTCCTCTTCTTCCTCTATCGATTTATCAGCAGCTGCGATAGCCCGGTGATCCATAATCGTTTCTATCCGCTCCTGAAAGACAGGGTTATGGAGCGAATCGGGAGAGAAGGAGACGGACTCGCCTTGGCGATGCGTCTGATTGTATGCGACTTTACAAAGGTGAAAAATGAGATCGACCTCCAGACTCTTCGAGGCCTCCAGCGTGAGGACGGGGGATGGGACTCCGGTTTGATATACAAATATGGGTCTTCGGGTCTCAGTATTGGGAACCGGGGTCTGACGACAGTAATGGCTATCCACGCTATTCAATCTAATAGCCTGGCTAGGTCCTCTATATGAGGCGGCCATGAAGACCTTCGATAATAGTAGTAAGTATTTTATTATGTTGTAGCTTATTGATTTCATACCGTTGCAACCCTGTATCAGGCTTCCCTTATTGTTTGATTCGTATATGAAGGATCCGACTTTGACAGCGACGTCCGTCCTTCGTTGAGCTACGGGTGCATTTCAGGGGCGCATAGAGCCTGTCTTCGCCTCCCTGCTGCAGACATACGGTTCAACGGCGAAAGCCCGCTTAGCGAAATAAAGCAAGACAGGCAGACTACATTATAGCTGCTTCCACCGACGAGGATCGAACTCTGGTAATGTAAAAGATGCATTTAGGCGGGGTCGGTACAGTTAGTTGCCAGCCCTTCAGTGATGCCCTACTGTCAATGAGCAAGCAGCCGCGCAGAAAGCAATGATCCATTCGCCGCCTTAGATATCAAAGAAATATCTAAGAATTGGATATAAGAACATTGGAGAGAGGAAGAAATAAGTTTGCTCACTCGGAGCCGTCGTTCAAACTGGCTGCCAGGCCCTTCGTCGACATCGTGTAGGTCTTATAATCTCCAAAGAAAGGATGTAGACACGTCTACGGGACGCTATTGTCGTAACTGGTGCGAGAGACGCGTGATGGTCGTGGTAGCGAAGAGACCCGTGCTCATTCATTGGTCGGGACTAAGACCCTAGGGATAAACCGGCACATGACCGGTAACTCCGGTCAACCTCGAACCGATCAGCCGAAGTTCCGAGTTTTCGCAATTATAAGTAAGGTAGAGGCCGTCTCTTTCCAGCACCCTTATGTATTCACGTCACGTGAGGACAAATTTTCGATTTCGAATTTGCACTGTCATCTTTTTTTGAGAAAATGCGACCACATCGCATTTCTGTCATCACGGTATCAACTTGTACCACAATATATGCCTATTTTTAGCAGGATAAGGTCTCAATTGACTGAACAGACGGATTGTGGCACCCCAACAGCACCAGTACGGCACCAGGTGTTAGATCAGTGATGTCATTTCTGTGACGTAGACAGTCACGTGACTGGACAAAATGCTCGGATGAATTTTTTCGATATTGCTCCAAATCGCCGGAAATTCACTTTTGGACACTCAAAAAATGCCCTCAAAGAATTCTTACTAAAATGACTACTACTCTTTCAGTTAGACATTTATCAACAAAGTAGCTTCAGAGGAATCATCTCTATACATCTCCCCATCATCCTCTGGAAGTATTTTGAGTCAGCCGCCCGACGTGATGGAGGAGATATCGGTCGAAAAAGTTGGCGCCCCTTGCTTACATAACACGTGCCGGAAAGAGACGGCCTCTACCTTAGCTTCTGTTTTCTAGTCTTCACTGTGCTCATTAACCAAGAAACAAAAAACCAACTCAAAATCTAATCTAAGATTCTCTTCACTTGCCATCTTTACTCCCCCTCGGGAACGCCCGAAAGTTTTCTTTCTCCCTCTAGAATTCGCCTTTACGCAGTCACTGAAATTCCACCCCGGACTGCAGCTCTCAGCTCATCGATGATCGCACTGCCGAATGCTGCTACTGTTGCATTTCGCAATGTTGTTGGTACCAGCGCTAGGCTTTTTTAGGAATACTGTTGTTAGTCTTCTCGTGATAATCGATGGGCGACAGGTACCCGCAGTCTGCGAAGGTCCTAAGGTTATCATCAGAGTCAGATTTTGATCCTCGGTATTCGGTGGCTTTTGCTTTGCGGCCCAGCGGGTTGAAGAGGAACGCCGCCTTCCGCGACTTTGAAATTCATACGAGTTCTAAATTTACTTGGAGTTTCAGCGGAAGACTGTTCCTAGCGTTTGGGTCTTGTCCTTTTCTCGCTGACGCTTAGAGGGCTCCAAGTTCACCAAGAGGTAATACAGGAAGTTCTTTTAAATTAACATCTACCAATCCCTGTAGCGGCGGTTTCACGCCGGTCCCCGATTCTTTCCTTTTTTCTTCTTTGCCGACATTCGGCATGACGAAAATCCATTTTCAGCCACAACGATGTTTTCATAATAGTAACACGAATGTCCAATGAACAATACAATACACGGTAGGTAACCACTGGCCAAAATGTTTAAAAATCGCACTTGAAGTCTCTTAAACACCCGGTTATCGACCGCAAGAGAGAGCAAAAATGATAACGTACAAAGTTTTGCGGTTGATCTTGGTAGGTCCAAAATTGGACAAAACAGTCCGTGAATGTCTGTTGGGGTCCGTGGCAACACTGTCGCGGTCGATACCAGATTTAAATCGTGCGCACAGACATTTCCGTGGAATACACGAGGCTGATCTGGATCCGAGCTCCCATATAACCTACTCATTTGAATAGTACAATGATACACAGCGCAAATCATTTCCTCAACCCAAGTCAGGTCTCGAAACTCTTCGGGAAGAGAGCCACGGAACAGGTGGTTCCTCAACGCATATTTTGGAAGCAAACCAGACTCGAGCCTTGTTTCGCACTGATGGCACACAGTCAGGAATCCGTCAATCCCGCCCAATGAATCTAACATGTACGACGAGAGGACCAGTTGGTTAATGGGAACCATGCCCACATCACTAGCCCTGATCCTCAAAAGGTCAAAATTGAGCCTGTCAGCTAACTCCTCAAGTTCCTCTTCCGGATATGAATGACTCAGCAAAGGCTGACCACAACGTAAATCTCTAGAACACACGGAGCACGTCTAACACCTCTTTCAGCTCATGCCTTCCCGAAACTTTCTGCAGCTATTTAACTTCGTATCGAAAGCTGCGGGCTGAGGCCAATCCCTAAAAATGACGCCGAATACATTCACAGTAACAGAACTTGTCACATTCTGATGTTTTCGATGTGCCTATGTTTTCTTCTCTGTCAACATTTTTCTGTTTCGGCTCCTGGACCAAGTTATATATATTGCAGACAGATGGCATATTATTGATAGAACACGAAAATACGAGCCGGGTAGGAAAAAAACATAACAAAAAAAAATGAAGAATACCGCACAGGCATGGCGAAAATGAGTATCTAGCCATTTCCATGGACGATGGCAGCGAGGTGTGTATACGAGCATGGACGTCAGCCACCGTTGTGGTCAAAGTGTATGTTCCTTTGCTGACATAGCTGGACCCCACCACACCCAGACCAACGAGCACGGTGACAATGTCATTCTGACCACTCCTGCAGAAAGCCCTTTCCAGAACGACCGTAGTTAGCAGGCGTCCCGTTTCAGATCGGTGCTAATCCAGCGCAAAGCATTCCATCAAGCGAGGAAATCTTCTGAGAATAACATTGGCAGCTGCGGATGGACGTTGTAGCATCGGGTTTGTAGATATGGTCAACGAAGTAGGTCTTGATGCTATAGCACCCACTACTGGTCCCTTGAAGTATGTCAATTCCGTAAAAGAAAATATTGATTGGATTCCTTTACCTTAGCTTGACCGATGTCCTTGTGAAATACGTGAAAATGTGACAGCGTACTGTACACATCTCACAGTTCCGTCGCTCCTCACTTCAAGTCCAAGCTATTATTGTCTGCCCTCGGGGTATCACCAGACAAGCTGGGGACAAGTCAGGGAAAGAAGCTTAGAGAGCTCATGCGATTGTGACATCCAATGGTCCATCTGGGAATTGGAGGGATGAGGGGAGATTTAAGGTGAGTAGATCAATGTGAGATCATGGTAATGGTCAACGATTCAACATTGGTTGGGATTGATCGGAAGGAGCCGATGAATCTTATTGGTTCGGTTGATCGAGTATTGATTGAACCGGATGCTTGCCCCGACATACTCACTTTCTTTACTCATTTCTCGACGTATCACGAGCATTGATGAGTGTGCAAGCCTTTTATGCAGATGCTATTGATCTAAACCCCTCCACTACGGCTTAACCGGGACAGTATATCTCTTGTTAATGCATGGATTCTGCTGCTTGCGTAGTGCCATCGTTTTTTGACTGTACATCTTGCAGACAGGCACTGACATGGTGTTGATGTACCCTTTCAATTGAATAATGATTAACTTTCATCATTAAACATGTTTTTGTAAGCCTACGAAGACGCTAGGGCAAGGGCTTAATTTTCGTCAGACAAAACTCCAAAAATCAGCAAATCCATTCGAAATCCACTTTACCAACAACGATCTTCGATGCAATTATGGGATACAGCATGAAGAGAAAAATATCACTTCCTTTGAATATGCTTCGCAACACTGCATCTTTCAGTGAAATGTTGCTGTTCCCCACCAGATTTTCGTCCTGAGCATGTTACATGCATGCGCTATTATTGAACACTATTCCGCTCGTGTGATCGAGTGGCTGTGCCACTTCTTTTCTGATTCTTGCCCTGACCATACCACTATCGCATAGTCGCCAGTCTGCATCCATTGCCCATTTCAACAGGCCTAAGGTATATTTAAGTTACTTTTCACGTCAATACAAGTTTTATAGATACTGTTGATGCATAGGTGACCCCTAAGCGGCCGGATATCCTGCATCTTGCTCCCACATGTCATGACAGCATCCCCACATCGAAATCGGGGCCGATCGCCGTCGACCGCAGCTTGCGAATGCATTACAGATACTAGATTCAAATACAAAAACCAAGATTGACCGCCATCTACAGCCAGGAAAGCGACGCAAATCCGACGACAGTCACCTCGTCACGACAATTGTCAGTGACAGCAACAGCAACAGCGTGAAGGGTAGGGAGGCTGCGAGCATGAAGATGAGCCATGCAAAATGATGGCTGGGCGTTGGGGTGGAAGGAGGGTGCGCTGGAAAGGTGCAGATAAGCGGATGGGTACAAGCAAGATCGGGAAGTGGACGGCGACAGCAAGCCCACCTTTCAAGGCATCGAAGGAAGACTTGAGGTTATGATGAGCACCCCAAAGTCATGGCTACGTGACCACGGATACCCTTGCCGCTTGGCGTTGTCGTCATTGTGTGCCCACTATCTATCCAGGCGCACACTTTTTCCTGCTTGAGAAATTGTACTTATGATTGCTCGATAACTACTGGAAATTTTAGTTTTGCCTGTCAGGATAAGTTGCCTGTGCACATTGGTGGCCATGAGGAACACAAACTCCTTGCCTGAAATGGATCGTATCGAATATACCCTCGTGCACAAGCCAACCTGCAGCTCTTGCGAGCTAAGAGCGCCGCAGAGAGGGTTGATCTCATCAATATGGGTGAGGGCGCTGCCACATATGCAAAATGTTACACTGCGATACAAACATTGATTCAATTGTCTTTCGACGAGTGGTATGTACGACAGCTTTGGCTTATGCTATGCGAGACCGGTGAAGCTTTGGCAAACAACGAAGATCTTTTGGCGACGGACTAAATGACGTATGTTTTAGTAAAATATCATTCTCATTGCCGTATAGGTCCTGTTCTCAGATAACGAGACAAATATATGTGACAGATCAGGGAAGAGAATCAAGGAAGCGACCAAAAAATGTACCTGGCTCACCAATTTGAACGTTGTTAGCCAGGATCGGTGATCCCTTGGATCCCTGGCGCGATCTAGCACTTACTTTGGGTCCTCATCGGCAAATCGGTCTTGCTGAGGTGCAGCAGAGGGGAGCCTGTCGTCATTGACAGTGAACAAGGCCGTTTGGATTCGGAACTCCCTTTTGGACCCTTTTTGGAAGCGACTGCAGGTGATATATCAATCAGTGACTGCAGGAACAGGCCTTTAATATATCATGGTTAACGGTATCCTACAGTTTTTGATATATCAGTCTGCGGGGTAGTGGTGCAATAAAGGACTAGAAGAAATGTGTATAGTGGCGATTACGTCTCGCACACTCTGCCCTCACAGCCTGTGGCTATCCCTCCCTCTTCTGCAATGCCGACGGCTATCCCTCCCGCTGTAGCAGTCCAGAAAAAACCTGGAGGACTCGGTCTTGCCACGCTTGCGTTGGCCCCCCGCTTTATATTCTTTTCCATTCGTGGATCACAAATTAACGTTCTCATACATAGACAACCTTCAAGAAGTTCCTCGTCTTTCCGAAGACGACTGCTATGTCTTTGAAAATGTCAGTACTTCGCTTGAACGTCCTCAGAAAACCCCTCGAGCTCCAATGACATTATTTGGTTGGCGCTCTAGGTATGTCTGGACAGAAGGCTCACTGAGGGCTGAAATGCTTTACTTCCCATGTCCCCGTAATATGTTTCATCAGTGAGAGTTTCCCTGACTCTGACAGGAGAAACTTTATCTGTTTCTGTGTGGTGCGGGGGGCCAGTAAGCTCGTTCCCTCAATTTGTCCGCAAAAACATACTCACAATCGCAAGAAGCCTCGTACTACATTCAAATGACAAAGGTTCAATAGCTGAAGGACATTGCCTCGAGTAACAATGACGAGAAGGTTGCACTCGCCTTGCACCTAAGTGCCGACCACACTTTCAACTATTGAACTTCTCATATGTTCGAAGAGCTGCGAAGACATGGAACAATTGATGTATATTTCGACAACATAGGGGGGGGCTATTCTCGAAGCAATGCTATTGAAACCGCCAATAATCATGGCCATTTCGTTATTTGTGGAATGGAGTCAATAAAACTTGAAGTTGTCTGACTCATGCGGCGTTCGTGTATTGCTTTTCGTCTGATTTGATCTTCGAATTCTGTGCATCATTGACCAGATCCCCTGGTTGTTAAGCCGTCATAGGATAAGGTGCGCATTATACCACCACAACTTAGTACTATAAGCGTCAATCTCTTGATATTGATTTTCGCACTTAGAGGGACAGTAGTAATGACCGATTGGGCTAAGTTTGGATGAAGATGTGGGCCATCGGGTGCCATGCCGGCACGAATGCGTCTGACTCCGGGTAGGTAGGTACTAGGTAGGGAGGTAAGTAAGTACTTAGTATTACACGGCAGTGTCCACATGGTGAACGCCGGTTCCAGACATTACAGATAGAATTTTTATCAGAGAAAGCGCAGGTCTTGATTGAATAGAGCGGGAGACCAGAAATCAAGGTGGAACAAGAACGTCTATGGTTGAAAGTGAAGCCAAGGTGCCGAATGGTACTTGACTGACACCGAATCACAAGCCAACTAAATTCGGCGTCAATTGCGACAAATGCAGCCGCTCCTTTTAACTATTCACTTGCGGGAATAAAGGATGGAAAGGTGTGGGTCTGGCTTCACGCCTTAGCGTCAAGTTTCAACATACAAGCGCCCTCTATTTCTCTTATTTCGTCGATATCAAGACATGGGGCTGACCGTTCTGGGAAGGTGTTCATCGTGACAGGAGGGAACTCTGGCACTGGAGTCGGATTGTCGCCGGATGTTGCCTCCCTTCCAGCGATCGAAAATCTAGCTCTTTTTCAATGCTGTACTTTGATTTAAAACATCAACAGAATGATGCGGATTATGACCGGGCCTTCCGAACAAGGTGGTTTTTACCCCCTTCCCCTACCAGGTTGTCCGAATTGATGTATTCCCGGATACACTTCAAACTTCAAAGAGCTCCCATCTGCGGCCTATTCAACCCATCATCATGCTTCCCGTCCTCTTGGTATTTAGTACGGCGCGTAAGTTTATATAGCCGGCAAATCTTAGACCCACATCAGACTAACCCGTTACCACTATCAGTATTCGGGCACGGCGCTATAGGACATCGGTTTGTCCTAGTGCAGCTGCTTGCATTCAGCTCGACGGTCAGGGCATTTTCTTGGATGATGAAAGAAGGCCCGGGCTCCATCATAAACCGAGTCTTGGGGCACTTGATGCGCCCGAAAGTTCCGAGATCACCATAATAGCCATAAACCAGCCAGACGCATCTCTTCAAGTTCATAAACCGTGGTTTAAGATCAAGTCCGAAGCACTCTCCTCTCACGTCAAACTCTTGCCACTGTCAAGCTGTGTGCAAACGGCTTTAGATGGTCTCAACGCGATATACATACCTTTTGATTGTATGCCACACATAACGGCATGTGTGGAAATCACGAGCTTCTCTCGGACTTGATTCCATACTTTTTAGGGTATCGTCCTAACGGATCGTCATCGTTGTAGATAAAAATATGACGGCCAGTCATACAACCTCAACCTACCGTCAGACTATGGTCGGGAGCTCTTTGGCACGGAGACATAGAAGCTGTTACAGTAGAAGGGATGCAATTCGCACAGAACACAGCGCGAGCTCCAGGGGAACAGTTTTCCGACGAGACGGTCTCAGAAGGTCTATTACCATTCCGACGAAAAAGGACGTCAATCTGAGGGGGCCGTAGCCTTGGATCAACCCAGAGTACATCACATCGAATTTATGCCTAGAGCTGGTGGTTTTACTTTACCTTAGGGTGTCCATTTCCTTTTCTTTGGCTTTCCGCTTATCTATATTTACGCACCTGTTGAACCTCCTTCACATGAAAAAAAGGCACCGTAACAGATGGTGATGTGCTCGGAAATATGAGCGGGCCAGATCAATACACGGCACACATAGATGGTTTCCCGGAAAGCCGAACGAATTCTCCTTTCTAAAAAATCACGTTAAGTAAACGTATATAAGGAGCTTCAGCTTGATTCAAAGAACTCAGAGCAGTAATGGCACGATACGACGCCATACTTTGTGACTTGGGGGACGTTCTCTTCACATGGTCTCCCTCAGCCAATCACACCCTTCCCTTGAACACCCTTCGCAGCGTTCTCTCCTCATCGACATGGTTCGAGTACGAGAAGGGCCGAATCTCCCAGCAGACGTGCTACGATAGAATTGGACAGGAGTTATCTATCAGCCCGGTAGACATCCGCAAGGCAATCGAAGAGTCTTGCGCCTCTTTGCGTTGCGACTCCGGTCTTGTGAGTTTCCTTCGGGAACTCAAAGATTCGACAGGGGGTACCTTGCGCATCTTCGCCATGTCAAACATATCACAACCGGACTATGATGCTCTTCGGAGCGTTGGGGGTATGGATTGGTCGATATTCGACGACATCTTCACCTCCTTTGCGGCGAGAGCACGTAAACCCGATCTTAAATTCTACAGATATGCGCTGTTACAGGCGAACCTGGAACCCTCCCGAACCATATTTATAGATGACAAGTCCGAGAACGTACTGTCTGCGCGCTCCCAAGGGCTGCATGGTCTCGTGTATCGCGAATCCAAAGAGCTGAAGCAATCGCTGCTCAGCTTGTTTGGAGATCCAATTCAAAGAGGCCAAAGGTTTTTGAAGGAGAACGCAGGACGTCTGGTCTCAATGTGTGGCGGAATAGCTATACAGGAGAACTTTGCTCAGTTACTCATTCTGGAGATGACGAATGACCGGTGAGGATCAGGACTACTTACATTTCGGATGTTATGGGCTGACTATGTGGCAGGTCTTTGGTTCAATCACATATAGTTGAAAAGGAGGGAAAGTGGAACTTCTTCCGAGGCAAGTCTGGTTCATCGGTCCATTAACAACGTAGCTGATGATAGTCAAAGGGAGTGGTCAGCTTACCACAGCCGAGTTTCCTTGTGATTTAGACACCACTTCCCTGGGCCTTACAGTGGTTCGAGCAAGAGTGAACGTGGCGGCGTCTATAATGGATGAGATGTTGAATTACATCAACGAAGACGGCATCGTACAGGTACTTATCCTCGAGCTCAAACCACCCTTGCGCGGCTCACTGTCTCTTGTTAGACATACTTTGACCATGATAGGCCGCGAATCGATCCCGTTGTCTGCGTAAATGTCCTTCATCTCTTCTATTCCTACGGTCGAGGAAAAGAGATGAGCCTAACTTTGCAATGGGTGTATGAAGTTCTTCTTCATCGGGCTTATATCCAAGGGTCGCGCTACTACGAGACAGCAGAATGCTTCCTCTTCTTCCTCCATCGATTTATCAGCGACTGCGATGATCCGGCCATCCATAGCCGCTTCTATCCGCTCCTAAAAGAAAGGGTTACGGAACGAATTGGGGCAGTAGGAGATGGACTTGCCTTGGCGATGCGCCTCATCGTTTGCGATTTTACTGGCGTGAGAAACGATATCGACCTTCGAACTCTTAGAACTTTCCAATGCGAAGATGGAGGATGGGATACCGGTTTGATATACAAATATGGATCTTCGGGGCTCAGTATTGGGAACCGAGGTCTGACGACGGCAATGGCTATCCATGCCATCCAGTGCAGCCTGGCCGGTTCATCGCTACGACAGAATCCCTAATTACACTAGTCAGTATCAATTGTTTCGCAGTTTTAGATCTCGTACCGTCCAATTGCTTATCTGATAGTGCGGGCTTCCCATATATCCTAAGGAGGAACTGATATACATATGCCCTGAAGCCAGTGACAACTCAAAACTTTGTTCTTCGCCCAGTACATATACTGTGATAGGCGGTAGGTCAGAATCTATCTCAGTAGTCAGCGGAAGTCCCCGACCGAGAAGCAATAGAATCTTGTCACCCTGCTGCAATAACACAACCAAAAAAACAATAGGTCTAGTCCTACGGGAACCATTCACCGTGGACGCAGCCTCGTTCGATGGTAAAGTACGCTCAAATGTTGCTTCAAGAAGCATTATATGACATGTAACGTTCTATGGCATTCTGTACTGAAAATGAGGTGAGATTGGTGCATATAGGAACGATCTGAACTTTGGCAGCGACGTACGTGCATCCTTGAGCTTGAAGGCTGTTGCACGGGCGCATAGAACCTGACTTCGAGGTACCTGTTACACAGACATACTTTCCGACGATAAACCAAACGGGAAGAATGGCAGCCTGGTAGACGGACCATTGTAGAGCCGCTACTGCCTACCAGAACCGAAATCTAGTGATGGAAAAGATGCTATTTGAAGGCAGTCGGTGTTATCGGTCGCCAGCCCTTCAGAGACACCCTATCGCTAATGAGGTGTCAGTCTCCAGTTCAGCTATAATCCGTTCGCCGCCAGGATGATCTGATCATCTACGGGGGGCATAAGAGCGCTGGAGAGAGGAATAAATTATAAATAAACTTGGTCACTCTGAGTCATTGCCCCAAACTGACTGCCAGGCCCTTCGTCGACGTCATGCAGCCCTGGTCTCGCAAACCTGACGCGACGATCTGTATGAAGTAAAGTAGTCGTTCAATGGATGTAGAGTCGGGATTCCAACGGGATTCTGTTCGAGGGACGGAATAAGCGGTGTTTGAAAAGGTGATGGCCGGCATCCGGCATCGTGGGCCGCAACCAAACTCCTTTTCTTTTCAAACTCAGGATGGATATCTCTTGTCAACGACGTCGCGTCGTCCCTCTTTTACTCTACGTCCTTGCGGTCCTCCCAGACATGGATTTACGCTTTAGGACTATGTCATGGACATTACGGCCCCAGATGACGCGTTGATACATAGCTTGTAGCCCGTAGTTGATCATGAACCAAAAGAGCATCAGCACAAGCTGTGACTCTAGTCATGCCGTCAGCTTGACGACGATTCTTTGTCAGTCTTTACTGCGGTGCCTTCACAATTTCGTTGCCAGCAATCGGGTTCCCAGCATTTATTTTTGGTGCGAACGGTTATGTCTTTTGTTCTTAGCGTATTCACGGTGTGATATTGTATAGCTTCTATTGTCCATCGATTTACGTTGTGCGAAAGAAACTTCTGTGCTCTACGAATTTAGTTTGTCGTTGTGCCAAGCTCGACAGCGCTCTCGCGTTTCTGTTCCCCAATGGCCCGGTCTTTACCCATCCCTCTTCCAATCATACATCCTGGATGCGCAAAGTTCAAGGTGTAGATCGCCAAGACGACCATAGCACCGTCAAAGACATCTACAATTCGGTTGATCAACAGCGTCACATATAAAGAGTGTGAATAATTGAATGCGTACTGAAGTAGGCTTGCGTGTGGATGACTTTTCCATCCCACCCATCTGCGAGTTCAATCGTCCGATAAATTGCCCTGCGCGGAGACTTCAGGAAAGTAAGTAAAGACAAGTCAGTGAACTTGCATACCGGACGATAAGGCAAACGGTATTGAATGCCAAAGCGCGAATCATGTACTTCAATCCTTTGTCGATGACTCCGCGTTCGGTATTTGGCGACGAAAGGGTCATCGAGGAGAGATTACGATTCCTGCGCCGAGTGAAAGGTCGGTCGTAGTTGTACCGGAGGAGGAACTCGCAGCCCAGAATGGCATAGAAGACGATGACGCCTACGATTGAAACCATATTAGTGATAGCTACGGAAGATTTTTCTAGACGTACCCAGTTGGAACGCAATCCCCCCAAGCATCACGTTGCTTCCCTGCATCCATCGAGCACGTCAGACCCATACCAACAGAAAAGAAATTCGGTAATCTCACGATTTTGACCGCATTAAGATCGCTGTTTGACGACGCCATACTTCCTCCCGCAGCTTGCGTAAAGAGGGCAAGAATATCCTTGAACAAGATGGCATCAGTAATAAGGCCGTTAATCCTAAAGTACACTCACGCAGCTGATGAATATCCTAGAATCTTGAGTACAAGTTGTCCGTGAGCTACAGGACAGGTAGGAACAGAATATCAGTACTTACAGGCTCTGGGACTCAGTCTGCTATAGGCAGGCCCAAGAATACGGATAATGGCTCCGAGGATGATGAAATTTGCAGCAACGAGAGGCGTAGGTCCGATAATGGTAGCCGTTATTCTAAAGCGAGAAAGATATGATCAACATCAGTCAGATCACAAAAGAGTTGAACTGAGTCACTGAATAGTAAACGGCATATCGAGACGCGGAGAGATACTCGACCAGGATCGCGCACTCCATCCTAATATTTCTAAGCACCCACCGAGAAGGATGGTCGGGATTGTCCACCACATGCGAAAGTACACGCCTTGGAGGGTGTGCGTCACTGGAGAAAATAATTATCAATTCGTAGTAACACCCAGGCCTTGCACTCACAGGTAGAAATACCGAATAGAATGATGAACATTAGAGTGATGCCCTTGGTGGGTACATATCCATATAAATCGTTGTCCTGTGCTTCCATTTGAGCAAGCGCTTTGACTGGATCGAAGGTGGGGGTGTCAATTAAGGTCGATGTGGGAGAAAAATTGCGCACTGTGCTCTAGAGACATAGTCAGTACAAGGTCTGCAAATTCTGGGTTATTTTGAAACAAAAACGAGGGAACACGACGAAGAAAAGCCGTTGCTTGACGCGCTTTAAGAAAGAGTCACCATATTTTATCTCGAGGTTTCATCAGATCCGCAGCTAGGAGGACATGTATCGCCTTCTTCGCGCCCATCTGAAAAGCAGTGAATTGGCGGGGCATCCTGCCCGCACCACATCTTGTTAATAAATGAGTGGTAGGATTACGCAGAGCAGCTAAGCTTTAAGTAGCTTTAAGGAAATATGCAAGCATCTCTAGAGATGCGCCGCAAGAACAGAGTTCAAAGCATTCAGTTTCAACACTTCAGAAGACAATGTTTAGTCCATCGATGATAACTGTTGAACGTTGGTGAAATGTTGATCATCTAGGGTCGCGACTGCGGATTGAAAGTATCGACACCGCCACGCGCCATAGACAAAATATATGCCAGAGGGTAAGGATCGCAGCAAGAATATACAGAGAATCGTGGACACTGTTTCATTGTGTAAATACTGAGAAAGGAGCTGGCACTGGGCGACAAACTTGAAACCAACCCCAGGTTGCGCAGTAGAGCCAGGTCGGAGATGTCAATGAGTTACGAAGGTCCTTGATAATTCCCTGCACTTTGCCTCGCCATACTATAGTTTCCTCCTGAATGACAAAAAATTGCTCTGTCGAATTTTAAGATACATCCAAGATATTCCGCACTCTTGTATCGGACACAGAGGGCCTGATTGTCGTTCTCTTTTAGTAGTTCCAAGTCAATTTGATCTACTCTAGGAGAACCTAGGTTCCAGAGCTCAAGATCGTGTCATAACCAGATGTTGAGCGTTGTAGTATGTGCAGGAACCGAATTGAAAATGTGCCGCAACCGGCGGCTTCTGACTCGCCGGTTTCGCGCGTCAAAGACACGTGCCCGACTCTCAACTTGAACTTCGTTCCACTGCCGTCGAAAAAGCATAAAACAGAGAGCCAAAACCCTGCCTGATGTGCCGCCGACTGTTTCTTAGTACTGGTTAGTGGCTTATCTATGTAAATAAAGATCAAAGTGACTCCGGCTGACAGTGACTCTCGACTAAGTTGTTACCCTTTAGTACCGGGAACCTCACGTCTCAGGTACAGGCTGCGTCCTACGTCTTCGTAGCTTCATCGTGGATTCTTCTTAAGGGCGTTTTCTTACAAATTACCTTGAGGTACTTACTCGCATGCCTCAGCGTTTATACCCTAGCAGTGCTAGCACGATTGAAGGCTTGGTTTCTTGCGAGTTCCCCAAAATTTCCAGGTTGCCTGTCCGGGACATCTACAATGCCCTTCAGAAATCTCCCAGTGTGCTCTCGCGCGGAATCGTCATGCTCTCTGTATAATACCAGACATAAGGTATACTCGAACCCATATTATCATGCATATGCCATCATGGACTTCCTGAAGCATTTGCTCCGATCTGCCAGTGTCCCCCGATGAGGTTGGGGTATGGCGAATAACCCTCGCCAATGCCACGCAGCTGAACTTGATTCGCGTAGCCTACATCGCGACCCAGTATCAAACCGTACCGATCCTGATGGATTTCTGGACAGAGGAAATGCCCATTATGGATAGGCTATCGGATGAGTGATTTCTACCCAGAGCTCGAGAGCCCGGACCAATGGGGTGGTATCGGGTGAGAACAGAGAGGCGCTGAGTTTACGACACTGACACTAGTCGTTGCAAAACTTGATGATGAGATATTGTTAACTCGACTTGCTAGCTGATCCCATGTCGGATGAGCGGACTGGGAGATCCATTATACCATCACTGAACGGACGACAGCGACATTGTCTATTCTGTTGGCGCTTCCACCTTAATCTTCCAGCAGGAAGACTTTTGGGAAGATGCAGCTTTGTAGTCTGGGATTGCACAGTAGATGGGAGAAGTCTGTCTGCCGCAAGTGAAAAGCATGTATGAGAAAATAGATCCGGTACACTTTGGGGTGAAAGCGATCGAATTTTAATCGTAAAGACGTAAACAAAGGAGAACGTAGACATCAGGACATGTTAGTAGGAGATAAGAGCATATGATGCCCGTACTTCGTCATACTTATCAAGAGCAACCCAAGATCACAATGAGGTGAATACGAAATCAGCATTGCCTATCGAAGTCTTCCTGATTATCGGTTCTATACAATACATTAACTACATGTGAGCCATACAATAAATATGTGTAACATTGCTGTAGCGACAGCAGTGTCAGCAAAGACTAAGACTCCCTTCGAAGACTAAGGCCTCGATGATGCTCGAAACAGTCGACCAAGACCTCAGATTTGAGCCACTCATCATAAAACCTCGCGTTCAAGTTGAAGGTACTGTCAGACATGTCCAAGGGTCTTGCGACTGCTGAGAACTTCATCAAGAAGAACCCATGAAAACGCGTTGCCTCCCGTGGGTAGAACATCCAATGTCCTCGAGGCGATGTCTACCTTGATGGAGACATCAGTGAGGTTGTTCACCTCCGGGAGTCGCCTAAAAATCAACTCCCACCACTTCAAGCAGTCATTTGCGTGCTTAAAGTCGTGTTCACCGACCAAGGGAATGACCACTTCAAGGGACTTGACACTCGAAAGGTTAAGAAGTGGCGGTCGTGCTGTTTGGGCGTATATTTTAGAAGTTGGTGTCTGAGGAGGAAGAAGAAGTTACCAAGATCAAAATCCACGCAATTAATCGTCAAGTCAGAAGGCTTCGCGATGTCGAGCAGAGCCGCGATCTGATGAACGACATCCTCCCCGCCTATACCTCCGATTGCCAAACTTTCAAGGTGACGGAGCGAGACAGGGGAATGTATCTGCGTGAATAAGTCCAGCGTGTTGGTATCTTCCCCAACAATAACAGATAAAGACAAGAGCTCGGGGCCGTTCTGATAATCCCGAATGGTTCTCGCAGCGAATGCTCCAGTACTCGGGCGCACGGGAAAGACGCTGGAAAGCTCGACTTCATCCATGATCAGATCCGTGAGTTTTGGAAATGTACGCATGAGGGAGCAAAATTCATCCGCTCCAAGGGAGACTTCCTCTAACTCAAGTGAAGTCGTATGGGAGAACGCTCGAATAGTGGAATGCCACAGACTGCGAGATTCAAAATCCGACCAGCTCAAGCCGCTGAGAGAAATGTTGGTTATGGAAGGGTGGTTCGAGAGGGCTGTTAGTAGCGTTAATAGGAAAGGGTCGATTTGAGCCCCCACAGGGCCCAAGCGGTGAATTGTAATACAGTCGAAGTCAGGTCCAAGGACATCATAGAGTGAAGACGCCGAGCGGAGGTGACGATACAATCCTTCGCAGGTGTTCGTTAGGCCGTAGTTCGAACTGATGAGTGCATAGGGTGAATACACGGGCATTTTCGCAGAAGTTTCGCAGGGAAGAGGATATATGAGGCGATGGTGGGAGAGGAAGACGTGCGCAAAGCTAGTGCTTACCGACAGCTTTTATATGAGGTCCTCTTTTATTGCCAAGACACCATCCAAGACAAAAAAGGCGACAAACCCCGGCATTGGAGAAGGATAGAGAAGGCCCAACAAAGTCTATATGACCCGAAGTGAAGATTCGGACAGGCATGAACCAAGTAGACCTGCCGAGAAGGTCGATCAACGGTTCAAGCATTGTGAAAATGTAAAGACCCTGTTCCTTGATTGGTTCTGTCAGCGCCGACAGACAAAAACAAGGATTCAGTGGCACAGCCATGGTTGAATAACACGGTCTTCATAGCAGTTACACCGGAACTTACTCAGGAGCAGCGGAGCACTGCGATTTTTAGCTTCCGTGTAGTAACCCGCAAGTTAGCATTGGCACTGTTGACGTTCGGCGATTCAACACTGAGGCCTCCGGAAGCGTCGAAACTTTTGGGACAACAGTAGATTGGAGTGATGATGGCTCGTTTCGTGCTGATAGTCCCACGACTTGCAAGGAATAAATAAAAAACCAGGATAGATTCAAAGCGCTGTACGAGCATTCAAGACAAGTCAGATATCACCGCTGTGTACGCTGCCTTTGGCTGGTAGTTATTATCAAATAACAGAGGCGTTGAACTTGCGCGCCAGGAATTCTGTAAAAGCAAATACTTGAGCAAGTGTCAGAAAAAACGAAGGGATGTAGACTTACAACATCGCTGACACCCCAGCTAGTGATTGAGACACATGCAGAGTTGGAGAGGCAGGCATCAACGACGGTAGTATAGTCGGAGGCGCTTGCACCTATGATATCCAGCTCGGTGATAGCAACTTCTGTACCGGCCCCTGCTAGTGCCGTCAGAGCTGCCACTGCCCCGCTCGAGCCGCCGGTCTACGTATGATCAACAACAGACAAATACCAGAGTACGTGTTGACGCACCGATAAGTGCATCTGTGTGCCGATACCGTCGATTAGCTGTTCATCGGCATTGACGCACTTAACAAGGGCAACCATTCCTTAACGAAGACAATTTTCGAGATTGATGGAAGAAAAAAGACAACGGCTAACCCTGGACCTTGGCGTTGTTGGAGTCAAGATTGTAATCATTGATGTATAATCTAGACCGATCTAGTATCAGCGAGGAATCGGGTGAGAGTGTTTGTACTAACTTCGCTGTAGGATCTGCAGCTCTCGCGGCTTTGAAGGCGATGGTAATAAATGACTTGATAAATCGGTAGTCAGTAGTCTAACACTAATCATAACGGGGTAAGGGTGTACCTCTCCCAGAACGTTATAGAACACACTCGACCGCAGAGTACCGTCTTCGTTAAGAACCTCACTTTGGATTGTCAGAATGCAGGAACATCGTTGAAAGAACTGACGTACTTGCAGACGTCCCACTGATCGTTCATCAACGAATTATCTCTGGCTAATGGGTACCGAAGATAGGAAGGACACGTACGGCTATCAAACTGCGTTAGTCATTGAACAACAAACGGCAATGAGCACAAGGATACCATAGAGTTTACCGGAGTACTGCCCAGCTACATTTGCGATATGAGTCTGAATAACGGATGTCTTTGGAATGGTCCATTAATATATTGCATCCTCGATCAATCGAGTCTGGCTCACCAGGGTAGTCGCGTCCGTGATGGCAGAGACACATGACGGGAGCTGCGAGTGCCACACTAAAACAAAGGCACATCAGATTGCCGAGCAGGAAAAAGGTATTAAAAACTAAACCCAAGGTATGTCCACGGATGATTTTATTATTCGAGACAGCCCAATTTACAAGATAATCAGACCCGGAGAAGGTGAATTTTCCTTGGGTACTTTCGGTAGCATCCCACTAGCAGGCAAAGATCACTGAGCATAAGATACAGATGACCTGTACGCAAACCGACTGACCTTCATGGAATTCTCGGGAGTAACCTACGGTTTAAACATTGTCAGGAAAAGACAGCATCATAAAAAAATTAAACATACGGCTCCAAATTCATATTTTAAGATGGCTTCGTTCGCTGCAAGGGTGTGCTGGTCAGCATGCGAATTTGAGTCGGGATGGCAACACACCAGAAATGGTTATGGTACCCTGGTCGGCCGCTGAACCCTGCCAGTGGGACAAGCATTCACTACTATGAAGATAACGTGGTCTTTAAGAACTAACCCAGAAACACTTTCCCTTTGCAGTGAACTTGGTATTGAGGTCACTCAAAGCCGTAGAAGTTGGAATAGAAGAGGTACTGGTAGTTGTTGCGGAGCTGCTAGAAGGCTGGCACCTAGAATGGGAATGACTGAGTATGCATGCCAATTCATGATCGGGTCGCTAATGACGCGCATACTGAGAGTAATAGTCATTGAAATAGATGCAAGTGTTTCCAGCATCGCCTATGAGAGATGATGAGAGAATGGTACATCACACCACGGAAAGGGACAGATCAGATGGCGCTCACATTCAGTCTGACAAAAGCAAGTCGGAATATTGTTTATGGAATGTCTAACGGTCGCGCTATGTACCTACGTCATTCCGACAGTTAATCATACCTTATATAGTAATGGGACCCATGGGAGCGCAATGCTACAGGCACAATGTAAGCAAGCAAATTTAACAACCATATGGGGTCATTCGGTTAGGAGAACTTAACCCAACGAACCATAAACATCAATAACAGAAACAGGGGAGTGGCTATGTCCAAGTTTGTACATAGGTCATACACATGCACCTGCCAGTCATGAATCTGTAGTTCTGGCTATGCCTAACCTTCCTTTTGACATGCTCTTGCACATAATGATCAATGCAGCCAGGTGAGAGCATATACAACCCTCAAGATATCACCACTGATGACCGTTATGAACAGAATGGTCTGTGTCACACTATCAAATTTAGAACCATGAAAAAGGAAGGACACAGGACACTGTGAGGCTTCCCAATGGGCATTGTTCACTACTTTCACACTCTTAGCAATGGGGAAAAGCATATCATTGTGGAGGTCAAGTCGTGAACATCCAACATACCATATTGCATCTCAACTATAGTAGTATTGTACTATTTAATTTAATTCATCATGAAGCCACGTGACAGAAGCAAGATTTGCTTTAAGAGCCTATATATGGGCACTTTTAGGTCCCAAATGTAACATTTTGGGGCTCTGCTATCGGCGGGAATACCTGTGAGACGTTACTCGTGTGACACTTTGTCAAATTCACCAAATTCAGCAAGGCTGTTACTGTGTCACACTTATGTAATGCGTTAGCGTGAGTCCGAGCTCGGACTCACGGTCACGCTTATGTAAGGTGTTAGCGTGAGTTCCAGCTCGGGCTCACAGTCACGGCCTTGTGATGTGACCCACCCTTAGTACGTCACACTTGTCATCTTACTTATTCTTCTTTACATCTCTTTATTTACGAAGAGCCGATGAGTTAACATATTTACCTAGCTGAGTTGCTTATGTAGCATAGTTGGCCAATCACAGCACTTTCCACTTTCTATCAGAGCCCTAGTCGACTGCTCTCCCCAATATTTCACCAGTTTTTCATCCTCGACACATTTCTGGGCAGTAAGATTTGCATGGAACACTTATCATATCATTACATATTGAAACTGGTCGCTATAAGGGCAGAATTACTATCCAATAAATCGAAACATATGAATTTCCGTTCAGAATGCTTCACATTCACTTATGCGTTGAGCACAGTGTTGAGATATATATTGGTAGATCAGGGTGGATTAAAAACATGGATGCAATATTATAGCATGTATACTAGGATATCGAATCATTTTAATATTTGTTGGGACAATGGCAAGAGATGTAGTAGTGATATATTGTTCAGAAAGACCCAAAGTGCGGGGTAATGATGATAAAATAGAGAATATCATAGGACACCAATACCCAGATACGCTGAAAATTACATACAAATATTACAAATGCCTGTAATGAGATATCCCGATGATTTCTGGGACCTCGGAGGGCATACATTGAGCAGCAGAGGCATTCCGAGGGTGCATTCTGCTCGCTCGATCGCCCCGGACCGTACATCCGCACAGCGATCGAGTGGCTGTGCGGAACCTTTTTTCGTCTCTTTCCTCCACCACCACTGAGTTTTCTTGCCTCTTGCTCATCTACATTGCCCATTTTCATGGGCTAGAGGTATGTTTTATTTCTTTATGATACTAATACATTGATTTTAGATCTTTTTGGCGCATCTGGTGGCCCCAAGAGCCCCGGATAGTGACCATATTATACCCCACACATGCATAAGCCCTCACGCGAGGCAGCACCGTCTACGGCGTCCAAATGGACCTCTCACAACTGCCATTGACTAGGGAGACGACGAGCATGACGCTCCGCCAGCCAGTACCCCGACAACCGGCGCCGTCCCCCCATCCTACCCAGCACCCCCACATCGACATCGGGGCCAATCACCCATGCATATCGAATCCTCATACTCAGACGACCACGGACGCACCTGAAGATCAAAAATCGGGTGTCATCTGAAAGCACAGGATGGGAACGAGTGTAGAACAACCAGCACGACAACAATGACGAATAGGACAACGGGAATGGCCTGGACAGTCGAAGGACGATGGAGGGGTACATTAGAGGGTAGGGAAGGGCTGTGACCCATCCCCGGCGTGTCCCGCACCCTCCATCGACCGTACGACCACCATCGAATTCCCACCCCCATTTTCAATACTGGGGAATCCGATGGTGACTGCCGCTTTCCCTCCCAAGCTCCCTGTGACGGTCTATGGCCCCGTTGATCCCTAGATACCCCCCATTTTCGGGTTCAGCATGGTTGCGCAGCCCCGATTTTCGCGCCGTTTGCTCGTTCAGACGAGCAGGGCCCCAGTGTAGGCTTCCATGCATGCCTATGCCCGCTACCGCATACGCTGCGCCCCCCGCTCGCAATCTCACATATATAGATTGATTTTTGCATTTATTTATATTTTACTATAATATTTATATGAATATTTATTATTAAAAATCTAAAAACCTGAGAGAAAAAAAGTAATCATGCACGATCAATATGATATAGCTCTCAGATATATCTCATCATTCCTCATTTCAAACCCTCCGGCATCCCAGGGGTACTCAGGCACTCATGTATCCATACAAGGTAGGTACATAGCGCGACCGTTAGACATTCCATAATTGTTATGTAGGTGGAAGACGAAGGAACGTACGCTTCCACTGTAGCCGGTTCCACCGCCTTCAAGAAAACGATTTCAGAAATATGTTCCATTGTAAGGACTCAGAAACGCGTACATTGTCCCCAAACCGCAACAGCACTGGTGCGCTGCAAAATGAAAGCAAGAGATATGAAAGATAAAAGCGAGAGCATGCTGATAAAAGGCTGTCATTCATTTTTTCCGTCTCTCGCAAGGCGACGGGAAAATACCCTCTTGCTGCCTATTGCAGCAGAAAATATGGGCCTATTAATTGCCCGATATTCTACCTTCGGCAAAAGTAACTGTTCTGATACGAATCGCTGCACGGACGCAACGCCTGAAATCCATGCCAAGGTGCCTGGTTGACACAAATCACGGTCTACAGCAGGCTCTCAGGCTGAGACCTTGAGGTCCATGCATCAGACTGACAGGGACGAAACGGAGAAATGCAGGTGTCCTTATTGCGCTTAGCTCCTTGCGACAGCGAGAGACGGAAAAAATGAATGACAGCGAGAGACAAAAGTTGACAACCGGCTGGGCGGCGTGCCGGAGACGCACATGAGGGGAAAATGGCACCTGGCCTTTCCGGTCCGATTCATCTCAAAACCACCACCGAATTCGAGTGACACACAGAGGTGCTGAAGTTCAGTTTGACTCTTGACCGCCCACCTGATCGTACATATCCTGTACTCTCTGACGTGCTACAACGTCACACATGAATACACTAGCGATTGCCGTGTAGTGGGCTACCGTAGTGCTCACTGCTGATGCTCTCCATGGTGCTCATAGTACCGGAACCTTATTATCGTGCATTTAGGCTAGGCAATGCTTCTGCGTTTGAGTTTGCGACTATTCGCTTATAATCACGGATTTTATTAGCGCGCAGTCCATCCAAACGGTTAGTGACTTATTCTTGAATAGGTATCAGTCCACTGCTTTCGACGAGTTAATTCAAGTACTGTAGCAAAGTACAGCTGCACCTATCCATTTTCGATATGATCGCTTGTTGTAAATAGCATGCATTTTAGCGTGAGCTGTCTACATCCGGGGATTGACAGCATCAAAAGTCTCAATGAGATGCTGGTCATCAAGCTACCCGAAATTATAGCCTTCGTTGATATGATATACCAGCGATTGAATTCCAAGTCAATTAGTATCTAAGAACGGTTCTTTTATTGCCTTCCTGGCGTCACCAACAGCTGGAGGTGGTAAAAGGACAAAGTAAGGTAGTCAATAACAACGACAACCTTTGGTCGTCTCGTGGAATTCAGCGTGAACCCTTCCACATGGCTGCAATACTGTCGTCCAATCCTGAGCTTCTCGAAAGCCAGGGAGGTCGATGAATCAACGTACGTATCAGTGTACGTTCGCGTCCGAGCCAGGCTCTTCGTGTCGGCGTGTAAACAAAGAGGTCACCAGTTCGAAACGCCAGAGTCTTTTCGATGCCTTCATTTGCCTGGAGACTGGTCACCTCCTGCAAATTATTCAGTCCTGTTGAACGGTACACTTTAACTGAACCTCACCAAATATCCGAACACAACGAGGACGTAGAAGTACTATCTAACCGCGATGTCGGATGCATCCTCTATCCACTGTAGCTTAGTTAGTGGTCGACGACCGCATGGTATTATTGTTAGTAGCAGCTGTCCGCTCGTTTCCGATCCCCTATTCTCGTTTGCCTCCTCCCACATTTCGCTCCATTGGGTTTCTGATTCGCAGGTCATGTTCCGGTAAGTTTCGAAGAACCCGACTGAGATGTCCACGGGAAAGGAGGTAAAGTTGAGGCAAATCACTCCCCCAGCGTCACTCCCATGTTCTTGACAGAACCTCTCCTCTTGTGCACTGATGTCTTCTTCTTCGGTCAGATAGTAATACTGTACAGCACATCGAAGATAGTGATACTCCCGTGGTTTAGGATCTTCGGGGTAACCTTCTATATGAGACGTCAGGTATGAGTAAAAATGGCGCAAGATTTTGAACATACCCTTCCGGCGTTCCTGCTGCCTCACGCAAAATGATTTATGGCAATCTGAATGCTTTTGGCATGATGTGGAGCAGAATTCTGACCCACAGCCCGTACATCGTAACATTCGTCTATTTTTGTCTGGCTGACGGAGCATATCGCACTGATAGAAACGAGATCAAAATTAGTTGCTAGGTTGCAGTGCTTGGACATACCGCTGTATTCATACAGACGTCATGCCCCTCTCGCCGAAATATACATCGGAATTCCCAGCGGACATCCACCGCACTACGAAGCTGCTCCCATTTCTCCTTCAAAAAACTGGTGTTCCGATTTCCTGGATCGTCATCCAGGAAGGAGAAGTCGACCTGCCTCAATGAGCGAAATGTAGGCCGTAAAACGGATCGCCATATCGTGTTTGTGGTGAGGAGTTCAAACAGTCTGCGAACTGCGAGCATATTAAGATCTTGGGGTAACGACAGACGGTGACCGTTTTTCGAATACCACGCTAGTGAGACAATAAGTCGGTTCTCGACTGCTTGTATGATCCATTCGGGTGCGCCTTCTAATGCGGGAGCAAGATATGCAAATGAGACAGTAAAATGCTGAGCGGCGCGCTGCATTTCTTCGGGGTACTTATCAAGGTAGTGGCGGATGTAGGTGATAAGCCGGCATATCCAAGGTACGGAATGCTTTAGCAGGGAGTTCAAGCGGAACTGGTGGTTTTCCGAGCAGAGGAGGAAAAACATGACCATGTTATTCCGCAGCACGTCCCAAGGAAGGGGGACGGAGCGTTCTTGGACGCAGGAAATGATCCGGACGAGACAAGCCATAAGACGAGGCATGGGGATGGCATTCATAGTGCGGGAGATATCGCCAAAGGCAGACTGGTCTTCATCCTGTAACCATTTTCTTATGGCAATGTACAGGAAATTGCAGACTGGGACATGCTCTTCAACGGCAACTACCCAAGCATTGGTCAGATTTATGAGCAAGCCCGGGAATGAGATAGCGAGGGTCCTCTTGACTTCATCCAGGGAAATCATTTCGTACATGTATTGGACTGCATAAGTTGGCGTGTTGGCAAAGTGATCCAGGTGATCGGGGGCAACAGAATTAACAAAATCCGCATATTCGACGACCATGTAGTGCATGATGTACATGCACCATGGAGCAAGTCGGGGCCAAAAAGTCATGACTTCGCGGTGTACGTGACTATCTGTGCGGAAACTCGGTGACTGCGATACGATACGATATATTCCGCGAATACAGACGTGTATTTTCAGGAGCATGGAAGAATGGGTAACCCGGTCAAAAGTGCCGGGTATGGAGAACTGAGAGAGATAGATGTCAACCAGAGAGATTATCCGGGGTACATTAATTGGCGTTTCAAGAATGATATCCATGAGATCCTTAATCTCGGAGAGGCCGGTTGCTGTTCTGCCAGCCACAGTGCTCGCTGGATATCGTCTTCGCTGAGCAGCAAGTGAGTGAATGTTGCGTAAGGTATACTTTCTCAACGCACCAATCTACGGTTCATGATTGCAAAATCGGTGGACTGTGGGTGTAGCAGTGAAACTGCTGTATCCAGCCGCGCTTGGCAAGGTGACGCGACATCACGTGTACATTGTTGACAAATGCCGTCAGATGCCGTCGTCGTCGATTGACTCGGCCCGACGGTCCGTAAGCTTCACTACCAACGTTGGTACCTCCTTCTAGGATACAGCATTTGGAGATAATGCACGATGCATGAATGACACTGTACAGTAACTAATTACATTTACAAGCACTCACTCATAGGGGCCGTTGGAAGATTGCGTCGGGGGGCAGCGTTCAACCAGGCCCCGAGAAGCTTGCCTCAAATATGCAAACATCTGGCCCTACAATATGCTAACCCTGATAATGCTCAAGTTGGTACTTATGTGCCGGGATGCTTCCGCTTGCAAATTTCCGGCTATCATTATCGCTCGATTTTCAAAGGGTCCCTACAAATGTCTTGGGCATTTTACCCACTCGTAAGTACATACATAATACGTATTGAGATAAAATTGTAGACCAGTCATCGTCTTGAGGAATCTATCGCTTTACCGGTTACTGAGACACCGCCAGGAAGGAAGTATCGCCACAAAATCTGCTAACTGCGGACAACCGGTCCAACCTTTGGGTCTAAGATATGCTATATGTACGGACGAAGATTTCGCTTTATTTGGGCCTTAAATATGATAATTTCCTGACAAAACTTGGTGGGGGCTTCCCGGGGCCTAGCATTTCTCATTTTTTGTATGGCCATTGGCAAGGTGGTTCCCATGTAATCCGACTCATGTCGACAGGACTGTGACGTCGAACATGAAACAAAGGGGACGCAAGGGAACACATTGTTTCAACTTGGTGCCAGGCAGCGGAGCCAGTAAAATGTTTAGAGTCATTATCAGCGAAACGAATGGGCGAAATCAAATATGAACATACTAGTCCCTCATTTACCAATTTCGTTAACCGTTCTCCACGCCAACCTGTTTTCATTGCAACGGAAATGAAGAAGTAAAGGCAGCAGGAGCGAGAGGGTCTTATAGCTTTGGTCGTCAAGGATTTTGAGTCGTTATGATAATGCGTCATGTCCGACGCGTCGCGATTCGACCCGGAGCCGAGCCGCGTCCACTGAGTTGCGTGACCGTGAGACTCTACGTTTTTCTTCCAGATTTGAATCTAATCTAAGTCTTCTGGGATTTCGCTTGCAATGGCCTACGCATGCTTCTTACTTATTGGCCGGACTGTCCATTCTGGGATTCTTTCCGTCGCCGAGCACTCTAAGATCCCACCTTCAATTTCTGCTCGTTTGTCAAGGCCTTAAGTTGGGCCACCGTTGATCTGGGCCGTCTCTAGAAGCCCTCCAAGCCCTCATCAATTCACGACTGACAATAAGTAGTAGCTATTTTGTCGATAGAATTGAATCCAAGTCCAAAAGACATTCAAAAAAACACTCACAAAAAGGTAGGCGAGTTTTTCCGACCTCGTTTCATTTCCCTGCACATTGTCCTCATTATGTCAAGTTCGCAATTGAACTATAACCCTTCAACCCTGGCTGAATACCGAAAATAACGGGGTACTCGCCGACATGAACATCGGCGCGGTTTAGTGACTTCCCGAATCATCAATCTGAAAATTAAATGTTAACGTCATTTTGATACAGGTATCTATGACCGAACCCGGCCAACCCCGCGATTTCTGGGCTTCAAGGGCAATGAATCTTTATCTATCTTTATCTATCCCAGATGAACAAGTGTTCCGCATGTATATGTCGTTCTGTGTTCTGACTCCTTTCCCAGATGCCTGTCGCTCGTCATTGACGGTTACTTTCTCCGAGCGCATCTCTCGATGTTTGATCCCTGGATAGATTGCTCAAAACTGGAACCAAAATACCACGCATGTATCACGAAAGTGTGTTTTCGTCCTAGCAATGACGGGTTACCTCAGACCTATCTTCTCGGGTAGTCAACGGTACCGAATCTTCAAGCTTTCTGTTATGAAACTGTTGCCAGTCCATCTATTTGTTTGTTTCTGCATGATGCTCATTGTTCATCAGTAACAAATATGCGGACCTTGAGCTAAGCTATTCCTGCCCACACGCATAGACTAGTCCCAGGTTGCCTTGATAAATGTACCCTTATTGCGCAGGATCGGGACGCGGATGAAGCGCATGCGTTCGGAGCAGCCCTACTTCATCCGCCTGTCATTAGCGCCTCGTGGTTTATTATTGCAGGCGGGGACGTGCGTAAGGGGATAGCAGATTCATTGTACGATCGGAAACTGTTCCTTGAGACTTCGGTACCGTTCGTACTGAAGTAGCGCTTCCAAGAGCGATGATATTATTCTTGGATTCACTTGATGGTCAATCACTATAGCGCGCTGTGTTCCCGTTACAGCACGAGGCGGCTCCGACGTATATATCGCTGAACGCTCGCTCAAAACGTGGTACTTTTCACTCCACAGCTTCACACGGAGGGTCCGGTCATCGGTGAACGTTAGGTAGCCAGTTTACCTACCTAAGTTACCTTCGATCTTACTAGACCGTGTTCTTTTTTGACTGCACGATTTCAGAAAGAATTTCGCATGAGATCTTCTTTGGCTCTGGGCGCGGAAAGATGTCGTCAAGCAGAAAGATCACATTGTAGCAACCGGTGATCAGACAAGTGACTCAGAGGATGCTCAGAGGAGCAAAGCTCGAGCCGGCGGCATGCCACGTGATAGCAATTTCTTCTTCCCCTCCATCTGCCTGCGAAATCCCGACGTTGCTGTTCATGATGTGAGGGCATTGCCACTAGAACAAACGGGCATAGCGAATCTTGTACTTACGGTAGAACATGCACAGATCCCTGGATTCCGAGGCTCTTGTCGAACTCCAAAGCTCCGCAGTGCCAAGATTCAATTGAAGCTTGTCCCCCGGTTTAAGCGGCGACGACGTTGCAACGACCAATGATGAATACAAAGATGTTCGTTGAATTATCGAGTTTGAAGTAAGATGTTTGTTAAAGGTATACCCACTGAATTGTTTCATCGTCATGCTTGAAATAGACAAGAACCTCAGAAGCTCAAACTCCACCTTCCCCATCCTCAAATATCTCTTTTTGGTGAGCCCCGACTCGGCTTCTGTGATGGGGCAAACAGCTTACTGCAACGTATTTTTCTAGACCTGAAGCCCCGGACAATATTTTGAAATTATTCTACAGAAGGGCCGCGAAGAATATACGCGAGCTGCCTAACGCCACAGAAAGAAAACCTGGATTGTCGAGTTTGCCGATCAGTATTTGTTATTCTCAGGTTTTCTCAGATGATGTCAACGCGACAATATGCTGTAATCTCGCGTACGTGTTTCCTATACCTCGTCCCGCCTGTGGCAGCTTTTGTCGAATCAGATGCTTAAGTTTATTTCCTAATGCGCTTCCAGATCTCGGCTGATTGCCAGGGTATCCGGGCTAGCCTTGGCTACTCGGGCAGGCTGTGACAGTGCAGTCATTCGAGAAATTCTTCAGGAACCCGAGCATGTCTGAAACGGTCGACTTTATTTCCCCACGTTTATCTAGACTGCTTGAAAGTTCGAAGGCAAGTGGGTGGCGATGACCTGGCCATTTCGGTGACCACGCCACCGTGATCCGGCGGTCGGCGGGGCCAGATGAAGCATTGCCTTTCCCATTATTTCCGCTATCTCCCACGAACGTACCCACTGTCACCGTCCGAGTGAATGGTAGCCACAAGCACCAGTAAGTTCGAGATTGTATGGTATAAATCAGTGATACTAAACATACTGTCGTCTTCCAGGTTTTCATGCCGCAGCTGCATGGCCTGCCGGTGGTCTCAGCCTTATTGTTCCCATCCAAACCATGTTCCCGACTGAGCTCAACATTGATAATCACGCATCAGCGGCCGATTGGTATCCGACGTCCGTGCAAGCCGCCCACTGCTGTGCAAATGTCTCCATGGGACTCGAATGTGCCTATGCATGTGTCTACGAACCATTTCTGTGACGCGGGAGACTGCCTTCCGACTTCAGGGACGAACAGTTACACAAAGCGATGGATCGCCCATTACCAATTGCTTCCTAACAGTAATTTCGAATCTTATTGTCAAGACACAGATTTGGTCGTCCCTGAATTGTCTTTCCGAAGAAGCATAAAAGATACGGTTATTTTGCCGTCCCTATAGAACGAGGCCGTGATATAAACCTCGATATTTACTTTTTCACCTGTCTTTCCTTTTCGCTTTCTTCCGCCGCTATGGCCTCTTTCCTTTTCTTGGACTATGTCCTCTTCATTGCCAGCATCTATTTTCTTCAACGCCTAGTTTCCAAACGACATGCACCTCTACCTCCTGGTCCTCGTGGCTATCCTCTCATAGGCAACATCTTTGACATGCCTACCGACCGTCCATGGCTAACTTTTTCCAGTTGGGCAGAAATATGGGGTGGGTTTTGGTTTTTTTCCCCTTGTACAATCCTGACGCGTCGCGACAGGTGATGTCTGCTCCCTATCAATATTCGGTCAATCCTTCATTGTTCTCAACTCTTACCGCTCCGCCTATGCACTCCTCGACAAGCGCAGTGTCATATACTCCGAGCGTCCAAATTTAGTTATGGCAGGGGAGCTCATGGGTTGGAACGACATAATCGGCCTGGCTCCATACGGCGAAACCTTCCGCGCTCATCGCAAACTCCTACACTCTGTCCTCGGAAGCAAGTCGACGATAAGGACCTTCTATCCTATGGAAGAGCAGGAAGCCTTGACACTCATGAAGCGGCTGCTCGATTCTCCAGAGAAATTACATTCGCATATTTCTCAGTAAGTTGCGCATTGTCTGCCGTAAGTGGAAAAAATATTGATCCGTTTCTAGGGACGTCGCAGCATTGGTCCTCCGCATCACCTATGGTTACGAAGTGAAAAAGGAGGACGATGAAATGGTGGCGCTCGTGAACTGTGCTATGGAAGAGTTGTCGGTTGCCTCTACTCCAGGACAATTTTTGGTCGATATCATCCCGATGCGTATGTGGCTTGATTTACCCACGTCATTCTGTTTTTAACTTGAGCTTCTTTGATAGTGCGTCATCTTCCGGAGTGGATACCTGGCGCCGGATTCCAAGTCAAAGCCAAGCAATGGGCCCAGGATTTGCGTAACATGATAAATGTACCTTACGACATGGTCAAGAGGCAAATTGTGCGTACCTGATGATGCGCATGCAGAACGCATTGACCGACAGTGTTCTAGGCTACAGGAGAAGCCCCAGAGTGTTTTGTGTCAAATCTACTTCTGCAAGAAACCGAGCGCGTAGAAGAACATGACCTGAAATGGGCTGCAGGCGCGATATATGCTGGTTCGTTTTCACCTCGAGGCTACCCTAATTGATCACTAACAGACGCCACGATTTTTAGCCGGCGCTGACACTGTAAGTTTTCAAATGGCATTAGTGGATTTCTCGGATATTCATGAAGTTTTCAGACTGTTGCCGTTCTCGACACCTTCTTTGTTCTGATGATGCTGTATCCCGATGTACAGAGAAAGGCTCAGGTTGAGCTGGATTCTGTACTCGGAGGAGAAAGACTCCCTACGTTCGATGACCAAGAAGACCTGCCGTATATCAATGCTCTGTGCAAGGAGCTTGTACGTTTCCATCCCGTCGCTCCTATCGGTATGTGTTTCCGTCCGGTCGATATCTCCTGATCACTCATTCCCGACAGGCATCCCTCACGGTACTCTCGAGGACGACGTCTTTGAAGGGCATTTCATTCCGAAAGGATCGGTCGTTTTTGCAAACATATGGTCAGTGCCACACCTCCAAATATTTCTTCATTGCATTCAACGTATTTCGCGAATAGGGCCATGACGCATGATCCCGAAGTATACAAGGACCCAATGACATTCAACCCTGAACGATTCCTTGGCCCCAATCCTGAACAAGATCCCCGTGAAGTCAGCTTTGGATTTGGCAGACGGTATGTTTATTTTTAACATCTCAACAATGGTCCATGTATTTACGACTGTTCATTCTAGGATATGTCCAGGCAAGTTGCCATGTCGCCAACTTCCGTTCTGAAATCTGATCCCCTTTCAGGACGTCTCTTGGCTCAAGCGACTACGTACATTGTATGTTCCATGGCCCTCGCATCCTTTGATATATCGAAGGTAAAAGGTGACGAGCCTGTGTTCGATCCTACCCACGGCAGTGTCAGGTATGTCGGTTTCTCCATCCTGCGATGATGACACGGTCTCACACACGAGGCAGCCATCCCGCACCCTTCAAGTGTAACATAACACCTCGGTCAATACGAGCTGCGGAGCTCATTTCACGACACGATTAGTTCCGACGCTTTCGTATTCCCTTTTGATGACAGGATCATGCCGATGTCTAATACTCGGACAATGGCTCCTCCCGTTTTGTCCTTCGTTCTTCGTTCTCCGCGGGCCCCGCTGTTTGTTGCATTGAATTGTATACTATCACCCCCACTCAGATTACGAGTACGCCATCACCATACTCAACACCTTATCTCGTACTCTACGCATTCGCATAGCCAATGGTAACATAAAGTTACTACTATTATTATTACACCTTCGTTACTACTATTAATATTAGTTATATACTGTCTTCGTGTTCACTGCTTATAGGAATACTATCCTGTTACTTGCTGTATTCTCATGAACTTGTTGCACCATGAAATGCCTCGGTGTGCATATCTAAGTGAGTTTCGCACGTTGCATGTCCCCACCGGCGCCTACGAATTGGGATCATGGTTCTGTGATGTGCTTCTTCAGGCTTCCCCCGTCGGCCATCATTCCATCCACCTCAGATGAACAGGCAACTAGAAAGGATCGTGAGACTTGCGAGCTTGAGCAGGTAAATGTGGCAGTCCAGTCGCCTGATCGAAACTTGAGTCAGGCATCCTGTCACGAATAAAACAAAGAGCTTGGTTCCGACAGCGGCGCGCAGGTATCATGAGGCGGTGCAGCAATGGAAGCACTGTCCACAGGCGAACGAACTAGTACTGCCGCCGGTCGCAGCGTCGTGGAATCAATTAACTCACGTAACCTCGTGCTGTTAACCAAGAACATGATAGATTAATCATCAGCATCATCCATGCCGCGACAAGGTATCACTTGGGCAATAGATTAATGGTACCAAATCATACTACTAGAACCACAACTCGCGATGAACTGATTCTTGCCGCTGATCTGACCTCTGACTCCCGGCGCTCGCATAATTCTCATCCCGGCTGCATATCACCCCAAGCCCAAGGCATACCGCTCTGATCTCCGGGGTACGCAACAGATGAAACGAAGACTTGCGTGCATCGGAAAGGATTCTGGGTCTACGGAGTATCGAGCCCGGAGGCACCATCGCTGATGTCGATGCACAGGTAGGATCAGGTACTGCCTTGATCAGTCTCCCGTCATACCGGAGAAGATTTAATAGGTAGTGACTAACTTGCTGTTCGACTAAATCGAGGATGTGCCTGATTAATTGCTCGTGAACAGCCGCGCATTGCTCTCCTTGGGCCTGGGAGCCTTTGAAAAGAAAGATGAGAACGGTCGACTGAGTCGGGAGCTTCGGACCCCTTTGACGTGATTATAATGAGCGAAAGTCTCGGCCGGGGAGAACGACATCAAAGGCGTGGTATATGGGGGTTGACATGTTCAGCGATCGGATGAGATCATGCTGAGAGAAGGGCATGGCTTGATCTCCATCTATACTGACAAGTTTGGAGCTTCGAAGGCCTTTAATTTCTGAGGATTAGGATGATAGTAGCTGACTAGGGCAGATGGGGTATTCGAACCGGCTATATCGCGATATTTCCGACCATCTCCCTCCAACCAGCCCGTGTTCATCTGCACATCTTCCCGTGGCGTAGCTACGAAACAAAAATAACTGTGGGGCGCTCTCTGCGCCGTTTTAATGGCCAGTGAGAAGGCGAATTCAGGCTTCATGTGATGATGAGGCGGGTGGACCAACTCCACCCGGTCCAGCGCTACGTTCTAGCACGCGACGCGCGACCCAGACCGGATAAAACGCGCTAGGCAGACATCAGGTCATCCCTCGGACACAAAAATTTCGCCCGACGATGCATTTCACGTAGGTGGAAACAACAGTGTCACGGCGGGTGATGATCGTTATCAGTCCCGGCAAAATAGAGGAGCAATCCTGGGATATGGCAAGGGTCCTGTTTATACGGGGTGAGGACAGTTTAGTACGTTCGTTAATGAGGGGTACGTCATAGTTTAACGATAGCACATAGGAAGGTATCAGCCGATATGAGCGGATTCGATACAAATGAGCGCGACGTACAGAAATAATTGGCGAGCATGAGCTCATTATCCTGGTGTTTTATTCCGCACTGAACCCGCTAACGATGGATCTAGCTCTCACTCCTAGGTAATGTCAAAAAGTCCGAATACGCGGCAAATGGTAACCATGGTCGTAAAATGAGTATCTGGATCGCTGTGAGTTTATGATTCAGGTTCAAGGACCGAAATGATAGCCACCATACGAGTATGAGACGAATCACCGTCCACCCTATGTTCATCGTACGGTCCGGGCTCGAAATCTACGTGTCTCGCTAGCTTGTGGCTTTATTATCAGTCAGCTGCCTGGTCGCCAAGAAAATGCCAGGGGTGGTCCAAGGGCAATTGGATACTCTTCCTGAGAGCAAGGAGAATGTACTGCCAGAAAGAAGCAAGGTGCCTTCCACCGGTAGCAATTCAGTGCTTAGGTTGTAGTGTTGAAAAGATCAAACGAGGACGAACTAAAGCTCGCAGAGAGGATTGAGTGACCCAAGTCAGTTTCGTGGACGTATTCTTGTGGCCTAGACTCTGGCCCTTCTGGACTCGAGTGTATGAGGTATGAATGATGCAGGCTCACCAGCTTTGGGGTTATCTGGCGGCACGAGGAAGGCGCATTAGCGCTCTTCCCTCGCAGCAGTTCAGGTAAAAGTGCCGCGGCCTGGATCACTGCTACCAATGGTTATAATCTTGGGCCGAGAGAAATATCACGTATAGTAAGTACCAATACTATCACCATATGTCAGTTCAGTAGCAGACTTCATTGAAAATACTTAGCAGCAGGGAATTACGTCCGGCTGAACCTTGACTCAGTGAAACAAAATTGTCCTCACAGTTTCTTACTCAATTATCGTGGGAGGAACATTTGCCACTATCAAGAAGAGCATATCTGCGAGAGCCTCCGACGCGACGCGTAATCCTGATGCGGGCGGAAGAAACTTTGAAAGAGGTTGAAATCAAGATTGTATTGCGGCCGCGGCGCGCCCTGCCGAACTGCCGAGAAGCGAAGGTTCATCGCTGGTCTTAAGGTTAGGGTTTTCGCGTTCCTTGAACATGCAGGGTTAAGGTTATCTCCTCTCCTTCTCTCAATCATGTCGCTCGTCTTTCATTTTTCTGGTAGCTGCGCAACGCCGACTGGCGACCTAGCATCCCATCTGAAGCAGGCCCCAGTGGCTTGGTCTGTCTCTTGCTCTCTGGTGCTCGCTCCCGAGAGACCAGAAAAGTGAGTCGTGCAACGGCAGCGCAAAAGGAGACAGTGTGGCGAAAGGACGGTAGCCACGTCGTACGGAATACGTGGTAGACACTTTTTTACTCCTTTACGTCGCCTCTAATGTGTGCCATGTTGACAGTCTGGCGTCCCAACCTACAGTCAGTATCGGCTCTACTGGTCATGGTTCACCTTAGAGCTTTGAGAACTCGACGGCGATATACCAGGATGCTACTGGGGGCCAGCGGAATGTCCCAGAGATACGAAATAAGGAGGACACCCAATACGTTATTGGTATTTGTGGAAGGAAACGGTGAGTATTGTTGCCCGTGCTTTCTTGCCTTTTAGCTGACGAAAGAGACTATGTATGCGCAGTACTGTCGAGGAGTGTTGCTCTTTCCCCCTGTCAATGTCGACAAATCAAGGGCAAGAATATTCCTGGAGATACGTTGGGGCCTTATTCAGGACCAGCGGTATATATGACCGAGTGACGCTGAATAAAAATGAGGGCAATCATTCAAGAGATCTAGCAGTCTGTCGACGGGAGAAAGGTATATCTCATGCTTGCATCTCTCAGCCTTTATACCGACATAGGCTTATTTTAGCGTTCCGCCGACAATTCTGGCCCTCCCTGTTGCGTCAAGAATATCTGTGCCCCTCGAAGGTGAGGGCGCGACGTCGTTGTACTAGTGGTATCTGGAGGCTCTGCACTACAAAGCCAGGTCTTGTGTACGTGTTTACTCTCTCACTTCGCCAATCCTAGGCTGACGTGTGTGCCGCACAGTTTGGAAATGATATCCTTGACAATGCTTTTTACCACCTCTGACGACAAATACCCTCCCAACGTCTGAAATGCAGAGCTCGTCTTTCAGCGTTGGTCTCCAACGTCGCACTTAGGCTCAATCCGAAAATCTGATTTCGCCAGCCGTCTGGGGAGCTCTAGAGACCGAACCCTGTCATCGGGCATTTCCCTGTTGTGACATCATGTTCCTATCGAATCTATCCGGAAAGGGTCACCCTATCCCATGGGGATATATTCGCGACGTGATCCCTGGCCTCCACTACACGTAATGCTCGTAGTCGATGTGATCCTTAGTGGAGCACTCCACTACTCGAGCATGCCTATCTGAGTGCGACGGTGGCTTCATAATCCTCGCGGAGATCTCGTTTCTGCGTTGGATCCATCAAAATTCCCATTCCCATACTCGCACGGTGACCGACTCGGTCGCAGGTGCCCACAGGAAGCGCCTGCTGTACATGCAGCAGAACCTACGCTACATTCTTCTGATCGAGATTTGCGTAGGCAATGATCTTCCTGCTTGTACTCGGGTCGGGGAGTACAGGTAATGATGTACTCGCGCTCCAAAGATGAAGGTTACGACAGTATACGACAGGGTGCTACTCTTCAGACGGAAAGCCGGGTGTTATGGTCCATCCACAATGTAACCGCAGGGGGGATAGCGTGTGATCGTCTTCATACAACAATGCGGATACTTTATCCGCCGCCGTACCAGTGGACTTTTCGACACAGAGTTGAATGCAGGGGCATACCTTGTCCATGGCCCCTGCTGTCGACATATCCTTCCGTTCGTGTAACGACGCTCGTTCGGGTGTTCGACACCCCTCGTATTTACAGGGTCATCATACCATATTTACCAATGACCATCAGACATGTGGTGGGGAGGGATAGTCCCAAATCTCGATCCCACAATATCTTCAGCCATAGACGAAGGAGATTTGCCAGGACACCAACTCCGATTTGTCCAGGTTCGACCAACGTGGGAGAAGACCTTGACTTCAGATTCAGTTGGAGGACGTCAGCTATTGCCTTGATAGGAAAGCGCTACAAAGGTCGGTAATGTCAGTGATTTCTTGCTACGTTGTCGTTGACATATCGAATTAACAGTGTCACTTTCGATACGGATCAAATTCTCAAGTCTTCTCATCGAAACATTCGAGTAGCCGAAGTTCCGGCTAGCTCTTATTCCTGCTTCTCCTCCAGTCATCGGTTCACCAGTCGTTGGAACCGGCTTGCTGACGTCTCGGAGCGCTTCACCACAACACTGTCGTAGATGTTACCCCATTCCTACCTGTCGCTACTCGTACCGCTTGAGGATCGTCAGTATGGTGTTGGACGCCGGTCGCATTCGCGTCATGATGTATATTTTGGCTCGTCCTGTCTGGCATCCAAAATCGGTTTCTTTGCGTGCCCTGGAAAGGAATGCTTGTGGTGTCGCAGGTCGCGCAGTTAGACAACGTGGTCGGCAAATGGTACGGTAAGATACGGCATATGATTACGTAGCATTTACAAGCCTAACTAACACATTCGCAGCTCTGTTATTACCCTTTTCGTCTGGACGCTAGTTCTGTTAAGACAATATGTCGAACCTAGGATACGAGTTAGCTCGTCATCTTTCGCTATGAGCAGGTGTCCTCGTACGAACGGGCAGTTCCTTAGTCGTATCACCACCATACGCGTGCTACATGTGCAGTGGTGGCCCATTGACATTAGTTTAGGGTCAATGTACGCCCAAGGTTGTCTTGACCTTATGTCTTATAGACTCTGTATATCCGGTGATGGGCGAAGGACGGTAGAACTAATATAAATTCAAGCGACCATAGACGACGTTGCCATATGTAGGTATGTACAAAAACACATAAATGAAGAAAATGTATTGTCCGTCCAGGTGAAACCACTCAAAAAAGATACACTAGGCAATGACAACATCCAACGTCTCGGTACTCGTTGCAGGAATGCCCTGAACGCCGGGAGATCAGCATAATAATAATACAAACCGATAACTAAGGACTCACGGAGTAGGCAGTATACGTTTCGAGAACAACGATTTGGAAGTTGCCAGATCTCTCTGACCCGTAGAAGAAGGACGGAGTGAGGTCAGAGTAGTACTTGTAGAGACCCGTCGTCGTGGGTTGTAGGTCCTTCACTAGCGTCGTCCCGTAGAGCTTGGAGGCGTATTCGCCTTCGGTCAGGAGCACGGTGATGGAAATCGAGTTCTCTTTGAAGTAGCGACCGGATGACCATGTCAAGTTGAATGGCTATATAGGTTTCACAGTTGTGAGTATGCTACGAGGGGAAGAAAAATCAAAGGCTCACTTCGTTCGCGGAGATCGTCTGGCCGGAGGTTGGAGAGTTGAACGTCCCGGCAGCGACAAAGGTGCCGGCGAGGGCAGGGATGAGTGAGAAGAGAGTTGTGAACTTCATGATGTAAAAGCGAGCTGAAGGAATCGACGATTGCACGTCGTTTATATAATGTCAAGCTGTATGTCTTGGCACCGGAGAGCTCAGGCCATTCTATCGCGCGAGCATGCGAGCATGAAACGGCAAGACAGCGGTCGATACAGGACTGCGAGATCCATAGGCAGTGCACGCCAACCTAGAATTTGTGGATTTGCGCCATCGACGCCACCCGAATTTGAAAGCCGCACCCATCGGTTTGAATATACCGAGGATTTCTTGTGCGGGGTGCTTCGTGTGAGAGATAGATTTGTTATGAAACGTCAGGGTCATACTCTTAGTATCATAAGGGGCCGCGAGGATGTTTTCAGTTCTGTCGAACGGCAGAATAAATGCTTGATCACGAGACAAAGAAAAATGCGCGAACTTCTTACGACTCGAAGATTTCTGGACTTTCGAAAGCGATGGCTATCAACCCAGCGAAACGAATAGCTTGCTCCGAAGCACATTTGACAGTCACTTGACCGTAGATTTAAGCGGATGTACCCTGCTTCTCCACGATATCAAGAGGAATCGAATTTCTGTTGCAATGTGGTGTCATTTCAGGCGAAGATAACAAAGAAGAATTCGAAACATACAGTTCCGGTTGAGTTTACAAGGTCAATTAAATCCTCCTCATATTGTTATGAAATAAAACAGACTGAGGCTGTACACCACCATTTCAAGATTTCGGGCTAAATTCGGGTCTTACATTTTTTGCGAACATGTAAGATACCAATTACACGAGTGCATCAGAAAGATGTTGATATTTGTACCGCACTCGCGAAAGGTATTCAAGAACACGATACGATGTTGGATAGTTGCCATGGAATGGAGATCCGTGGCTAGACTTCGTTGTATTTGTCAGATGACGCGTTGGAAGGAGAAGCATGCGTGCTCACGATGAAACCTTACACACAGGTTACCAAGCCTAGAGTCCAATTGACATAGTTTCGAGAAGACGAAATTGAGAAGAAGAAAAAGCAGTGATACGTTTGCTTGGCACAGTTGATTCCTGAGAGCGTCACCCTTGCCGCGATGCCGCGGCCCGGCGGGCGTCGCTGAACTTCTCTGAACTTTCCATCTTGGATCTGTCCCTCAGACCACGACGCTACTTATTTTCGGACTTTAGGCCGCCTTTGACAGACTCTTCTGCTCTTGACGTTCTCGTGGGACACTGCCACACTAGGAGCCTTAAGCTTTTCTAATTACCTAAGGTCTGCCAAGGTTCACATCACAAAGTTACAGTCCGTTGGAGTCGGAAGACGCAGGTATGCCTCTATTTACCCATAGCTTAATGGCGCAAATTATGTCTAATACAATGTGCATATTAGCTTTCAAAGAAATCACTAGGGTTAATAAATACCTTCTGAACATATTTATTCAACGCCGTTTCATTGTAATTCGCTGGCTAGTCGGGACGCAAAAGTCTCAGTTTGATTCTATGTCGTCCATTCGAATTCCAGATATCTGCGAAGATTCGAGCTCAAACCCTAACCACCGTGCGCCTCCGTTTGGCGAATCTTCGCAATAATCTAACCCATCGTCTACAAAAGTAATCCCTGAGGAAAAAGTCAGGCTATGCGGTGCTCTTCACCCCCACTGTGATAGCTTCATCACCTCACCTAACTCTTGCTATATACCTGCACCTCCTCCAAACGATTGCCCCTTTGCATTGCGCTCTGACTTTCGACTTGGTGCCGTTGACCCCATCCAGGCTCCCCAGATGATTGACTCCGAGCATTTGTTCTACGCAACCATTCCTTCTTGTCCCATGGACAGCGATGTTGCTCATCCATATCCAAAGTATAAGTACATGTGGACAAACACTACCGACAAGGTTATCATATTTGCAGGAGATCGAACTTTATCCGGGGTGGCAACTCTGTTGGAACACTTCTGTCGGCGACTCCACGCTGCATTTGAATATGTCGCGGAAAGGTCTGAGAAGGCACGAGATCCTCAGGTCGAGCCCTGGAAATTCGTACTTCGGAGTCAATACTTGGACTACTTGACGAAACGCCTAAATCTTCTACAGCGTATTATCAAAGATGACCCTTTACTTATGAGCATAGGCATCCATCGCCTGGAGACGTTAAAGCTTGACCCTGGGATGATTTTGCTCACGGTCGGCATGGTCTAGAGCTTCTGCATAGAACTATACGGAGCACTGGATTATATCCAGTTTTTCTGTAATGCAATAGAACCAGGCTCGAAAGTCCGCAATAGAGCCCACGGGTCGTCTACACCGGCGTTATGCCGTTTGATGGGTGGGTTTTACGACGTCGGAACACAACTCAGAGCTGTTTTCTCGTGCTAGAATACCGGTATAATTGATACGACCGCTGAGTACACTTCCGGACAGAGAGGTGCTTGACACTATCGGTCTCGCCTACCTTCCCATTAAAACAGAGCCGACGATACTAGGTCCGTATAGCCCAATCACGACCGACACCGCGTCCGACAACAGGAAAATATGTGCATACAATCATTTCATCTATACGGATCCCTTTAACACAACTCTTGGACGCTGGCCACTGCGTGCACCAGCTAAATCCGGATCTATCCGTTCAGTGAAGCGGAAGCCATCATCTAGTTCGCCAAAACGCAAGTCCTTCACCTAATTTATCTACCCGTTTTCTGACTGTTCCAAGATCCGTCCCAGCTCCTGGATAGATTCTTGGAGTTGACTGGAGGCTACGCTCCCCCTGCCATGAACTCATGGTTTCATGCAAATGCAGTAAAAGTTAACCGATTCTCAACCGATTCTTAGCCAAATCTCAGCAGTGCAAACATCTTCCTTCCGATGCCAGTTATTTCTTCCCAGATCCGCATCTTTTTCTTGACGTTTCTGATCGCGAGCGTGTGGCATATCTTCACATGTGGAAGCAAATCAGTGCTGTTTAGAAGTACAGGGCGAGCTGCAATAAGCCGGATGCGCGTCCACTTTCTTCGGAAGAGTGGCGCGATCTTCTCGGTATTCCCTTGAAAGCATCGACCAATTATGAGATTCAGAAACAAGTCGAGGCATTCTTGGGACCGACCCCTGATAGTGACGGTGTGAGTTATCGCCTCAATGTTTCCGATTTTAACCTTCCAATTGAGAAAAAAGAGGCAGTGGAGCTTGTATGGGAGATATGTGAGCTGAATTTCCGTTTCGAGCTTCTATCCCTTGACGTTAGAGCCGCAGCGAGGTCGTTCAGATCACAAGCGACTGGAGATGATTATTTCCAAGCAGACAGCACGTTCAGAATAGAACGACAGACAAAACTCAGGCGGTGCTTTTCGGATGCCTTCCCGTCGCCACAATCCGTTCGGACGAACTACGGGATCTCGTCTACGCATTGGAGCCGAAAATTCAAAAGCTTAAAGTACTTGAGGAAGCTCATGGAAGGATGGGCGGATCCTCTGCGGCGCGAAGTGATGGCGATTTGACCAGAGGCACTGGAGAAGGAATCGAGAGTTTCGGTCGAATGGGAGCAGGGACTCGTACAACACTATGTTCAAACCTTTCACGATTATTTTGGACGACCGGCCATTCTACCTCGCTGGCTTCCATCACAATGAAAGAATATTTTGATTTTTAGAGAACTGCTATACCCACAATCACTGATGCGTGTAGTCTTCGGGCTATCGGCTGATTTTTTGCAGCGAGATTTATGACATGCACCATCAAAGCATTGAGATGCTCTTGTGTTATAACGAAGAATTCCTGCTCCTCACTAATCGTAAAATCGAAAAGAGTACAAGGAGCTATCTCTCCATGTAGTGTAAGTCCTCCAGAGTGCAGAAATACTTGAGGCTTTGATATCCAAATGAGTCGACATACCCGCTACAACCGTATTTGATGCCTCCCGAAAGGGTTTGTCACGTCAATGTGTGTAAAGGGCGAGACGTCCCAGATAGGCATCCAGTGGTACGGTGGCGGAAAGTGTGATGATTACTGTCAACAGTAAATAATGGCTTGCCGCACACCCGCATTGGACAATTAGATTAGTGATACAGTGCAAGAGGTGATAATGCATAAGATGTGATAATGCATACGATGGGGTGACTCCCGACCTCGCAGGGATTTATGCACAAGATGTGATATTTCATAATGCATACCGTTGCCGGAAAAGTTTGGCAGGGATATTTGAGGGATATACATTATCACATCTAAAAGATACCGGATGTGGAGCACATTGATGCACATACAGCCCCTAAAATACCATATGCATTGGTGCAAAACTCATTAAAATTGATCCTGTTGGGACTAAAACGCAAATTCATACGAGATCAATACGAGATACAGCAGAAAATGCAAGAAAATACCCGAAATGGGTGCGGCACACCACATTGTCACAGGAATGTCACGTCCTGTGACAACGTGTTTGTGCATATGATGTGATAATGCATAAGCTGAGGTTGCTCCCGACCGTATGCATTATCACTAGCGGTCGTCGGTTGACGACTTCAATACCTTGCTTTGGCGGTTGTCAAATATGGGACCTCTTCTTTGTAGGAGAGAATCGATGAACTAACTTATATGATAGTACAAGTTTTTATAATTTCTTATGGTCACTTCAAAGCACAGTTGCGATGATACCACGAATAATAATAGGCACTCCTTGAACCTGCGATGAAAGAGGATGAAATTACGATCGAGCCGAACGTCTGTGAGCCGAAATACGCAATTCGTCTACCAGTCGTCGAAATTGTTTGGTAATTATGATGGCGTGTAGAAGGCTGCAGGAAGTGCACATCAGCCAATGGGAACAATAACACCCTTTCTCCGCATGCGCTATCAGCACTACGAACCCTGGATTGCCGATTGTGAGAAATTTGAGAGCAGGCAACTATGAGCAGTGGCTGCATGCTGCGTACGTATAATCGTTCACCTTACAGCTCGTGGTATGGGAAGGTTTGAAGAACGCAGAACGGGCAAATGAAGTCGCATTGAGAAAGACTGTAGTGCCAGAGTACAAGCTTTGTCCTTACGACACGCCATTTCTCGAACCAAACTACCATCTCTGAAGGTGAGAAAGAAACATGTCCGCCCAGAGATCACCGGGCACGCCACTTTAACAAGCTGTACCCAAGGACCTACAGGGTCGATCCGAAATGAGTCCAGATACCTCTCCCAAGAAAGCTTATCTTGGGATACTTTTGCGATTACATGTCTGTAAACTAAATACTGAGTCGCACGAGCTACGAACGACGTACCTTGAGGAATGTGAAAGAAGCAGCGTTCTTTAATCTGCAGCGGAAGCCAAGTGCGGGGGACTCTCCCACCACCTGAAAGCGCCCGGCCTGCCATTTCGAACATACCTAGACTTCATCAGAAGCTGCTTGTCGATACATCAAGGGCCTCGTAACTTAGATTATATATATTACAGATGGCCAGGAGCTGCGAGACAATCAACAGAGATTTGAGAAAGCCAAATGAAATACGTACTTGAGAAGACTGATAAAAATGAGAATAAGTGCACCGAAAAAGGGCACCCAGCTGGATATATCTGCATCAGCACTGTAACACGAAAAGACGACATTGGGACTCACGTAGACAGACTAAAACCGCCCGAACGAAACAACTCCATCACTACCAGTGAGACGACTGTTGCCCCACATACCACGCTAAGGACACTGATGCCCAAGAATACCAGCAGCACAATCACCGCCAAAGTGACTCTCGACCGCTGCGGGTTCGATTTTTTCATCCTTATGGGCCTCAGCGACACCAAGGGATACTCGTTTGACTCGTGGACGTTTTTGTGTATACATCCCGGCGGGAACAAAACATTGAGGAAAGCAATGGCAGCGCAGACAATAAAGATAGGGGTGTAGAAAACAAAAGTCCAGTATAACGTGAAGCTGAATATTTGGCCATAACGGTAGAGGTACACTGCGCCAGGCTGCTCAGCGTCGTGGTCCGGAATTTCGAAGAATTCGAGACTGGGGTCGTACAGCGACGGCCAGCTGGGTTTGTCGTCGCTGTCCATTACAGAGGCCGCGAGTCACGGTGCCGACGGTACCCAATTGGCTAATGAGTACGGGCCGACATATCCTTTCTCCGCCGTTAAAAGGGGTTAAAGCTGAATTGAATTCCGGCTGATCACATGGGTATAACAACGAATGGCGACCGCCATGTATTACTGGTCTGTGATAAGTAAGATGATATTCTGAGAACATAGTATTCTACGCTTTCTGCATTGCGTCCTGATAACGATCCTGTAAAGGTCATAGGGAAAAACTAAAGAATGATCAATAAGAGATGTTAAGAGTCCTTCACTCCAGCCCGATGAGTCGCAGCCTTTGCTTTCGCCACGGCACCGCGTCGGAACAGCCATTGAAACAGAGGGAGTGTTATCAAAGACACACCCATCCAAGCGAGGAGGATACCGAATTGCAACCCCACTAAACAAATATCTCCCAGTTTAGCGCGAGCGGAAACACATGTGGACGTAACGGCTACTCACGTTGATTCTTCGTCCCAAATATGATTGTCCGTACTGCCCCCGACACGTTATAGAAGGGGAAGGCATAGCCATACCGGAATATGCCTGGAAGTACTTCCAGGGGCATGAAGCACACGGATACGTTCGCTGAAGCGGCACAATCAGGTACATCGCCCCACCTTTCAAAAGATAAACAAACGTACATATAATCCAAAATATCACGAAGAATCCGACGAATCTCGCCGTGAGCAGGGTGAGCATTGCTTCCAAAGATAACCCTACGGCCAACATTCCAACGTAGTTCAGCATCCAGAACACGACAAAACCCGAACGTCCGAGTCTGTTTTATCAATCAGAGTTAGTAGCGGTGATGATTACGGGAGTAGGACCAACTCACGTCCTTGAAAAGTCCACTTGGAAGGCCAAACATAGCAAGGAGTAGAAAAAGGCGAGCATGAAGTACGAGACAAAGCTTGAGGCCAATCGAAGGAAAATGAGGGACCGTGTCGTTAATGATGTCTCTAGTCCTGACATCTCACGAGCTGCGGCGGAAAAATTCTTGAAATAAATTCAGACGACGCCGCCAATGTAGAGCACTGGGGACGTACGACAATAAAGAAAGCTAAGACCAGAACGTAGATAAGACCGACATACGTCATAGCGCTAGCACTACAATGGACGTTAGAGTTAATAGTAGCAAAACTCAAGTGGAGACCTACACGGGAACGTCGAAGGGTCGGAGGTTGTTCAGAGTATATCCTACTGGTTGCGCCAGTATTTGAGGGGCAGCGGTAGAAAGGTTCGCTATTATTTGCGGATAGGACGAGCCGACCTGTTTCACGAAGGATTTGGCTATTCCAAGGGACACTGCATTGAGCGTTCCTTCTACCACAGGTCGAATCAAAATGCGACTAGAAGAGAATTAGGTTGAATTCTACGAAGGAAGACAAGAGTTCTCACAAGGCATTCTCATTTCGGGCTTCAACGGCGTAGGCTGTGAGCGCATTCGAACCGTCGTATGACGAGTTCATAGAGAGAACTGCAGACTGGAGCAGCCTCGTTGTGTTGGGATGAACTATCAGACGAGAAAAATCAATCAATAGTCTGATAGGACATGATCAATACCACGTACCGACAACAGCTATCCACGTTCTCTGATCCAGCACCGCATCCGCAACATCGTCCACCCCACCAGGAAACTCGCTCGCTGATTTATTCGTCCAACTCACTATGCCAGAGGATGATGTTGATGATAGCATGGCTTGAACAACTGCGTTCCCCACTGTCGAGTCATCGAAATCCTATCAACGCCAGTCAATATAGAAGAATAGAGTGTGCTCGAGTATCGATACTCACCACAATCCATCCGTCCAAACTACGCTCCGGAATCTTCCATAGCGCTCCCCAGTATATCGAAAAGACAGAAAACATGACAATAATCATCGCCACAACCCCCACCCCTACGACCTTGAGATACATACTCCGCGACTCCCTCATTGTCTCCGTGCGGTCCATAAAGTGGGACCTATACAATGACCTCGCCACCTCGCTCGGGCCTGGCTCCTGCATACCGTCGATCAAGTGGTGCGTGTAAGGAGCGTCAACCAGATTGGGCAAAATATCAACCCCCTTGGTCGAATAATCTGAGGAGTACGTTGTCTGACGCTCAGACTGGGAGTGCATGGAATGCGACATTACGCTCGCCCGATCATAGATTCCCGTCAAGCGCTATATATTCCATCCGCGGGTCGATAGAAGGGTCATACGTGATGACTGCATCCGTAAGCCCGGAGTGTGAGAGAAATGATAGGACTTCTTAATGCAGGATTTGCAGGTAAAGTTGAATGTTGCGCCACCGAGGTACGATCCACATCAGGTCAGAGAGATGCTTATAAAGAGAAAGTTGCAGGAGTACCAGAATTTCTGTTCCCCCAGCGTAGACAGAGCCACTGCTGTACTCGAAGGGTGAAGCTTCTTGACGGCCCTCCATAGAATACACCGTACGATGCTTCCAATCCACAGAAGAAGGAAAAATCCTGTGAGATATTTTAGAACATCAACAAGCGACCGAATAATCAATCAATACGACGAAAACATGAAGGCTTCTATAAATATAGCTTCGCGGGGCGTTGGCTGACCGCTCCTCGCACGTCTTCGTGCTGCCCACCGTCAGGCTAATGAACACATTTCATTATCAGCCAGTCGAATGTGGAAATCTCCATTACCCGTCCTTGAAAACCGGGCGTGGTGGGCACTTTACGAGATGTGAGGAGCCTTCACATGGATGCCATCGACTATCGGTCCAGGGGTAAGATGGTTATTCTTGTTCACCATACCGCAGTGCACTTTCCCTGTCGCCTCCACATCCTGTTTTTTTTCTGAAGAACAGAAATGTCAGATAAGCCACACTCCACTCCATACTAGTAGTGTTTCTCCTGTATCTCCAGCGCGGTACAAGAGAACCGTCGATGTAATTTGGCCCAGAGATTGCGACAATCTGTCATGTTGGATTGATTCTGTTGGACGTAGAAGATACTAGAGGAGTGTGCGGAGCTCTGATAACGGTCTCCGGTCCCCGAGATTCCGAGAATACAGGACCGACATCCAGAATAGAACAGAACAGCAACATCAACGAACCTCGCTCCGTCTCCAAAAGGAAGACTCGCATCCGTTAAAAGCCGCTTATCAGGGGGCAAGGGTAATTCGAAGGACGGTTGAAGAATGCCGCACTGTTCAGAAGGAAACGGTACTTGAAAACAATCAAGAACCCACACAGTACACTCCAGGCTGATCATCGAAATGCGGTGTTCACGCTTGGCGTGTTGCAGCAGCTGATACACGGTGCATGCGTCGGTTTCACCTGGACGTTACCTAAGAATGGTGCATATCGAAGCCGAGATAACGCCAGAAGGTGATGGAGCAAAACAAGGAAGGCAACCCTAACCCTAGACTCATGCCATCCTTGCCTACCTACATTCACGCACTCTCTCGCCGGAGTCGTGGAGAGATGGTCAGTCGACTGTTGAACTTGATGCCGGACTCGATCTAGCGGAGCTCGGAGAGTCAAATAGTGTCAATACGCGGCGGATGACGAACCCAACCAGGCACACATGTAAATTTCGAAGAGCCGATAGATCATTTCTCTACAACGCTACAATGCTCCGATTAAATCCACAGCCGCGGAAGATCGAGGGGTAATAGAGCACTTGAACGGCGCAGGATGACTGATTCAGGGACAATGATTAGATCTCGACCAGAATGCAGAAGTACTCCCTGCCTGATAGTTCCGTTCAAAGGTTCCAACACTGGCTCTGGAGAGAATCTATCCACTTTGGAGATGTCAAAGACGCTTAGGACTGTCGCACAGATTATAAAAATCATCTCATCCGCTAGGTATTGTCCTGTTTAAATGAGCCGAATTCAGTGCATACAAGCACACTGGGATATCATACCGGGACATTTCCTAGTAGCAGAGATAATCAGTAAGCAGAGAACGCATGAACAATTGAAAGTGCTGACCGTCTGCCGAAGCCAAATATAATACTTCTGGGATCCCTTTCCGGTACTCGTCCCGACCCGGGTAAGAATCGGGAAGGATTAAACACCTCTGGATCCTCATAGACGGCAGGATCGCGAGCCATTTTCCTGCGATGAAGATTATTATACTCTGTCAGTGGCTTGCTAACAAAAAATGGGACGCACCATAAATTAGCAAGTATCATGGAGTCCTTTGGAATGAGATAATCATTATAGACATCATCTTGCGTTGTACCGTGTGGAACACCTAAGAGAGCGATCAAAAGTTACAAGTATATTAGATAGAAAAGCTTGACGTACTCAAGGGAACAGCCGGGTGGAATCGCATGACTTCTTTACATAGGGCATTAACATACGGTAGCTTGTCCCGATCTTGGTGTGTTGGAAGGCGCTGGTCTTGTAGCACGTCGTTGAGCTCTGCATGAGCTTTCTTCTGTGCATCGGGAAAGAGCACCATAGTAAGCAAAAATGCTCTGATGGTGGCAGTGGTCTGTTGGTCACAGCGATAAGACAGTGAAGGAATATTTGGTTTATTCTCACAGTTTCTCCTGCGGCTGGGGTTTGCTTCAGGATTTAGAGAGCAGGACTTGAATTAGCAGTCTACATTGTGCGAGCTTACCTCCGTAAATGGCCGAAGCGGTCCACTTCAGATCGTGTTCCGTCGCGGACTTGTCTCGCAGTAGAGCGGAAACGAACGACGTTTTCTCGACACCCGTAGCCTGTTTTAAGTAGAATCAGGCAGTGATCAGATCGGATGCATTAGGGACATCTTACCATCTGACGCTCGGTGAATTTATACGGTACATTTACCATGTCATCGAGATCTTTAGCCCATTGTCGTGCCTTTGACTTGAAAGCCATCCCAGGAATCCATTCAGGAAGGAAGCGTACTAAAAGATGCGAGAATGAAACAAATTGGAGAACGGAATGGCAGTGTGTACTCACGAAAAGGCATTTGATCCACAAGAAACGCCCCGGGCACAGTCAGTTCCGAAAATTCAGCCATAGCCCGGTCGACCAGCTCAACGAGGGCATCCCCATCTTCCTCCACCTCGTATCCGTAGGTGATGCTGAGAATGAAACTGACGATACGACTGATACAGTGCATGCTATTAGATTTTTTGATCTATGGCGAGTACTTTTCACACTCACCGGGATATATGATGATCAAATTTGTCAGGCGTGTCTATTAAATCCCTGACGAGTTGCAGAGCCGCTGTTTCCTGCGCCTTATAAAGTCTCCCCACGACATGCGCACCAAAGATGCTATGCATGAGTTTCCGCTGCTTTCGCAAAGTGCTTCCATTGGGCAACAGTCCCAAAGTCGACTTCCAACCAACCATATCTCCTCCCATGATCAGATGAGGGCGTTCAGAGTTCACTGAGCCACGTTTATCTAGAAGATCAACCGCCGTCTCAAAAGAGTTGAGGATGATAAATGTTTTCCCGAAGACGGTTACCGAGCAAACGCCGCCTAAAATTGGTGAGAACGACTGACATGGAGAGGATTATACATACCGTAGGTCTCTCCCCAGCGCCCAAACACCAACCAAGGTTTATCGGTGGGCATGTCGAAAACATTACCAATGAAAGGAAGTCCTCGCGGTCCTGGCGGTAGACGTCCTTTGGGGACGAGTGCCTTATACGCGAGTCGTGCGAGAGTGTAAGCCACAAGCGTAGTTATGAGGGCATACAAGAATGTTGCAAGTGGTATGAGCATCGCGAGAAAGGATTCTTGCACAAGATGACTGCTAGCAGTGTTGAACTTTAAACGAGCTGGTAGCACTGGGCGAGCTATGTTTAGACCTGGCTTAGGAATATCCAGGTCTGATACGGCGTTTGGGATTTAGCATCGGGCCCACCTTTCGCCGCCAACACCGTTTGTATACAGTTTTCTCGAAGACTAGCGAGTGGTGTCGGACCAACATAATCAATAATCGGATCCAGGTATACTTTTCCTTGAGGGCCTGGTCTTCGGTCAAGTGAACAGCAAGCATGGAACTCAAGCGAACGGTTATCCAGTAAGAATATGAAGGGCCTATAACTATATCAATGAATGTTGTTGTCTTCGCTAACAGAATCCGAACCTTAGTGTACATTCAGGGTTGTAAATTCTTGTGACAGGTATTCCTTGATTTCATTTTGCCTATAAGTATATCCGAGGCGCGCCAATGATAGTCATTAACTCTGAGCGCGATATGATAGCACTGTGTCCGTGGATGCAGAAAGCTGATTAGACGACTGGTTCCGTGGCCCTAAAGTACTGCCTATGCGTTTCCTATATTATACGCCTGTTAGTTTTAAATAACATATATAAGACGAACGCACACTGATACGACATTGAAACTCGAGTAAATAGGTGATTGAAGGAATAGACGGGCACGTGGCCGGGGTTCACGGAGAGTTTGCCGTGCGAGCGGAGCTCAAGTTATCATCGGCATTAGCTGCCGCTTGTGCAGCCGCTTGTCCCCGTCCTCAAATGTCGGATTTGACGAACACACCGAGAACACACCGTCGCCCACAGCACTCCTTTTCTCTCAGATCATTCATAGTATCGTATTTTTCTACTGCTACCCCGTAAATTCTCAGGTCTCCTTCTAGGACGAGAGTGAGCTGACTGAAATCTAGGAACAAAGAAGGACGGCTGATATTCCCTTCGTATTCTCGGGAGTCGGAGGATTATTGAAAGACAATACTTAGCTCAACGTAATGCACTACGAAGGTGATCTACAAGTACACGGACAAAAGGGAGATGTTTTTTTTTTTGGCGTATTCATGCTTTGTTCTCCTCTTTCAATTGTAGGAAGTTCCTTCTGACTTCTAGTATTCACCTTCTGAATAGCGGATGCTTTATGGCTCAGTGCTCAAGAATTTTGCCCAGTTTACAAGTTAGACACTACGTCATCTCATCATATCTCTATTTTTTAAGTAGGCGCTATCTTTTTCTTCTCAAACTTGATACCCGATGACCGGACAGTTTGACTGGAACATTCAGGTAAATGACAGCATTCTGATACAACGATCGTCTGTGCGTGTCTACTTCCATTATGACTGTCTCCTGGTTCGACTTGTGTATCCTAACCGGGATAATATCGTGACAAGCCTTCAATTTCTTTGTCTTTGAGGAGACATCCAGATGGCGAGGTGAAGCGTTGTGTCCTGTAAACTTCTATCCTCACACAGACACCTTTCATCGCTGCCAATTTTATCATTCTCAGTACCATTATCTGTATTATTGGGTCTACGTATAGCAGACTGAATCCGTGAGCGTGAGTCCTCATATCATGTTTCTACCTGTGCTCGACAACTCACACCCCAAATTCTGGGATATTCGCCAGCTGCGTGAATGTAATGTAGAATGGTATTAATACTGATGCTACCTTATTTTAGGATGTTCTTTCCCTCATTACGCTAGTTGCGGAACGAAGCATGACGTCTTCAGACAACGGTCTCGAGGTCAAAATCGTGGAGCTGCTGTTCTTCTCTGTTGATGTGAATCTGAAGTGCTCGGCGATGTAGGGAAGCGACGTGTTGCTCGGGGGATTGCCTTCCAACTGATAAGCCCAGAGAGATGTTCCGTCGGCTATGATTAATCTGGCTTTCGTAGATGCCATCGCGTTCTATGTCATTCTAGGCTGCGAGTGTACAATCATGATCGCTCTTTCACTCGGTGCAGGAATCGGAGTCTCTCCTCGAGAACCTTTTGTCTTAGTCACTGAAGTACATGATTTGCGCTTTGGCATTTCAACACCGTTTGCCTTCAAATCACTCGGTATGAGCGTTCACTAACTCGTCTTATTTAGCATGGAGTTTCCGCGATGATTCAATCTACAAATCAATCCTACGAGTAAAGATCCATCATGCTCATCATACTATGGCTCCTCGCAATAACTTCTTTGGGGTTCTGAGTGTGACAGTGTACGGATCCAGGAAGCGCGCGGGACTTTGGTTTACCCTCTGGCATTTCAAACCAATCATTGTTGGAAAACGCTGATCGGGCTAGCCGCATGCTTCCAGTAATCAAGAGGACAGAATCAGCTGACGAAGAATTAGATTGGAGAGACCAAGAGTCATTCCTCCATGTTGTTTTTATTTGCCGTGCACCTCAATTATAGCACTTTGGAAAATATTCAGCATCGAAATGTCGTGCAAGTTATCTTAGTTCAGAAAAGTCCTAAGCCTTATGTATCAGATTCGAAAGTGTCAATCCTGATGTCGGCTTTTAGTGCCTCCGGATCTGCGGTGATGCTATACCATACATCAGAGTGGATATTGTCTACGAGAAACGCGAGAAACGGTAATATATATACACCAATTGCTCTGTTGATGAACTGGCGATGCTTTAGCTAGGAATACTGACACTTCTTTCTATTGTAGGGAGGCGCTGGCTGGATGAAAGAGGCAGAATGAGTTCTCATCCAAAAGTGGGCGCGGCTGGTAGAATCTATATAAACAGCATCAGCACCCGCCTAAGAGATAGAGAATGCCAATGGCGCGGTGCGACACGATAATCTGTGACTTGGGAGATGTTCTCTTCACTCTGCCTCTCTGATCCAGTCATACTCTTTCCACGAAGCACCTCCGCTTGATCTTCCCTCTTCGACATGATTCGAGTATGAGAAAGGACGTATCTCCCAGGATACATGCTACGGCCGTCTCGGACACGAACTCTCCCTCGACCCAGCTGACACCCGCAAGGCAGGCAAAGAGCTGCACGCCTCCCTCAGATGTAACACGAATCTCGCGAGCTTCCTTCGGGAACTCAAAGATTCCAACCAGGGGGCGTTGCGAATATTCGTCATGTCCAACATATCACAGCCAGACTACGAGGTACTCCGGAGGGATTGATCAGGTATGGATTGGTTGTTGTTTGACGGCATCTTCACGTCCTTCACGGCTGGGGGAAGGAAACCAGATCTTGACCAGATCCGGAATTTTATCAATACACCCTATTAGAAGCTACCCTCGATCCATCCCGAACCATATTCATAGACGACAAATCAGAGAACGTGCTCTCTGCGTGTTCTCAAGGGTTACATGATCTTGTCTATCGTGACTTCACGGAGGTGAAGCGAGCCTTGCTCAATCTGTTGGGAGATTCGGTACTTAGGGGATAGAGATGTTTGGAGACCAACGGGCGACTCACTCCCATGTTGTGCTCTGGGGTCGCCGTACAGGAGAAGTTTTCCCAACTCCTCATTCTGGATATGACAAATGATCGGTAAGGATCAGCGCTTTACGCGTGGGTAGACACCAAGGGCTGATAATAGTGTGACAGAGATTTGGTCGATATACCAGAGAATGAAGGAAAGTGAAACTTGTCCCGAGGCAAGTCGACCTAATAGCGCCGCCATAAATAAATAGGCTGACGATAGTCGAAGGGACTGATCAAATCATCACGGCTTACGACTGGGACACCACTTCGCTCGGGCATAACAGTTATTCGGGCAAAGGTGGAAGCAACAGCCTCTGTAATAGACAAGATGTTGAAGTTTGTGAATGAGGACGGTATTATCCAGGTGATCATGTCTTCAGATCCGAATCAACCAGCACGTCCCATCATCTCTGCATAGACTGACTTTGACCCCATGCCAACACGAATCGATTCCGTAGACTGTAGTTTGTGTTGGTTACAGTAAGCATTAGACGATAATCACGAAACATAGTAGACTCAACATCGTTCTCTGTGCTCGACACCTGCGCATCAAATTTGACTCAGGATATCGGTAGGTGTAGATAGATAATGAACATAGTATAAACTAATCAAAGAGGGAGATTTCTACCAGAAGCGAGAGCCCACACGAGCGATTATGACCGTGACCATTCCCGACCTTCCACCTGATCCAAAGCTGTGCCGGTAATCTAGGATTCTTTTTCCAGTTCCATTGAGGAGATGCCCAACAGCGTTGTCTCTGTATGCGCAGGTTCTCTCGCGATGGGCACCACATTCGCGTCCAGAGCAGTGCTACTACGACGGCACCCATGCGCTGAGGATTTGTCGTCGGCGGTAGCGACGGTTTCCTTCGAAAGAGCATAGCCGGAGGCAACGCGAAGAATAATGAGCTGCGGGGTCGCAGCCTAAGTCATCGTAAGTTCAGAGACAACCCCCAACAAAAGGATACTCACCTCGACCATAGTCAACAGCGGAACGAACAGGATATAAGCCATGTTATTCGAGCAGTACAATCCGATGAGGAGAATGGAGATGACCGTATGCGGCAAGGCAGATTCGATCATCAGCGCCGCCAGTCCAGTATACGACCGTCCGTGCTGCGGTCCCAGGGATGCTCGAATTCTCTTACGTATGAGCAAAAGACGGACGACCATCATGAACGTCACGAGAATGTTGAAAGCGACTGATGACGACCTGTATGCGACAAACGCCTGGAAAGTAATTTCACCGAGACTGCTGGAAGAAAATTGGATGAGGTAGAGAACTCCCATAGCTTGGAAGAAAAGCGTTCAGCTCGGAAAGAACGGTGGTTGACTGGAACACTCACTCGCCGTCGAGAGAAGAACCAGCGCGGGAAGCACAACAACGATCCATTTGTTGTGGTAAACGACGTAGCATCGCCAAAGCTACGGGGAGGCCTATTAGAAACTGACGCGTTGTCATCCACGATGGAGCTCACCAGACAGACATCAGCAAGAAATGTGATGATAATCGCCGCAGCACCCCCGACAAGGAGAGCTGACGTATGGTTCTGCGTATCGAGGAAACCTGGGGGTCCGCCTGGATAGTTGCGCTCGTCGATCCACGTCAATTCGCACGCGTGTATGTTACCGGCAGTGTAGGCTGTCGATATAATGACCAGGAGGATGATATAAGCGATGTACTGCCGGCTGAACTTCTGCCTTTTCCCGTACAGAACGTGGTAAATGGCGAGATATGCGACGACTAGTTGTGCGCCTGCAATGAAAAATCAATCAGTGATTCCCGCCTCGAAGAACAAGCTTACCGTAGGCGATAGCCCCAATATAAACCGCAGCGTTGTAGGCCTGTTCAGTCCACAGAACCGAGGCGGGCTCGTTGGTCCGGTATATATCGTCGGCCATAGTACCGCAAGTAAGAGTTAAAGTGATGGAGGATGTATCTGTCAAGCTGACGTCATGCTAGACTGACATTGAGCGAGTTTTTCCAGGATGTCAAAAGTGAGTGACCCACCAAAATCCGAGTGGATATATGCTGCCCGGTATCGACCGCTTCGATGTCCCGATTGTTCGATGGTGAATTGAGTTCATCCTGCTGGTGTTCCTCCTTCGATATCCGTTCCAATTGCATGGCAAACGCTTGTGCAACATTTGAAGGGTTGTCTGGTCCTTCAGCAGGACGGTGTCAATCCGAACTACGTGTCATTGCGTATGGGTCCAGCAGGACAAGTACGGGCGCTTGCTTGAGCTGCGTTACCTGCGATATCTGTGCGGTCAATATTTCAATACCCGTCAAGCCCGCAGCGGAACAATCTGGCATACCACGAAGCCTTAGGTATGCCTACTTTGCCCAGTCCCCTTCGCGACTAGTCCACATCAGTTCGAAGTATCTGCCTTCTTGTCATCGTCTAGGCCCTGTACATTCTATGGTCAATATCGGTAAAAGGAGCGCTTGGTAGCTATATGCACTGAGACGAGCAGCATACTCCAGTATCACCTTAGTTCGACCAAGAGTGTAGCTCGACGTGTCATGCCCAGCTGTGACTACTACTCTTCAGGCACGACCTCATTGTCGCGTCGCGTCGCGAGCCTTCGTGATGAGAATAAGAAGAAGAGAGTGGCGCCCAGTTGACTCTTGTTTGCTTCCTATTTTCCTTTTTCTACCCTTCGGCTTAATTCGGCGCTAGCTAAGCCCGGTGGACTGCAAGTCAAGTGCAAGTACTGTATAATTTCGACCAAGTGTTCATAAACTTGGAAAATTTTGGTCGAAAAAAATACAAAAGAAATCGGAAAAATCAAAAGAAAATTTTTGGTACCAACGGTTTTTGGGGAGCGTTACCCGTTACTGAACACTTGGTCGAAATTATACAGTAAACATGAATCCATCAGTTGACACTGCCAGTCGTTGGATCATAGCCTTCACCGACAGAGATATAATGATTGTCGATGATTCGGGCACTTACCTCCTCCGAGCCTCGGCTAGCATGTCGATGCTCTGAGTTCTCAAAGCATGCCTCATCATGGGGAGGCAATTCTCGCGACTTGGGATCCCTGTTGGCGAAACAGCTGTTCTTGGGCGCATACAGCGTCTTGATTTCGGTGGTCGGCAACCGGTAAACAGCAAAGCTATATGCACTACGGAGAACTAGCACGGATCTACGAACACAAAAACAAGTAAGAATTTCGTAGCTACTCAGCAACTTCTAGTAATGCAGATCTTCGTAAATATTCTCAGGTATTGCGGTAAATCAGGGGATATTCGGGCAACATTGTAGAAAAAGAAAGGCCCAAGTCTTATTTTAAGCGCTGAAGGCCAATCGTACAGCATCGGTCTGTTTTCCTGGTGAAACTGACCATACATGCTAGATGACATACGCCCTGTCCAACACGTGGCGGGACTGCATCAGTGGCGAAGGCAGTGGGGGCAGCGGCGGCAGTGGCGAAGAAGAACCAAAATAATCTGACGTATTACTCCTACGCGAGCGGTAAGACGGTGGTGGGGAACTGGTGTGCGTGAGCTCCATCTGCTCATGCATGTATCTGATATGATTTTTCTGAGCCAGGACCTCCTGTCGCAGACGCTCTATTTCTTCTTCATATGCATTCCGAGAAGACTGAGATAGTCTCCTCGGGAGGTCGGATGCGAGAGATTCGATAGTCGAGACGGATATGACCCGTGCAGAGGGGGGTGATGATGGCAAGACGGGGGTTAGGATAATATCAGGTACAACAGTCGTCATTGAGACAGTATTGCCATCAGCGTTGTTACTGGCCCCGTTACGACCTTTATTTCTTTTCTGGTGGAGCAACCAAAGGAGAAAAACAAACAGAAAGGCAGCTTCAAGGGCCGATATTAATCCGGCGGCAATGACAGCACTCATCGCTGGAGGGGTTAATGAGAGGAGTCGGTACTTGCTTAACTAGAGGCTGCTCAATGAGAAAACGTGGGCCCAGACTTCACGTTTTACTCACAAATAGGCCTGTGGAGATGACGATGAACTGAGACTCTGAGAGCCTTGGTGAGCGTTCTGTTGGAAAATATGAAGACACGTTAAATAAGCGCTGCATCGAAAAGACGGACCTGTTGCTCGAAATACTGAGTTAAGCTTTGGCAACAGTAAAGTATTGATAAGACTTGAATCGGGGTCTCCGCGATTTCCACGATTTGGCTACGACTTGTTGAAATAGATGTCGAATCTATATGAGAATTTTATTACTAATTGGATGCCGAAAGGAACGATGCCTTACAAGTCAACGCTTCTCCAATTTTTGATATTGTGAGTATACTATTGTATTGCCATCAGAACCAAAGGGATTCTCACCAAGAGGAGAACAGGGCTTACGATGCTGTGGCGATAGTCCTAGTCCCGGGATTCACGACACTCGTTGCGGCGAGATTTACTGAGCACAAGGGGAAATTCGAGAAGACGGTAGTGTGAAGGGGAACCTGATAAGACCGGGTCACTGAAGAGCCTGGCGAAACAATCTGGGTAGACCTACGAGTGAAAGAGACGACCAGAGCGTAAAATGTCCCAAGTCAACGGAGCATTTATATGCATTGACTGGCAACAACACCTCCGTGATGAGGGTGAATACGCCGATCATCGGGAAGTTCAAAATAATTCACCGCATAGATCAAAGGGACTGTGGGTAAGCCACAAAGACGGCCGGCCGAACTACAAGTACCCTATGTTGCATGAACGTCATTCCATGGCGCATACCCATACCTTGGCAACTCAGTGTATTGGAGTCCTGGATCCACAGAGGATACAGTCGTCCAGCATGAGACGGATCAAATCAAATCATCGAGGTGGGGGTCGTGAACAAGGGGGTCCGGATATGAAAAAAAAAGACATGGGGTCGATTAAATTCCTGCTACTTTAGTAGGAGGTTTTATTGGGTGACCTCGGTTTTACGTTTTTCGCAGCCCGATTTCGATCTGCACGAAACAACGGTAGACCTGCCTTACATGGTAATGGGTCCTTCCTTATAAGGAGCGCGACGCTCCTTTTCCAGTAAATTTCCAATTCAACGCTCGGCAGGGGCTCTTTGCCCCCCTTCACGAATCTCATGTGATGTTCGGAATGACGTCATAGCTGTTTCAGTTGCTGACTCCTTTTCTTCGAGAACTTTTTAGGATGTGACTTCAATTTCTTGTGACGCATTTTCCTTCGTTCGTTCAACTTTGTTGTATAATATTTCCAAATTCGTTCCCCTCGACAGGTTCTCCAGACTGTTTTAGGGTGTGAGCTCCAATTTTTATGCTCCTTTTAGTGATAAAACTATCCCGCCAGCGTTCTGCTCGTCACATAGATATCAAGTATTGGCTCCTTTCTGACTCCTGAGACCCGACTCCCTTTTTTTCCTTCACTGCTTCCCTTCGTCGAATGGCTCAATCACTGCGAGATGCTTTTCAGATTGAACGGTGCTATGGTGACAAGCGTTGCTCATACTTTTGAAACTTACTCTCAGTTGTTGACATCTTCGCATTCTGTCGGCGTGCCTACGGGACGTAGGACAACTTTACTCGTGCCTGCCAACGACGACGATGTTGGTTACGGTTCGTTTCCTGTAGAATTTGTGGTGACGTCTTCTCTGCCATGTGAAATCGCACTTGGGCTTCAATGACTTGCTTTCTTCCGTGCATTGAATATTTGTGGCATATCGACTCCTGGTAAGTTTTGGGCTCCAGTGTGCCAACGGCGTCTTATTTTTTTACGAAGCTATGTCACGCTTTCTCGTCCTGTTTGAAAATCCAGCAAAATCTTTAGGTGAAAATTGTTCGATGTGTTTGACATTTTCCATTTAAACATTGGCAGGGATAACATCTAAATCTTCCAATCCATACAGCCACCTCTATTCTTCGGGTGGTGTAGGGGCTTCAGGGCCTGCTCCTCCAGTGACTGACGTGTCTGGGCACAATCGCGAAAAGCCCGCGAACCTAGGGCTCCCTCGGGGACCTACACCTCCGGGCCAGTTTCTCCCTCGGGGAATTATGCCTCTGGGCCAGTTAATGAATCTGTCAATCGGGTGCCTGTAGCATATACTCTTCAGGCTCATGCCGATTTACCTGCTTGTGATACAGAATGTTACGCTCAAAACCTCAGTAACGCTTGTCCATTCACTCGGGCATTGACCGTCGCAAGAGATGTAGTTTTGGGTGACCTGGGGCCCGGGGAAGGTGTGAAAACAAGTTTCTTCGTTAAGAGATGCGCTAGTTTACAGCGGGTGTTGTGGCTGCATGGGATGGATGTTGGTGGCAACGACGTTCAGGTGCCCTCTTCCGGGCTCGTGCTATCCCACTCGTGCGAGACGATCTTGCATGCTCCATTGTTTGCAGCGCTGCTAATCTTGACTAAAGTCTTACTTGTCTATTCGTGTTTGAACCTAAATCATTCAAAGTATGGTCTTCATAATATAAGACGGAGTGAGAAAATGCAAGCTGGCGGGGGCCGAAGGTCGCCACCGAGCGAGTCTTTTTCGAATGAGGTATGCCAGTTTTAGTCTTCGAAGGCATAGGACTCGGACCTGCCACGCGCAGCCACACCTCTAGTACCTCTTCGTGATCTTGAACTCTACAGAGAAGGAATCGGAGACCTGATGTCTAATGACTTATTTCGTACACAAGAACACCCCAGTAATAAGATTAGCAACATTTAAAGTAGCAGGCTTTGCCCCGGAGTGGGCCCTACACGAGTTATATTTTCGTGCATCGGCGCTGGACCTACCTACCTCCACGTGACCTGTATGATGTCATTCTCCATAATTTAGGCTTATTCTGACGTTTTTTGGCCCATTTTTTGCACAAAAGTACCTGTATGATAAATATCTTGATGTTTTTGCACACAGTCTGTATCCTATTGGACGCATATTGCAAAATTGATTCATTAAGGTATTTGACATCATCATGATGCAGTAAACTTTGATGCCAAAGAGTGCCGGTGAAAATGTCTATAAAGCCAGTTATCATACTCTCAGAGGTAAATAGCATGCACCATGGTATGTATTACATTGAAATTTATCTGTAACATCCCCCAAAAAGTCGTCTTTAGGCCCCAATAAGGGAGGTCAACTTTTTTTTTTCGGGCCTGCCGGCCCAACCTACCTACCTACCCGGTGTGCCGGGCCGACATTCCGGTACCCCCTTGGTCGTGAAGGACCTAGATATCAAGACATGATTATTGAACTGGAGGCTGTTGGATGATAAGTGCTCTTTTTTGGAGTGATATACACAGCGCAAGTGACTTACTATTCGAACTCATTTCTTCACATTCAATGGTACCAGCCCACGGTTGTTATGTTTGTGTCCGAGTCTGGGCACGTGACCTTGGACAGCCGGCCGCGGCCCGTGTGTACCCGTGGCACGCGTCCTCCGTCTACGACCACCATGGACATAGCTCTCATTTTCTCCTCAGACGGTAGACCGTCCGCATTTTTTACCTCTTCGAACAATTGAGCTGCTCCTTTGCGAGAATGAGAAGCGAACTGATTGCTACATGATACATCCAGAGCAAAGTTGAAAGAACGGCCAATTTTGCGAAATTCTCTAGACATTCGAGGCTTGGAAAAAAAAAAAAGCTTCGATGGAATGCCCCCTGAAGGTCATCTACAAGTACATGCGTACACGGTCATAGCTTATTTACGCAATATGTAACTTTCAGGAGTATCCGTGCCACGTCGTGTTTACTTCTCCATTGATTGTAAGATGTCTACTCGGGGTCACCTTTTGATAGCGGGTCCTTCTTCTCGGAGCCCATAGATGAACTCTAGTTCCGTTTTTTAATGGTGCCTCATTTCATTCAAATGTCTCTATTTCGTTGACCTTTTTCTTTAGGCGTCATGTTTTCCCTCAGCTTGATACCAGGCGAGCAGACAGTCTTGCTCAGGAAGCTTGCAGGTAAATGACGTTGTTCAACGTATCGGTCACCCATGCGCGTGAGTCTACATACGAGTCTGAAATAATCTCGTGGTACCAGGTGTAATTCTGGTCTTCCTCGACCACGATACCTCCGTAGAGTTACTCAAAGCCGCTCTCAGGAATCGCATATCGCTCTGGTCAAAAAGACGGCTCGCTGGAAGGATGCCCCCGCCAAATCTTCAGCTATATGCGAAGCAATACGTGACGAATCCTAGCTGCGGACGTCAAGAAACCTCGAACGAAGCTACTTATGATGACACATTCTTAAAGCGGGTCGACTCTCACTGACGCCTTCGATTCATCGTGTTCCTTCTCCATTCTCTGATGTCCCGGAATTTGGCGGCTCCTTGTCTGGCCAGGTTTCTCGAGCATAACGAGCGATTTTCTCTTGTTCTATCACTCAACCTGAACTTAAATTGTCGCTTTTGATCTAGTTAAAACCCTGGCCCGGGCGATAGCACAAGACCACGATTTACACGGATATGTACCAACCAAAGGCATCACACTCCTACTGCATGTAAGTGCGGGCCCCGGTGTCGCTGCGAGTTGGTTTTTATCTTTGCTAGTGGCGTCCACCTTCCAAGTTCTGAACATCATGTCATGGACATTCCAGACTATACTTCTCGCCGGTTACTTGGAAAACTTGCGATAGAGTGTGGACGTTTTTGGTCGAGCACCTCTCCGCGACTCGATACACCGTGTTTGTTTTAGTGGGCTAGAGCTTTTTTCTCTACACAGTGATTGATGTCGATCGTATGCCTCTCGCTCTAAACATACAACAGCTACAATTATGTTTTTTCATTCTCGATGTCAGGTATCGCCCATCTTTCTTTGGCCTCCTTATAGTTTATGTCTATAGTACAATGGATCGTACGTGTATTTAAGTAACTACTAACGCATAATAATGATATCTTTTTCAACAGAGAGAAGACGATATTCCGTCAGTAGGGAAGCTCGCGTGAAGGCAATGGCGCCGGCGTGGACAAGGAAGGATTAGAGGGATCGAGTATATACGAGAGTAGTAAGATTCGATTCAGAGTAAGAGTACTCAGTCAGACTTGGAATGGCAGTCAGATTCGACCTTCGCCAATCTGATTGAGGTCTACTACCGATGCTCCCGCCTCCCGCCATTAGTGCCACCCTCTGCTGTTGACTTCACACCACCTCCATATCAATACTGAATGTCATAGTGCTCTTTCTGCTCGTTTCCCTTGCATGCACCCAGATTACTCGCGAGGAAAGCCTGAAGCCCTGGTTCCTGAATGCTTATGTGGCCTCGGAAGATGTTGTATATGGATCCTAGGTAATAGTCATACATGTGGGAGACATTGATGCATTAGATGTGTGTAAATCATAATTATCAGTATGGGATGGCGTAGACACATGTAGTATGATAAGTAATATTAAGTATAATATGACACCAAACGAGTATGAAGTTGATTTTTGAGGGTTTGGCGGGACTGAAGTGTTTGACATCATTGAATGCCACTAAACTAAGACGGGAAGTTGGCGCACGGGTCGCAGGGATGGATTCTGAGGGCGGGATGGCGGGACGAGCAATAACGCAATCCTATTGAAACTACTCAAGTCGTACTCGGACTTTGCCGGAGTACGACTCGGACTGCTCGGCCCGAGTCGAATCTGACCAGTTTGGTCAACACTCAGAGGGATCTGATGCATCACTCCTACTCGAGGAGCGGTAAGACGGTGGCGCAAAACCACTGTATGTGAGCTCCATCTCCTCTTCCATGTACATGATCTGTTGTCGTAGCCGCTTGATTTCTTCTTCGTATTCAGTTCGAGAAGATTGAGATAATCTTCTAGGAATATCCAACAGCTCAGACATGATGGATTCCGCATGCGTGGCGGAAGTCAAGATGGGGGTGAGGATTGGACCAGGTACGGAAGTCATCCCGGCATCATTATCACTGCCAGCGTTGTTACTAACTCTGTTGCAAGATTTTCTTCTTCGCCAGAGGACGAATAGTAAAACAAGGACAACAGCAGAAGCTATAGATCCAGTGACACTGCCAGCGATAACTGCTGGAGTTGTTTTATGAGAGGAACCGGTATTTGTTGACCTAGTGACCAACTTGTGAAAAAGTATAGCCCCTGGCATCGTGTTTCACTTACAGTGTCATATACAGTTAGTACAGAGTAAGATACAGTGAGAACAGTAGTCAAGGGAGCCTGAGGTGGTGTGAAAGCAGTAATCGAAGATGGAGTGGGAGCAGTAGTTGATGATGGTGTGACAGCAGCAGTCACTGTTCTATTGGACGGTCACTATGAAAACATGTCAATCTTTGGGCAGCATCGAGAGATGGACTCAGTGCTGGATATACTTGGCTAAGCTTCAGCAACATTAAAAGTATTGATAAGACGTACTCTGTAACAGTCATGGTCGCCGTGAATCCGATGTTTTGGATCCTTATTGAAATGACAGTTCCGAGTCCTGTGTATACAGGATTCGGTCTATGCTAACCTGAGCATCTCGGTGGCAGTGCATGATTGTGATAGTCCGACAATTTGCCATGCTGGACATGCCGCAGATCATCCATGTTCCCCGATTCTTTCCGAAGAATGAGGAAACGACAGAGGGTTATAGGGAGCCGTAACTGGTCATGAGTAGTGCCAAACTGTCTGGACAGGGGCTATACTCCGGGTTGGCTTAGCTAATTTGCGGTGATTGGTGAGCATCCGGCAGGCTTCGGCTGGCATGCCGGGTGACTGAAGATGATGGCCGATGTGGCTGAAAATTTCTCTCTTTCCGATTTCTCCCTATTGGTTAGGTTGCTTATGAAGAGTACTTATGGCTTTGGTACTTATCGCTAGCATGGGTCTCTTCACAGGAATATTTATTTTCATTCCCTCTGCCTGCTTTTACCTCCTTTTCATAAGACTTCATTCCATGAATCTGTCTCTTTCTCATTACTATGGACATCTTCCCTTTAGAGAGCAGTACACTACCTTTGAGGCTCCTGCCTTGCCGACTTGCCCATCTTTTTTCATCCTATATCTTGTGTTAGCCTAGGATTATGATATTTATTAATTGAATAATTAAATAGCCAAGTGAGAAAATGCGAGCTGGTGGCGGCCAAAGGCCACCACTGAGCGAGCTTTTTCGAATGAGGTATGCTGATTTTACCCTTCAAAGACATAGCATTGTTGGGAATAGACGTTGGCAGGCACCAAGGACATGACAGGTATGGCTCAAACGAACGTATATTCGTGGACAGATACATAGGTGATGGTGGTACGAAGCCAAGAAACGGTAGTGATCAATACAAAAATCAAAATAATGTAAAACAAAAGATGGCTATGCCGTCGGCCCAGTGGCTGTGAAACCATAATCCTCAACAAGCATGTGTAGCAATGACCCACTTAGTAACTACATACTGCAGCAAAAAAAGGGCACAAGTAAGCCAATAATCATTGATATTTGAAAAAGGAAGGAATCAGGGACACGGCTTCCACCACTACTGGATATTGTTACGTTTTTTTTGAGCACCGATTGCTCTCCCCACTGTCCAGCTTTCTTTTTGCCAAAGAATGCTACGACCTTGTCCTCATATCCTGTGGTCCCGATTCTCAGAGTTGTTTCACCTGAGATAATTTCTGCTTGAGATGCTGCCTCGGTCCATTTCACCAAACAGCCTCATTGACCAGTCTATCCCGAGTCCCGACAACTTTGTAACTCTTGCTAGAGTTCCCGGGCGCATATCAAGTTTCACATGCTTTGAGAATCCAGGTACATCAAACTGGCTCACTAAGGCAATGGTACCACCATCGGAGCTCTTGGGACACGTCAATGTAAGACTATCGCGTCTCATTTCTCTCTTCTCACTGTTTTACCGGTCCTAACTACAGTTCTTCCAGGCCCTGGGAAGCTCCTGCCAAGGTTTGTCTGGAAATTAGCATATTTGAGGCCCAAAAAGAGCGAAATCATTGTCCATAGATAGCATATTTAAGACCCAAAATTTGCAACCCTTGTCTGCAGTTAGCATACTTTAGGAGCTTTGAGGAGCTCTGAGGGCGATAGTTCCTGGCAGCATCTCGGTAATCGGAAAAGTAAAAGAACGTTAGGTGATGACTGCTCAATAATGTACACACAAGGGTAAAATGCTCTAAACACTTGTAGACTGAGAAACAAAATTGGCTGGAATTTGGTCAGCGGCGCTGTCCGGCACTTCTGGGCCGGCATGAACGTTGTCCAGGTTAGCATATTTTAGGGCCAAATGTTTGCATATTTGAGGCCCAAAATCGGGGTTTTTGCCAGACAAACCTTGGTGGGAGCTTCCTGGGGCCTGTTCTTCCTGACCATCCACTCCTCGAAGCCTTCATTTCCATGGAAATGACACTATGGGGAGCTGAGGTGGCCAGTGTGAATGCTCCCATGTACAAATACATCAAGCAGGGGATCTTCCATTTGTCGGGATCTAATATCATGATTCCATGCCATGTCCTGTGGATATCCTCTTCGGCTAGGTGGGTTACCATCTGTTTTTTAATTCAGGTCAATTTCTAAATCTTTGCCTCAGGATCCAGGCGCAAATATGGCCATGGCCATGGACAAAGCTCTCCATAGGTCGAGTCACAATGGAAGTACAGGTTTTAAGTGTATGTCCCTGCTCCTTTTCCTTTTCTCTTGCTAACAGAATGCCCATCTACACCAGTGCAGATTCCCTTCTTACAAGCACGGAGCATGACAACGAGATGGTGAAGATGACATGCAGTATCAAGGGTAGCACTGGCTTCGATAATGTTCGTATGTTGATGCGCATGATGGGTTGTAGCCAGAAATTTTACAGGTTGCGAAGGTGGTAAGCTTGACATCTTTTGCATATGGGTGTTATCTAATGTTTGGCTATTTTATTTCATCTTCATTTGGCTAACTTACCTAGATGTATCCTATGCATTAGGTATGTGCCTGCACCTATGAACTTCAAGCTTTAAGTCTGATGCTGACTACCTAGCTCTAGCTGCACAACCATTATGTATCCTTGCTTGCTAATTAAATGGTATGCTTTCGGGTTCATCACTACTTGCTGGGAGCCAACAATCCAGCTAGATGTTTTACTTGCAGACCAGTTTAAAGTATCAACAATGATTATGAGGGGCAAATTCGTGACTTACATTTATAACTGTCAGACCGTGTATCTCTGGTTTTATTTTATATTATATATGCAACTTCGGGTGCACCATTCCATTGCAGCAGGTCTTGTGCTATGCCCATGCAGGGCAGCCCACTGCAGCTCCAGGACTTGGATCTGCCATGCCCTGCGATGGCCCACTGCTTCATCACTGCTCTATGGAAGATTCTTAGGATTAGATTTGTGTTGGATATCAGACTGAAAGGGACGATGCCTCACGAAACTTCAGAGATCGTCACAGTAGTAGTAGCACTGTCATGTTTATAAGAGAGAGGGTTGACCAGTCAGCACCAAATGGATACCACCAAAAGGGTCAAAGTGTTTCTTACAGTGTTGGAGCATCACCATTAATAGTTTTGCCATTAACAACAACTCCACTATCATTCACATTTCTACACATTGTGGCACAAGAGGAGAACCGAGAATGGTCAGGAGGTTAAGGAGAATCTAATGGGACCAGGTCACCGAAGAGTACAAGAAGAGAAGATGGATGGACCTACGAGTGAGGGAGACGGCTACCAGAGCCCAGAATGACCCACTACAATTGAGCATTTATACGCAACGACCAGGCCTATTTAGGAAAAGATGCTTCCATGCTAAAGCAGCCTGAAAGTGAATACACTGATCATCTACTGATTGACCACGTAGATCAAACGAGTTCTATACTTGCCGATGGAGAGTCACAGCACAAATAGGAATCCCACTCTGCACGAGTTGTTCCATGACATTCAGTGCATTGAAATACAGGTTCTACAGAGGATGCAAGTGTCCAGACTCCAGTATGAGATGAAACAGAACCAACCCGTCGAAGTAGGAGTCGTGAAGGTCCTAGATATCATGATCTGATCAAACAGCCGAATGCATCTACTAAATGATACTCGGTGTTTTTGTAGAGCAACTTACTGTTCAAATGCATTTCTCCCACAGCCTGTAGTTGTTGTACTCACAGCAATATGATACAACTTGAACTGTGGCCCAGATGAATCACGATGTGAATAAGTAACATGATCCATAGACAAGAACCGTGTTACTCATGCATTTCCACGTTTTTGGATTGTCCATGGGTTTAAATAATTCATAATGATATCGTATTCTATACAGAGAAGATGAGATTGTATCAGCGGGTAATCTTGCAGGATGGTGAAGGTGGCAGTGGTGATGAGGAAAGTTCAAAAGGATCCGAAATATCACTCCTATGTGAGGAGCGATAAGAGGATGGTGGAGAACCACTGTGCATAAGGTCGATCTCCTCTTCCATGTACCTGATCTGTTGTTGTAGCCTCTCGATCTCCTCTTCGTATGCATTTCGAGAAGATTGGGATAGTCTTCTAGAAATGGCCAACAACTCGGATGTAATGGATTCGCTGGATCCAGTGCACATGGAGGATGTTAAAATCGAGGTGAGGTGAGGATTAGGTATGGGAATCATCCCGGGACCATTATCACCACTAGTGTTGTCACTAGCCATGTTGCAATATTTTCTTCTTCGCTGAAAAAAGAAGAGTAGGGCAAAGACAACAACGGAGGCCAAGGATCCGATGATACTGCCGGCGATGACTGCTGGAGTTGTCTTATGAGAAGAGTTGGTACTTGATGAACAACAGACCCCTTTAGTATGGGAGGAAGTGGCACCCAATGAAGAGGCCCAGAGAGAAGAGGATGAACTGAGAGCAGTGGTCACTTGTACATTCTGGGACGTGTCAGACTTTGAGTGGTGTGTTGAAATTGCAGGCCTGCCAGTGCAGGAAACACTGAGCTGAGCTTCGGCAACAGTAAAGATATTAATAAGACTTACTCTCCCCATGTAAGGAGCGGTGGGAGCCTGATTTCAGTGTTTTGGGTAGATCTTGAAGTAATTGTCGATCGTCTATGGAAATTTTGTTACTAAGTAGATTTTGGGATTGAAGGGGACAAGGACTTACGATACTACTGCACTCTCCGATACACTATTATATTTATAAGAGAGAGGGGGTTCGCTAGTCAGTCCCAAAAGTATTATGACCGAAAGGGCCAAACTGATTATTACAAACGTTGAAGTGAACCCAGTCGAAATACTCTTTGCGGCGAGATTTAGGGGGTGTGAGGGGAGATCTGAGAAGATGGTAGTGCAAAGTAGAGCCTAATGAGATCTGGTCACTGAAGGATGTGGTGAGAGCAACTAGATTGACCTGCGAGGAAAGGAGATGGTCAGAGCCTAGTAAAAGGGCCCATGACAACTGAGGGTTTATATTCAACGACACTTCAGTGATGAGGATGAATACACTGATCATCGAGAAGGTCAAAATAATTGACTGTACTGATCAAAAGGATTCTTGATGAGCCCTAAAACAGCCATGGCACTAAATGAAAAAAAAACCCCCCATTCCATGATGGGTTGAATCGAATCATCAAGGTGGGGATCATGAAATTAGTCGTGAGGGACCAGGATATGATCATTGAACCGATGACTGTTACTATTGGATAATAAATGCACTTCTTTGGGAGCGATATCATTACACAGCACAAGTGACTTACTACTCGAACATATCCACCACAAAAAAAGACATACTATCATCAGGCTAAGTAACTATACCAAACAAATAGAAGACCCTTATGTTGGAAGCAATACATCACAATGCATTCAATTGATTGCGCTACTTATTAGGCTATCCGATATAGGTCCCTTTGCATTGTTATGGAAAACAATGTCCTTGAAAGAGGATTAAGATCCCTACTATCCCTCACAATCCCTTGCAATTGGAGCCAAAAATAATAGCCATTACATGTTCTTGGCTGTATTGCAATGGATTACCAAAAAATTACCCAATAATAAATAATACCCGGAGCACAACACACCACCGGGGTGACAGGTCATCTTCCAGGCGGCAGAATTTCACCCGGGCTAGAATAAAATACTACTAGCGGGAATTGAACCCTCGACTACACCAGAGCAACCAAACGACTGCGTGATATAACCAATAGACAAAGAGGTCTTTTCCATTTTAGTTCTTGTGCGATATTTATAGCAAGCTAGGCTGGCATTTATTTGCTATTCGTTCTTGCAGACACCTCGCAATGGCATTTTGATCGCCTTAGGAATGTCACCTATCATGTCCCAAGATTGGCTTTCATTGTATGTCCTTGTGCCACTTATTAGAGATTGCAAGATAACCTAATTGTAACTTGCTTTACAAACACTTCGCAAAGCACGGTGATTATAACATCTCATTGCAAATACCCCGATGAATTAATTATCCTAGCAATCTTTTTACAGTTTTTGTGGTGGCCTCTCTTCGGACCCAATGGTACCAGCCCACAGTCGTTGTGCTTACGAAGCTACGGTAGTTAATATGTTCAAGTGAAGGTCGGGACATGTGTTAATCTCTCCGGGACAGCGTCCTTCAACTCGCAGCCGGCCGCGGCCGGTGGTATCTATTTTAGGTCTTGACATTTCATTTTCTTCTACATCTTTTTTGCCGCTTCGGGAGCTGGACAATTCAGTTCTCGTGCCAATCCTGGTCGCAAGCCCGGAGCAAAAAAAGAACGGCTAATTTTTGCGAAATTGAGAAAATTTTTGGAAAATTCTTCCGACATTCCGGAGGCTTATTGAAAAAAGGTCGATGGAATGCCCCCCGAACATGGTCTACAAGTACGTGCCGCGTTACAGTCACAGCTGAGTGATACAATATCGCATTTACAGGAGTATCCTTGCCATGCCATGTTTACTCCTCCCTCGGTTGTAGAATACTGTACGATTTCGACCGTTAATTCACATAACGCGTAACGGGACCCCGTGAAGTGAAGCTATCGGTAATTCGTAACGCGTAACAGGGCCTTGTGAAGCTGCCATATCTTGATGACCAATTAGCCCAATTTCCTTGCGAAAATCTGAAAATTTTGCCTCCTACATATGTTCTTCTGATACAGAATGTATATACAAGTAATACAATGAAGTATCTACTTCTCCCATACCTTTAAAGCCTCAAGCTACTTTGAGGGCTTCCGTATTCTACCAAACCTGCTGACCGATGGCTCAGTGGGGATGCATGCGTCGCTCGTTCGGAAAGCAGAAGAATTTTCCATTGCAAGCGATTCTGATTGTCAGGACTACAATCTAATCTAAATCCTGATACGAATTCGCCGAGGTGGTAGAATTGCAAATGAAGCTAAATTCATAAACCATAACACGTAACCTGACCCTGTGAAGCTATGGTCCCATGGCCATAAAGCATAACGCGTAACACCCTGTGAAGCTACGGTCGAAATCGTACAGTACCCCCACTTCAGACTTCTCGGGATCACCGTTTGATCGGGTTCCCTTCTTCTCAGAGCCCATAGATGGATGTGAGTCCCGTTTGTTTAATAGTGCTTTGTTTCATTCAATAGTGTCTCTACTTCCTTGACCCCTTCCTTTACGCGTTGTTTTTTCCTCTTAAACTTGATACTCGAAGAGCAGACAGTCTTGCTAAGGCTTGCAGGTGAATGTCGCTGTTTAACATAATGGTTGTCCAGGCGTGAGTCTATTGTTCGGTACCGTAGCACTGATTTGTGTAGTACGGACTCTGGTCAGTTTCCTTCTTAGGGACATCGACCAGAATAAATATCTTCCTCCTATTGCCACGGTGACCTTCCATGTTCTGCATCATGTAGCGGACAATCCCGACTATACTCCTCGATGGTCGCTAGTATTGGGATTGAGCTCAAGATTTCGTCGAGCGTCTCTCCGAGCCTGCGTCTTGAATCTTGATACACCCACCATATATGATTCAGTGAGCTCAAGATTTCGTTTGCTTTGTTTAAGCTGGATGTTGATCGTAAGTATGTCTCTCACTTTGGAACATAATTAGCTACAATCATATTTCCTCATTCTCGATGCCAGGTATGATCCGTATTCTTGGACCTTGTTATCGTCTGTATCCCTAGTACAATTCAGCTTCCGTGAGTCTAAATAATTTATAATAATGATATTTCATTCAACACAGAGAAGACGAGATTGCGTCAGTGGGCAATCTCGCGTGATGGTAAAGGCGGCGGCGGTGATGAGGAACTACCAAAAGGGTCCGAAACATCAACCCTACTACGCGAGGAGCGGTAAGAGGGTGGCGCGGACGAGAAATTCATCTCCTCGTCTATGAACCTAATCACTTGTCGTAGACGCTCGATCTCATCTTCGTATACAGTTCGAGAAGATTGGGATAGTCTTCTAGGATCACTGCTAGTAGTAGCATCGTTATCCACATTCCTGCGACATTGTCTTCTTCGGTGCCAGAGGACGACAATTATGACACAGATGATAACAGAAGCTAACGCTCCGAGGACACTGCCAGCGATCACCGCAGGAGTAATCTTACGATGCGAGTCGGAACTAGATGCTGCTCTATCAGCAAGTTGTAACCCTTGAGATTTTTATGACTTACGAAGAGGTCTGTAGAGAGGAAGGTATACTGAGAGTGGTCGTCGCCATTCTATTGAAAAGTGAGAAAACGTGTCAAGCCTTGGGCACTACATCAAAAAGACGGACCCGGTGCTGGATACACTTTGTTAACTTCAGCGACAGTAAACGTATTGATGGTACTTACTTTGTAACAGTCACGGTCGCCGTGATAATGCTTTGGATACTTGTTGGAATGACTGTCACTTCCCTATGAAAGATTTTCAACATTAGGCTTGTATTAAATCGTAATGGGACGATGTCTTACTCAATGATCGTCGCATCTTGAGCTGCACTATCACATTTATAAGAGAGAGAATTTCGCCAGTCAGTACCGAGGGCATGATCACAGAAAGGGTCAAAGTGAGTCTTACGCTACCATAGTGGAGAGAAGGAGAGTGTATTAAGGTCAAGTCACTGAAGGACGTGGCTAGATCAGCTGCGAGGAAGGGAGAGAGCTTCAAAGGACCCACTACGACGAGTGTTTATACACAACGCCGCCTTCCTGATGAGGGCCAATACGCCGATCAGCTAGGAGTTCAAACTGATTGAGCACGTAGATCAAAATGATTATGCATAAGCTTAAATTGACAGCCATAGCCCCGACCCGGACCCTGCGCTACACGAGTGTCAAAACAGGACGCATAGTCAGCGCTTAGTGCTTTGATATGTTGGTTACAGACAATGTGTCTGGCATCCGGTATGAAATGGACGAAATAAAACCATCGAGGCGGCGGTGTTGAAGAACCCAGATGTCAGGACTTGATCGTTGATCCGAATGCTGCTAAATGATAAATATACACAGCCCAAGTAATTTCGAACACATTCTTTTTCCCACCCCACGGCCTAGAATATAAAACGCGAAGCAAAGCCTGACTGACAGTGATGCAAATAAGCAACATGATCCACAGACGCAGATGAGAACCACACTGCTTGTGCGTTTCACATACTTATTAAACGCTGAAAATGGATGACGAACGTCCTACGGCACCGCACTGTTTGGTTCCCGTTCTGCCTAAAATTTTGCGTGCCCAGGATAGGTGGTTTGAAGAGCGATGGGTAAGGACTAGGCCATTGAAGCTTGAAGGCTGCAACACAATCCACACCTATATAGATCCACCGCGGTGGATTAATAGGCGGCTTCAGCCATAGCAGGAAGACTCACTCTTACGATTGACATGCCTCGGCGCCGATGTCTGTGGACATAATGTCAGATGTTGGTATCAAATGTCGAAGGGCAGAGGGACGTACCTGTTGCCCAAGTACCACAAGTGGCGGTTTGTCGCAATATCAGGGTCGGCCCGTCCTTTGTCCATGCCCGAAATGGGGCCATCCGTGAGGAAGCCCGTACGCGCCTGGCTTTGTTAAGGGTCGAACAATTTCATCAGCCACGCTTACTTGACACTGTTGACATCGTCTTCTGCCCTTGGGGCTACTCATCGATGCAAGGGGGTAGTTCAATTAAAATATTCTGGAAGATGTTTTCAATGGTTATCTGGCCGAAAATTTTGAATTACGAACTTTGGCTACGTGCCGGCGCAGGTGACACTACAACTCCTACGATAAATTGACCGAAAAACAAGACCTTCGCCGCCGTGACGTCCAGTTGTTGAGGGATATCTGAGGTGATGCTCGACATTACGCATTCCTCGTTGGGAGACACAGATTGATCATCGGCTCTCCCAAGGTCTTAGGGCTGCGACAATCCAGACCATCATCATCATCATCCTAGGGCTGCGCTTGTCAATGGACCCTGTGTCGAGACAGAATTTACGAACCTTGGCAGTTGATCGCAGTGCCAATTTGTCGATAACCGTTACGACCAGCAGAATACATAATTTTAAAGCACATGAGGCGGGCGCCAGCGACGTCGGACAGAAAGGACGAAGAATTGGAGCCTAGCAGAGTGAAGAAGCAAAGATCGAGGTTGTCGTGACGGTCGATGGCAAAGTTGTTTGGCGACGTCAACAAATAAACACGGCTTTTTCACTACCACCACCATCACGCGTCCTTCACCCAGTTCGCGAGAATATAGTCCCGTAGACGTGTCTACAACACTTCCCTGTAACTTGCAAGGCCTGCACAATATCGACGAAGGGCCTGTCAGGCGATGGGTCAGAGTGAGCAAGCCAATTTCTTCCTCTCTCCGGTGTTCTTACGCCCAATTCTAGGCATCTTTGGCGAACGCATTATCGTTGGACTGACGACTGTTGGCTCGTCGGCAGTAGAGTTTCGCTGAAGGGCTGTCGACTGGCAACACCGACCCACGCTCAAAGGCATCCTTTCCATTCCCAGAATTTGGTTCTGGTTGGTGGTAACGGCTCTATAATGGTTAGTCCACCCTGCCATTCTTCCCGGCACTTTTGTTCATTGTTGGACAATATATCTGACTAGCGTGGTCCGTGAAGGCATGTCATAGGTGGCTCGTGCAAAGGCGTAGCTCAAAGAAGAACGGAAGTCACTACCAAAGGTCGGATTGTTTCTATATGCGCCAATCTCACTTCATTTTCAGCGCATCTTACTATTAGACTGCGCCCGTGAACAACCCATCGTGTCATACGAAGGGTTGCTGCAGCAAGGTGACACATTTCCATTGCCTCTCCGCCCCAAAATTTCCGTTGACTGCTCGAATAAGCGCAGAACGGGACGGTAGCGGCTCTATAACGGTCGATCTACCCTGTCATTCTTCCCGATAATTTCGTTTATTTATGGACAGTATGACAGGGTACCATGGGACCGCGAAGGTAGGTTCTATGCGCCCGTACAACAGCATCAAAGCTCGAAGAAGATCGGATGTCGCCGCCAAAGGTCAAATAGTTCCTTATTTGCGTCACTCTCACCTCATGTTTAAGATTTACATGCCAGTCGTTCGCTTCGTGAAATATGCTTCTGTCATATTTCACTATCTTCCGATGCTGTTCCCGTAAACGACTTATACAAAGTGTTGTTCCAGTTGTATCTTAGTTGTCCTTTATCGAGCATCTACGACAACAGATCATGTACATGGGCGAGGAGATTGAATTTCATTCATGTCCGCCCCACCCTCTTACCGCTCATCACGTAGGAGTGATTTTTAACATCACTTTGGTCCTTCCAGAAGATGAGCATGCTCTTGGCGTATATCATAATAAAAAGGCCGGGGTATCTTGCGGGCGCCATCTTGTTCATCAGATTCTAATGGTACAGGATTCCTCACTGCTTGCCGGGTATCAAGCTCATGTCGGCGCCTGAAGGGCATGGCTGGCGATGCAGATGCTCCTTCAAGTTCCGCCTTGTATAAATAAACTTTGGTCGCGTATGTCTGTGCTCGTAGATTGCCTTCGAGGGAGATTCTATCCTTCGAAAAGCCTCGAATACGAAAATCGGCCATTCTCTCTTTTCTCTTGGCTCTCGGTAAATTTTACTCTCATTCTCGCAAAGGAACTTTGTCACGGATACAGCGTTTTCCAGATCCCGAAGCGTGCTAAAATATGCGCAAGATCTTGGCAAGATCTGAAAAAAATGCTGTACTTTGTCGATGAGAACTAATAATATGTGCGGTCTGCGGATTCCGGCTACGGACACGAGTCGCTCCTTTCCTTTTCTGACACTCCGTTGTCCCCTGTAGGATGTAGATTGTTGCCCATTTTCAGGTATATGGTAGTGTTACACGGACAGCGACATGGTTCGTATTTCTGGATTATGTTGCTTAGTGCATTGTTCATCACTGTAAGCATAACAACTGCGAGATGGTACTATTCAACGCGAAGAAGCATGTTCGAATAGTAAGTTGCTTGTGCTGTGTATTCTATCACACTGAACAAAGAACACCAATGATCTCGTAGCCTTTGGTTCAGTGTCACCGTCATCACGGAGACGTCGTTACCGGTCATTGTATATAAACACTCAATTGTTATAGTTCATTTCACACTCTGGTCGTCTCCTTCACTCGTAGGTCAATCCAGCTTCTCTCATTATGCTCTTCAGTGACTTAATCTGATTAGACTCTCCTTCACGTCATCATCCTCTCGGACACTGAATCTCGCCGTAATGGCAGTGGTGATTGCTGGCAGCACCGTCGGATTAGTATTGGCCTCAGAAGTTGTCTTTCTTTGGGCTTTCCACCGAAGGAAACAAAGTCATCGCGGAACTGATAACAACGTCAATGACGATGTCGTCCCGACACCGATTGTTGTACTTGATCCAGTCCTCACACCCGTCTTACCATCATCACCTCCCCCTGCACGGACCACATCCATAGACTCGACTATCGAATCTCTCCCATCTGTTGTCCCACCGCCGACTGTTGTAGCGCATCCAATCCCAACCCCCGTCTTACCATCATCACCACCCTCTGCACGGGCCATCTCGACTCTCCCATCCAACCCCCAAAGGACACTATCTCAGTCATCTCGGAGCGCATATGAAGAAGAGATCGAGCGGCTACGACAGGAGGTTTTGGCTCAGAAAAATCATATCACGTACATGCATGAGCAGATGGAGCTGACGCACATTGGCTCTCCTCCACCGTCTTACCGCTCCTCACATAGGAGTGATAATTCCGGTTATTCGGGCTCCCCGCCACTGCCCCCACTGCCTTCGCCACAGATGCAGCCGCCCCCCGTGTTGGATAGAGTATACTCCATGTAGTGTGTATAGTCTGTTTTTACTAAGGGTACAATCCGATGCTGTACGGTTAGCCTTCAGTGCTTAAAGTAGGACTTGGACGTTTCTTTCTTTTTCTACAATGTTCCCCGAATATTCCCGATTTATCGCAATACCTAAGAACATTTTTGAAGGAAGTTGCTAAGTAGCGACGAGATTATTACTCGGCTTTGTGTTCGTAGATACATGCCAGTTCTCCCCAGTGCATATTGCCAACGGTTACGGTAGAACCAGTTTGTTGCTTACTGGTTGCCGACCACCGAGATCAAGGCGGAGATCGGTCTTCGGCCTCAGTATCGGGAATCGGGGTCTGACGACGGTAATGGCGCTCGAGGTTATCCAGTGTACCGGTGTCTCGTCATGATAGCACTGGTGGTCTTGAGCGGACGAAATGATAGTAGTTAGTATCAATAATTTCGTAGTTTCATATCGCATACCGTCGTGATCGTATACCAATAAGTGTCGGCTTCCCATAACATTTCAGGCTTGTATGGTGCAGCGAGTGGTAGTTCAGGTCTATCTCCGTAGACTGAAGAGGCCTTCCAGTACATATTCTGCTACATCCGATAGTCCTGCGACTTTTTGAGCAGTCCTAGTCAGCGGGGAGTTTGGGGAGAGAAGCGATATGATTGTCACCTTTCCGTAGTATACTAGTAAGGCAACAAAGATACGGCTAGCATAGTACTTCCTAGGACACGAGGAGTCGCTCGCGGATGCCGTATCGCCCGACAATGAGATGCACTGGCATTGAAAGTATATTTCAAGCGAACGATCTGACATGTAAGGTTCTGTGGCATTCCGTACTGAAAATGAGGTGAGATTGGCGCATAAAGGAAAGAACTGTCTGACCTTGCCGCAACGTAGGTTCTGCTTCAAGCTACGACGCCTTTGGACGTGCGCATAGAACCAGCCTTCGAGGTGTCTGCTACACAGACGTACTGTAGAACGGAATAAAAAAGGTCTTGGGAAGAATAGCATGGTGCACTGACCAATGTAGTAGAGTCGCGCTTGCTCACTCTGAGCTATCGCCTGCCAGGCCCTTCGTCGACGTTGCGCGGACCTTGCAAGCTCCAGAAGAATGTAGACACGTCTACGGGACGATATTGTCGCGAATTGCGTGAAGAACACGTGATGGTGGTGGTAGTGAAAGGAGCCGTTTTATTTGTTGGTGTCGCCAAACAACCCTTGCCATCGGCTATCACGGCGACCTCGACCTTTGTTTCTTCACTCTGCTATGCTCGAATTTTTCACGGTTTCTCGTCCGACGTGGCTAATTGCCGCCCCAGCCATTTTCATCTTCGTGTATTGTGGTAATTCTACTGGTCAGAGCGGGTATTGACAACTTGGCACTGCGCCTCACGACTGGAAGGTCTGTAAATCCTTGTATCAAGGCAGAATCCGTCAGCAAACATATCTCTAGGACCTTGAAAGAAGCGAACTTAATTTCTCACGACGACAACCGAGGCTCAATACCTTCACCGCTCTATAAATGATTGTCACCGGCGTAAGGGCAGCATCTTTGCTTCACTACCTTGTGTTCTGTCGACATGTCTGGTGCGGTATGCTGCCTGGTGCGCTGCCAAGGTGCGTAAACCCAACTCTGGCCGAATCATATCCACTCAAAACAGCATCTCCAGAATGTTAAACCGGAACCCCTGCGAGCAACTCGAAGGTGATGACTCTGGCACCGACAAAATTCGAATTTTGATCAAGGAAAAGGGATGGGAAAGCGGAAATGTTGGAAGCTGAATATTTGAAGGACAGGGAAGGGAGCAGGTAAATCGTTCAGGCCGTCAGCAAAACCAGGAGTCGTTGTCCTTCACAAACGGTCTGATTTCAAGCATGTACAAAGTTGGCCGACGCTGATCTTGCGATAAAGCTGCCGGTCGTCCTGCGGTTGGATCCGGGTGCGTTCCTCTGCAATCTGGTATTAATGCCAACGCCTAAGATTTGGTCTACAGGCAAGGACGCTGAGTGACGCGAACGAGTCTTGCTGCTAAAGATGCTGCCTCTAAACAATCAACCACAGTGGGTCTCTATCGGTGTGGACTGCGTTGCATCCTTCAGTTTTGTTGCCAGCAACCGACCGGCGTTCGCAATGGAATATTGTATAGCTACTCCTATTGTCGTTCGTACGTACTATGAAAAACTCATCTTCTCTATGAATCTTTTTCATCGCCGCGCTAAGCTCAATAGTACTCTGATTTTCCACGGCCTAGTCTTTACCCGTCCCTCTTCCAACCAGGTATCATGGGTGCGTAAAATTATGGGTGGAATGGGAACCAAACAGTTCGGTGCCATAGTACGTTCGACACCCATTTTCAGTGTATAATATGCGGAAACGCTTGAGCAGCGTGGTTCTCGTTTGTGGATCATGTTACTTATTTGCATCATCCAGGCCTTAGTTCGAGTTTTATCATACGATTTATATCGATGTAAGCATAACGACTGTGGGCTGTGGGATGCGAACTTGAGATGTCTTTGAATAGTAAGTTGCTCGCGCTGTGTACATCGCTCAAAAAAAGAGCGCTTATCATCTATTCATAGCATTCGGCTGTATGATCATACCCTGATATCTAAGCCCTTCACGACACCCACCTAGACGATCTGATTTTGATCCACTTCATTCTGGACGATTGCATCCTCGGTGGAACCAGTATTTCAATGCACTGGACTCATGACATGGGAAGATATTCGTGTCACGTAGGATTTCCTCCTAGTGCCACCGCTCTCTTTCGGCTTAAGTATACAGAATTCGTTTGATCTATGTGATCGATCAGTAACGTCTAGATGATCAATGTTTTCACTCTCATCACGGAGGCGTTGTTGTCAAGTCAGCCTAGTCGTTGCATATAAATGCTCAGTTGTAGTAGGGCATCTTAAGCTTTCGTCGTCTCCTTTACTCGTAGGTTCATCCATCGTCTCTTGTTACGGTCTTCGGTGACCGCATCCCAAAGATTCTCGCTAGCCCTACCAACTTCTCGGTTCTCCTCTTGCGCCCAGTAGATATCGCCACGATGAGTATCCCGCTTTCCTCTTCCAGTATCGCTGGCAGTCCAACTTTGAGGGACCACTTTGACCCTTTCCGTGTTAATTCTTTGGGTACTGACTGACCAACCTTCTCCCTTATAAATATGATAGGGAAACTGTTACTGTGACTCAGAGGCTCGTGGAATTTGCGTAAGGCATCGTCCGTCTCAATCTAATATCTAATAAGTGATAAATCAATAGGACAGTCACCGCCCTTTTCACTGAGCCTTTGTAAGTCAAACAAATTGGCTGGAGCGATATTTTCTCTTCATTCTTAATATCTAATTAGTGAGACAGTTGTTTCAACAAGTACCGAAAGGGATGGATTCATAGCAATCAGCACTGTTACAAGGTACGTCTCAACAATACCGTACCTACTGTTGTTGAAGCTTAGCCCGGTATTTCTAGCGCCAGGTCCGTCTTTTGACAGCGCCTAAAGTTTGACCTGTCTTCTCACTTTACAATAGAACGATGACCGTGACCGCTCTCAGTGCATCGTCGTCTCTACCACCCTTTTCGAATTCGTAAGTCAAATCAACTGCCTGCACCATAGTTTTCTCATAGAGCTGCGTCTAGTTGCGATTGCCGTCATAAGACTGCTCCAGCAGTTATTGCTGGCAGTGTCATTGGATCCTTACTGGCTTCTATTATCGTCCTTGTTTTACTTTTCGTCCTCTGGAGAAGAAAATATCGCAACAGATCTAGAAATAACGCCAGCGGTGATAATGTCCCCGGGATGACTTTCATACCCAATAATCCGATCCTCAGCCCCATCTTAATATCTTCCACGCACTCCGGTCCCATTGAATCCATCGCATCCGAGTCAGCAGCCATTTCCAGAAGACTCTCTCAATCTTCTCGAACTGCATACGAAGAAGAGATCGAACAGCTACGACAACAGATCAGGTGTATGGAAGAGGAGATGGCCCTCACGTATAGTGGTTCTGCACCGCCTTCTTATCGCTCCTCACGTAGGAGCGATGTTTCGGACCCATTTGGTCCTTCCTCATCACCGCCGCCGCCTTTACCCTCACACGAGATTGTCCACTGACACAATCTCGTCTCTTTAGTGTTGAATAAGATGTTATTACCATGAGTTATTAAACCCACGGACGATCAATTTTATTGAGACCAAAAGTTGGTCAGGCCCTATACTTGGAGTCGTTAGTACGTTCAAAGTGAAAGATGTGCATTCAACATCAATCGGCTAAGAGGAGAAAAAATAGCTGAACTCACCGCATCATATACTGTATGCCGAAAGGCGGTGAGATGCTCGGACAAAACTGTTTACTCCTTCTCAAGCTTTCCAAGCAACCGGCGAGAAGCAGAGTCTGAATCGTCCACTACATGAAGTACGCCGTACCGACATTGGAAGGAAGACCCCTGTAGCAAAAATAAAAACCAACACTCGCAGCGACACCCCGGAGGCCCAAGCTCGCATACAGCAGGAGCGTGATGCTTTTGGTTGATACATATCTGTGTGAATCGTCATCTTGCGCGCGCGAGAAAGGATTTTAACTAGACCTGAAGCGCGAATTCAAGGTCGCGTTGAATTGTAGAAGAGTACAGTATGCTTGAGACACCTAGCCAGCTGCCAGACAAGGCACTGCAAAATTCCGGGATATCAGAGAATGAAAAGAGAACACCGTGGCTCAGATATGCAGTGAGAGTCGACCCGCTTTAAGAAGGAAGGTGCCATCGTATCTTCGTTCGAGGTTTCATGACGTCCGCAGCTAGGATTCGCCAGGCATCGCCTCACATTTAGCTGACATTCTTGCCTGGAATCCTGCCTGGGAGTCGTCTTGTTAATAGCTACGCCATCCCTGAGAGTGACTCCACAAGCTATCGTACTCCAACAACACCGAAAATTACACTTCAGCCTTGTATGTAGACTCACCCGCATGAGCGACCGTTATGTGAGACATCGTCCTTTACTTGCAAGCTCCAGTGAGACCGTCTACTCATCGAGTATCAAGTTCAAGGGAGGAAAGACGGCGCCTAAATGAAAGGGTTAAGTAAATAGAAACATTTTTGAATGAAAAGAAGCACCATTAAATAAACGAGACTAAAATCCGCTATGGGAACTGGGAAGAAGGGTCCGTAATCGAAATGTAATCCATAGAAGTTGGAGTAAACATCCTACAAGAACTCTACGTAGCACGAATACTCCTGAAGGTTCGATAAACCTCGAATAATTGAAGAATTTCGCAAGATTGGCCATTCTTTCTTTGCTCTAGGGTGCCATCGTTTCGCTCTCGTTTTCGCAAATGAGCGACTAAATTGTTCAACTCCCAAAGCGGTAAAAAAAAAAAAGAAGCGGATGTTCTACTATCTGGGAAGTCGATGCATAGCACTGGTTGTGGACGAAAAACGTTGAGACTAAAATAGGTGCCACGGGCCACGCGCGGACTCCGTCCAAGGGCACGTGCCCCGACACCTGAACGTGACAACGCTACCGTTGGATGAGTCGCGTATATCACTCCAAAAAAAAAGCACTTATCATCCGATAATGGCAGCCTTCAATTCAATAATCATGTCTTGATATCTAGGTCCTTCACGACTACTTGACAGCCCCCACCTTGCTGATTTGATTTGATCCGCCTCATAAGTACTGGACGACTGCATCCTCTGTAGAACCGGGATGTCAATACGCTGAGATGACAAGGCCTGGGTATGCACTATGGAATGATTCTCATGCGGCACACGGCCCTTGTTGGTCGTCTTTGGACTTACATCGAATCCTTTTGATCTATGTGGTAATTATTAGAACTTATTGATGATCGGAATGTTCGTCCTCATCACGGAGGTGTAGTTGCTGCCAGTCAGTGCATATAAATGCTCCGTTGACTAGCGGGACATTTTACGCTCTGGTCGTCACCTTCCCTCGCAGTTCCATACAGCTTCTCTCGCCAGGCTCTTCAAGTAACTCTGATTTTTTTCAATAGCTCTCCTTCACATTTCCATCTTCTTGGAACTCTCCTTGTGCCCAGTAAATCTCACCGTGACGAGTGCCGTGAATCCCGGGCTGATTAGACTCTCCTTCACACCACCATCCTCTCTGGCACAGTAAATCTTGCTGCAATGACAGAGGCAATTGCTAGCGTGATTGCTGGCAGCATCATCGGATTAGTATTAGCCTCAGAAGTTGTCTTTCTTTGGGCTTTCCACCGGTGGAAAAAAAATCATCGCGGAGCTGATAATAACGTCAATGGCGATGTCGTCCCGACACCGATTGTTGTACTTGATCCAGTCCTCACACCTGTCTTACCATCATCACCTCCCCCTGCACGGACCACATCCATTGACTCGACTATCGAATCTCTCCCATCTATTGTCCCACCGCCGACTGTTGTAACACATCCAATCCTAACCCCCGTCTTACCATCATCACCCCCCTCTGCACGGGTCATCTCGACTCTCTCATCCAACCCCCAAAGGACACTATCTCAGTCTTCTCGGAATGCATATGAAGAAGAAATGGAGCGTCTGCGACAGGAGGTCCTGGCGCAGAAAAATCATATCACGTACATGCATGAGCAGATGGAGTTGACGCACATTGGTTCTCCACCACCGTCTTACCGTTCGCGTAGGAGTGATACGTCAGATTATTTTGGTCCTTCTTCGTCACTGCCGCCGCTGCCCCCACTGCCTTCGCCACTGATGCAGCCCCGCCCCGTGTTGGATAGGGCGTATGTCATCTAACATGTATGGTCAGTTTCACCTGGAAAACAGACCGAAGCTGTATGATTAGCCTTCAGCGCTTAAAATAGGACTTGGGCCTTTCTTTCTTTTTCTACAATGTTTCCCGAATATTCCCCGATTTACCGCAATACCTGAGAATATTTACGAAGATCTGCATTACTAGAAGTTGCCGAGTAGCTACTACGAAATTCTTACTTGGCTTTGTGTTCGTAGATCCGTGCCAGTTCTCCGCAGTGCATGTTGCTTTGCTGTTTACTGGTTGCCGACCACCGAGATCAAGGAGCTGTAAGCGCCCAAGAACAGGGGTCCCGAGTCGCGAGAATTGCCTCCCCATGATGAGGCATACTCTGAGAACTCAGAGTATCAACATGCCAGCCGAGGCTCGGAGGAGGTAAGTGCCCGAATCATCGATAATCAGTATATCTCTGTTGGTGAAGGCTATGATCCAACGACTGGCTGTCAAGTGATGGATTCATGTTTACTTGCATATGACTTGAAGTTGCAGTCCACCGGGCGGCGTGTAGCTAGCGCCGAATTAAGCCGAAGGGCAGAAAAAGGAAAACAGGAAGCAAACAAGGGTCAACTGTGCGCCACTCTCTTCTTCTTACTCTCATCACGCGGACGCGACGCGACAATGAGGTCGTGCCTGAAGAGTCGTAGTCACAGCTGGGCATGACACGTCGAGCTCCACTCGTGGTCTCGAACCAAGCTGATGCTGGAGTATGCTGCTCGTCTCGGTGCATATAGCTACCAAGCGCTCCTTTTACCGATATCCAACGATGACAAGAAGGCAGATACTTCGAACTGATGTGGACTGGTCGCGAAGGGGACTGGGCAAAGTAGGCATACCTAAGGCTTCGTAGTATGCCAGATTGTTCCGCTGCGGGCTTGACGGGTATTGAAATATTGACCGCACAGATATCGCAGGTAACGCAACTCAAGCAGGCGCCCGTGCTTGTCCTGCTGGACCCATACGCAATGACACGTAGTTCGGATTGACACCGTCCTGCTGAAGAACCAGACAACCTTACAAATGTTGTACAAACGTTTGCCATTGCAATTGGAACGGATATCGAAGGACTCGATTCACCGTCAAACAATGGGTACATCGAAGCGGTCGATACCGAGCAGACAGAGCAAGGCGCATATATCCACTCGGATTTAGGTGGGTCACTCCTTTTGACATATCCTGGAAACCTCGCTCAATGTCAGTCTAGCATGACGTCAGCTTGACAGATACATCCTCCATCACTTGAACTTGTACTTGAAGTATGGCCGACGATACGTATAGGACTAACGAGCCCGCTTCGGCTCTGTGGACTGAACAGGCCTACAACGCTGCGGTTTATATTGGGGCTATCGCCTACGGTAAGCTTGTTCTTCTAGGCGGGAAGCACTGATTAATTTCACATTACAGGCGCACAACTAGTCGTCGCATATCTCGCCATTTACCACGTTCTATATGGGAAAAGGCAAAAGTTCGCCTGGCAGTACATCGCTTATATTACACTCCTAGTCATTGTTTCGACAACCTACACTGCCGGTAACATACACGCGTGCGAATTGACGTGGATCGACGAGCGCAACTATCCAGGCGGACCTCCGGCGTTCCTCTATGCGCAGAAGCGGCCCCAAGAATTCCTCTATAAGCAGAACCATACACCACCTCTCCGCGTTGCGGGTGCTGCGGCGATTATCATCACATTTCTTGCTGATGTCTGTTTGGTGAGCCCCATCGTGGATGACGGTCCGCCAGTTTCTAAGAGACCTTTTCGTAGCTTTGGCGATGCTACGTCGTGTACCACAACAACTGGATCGTTGTTGTGTTTCCCGCCCTGATTCTATTCTCAACGGCGAGTGAGTTTTCTATTCAGTCACCTTTCTTTCCGTAGCTGAACTCTTTTCTTTTAAGCTATGGGAGTTCTCTACCTCATCCAAATTTCTTCCAGCAGTCTCGGTAAAATTACTATCCAGGCCTATGTTGCATACAGGTCGTCATCAGTCGCTTTCAACATTCTCGTCACGTTCATGATGGTCATCCGTCTTTTGCTCATGCGCAAGAGAATTCGAGCTTCCCTGGGACCGCCGTACGGACGGTTGTATACTGGACTGGCGGCGCTGATGATCGAATCTGCCTTGCCGCATACGGTCATCTCCATTCTCCTCATCGGGTTGTACTGCTCGAATAACGTGGCTTATATCTTATTCGTTCCACTGTTGACTATAGTCGAGGTGAGTATCCTTTTGTTGGGGGTTGTCTCTGAACTTACAATGACTTAGGCGGCGACCCCACAGCTCATTATTCTTCGCGTTGCCTCCGGCTATGCTCTGTCGAAGGAGATCGTCGCCACCGCCGACGGCAAATCCTCAGTGCATGGGCGTCGTGATAGTGGTGCTGCTCTGGATGCGAATGTGGTGCCCGGCACGAGAGATCCTGCGCACACCGAGACCACGCTACTGGGCATCTCCTCAGTAGAGCTGGAAAAGGCATCCTAAATTACCGGTGCAGCTTTGGATAAGGCGAATGGAAGGCCAGGAATGTTCATTGTCGCTGGTAGAAACATCTCTCTTTGATTAGTTTATACTATGTTCATTATCTATCTACACCTACCGATATCCAGACTCAAACGTGATCCGCCGGTTTCGAGCATAGAGAAGGATGTTGAGTCTATCGTATTTGTTGAATGTCCAAAGCTTACTGTAATAAAGCTGGTTCAGGGGACGGTTAGGAGCGACTGCCGTACGGGATAGCATAGTCATTGCCGTCGTCAAGCCCCGATTCTTGATCGACCTGAAGACCCATATTTGTACATCAAACTGGCGTTGAATCCGCCGTTCTCACGTTGGAGACCTCGAACAGTCTGAAAGTTGATCTCATTTTTCACATCTGTAAAGTCGCAGACAATTAGACGCATCGCCAAGGTGAGTCCGTCTCCCTCCATCCTATCTCTCTCTATAACTCTGTCTTTCAGGCGCGGACACAGGTGATTACGGACGACCTGGGCGTTGCGGCTACTGATACATTGATAGAGGAAAAAGAAAACTCACTCTACTTTTCGTAGTACCGCGATACTTGGACGTACGCGCGATGGAAAAGAACGTGGTATATTCATTCAAGGTCCGGCTAATATTGCTCCCTCGGCCGTAGAAATAGAAGAGATTGAGAACATTGACAGAGTACGGGATCGAGTCGTGGCCGCGTTGAGTCAAAGTAGGTTATGCAGAGATAGGATGTGCCGATCGATTGTAATCTGAAGGCATGATCACCTGGATGATACCGTCCTCGTTTACAAGCTCCGACATCTTGTCAATTACAAAAGCAGCCACTTACATCTTGGCCCGGATAACTGTTAGGCCGAGCGAAGTGGCGTCCATGTAGGAAGGATAATCGCCCGTGGTGAATTGGCCAGTCCCTTTGATTATCATCAACCTATCTAACCATGGCGGCGGCCTATCATATCAACTTACCTCGAAACAAGTTCCACTTTTCTTCGTTCTCAGGTATATCGACCAAATCTCCCTCACACTATCGTCTGCTCATGTGGTTCACAGCGCGTAGAGCACTCCTACCGATTATTTGTCATCTCTAGAACGAGGACTGGGAAGACCACCTGTATGACGACCCCAGAGCACATGGAAGTAAGTCGCCCGTTGTTCTCCTTTAAAATGGGTGCTTTGTGGAAAGAGTCTGATTGGACTGGAGAGACAAAGTGAAGAGAGCGCCTCCCAACTTGTCACAAATTATCCGCACCGTAGGCATTTTCCATTTCTCGGACGGGCACTGACGTTGTTTTTATGTGAAGCCTCCCAGCGAATCCTTGAGCTTGAGGCCTAGTCAGCCTAAGCCTGTTTAACTTAAAATGTTCTTGAAAAAAAGGGGACTGCGATAATGTACATAAATCCTTAGGAAAACACCGGCATTTGCCGACTGCTTTTGGGTAGTCAAATTGTGGCGGTTTGGTGGCGGCGGTCGTTTGTGAGCTCTCCATGTTACCACATTCTCTTGCCTTGCAGGAAGCAAGGCATCTGCACGTATTTACGAAGCGTGTGTCGACAGTACCATTTGCGACTGCAGGTATCTTTGACCATGAGGGACAATGGTTATGGAATGACGCCCTCCGTAAGTCCCTTAATTTTTCTACTACTGAACCTGTTTGCTGACGGCAATAAAGAACGAAGTATTCGTCGCGTCAACTTTCAAGCAGAGGCTCTTCAAAAAATTGCGTCTTCGGCCGTAGGTGCACAACGCTGCATCCGGTTTGAAAGGATTGCTCAAGGTCGTCCTGCGCGTTATTTTCTCGGTTCTGATGTATTGACTCTAACTCTCTGGCTACAGGAGCTTATAATAAAATATTCTTTCTTGAATTTGACAATGGACGTGAGGTCATAGCACGCATCCCTTGCGCACTCGTGGATAATGTGCATTTGTCCACAGCCAGCGAAGTAGCCACAATGGAATATGTGCGGGATGTTATCGGGCATCCCACTCCGCGCGTTTTGGCATGGAGTAGCACGCCGGAAGCTCGTTCTGCCGTTGGATCAGATTTCATCCTCATGGAACGTACAAACGGCGTCGCGCTTGAGGACCGCTGGTTGAATACATTTGACCATGACATCGGCGTCGCGATAAAGGAAATGTTATTCCTTGATCTAGATCTCCGTCAGTGGCCCTTTTCGCAGATTGGTAGCTTGTTCTTCACGGAGGATGTTAGCCCGGAGCTGCAGAGCAGGCCACTGTACGCGAGGGAGAAAGACAACGAGAAACCTGATGCCAAAAAATTCCGGATCAGACCTGTAGTTAACAAGCAATATTGGTTCAATGAGCCTATAGAGGGAGATCGTGGTCCTTGAAAGTAGTTTCGCTTGATTGTAAGATGATAAAGGACTGATGGATCTTGGATTTTAGGGCCAGATATGGTGTCTTTCATTCAAGCCACTTGCCGCCTAGCGCTCCGGCGTGTCGAATCTCAAGCATCCAGCGCGGTGTCTTCTTCTCCGTCTCCTAGCTCTCTTCTAAGCAGATCCAAACCTTCTGACCTCCCGGAACTAGTACGTCAACTGCTGCAGCAATGTATATCGATGGCACCTCACATCATTCCGTCTGATCGTAGGCTGATAGTTCCTTATCTCACTCATCCCGACCTCTCACGGTCCAACGTGATCGTCAAGCCCTCTGGAGCAGTCAATATCGTCTCATACATCGACTGGCAAGGCGCTGTTGCACTTCCTTATTTTCAGAGCATCAGTCTACCCGACGCTATCCTTTATGAAGGAAAACTCATTTCTATGCCAGATGATCCCTTTGCTTCTCCAGAGTTGCCTTCAGATGTACCACCAGAGCTTAAGGAGCAAGCAGATCTTGAGTGGAGACTCGCCAAGCGGCAGCGAATAATGTCAAGAGTTTTACTCCAAAAGATTCCTCTGCGCTTGCAGGCCGCACAGCTCCCACAAGGGGACCTGATCTCTTCCATCCCTGATGTGGCTCTACGCTGTTACGCAGACGGCCCGCAATTCCTACGTCGGCCAGTGTATCGCCTATGTGATCTATGGCCCGATATTATGGATAATTCAAGTTCTCCGATAGAGTGTCCCGTGCAGCTCACTGAGGCGGATCGTGCGCGAGATCGGGAGGAGATTTCAGCGATGATGCACTACATCGAGTGTAAAGAGTATTTTGTAACTCAGATTCAGTGTGATCCTGATGGTTGGGTTACGGGAGCACGCATGGATGAGGACCGCGAGAATTGGGCCGAGGGTCGGGAAGCGTGGAACGAGGAGAAAGCGGGAGGTCCGTACCCGCTGGAGGATGGAATGTGGTCGTATCATCTGACGTGATGGTTTCAATGTTCCTTCGTGGTGCGGGCGACCCTCCTGAATATAGCATTGATCACAACACTGTTTACCGGGGAATATCGTAAAAAGACACTTCGAACTCTTTACTTTAATGGCCAATAGTATATCGATGGTTTGTATCTCTAACACCACCGAGCATACAAAGTAGATGATATTGCGCACTATCCAACACGAGGCGGAGGCATCGGTGGAAGTGACGAGGAGGATGCAAAATACTCCGAAATATCACTCCTACGACTACCCGAGGAGCGGTAAGACGGTGGTGGGGTACTGGTGTGTATCTGCTCCCTCTCCTCATGCAGGTACCTGATCTGAGTTGTCTGAGTTAAAACCTCCCGTCGTAGTCGTTTGATCTCTTCTTCATATGCATTTCGAGATGACTGAGATAGTGTCCGGCCCACTGTCCGTGGGAGGTTGGATGGCAGAGTCGAGATGGCTCGTGCAGAGGGGGGCGGTGATGGCAAGACGGGGGTTATGATTGGATGAGGTGCAATAGTCGGCGGTGGGACAATAGATGGGAGAGATTCGAGAGTCGAAATCGATCTGGTCTGCATAAAGAGGGATGATAATGGTAAAAGGGGTGGGATGATTGGATCAGGTACAACTGTCGGCATTGGGACAGTATAGCCATCGGTGTTGTTACCAGCCACGCTGCGATGTTTCTTTCTGCGCTGCAGTACCCAAAGGACAACAAGAAAGACGGCTTTAATGGCCAATACAATCCCGACGACGAGGGCAACAATATCAACCATTGCCGGAGGGGTTTATGAGAGGAGTTGATACTTTCTGAACTAGAGGTCGCTCTCTGAGAAAAGGTGGGCCCCGACCTTGTGTTTATTTCGCCTAAGAATGCGTGTAGGGACGGCTATGAAGGAAGAGTAGTGCTCGATGTTCTTTTGGAAGGTGTTAAGACACGTCAATAGGCGCTGCGTCGAAAATCGGACCTTTCAAGTACTGGGATAAGCGTCGACCACAGCAAAGTATCAATAATTCGAAGGAAAATTCGGCGCAGCCGGGGTTTCCACGATTCGATGACTTGGTGAAATTTATGTCAGTCTCTACGAAATTTCTCTCACTAATTCGATGCTGAAATTGAATGGGAGGATGCCTTACAAGTAGCAACCTCACTTCTACGATCTTCGGTGTACTTGGCATACTATCATGTTGACAGTTAGGACCAAGGAGTCATCCCCCAAGTGCCAAGCCTACTTACAATGTTGTAGCGATCCCAGTCCCGGGATTCACGACGTAGAGATTAACTAGAAAATCCGAGGAGGTGGTAGGGTGAAGGAGAGTCTAATGAGATAGGATCAATGATGACCGCAGCGAAACAAACTAGGTAGACCTACGTGTGAAGGAGGCGACCAGAGCCCGAAGTGACCTACTACAACTGAGCGTTTACTTATATTCATGGACCAGGCCTGTTTGGTAAATATACTTCCATGATGAAGATGAACACGCGGATCATCTACTGATTGACCCCCTAGATCAGGAAGATTCCGTATACTTCAGCCAAAAAGAGCTGTGGTACTCACAGCAATCCTACGTTGCACGAATCGGAACATCTTTCTATGACACATACCCAATTGTTGGGACTTCCGTATAATGACAAGTTGTTCCCACGGAAGATGCAATCGATGGATCAAAATCACATCGTCGCGGTGGAGGTCGCGAAGGGCTTAGATATCAGAATATGATGATATAGTCGAATGCTGTTAGATGATAAGCGCTCTTTTTTTCCAAACGATGTACACAGCACACTCAACTTATTATTACATTTTGCTTTAAGCCATATAAAATTTGATCTAAGGCGTGGATAACACAAAAAAGTAACATGATGGATGGACAAGTCACAAGAACCACACTGTTTGTGCTTCTCAAGATATCATACGCTGAAAATTGGCGACGAACTTACTTTTGTTTCCCTTTTTGCCCCATGTCATCACTTGTCAACACGTTGGACTTTCAAGCGTCTCCAGGATACGTGATTGGAAGAGCAATAGGTAAAGACTAGGCCATCGAAGCTCGAAGATAGGAAGGGCAAGAGTTTAATCAAGATTGACACTGTCATGAACTAGAGAGAATATGTTCTGTCATAGCACATGCGAACGACATTCAGAGTAGCTACGAAGTGGTTCATCTGAGGTTATAGAGCTGTGCTTGTCAACGGATCCGCCTTGATACAAGGATTCGAAAAATCTATTAAAATTTCAATTCTACACGCGACCATCCTCGTAGCCCATACTCTCTCGTGCCCCATAGCTCTGAGATTCCACTGATTGCTATGGGTCAAGAGTGTGTTGGCGGCAGGTCAATTGGTAAAAGAGGGCTTTGGCGGCAGGTCTATGGTAAAAGAGGGCTCTGGCGGGAAGGGTGAGGGCGGCACGAAGCTGCTGCTACTGGACTCGGGCTGATTATGTTTAAGAATCACAATCCTAATGATGAGTATAATAATTGCAAAAACAAGAGTGGCCGCGGATGCTCCGCCAACGACTTTTGCCTTTGAGAAAGTTGTCTTAGTTGTCTCAGCCTCTGGCTGAACAGAAGAGCCAGTAGATGCTGAACTAGATATGACTTCATGAGAAAACAGGACTCTTGACATTGTGTTTGACTTACGAAGTGGCCTGTAGGAAGGTGGACTGATTTGAGGAGCAAAGGTCCGCGGGAAGGAGGATGAACTGAGAACAACAGTAAGTGGGAAACGAGGGAAAAGTATTGATAAAACTGACTCTGTAACATTAACGACGTCTTTGCCGGGAATCGATGGTCTACAAGTTTTGTTAAATCAGATATTGAAATTGAAAGGGACAAGACGGTTGGCCGTACGCTGACGGTGTGGGGACCGTGGATCTCGTTGTGGTTGTGGTGTTGGTGTTGGCCTGTCTACCCAGGGGGGGTTCGTCAGTCAGCACCTGGGCAGAAGTTGACCAAAAGAATTAGGGTGTTTCTCACTGAAAACGCTGCGGACTCTGATTCATTGTGGTAAGATTTATTGGGTGCACGAGGAGGCCAGAGAGGGCAGTGAGCTACGAGTAAAGGAGATAGCTGAGCGCTTTTGAAGTCACTCACCACGGCAGAACCTTTAAGTATATACACACATCTGGCCGTGTGACTGGAACTCTGCGACGAGGATGAACACCGGTGGGTTGATCATCTAGAAGCTACTGATCGACTATATAGGTCAAAGGGAACTTGCCGCTTGCGATCCAAAAGCTTAAAGCCAAAGTGAAATCCTACACCGCGCGCAGGGAAGACATACCGTGGCTCATACGTTAAAAGTACCTAGTTCAGTGTATTGACCGTGCTGGGGTCCACCGAGGATGCGAAGGTCTAGCGTGAGATGGATCACATCAGATCATTGAGGCGGGAGTTGCAATGTCCTAGATATCAAGATATGATCATCAAGTCGAATGCTATTAGAGAATAGGCGCTTTTTGCAGTGATGCACACAGCGCAAGCAACTTACTGTTCGATGCTTTTCTCCGCACCCAATGGTGCTGCAGATTGCAATGACGTTTTGATGGTATCAGGTTCCCTAGCTGCTATCCATGCCGTGTGCGGCCGCCATGATACTACCACGGTGAATCCGTCATGAGCGCAAGAAAATATAACATTCAGTCTGGTGAAGGATCGATCAGCATGATCATGCTGTACATGCCGTGACATTTTACGCCAACGTGTTGATTGTTGGGGCTGTAAGCGCGTTCTTCTAGGCGGGAAAAGAAAACGAATCTTGCCTTGCAGGACCAGTGCAAGTGTATAGCTGATCATCGTGTATCATGCTATCTGTCGCATTTTATATGGGAAACGCAAAATTTACTTCGGCGGCACACCACTTAAGTATATCGGCAGAGGCCGGCCTATATCGCCGGCAATACACGCTCGGGAGAACTACCTGTGGTGCCAAATGATTCCAGATTCCGTATTAGTCGGTGGCATTGATTAACATGACAGCCCTCAGAGAATGGGGCGTGATTGAGCAGACGAAGGGAACAGGACGACTGATAGAAATCTGGTCAGTTGGCGGCAACAGCTTTACTTGTCGATAAACCTGATTATACTATCCCGTGCATTAAGCACAGGTTCAGCTGATCCTTCAATCCTTGATATCGGACGTGCTGAGGACCATGGCGCAGACAGTGAATACTGACGCCGGTTCGAATAAGCGCACGTTCCCAAGTATACCACATTGAATGTGATAACCTGGACATATCCGGAAACGACATCAGAAAAGTGGCCATCGCAAAGATGAGATGAAGAAGCTCACCATGATATCTGAGAACCTCCAAAGATAGCGCGTTGATGTCCGGTAATCTGTAATTTGTCACGGTCGCTTAATGACGATTAAACATTCTGGAGAGTTTGTTTTCAATGGTTATCTGGCTGGAGATTTAGAATTACACACTTTAGCTAGACGCTAGCGCAGGAAACGCTACAACTCCTGCAATAAATCGACCGAACGCGGAGAAAAAATTGGCCTTGACCGTGACGTTCATTCGTTAGGCCTGTAAGGCTGAGGTGATGCTCGACATCACACTTTCCTCGTCGGGAGAAACGATGTCATCATCGTCTCAATATTCTAGAGGTGCACTTGTCAATGGATCCTGCGTTGAGACAAGAATTTACGAACCTTGGCCGATTGCAGTACCAATTTGTCGGTACCCGCTCCGACCACCAGAATCACCAGAATACACAAAGTTCAAGGCACTTGAGGCGGTCACCAGCGACGTCGAAAAGAAAATAGAGCGTAGCATAAAGAGATAAAGGTCGAGGTCCTCATGATGGTCGATGGCAAGGGTTGTTTGGCGACGTCAACAAACAAACACGGCTCTTTTCACTACCACCACCATCACGCGTCTTTCACCCCATTCGCGACAATATCGTCCCGTAGACGTGTCTACAAAATGTCTAGAGTTGCGAGGCCTGTACGGTTCAGAGCGACCAAGCTTATTTATTCCTCCCTCCAACGTTCTTACACCGTGCCCTAGATGATCTTGGCGGTCAACATATTATTATCGAACTGGCGATTGTCGAATCGTTGACAGTAGGCGTCGTTGAAGGGCTGGCGACTGGTGACACCGACCCCCGCCCAAGCATCTTTTCTATTACCACAATTCTGCTCTGGTCGGTAGTAGCGGTTCTATAATGGTTAGTCCACCCCGCTATTCTTCTCGACACTTTTGCTCATCGTTCGACAGTATGTATAGGTAGCACTGGACCGCGAAAGCAGGTTCTATGCGCCCGTGCAACATCGTCAAAGCTCAAAGAAGAATCGGATGTCGCGTCCAAAGGTCAGATTGCTCCTATGTGCGCTAATCTCACTCATTTCTAGTTTATAATTTACTCTGTTGCTATTACCGCAATTCTTGTCCACACGCACCTTGAGGAAGAACCTAGTACACTCATTGCAAGGTTTGGCTCATCTCGCTTCCTCGACCATAAACACAGAAGAGGCTGAAAACATTAATACAAACGTACAGACGACATCGAGCTACCTGAAGCAGCGTATAGTAAATTCTAGATCGGGTTTACGTCTACCAACTGCAAAAGGATGTGAAGATGCTGTCGAAATGGTCTCTAGAGCGCTTCATAGTCTGGCTTGCGATATATTGGTCATCGAAAAGATGCGCAATGCTTCCCGGTTTGCTTTATTGAGTTCCTGGAAGAAGCTCACCGCATTCGTGTCCCATTTCAGTGAGGCGCAGGAATCTGATTGTTTTGCGGATGTCGGCTGGATTGAGTGGGATTTCGTGTCCAAGACGGCTGTGGCATGTCTGTTGAGAAACGCATCCGTTCTTGTTCGCGAAGCATATCGTAGGCGAAATCTCGGTGTGAAAATGTCTACCACCGGTCTACAGATTAACGCATTGTATGATGCCACTTGTATTCTATGTTTCTTGGATGCACGCTGAAGCTATTCCTATCAATTTTACCACAGTTTGTCGTTTTGAATGGGACTTCGTTCTATATGTCTGTAACTACCCCAGCGACTCACTTAGACCGGCCGGAGTCTCTTCCGAAAGAAGTGGTGCCGTCGCCTCAGCGGCCCCACCAACAGGGTGATTGGTACAAACATATAAGCCGTCATCTATAGTATCCATGCAGATACCCTGGGAATGAACTAGCACGTAAGAATACCTTCAAAGCTACTCACGGCAGCTGGCTGTCGCCATTTGCGATGCTCTTAATATAATCAAGGTCTATTTTCTGGACTTGTCATTATATTTCTTGTGTTTTCGAGAGGGGGCTATCGAACACCAATAAAAAATGAAATCCTATTCAACATGAAGGAGACAAGACTGCATTAGGAAGGAATCTCGCGCGTAGGTAATGGAGGCGGCAGCGTCGAGGAAGAAACAAAGGGATCCGAAACATCACTCCTACGTGAGGAGCGGTAAGAGGGTGGTGGGGAGCTGCTGCGCGTGAGCTCCATCTGCTCATGCATATACCTGATATGATTTTTCTGAGACAGCACCTCTTGTTGTAGCCGCTCGATCTCTTCTTCGTACGCGTTGCGAGAAGACTGAGATAGTCTCCTCGGAAGGTCGGATGTGAGAGAGTTGATAGTCGAGATGGATACGGTCCGCACGGAGGCGGATGATGATCGTAGGACGGGGTTAGAGTTTGGTACAGTAGCTGTTGGGTCATCAATCTCTTCATCAGCATTGTTACCAACCCTACTACGATATTTTCTTCTTCGCCAGAGAATGAAAAGCAGAGCAAGGACAAAAACCGCAGCCAACGAGCCAATAACGCTGCCAGCGATCGTCGCTGGGGAAGTTGTCTTATGAGACGAACTGTTGATGGGTGAACTAGATAACAACGCCATGAGAAAACACGACTCTAGGTATTGCCCTTGACTTACGAAGAGGTCTGTGAAAAGAAAGATGGACTGATATAAATTGTCTGCGTTCTATTGGAAAGTATTAAGACTTGTCAGTAGGCGCTATATAGAAACGACAGACTCGGTGCTGGAACTAATGAGCTAAGCTTCGGCAACAGTGAAAAGTATTGACAAGACTCACTCTGTAAGGGTAACGTCGACGTCGGCGCCTCCTCTGCCTGTAGACTCTCTTTGAAATATTTAACAAGAATTAGATATTCAAGATTGAGAAGGACGATGTGGTAGGCCTTACAGTGGTGAAGTTGTGGCCTCGAACGTGGTCGAGGGAGTATCTATGGACATGGTTATCGTGGATGCCGAAAAGGACGGGGAAATCACATTGGACGTCGAAGGGGTCCAGGTCTCTGTCTGTCTATGGGTGAGGATTCGTCAGTCGGTACCGAAGTAAGTATTATCACCCAAAGGGTTAGGGGGTTTCTCACTGCGAAATAGACAATTCTTGATGATGACTCATTGTGGCGAGATTTATTGGGCGCACGAGGGGACCAGAGAAGACGGTCGTCGATAACGTGAATGAGATTCTAATAAATCGGGTCACTGGCCCATAGCGTGACGAGAAAAGCTGAGTTGACCTACGAGTAAAAGAGACGGGCGAGCCCTAAGAACTACCCACTACGGCTGAACCTTTAAGTATATACAAGGTTTAGTACACCTGGCAACAGGAACTCCACGACGAGGGTGAACGGTGTTATGTTGATCATCTAGAAGTTACTGATTGACTATATAGACTAAACTGAGGGGACTTGTCACTTGCGATCTATAAGCTATAGCATTCATAACTGTGATCCTACAACGCACGCGTTGGAAAGACATCCCGGGGCACACTGGCATACGTTTAGTGTGAGATGGATCACATCAAATCACTGAGGCGGGAGTTGTGAGGGACCTAAATATCAAAGCGTGATCATTGAGTTGAATGATAGGCGCGCGCTTTTTGAGTGATGGACACAGCGCAAGCAACTTACTGTTCCGATGCATTTCTTCGCACCCAATGGTACTGCACATTGGGATGACGTTTCAATGGCATCAAGCTCCCTGGCTGCTATCCATGATGTGTGGCCGCCATGATACTACATAAGAAAATATGACATTCAGTCTGGTGAAGGAACAATCAGCATGATCATATGCCGTATTGTCGCAACATTTTACGCTGGGATCCAACGCGTTTATTACTGGGGCTGTAAGCGCGTTCTTCTGGGTGGGAATGGAAAAATAATCATGCCTTGCAGATTCGACCAATCCAGGTGGACAGCTGATCATCGCGTATTATACCATTTGTCGCATTTTATACGGGGACATGCAGAATCTTCTGCGGCACTACACCACTTATTAAGTATATCTTCCTCCTGATCATTTTGTCAACAGTGACCGGCCTACACAAGTTGCGATATACACTCGGTAGAACTACCTGTGGTGCCAAATGATTCGTGATTCCGTATTAGTCTGCGGCATTGATTAACTCGACAGCCCTGGGGGAACGGGGCATGATTGAGCAGACGAAGGGAGCAGGACGACTGATAGAAATCTGGTCAGCCAATGGCAACATCTCTACTGGGTGACGAACCTGATAGTACCATCCCTTGCGTTAAGCACAGGTTCAGCTGCTCCTTCGACCTTCGAGATATTGAACGTGCTGAGGACCATAGCGCAAGCCGTGAATACTGTCGCGTCAGCTAGATATCGGCCTACAGTTCGAATAAGCCTGGGTTCCCAAGTATAGGTGGCACATTGAAACATCGAATGTACTAACCTGGACATATCCTGAAACGACATCAGAAAAATGGACATAGCACAGACGAGATGAACAAGCTCACCGTTTACCAAAACCAAACGCTATTTCTCTCGGATCCCGTTCCGGTACGTGTTCAGGTCTCGCAAGAAACCTTGTTGGATCGAAAACCGTTGGATCCTGATATATCTTGGGGTCGTGTGTCATATTCCTGTGGCAGCGATTCCGATCAACATCTTTGACGCGATGATTGAAGGAGACTCACCATATGTTAGCGATTACCAAGGAACCCTTAGGAATAAAATAACCATTGTACACGTCGTCCTGTGATGTGCAATGTGGGATATCTATACAAGGAAACTCGTCGGACATTTCGGGAGACTTGAAGATACATAAAAAGATACTTGTTGGGAGGACACTGTGATATCTGAGAACCTCCAGACATAGCGCGTTGATGTACGGTAATTTGTTGCGATCGCTTAATGATGGTAGTCGCTCGCCATTGTTCAAGAGAGTGTCCAACTCTGCTTGCGCTTGTTTCTGTACCGACGGATACTGGACCATGGCTAGAAAGAACGCATCCAAGGCTGAGGTTGTCTAAAAGAAATTATGAACAAGGCAGAACAAGAGCACAACATGTGGAAGCTCACTGTTTCGCCTCCACCTGCCATATTCAGAATTTACTAATTGTGGCTGAGAAAGCGTCGGGGCTTACCTCCATAAATGGTTGATGCGGCCCACTTTATGTCGTACTCCGAAGCTGATTTCTCACGAAGCAGAGCTGACACAAATGACTGCTTCTCCGTACCCTCAGCCTGAATAAGTATAACATTATTTTGTAAGAGCTGAAGAACTTGCTCAGAACAACGCACCACCTGGTCCTTGACAAAATTGAAAGGGACGTTTGCCAAGTCATCCAGATCCTTCCTCCATTCGCGTGCCAACCTCTTAAATCCCATACCGGGGAGCCATTCAGGTAGAAAGCGGACTTTGAGAATAAGATGATTAGGTACCGGTGAAAATCACGCGTAGATGTGAAACGTACGAAAAGGTAGCTGATCTACAAGAAACGTCCCAGGTGCACTGAGTTTCGAAAACTCGGCCATCGTCCTCTCGACCATCTGTAGCAGCTCGTCTCGGTCCTCTTTGACTTCCGAGTCATATCCGTACGCGATGCGCAGGCTCAGATATGCTGCAAGGCTGTAGTTTTATTAGATGCGTATGAGTTCAGAACTCTGTTCGTGGCGACTCACCGAGCGACATGGTTATGAAGCTTCTCCGGCGCCTCCAGTAGCCGCTTCAGAAGCTGTTGCGCCTCATTCTCTTGAATCGTACCAAACTGGCCTATAACGTTGGCATTTAGACAGCTGTGCAACAGCTTTCTATGTGTCCTCAGTGTGTTTCCCGACGACATGAGCGGGATGGTTAAATCCCAGCGGACAAGGTCGCAGGCCATGGTCAGATGAGGACGGTCAGAATAAGTGGAGCTTCGCTTAGCCAGTAGATCCACGGCGGTATCAGAAGAACCGAGTATGATAAATGTTTGGCCCAAGATTGTAACCGAGCAAATATCCCCTGGAGGGAAAAATGTTGAGTCAGAAACAATCCGACGACAAGGCAATACTGACCATAGAGTTCACTCCAGCGAGCAAATGTTAGCCATGGCTTGGTCGTCGGCATGTCCAGTATGTTTCCAACAATGGGCAGCCCTCGGGGTCCAGGTGGGAGGCGACTAAAGGTGTATCGTCGGATGATGCATATCACGATGAGGATGACAAGAAACGGCAGCCACAGCAGCGACATGAAAGTAGCGAGAACTTGAGCACAAGTCACTAGTAACGATACAGTTGGCGTAGCAAAAGATAGAGAGTGATTGTATACGATATGAGCAACTAGTGTTTCCTGTTCTTTATGAATCAGTAGCCTCAAAACGACCTCATGGAAAGCGCTAACCATACTCGCTACCGAAGACACGATGTGGGGTCCACCTAGGTCTTTAGTACTATGTGAGAAGACAGGTCAGGAGGTATCCGTGAGAGCTGCATCAAGGGGTTCCAAGACTGTCAGAGAATGACGGCTCCAATTGTCGTAAGTCGAACTTCACGATACCTGCCCTTAGGTGGAGGCTCGAGCCGGTGAGGCTTCAGCTTAAGATCGCTGTGTGCTCTAGCAATACCAGATTTCCGTCGGCAGTGGAGGAGTACGATGAAGCTTTCAGTCAAGTCGTGTCGACGATATAATTAATTATTACTATCATCGATTGTTTACCGACGTCCGTGATTGCATCGTCCCATTGATGGCCCCGTCTGCTCCCGTGCATTTCTAATGCCATTAAAAAGCCTTTCTTTGCGTGGTATCGCCGTGTGATCATTTTAGAAACATTGTTGGCTCAGTCTGCTATCGGATTTGTTCGATTTGATCCCTTGAATGGCGTATGGGACCTTGGAATTCCTAGACACAGAAAGGTCGGCCGATTCAACGCAAGGACGAAAGACGTGCTTTACCCGGTCATCGGCATTTTGCAGCATTGGTCCTTGTTCTGAGGTCGAGGTTGAGACCCGGAAAGACCTTTGGCAGTTATCGGCATGCCAAGACCGCACGCGCTGAAGCGGACTATTTTTTTCCTTTAGTTGGGAGAGGAGGGCCGGCGGCAGTTCCCAATGCTGACTAAGACATTTATTCAGCGGGAATTGAAATTTCAATCTTTGTCCCGTAGATTCCGAACCACTACAATACCAACAAACTACCGCTACCATCTGAATGTCCTAGATGGCCGCTGTTTCTTTAGAAAGAAAACAATTGAAGAGTTCACCTAGAGGGCGAGTCGATCTGCCGCTATGCCGGTTACCTTGACCGCGGTATTTCACCAACTTGCCGCCGATGGACGGTACCTTAGGCTAACCATAGGTCTGCAACAATGACTTGGCCGCCTGTTTCGGCGCTGCGCTGATAGTGCTACTGTTTTACCCCCTGGCTATGTGGTTCTTATTATTATCGACGAATCTTCTTCAAGGACAATGAAATACTTGCCCTGACACGCATGCAGGTCGGCTGCAAGGCAATGCAGAAACCGACGTATTCGAAGACTTGATTGCTCCTGGAATCTTTTCCCCATTTGTGTATGAATAGAGAAGATACATCTTTTGTGTTCCTCTGTGCGCTAACTATCTGAGGATTTTAGTTGTCTATACCGTCCAGGACTCGGAAGCCCAGCCTCTTCGGCATGCATGTCGTTGCTCTCTGACGCGGTGAACATCATTCTCGGTGTCAGCTGTGTTACAACATGTCGCGAGGGCGATATTCTTCATTTGCACATCGCTGACTAGTCTATCTCAATTGTTCTTTCAATAGCTCCAAAGCTATAAGAGAAACGAGAGGAATCTCTTCTTCATTTTATTAACAATGGTATGCAGCGTCTTCGTGTATATCTACTTGTCACTCATAATGTCTACTGACAGGACGACGACGACCTTCAAAAGATGACGGACCAGCTCACCGCCATGGAACTTATCCTCGGAGCCGGCGCGCGCTACACTTGTCACGAAGTCTACACGATTACGCAAGCTTTCCTTGACATACCTTCCAACGTGAACGAGATCGACCTATTCGAGACCACACCGGACACACTCTCCAAAGATGACTATCTTCCACTTCTTCTCACACATCTGAAAACGACTGTCGGCGATAACATCTACTCGCTTTCCTTCAGCAGACTCAGCTGGCGCAACTTCAAAGACCCCGTCCTCTGGCATAACGCCCTCACCTCGTTCCCGGCGGTCCAAAACCTGGAACTCTTCGACATCCAATGCACCGAAGCGCAGTTCTTCTCCATTGTCGACTCCCTTCCCAGCGAGATGCGCCTCTTCTGGACCCGAAGCATACGCATCGACGAATACGAAGCCCACGCAGGAGAGTTCGACCCAAGCTACGACACCCCTGACAAGATCAGGGCAGGCGAACATGGCCCCCAAGCAAGTATGGTCAATATGGAGATCGCTACGCACACAGACCTCGTCCTTTTCTCCCGAGTTGGTAGCCGTAATTCGCATTTGAAGATCAGCGGAGTCGATGACCTCAGAGTGAGGCAATACGGCGTCGCCAGACCGGCCTGGGACGCCTACATTGGGTCCCGTCTCTCCGCGATTATGCGTGCGATAGTCGAGCCCAGTCAGATTCCTACCCTGCATTTGGGACCATTTGATTTCGGTTAGTGACCGAATCTGCCTACCTTGATGTCACTAACTGCTTATGACCATATCAGATGGGGAAGATATCCCAGCGCCACTCTTCCTCAGGAGAGTCGTCGACCTCAACATCACCATCTCTTTGTTCAACGAGGGGCCTTGTCTGGAGTGGTGGACCGCGACACTGAACAGACTTACGTTCCCATGCGCAATCGAGACGCTCGAAATCAGGGTTGAAGTCGATACGGATGCCCTCCCCACTGGAGCCTCTTTTCTGACGGGTGTACCGCAGGAATGGGTCGCCTTTGACGAAGCATTGTGTCACGCGGCGCCCATCATCGAAAGGATCAAGCTGTCCCTGTGTGGGCTGACGGATAAGCAACACCCAGAAAATTATAATTGGGCAGATATCATGGAGTGGCTCGAAGATGCGTGCATTAAGAATGTGCAAGAGACATACGAGAAGAAAGGGCCGTCGTATTTTGAGTCCGAGGTTGCGGATGACAGTGCAGATGACTCGGATTGACAAAGATGGGGATGGTTCAAACCAGGAACCAAGGAATATTGTTATATTAGACGTAACATCTGTAGCCTCTTGAAAAGTCTCGGCATGCGCAGATTGTTCGACGCTTTGACGAAGAGAAGAACTCGTTGAAGCCGATTAGAAGCCGAAGGGCTCCGGGCCGACTCCCGAAACAAAGCTGAAAATTTGCCGCCGGCAAACAGTCCTTCCTTACCACCATGATTGACCGTCGCCGCCGCCTACAATATACTCTACTCCTTGTCGCCTTCAATGTCAATATTCAGTTCTTGATATTTTAACGCTTATACTGGCTTCCATTCTGCCTTTGAAATGGCCCGCACAACGAGTCGTACCCTCCAACAACGAGCATCAAATCGTTCCTGTGGGATGGTATCGCATTTTGGGGTACTAAACGGCGAGAAGGTGTGTCTCTGTGCCCGATATGACTACTAGAGGTGATACTGATCGTCTTGTTCTCAGTTTTAGTGACTATATGCGCTCCTAACTGGCGTGATTTCGCGTTGAATGGCAGCCTCGGCCCCCAGAGTTATCCTCAAGGATATGAACGACACTTGTACACGAACCCGCGTCATCAGTACTTGGCAGGAATCGTCGCCAGAGAGGTATGCTGCTGTTCAGCCACGATGATGCACCGCTAACAGTCAACCCTTACAGTGATGCGCTCTTGGAAGTCCGGTAGTGCAGCAGGAATAACGGCGCCATCCTGTCCATGAAACGGATGGACAGAGCCGAGTTAAACCGCACCGTCCACACCTTCCCCAACCCGCTGTTGCTGTTGATCGCAAATCGTCGTTGTCAAGCTTGTTTGTATTTGTTCACATGTATAGCTTGGAGTGTGTCACTGACTCCGAATTAATCACAGGAAAACCTCCCGGAATATATTGGGCTGGACGATATCAGATAGCGGGTCTGGCTATAGGCCGAAATGCTAGGACCGTGTGGCGGGGTGCGATCTTAGACTGAAGCTTCATCTTTTTGGCGTAGTTCCCCTATCAGCGATTCTCTCAAGCTCAGCGTCCAAAGTCTCTCATTGATGCGGATTTCCGGTTTGAATGTTTTTCCGCAAATCCTCTCATACGCTTTCGGTGCAAGCACCGTACTGCCATTCTCTTCGACAAGTCTGCTCTCTGGGCAGAAAGCTGGAGCTTGAGTCGGGAAGATTAACACAAATTTGTATGTCACCATTCGGCGATATCTTCTCTATGTTCACTGATAGTCTGCAGGCTCTATCGTTGGATTTTACTTTTCCGTAGAAATTTCAAATTCACTTGGAATCCAGTCCTGGCCTCGATTTATGACTCAGATTACTTCAATCATTGACGGGTGAAGCGCTCGTTTCTCGTTTGGTCGTCCTCGACGAATAGAAGTCTGTCTCCGAAGAATTCAGCATACAATTCGCAACACGATCAAGCCTACCCGATACAATCGGTATCAATATGTCGGACAAATGAAGGCCATTTAGCATAAAAAACAACTTGGCACCGACCTCGACGCTATTTATCTGTAAGCCATCTTCTGTCCATCTTTCTCTTTCACAAAAACTGATTGTTTCTCATAGATACATGAGGACGAAAATTACAGTATTATACCATGAAATCCCCGCGGGAATAAGCAAATACGTAAGTGAATCCCTACGAGAACTAAACGACGACTGACTGTCAGTGCCCACGAGAAGCTTAATAACTCGATTCTCACATGTACTCGTGTACGTCAAAATCATTTATGCCTTTTGAAGGCAGTTCAGAAAGAGGGACGATAGTGATTAACTCGAACCGCAAAATTTTGAGACTTCGAGCTCAGAATGAATTGTGATTTCTATCAACGTCGACGGATTTACAGGAATACATGCTGGAGGATTGTCTTCAAGCCCCACAATGGTATGAGATTTCGCTTGTACGTACATTGTTGTGAAGGGGCGGCGAGGTGATTTCCGCGGGAACCAGAAGGATCACCGACGTCGGTGTTCACAGAACCCGGACCGTCATTGATTCGTCTGCCACCTACCGCGTTGTTATCCCACATCAGCAGTGGCTTGCGACCTGCCTTCCTGGACCCTCACCTCTGTGTTCCGCACCCCGCTTGAAGGTGTATCTGTGTACGCGCAGAAAACAGTATGTATACGTTATTTCTCTCGTTTCGAGCACTCAGCATGACCGTAGGACAGTTGTACTCCGTCCCTTCGACCTCAAAGAATAATGCCGGATCCATTTCCTGACTTGACATCCGATTCAGACCACGTAATCGCGCCTTCAGAGCCTCAAGAGGAGGCGACACTTTACCCGGACGATAATTCTACTGCAATGAATAGCGGGACCATCTTGGAGGCGATAACTACCTTGTCGTCTAACCTGGGACCAGAACTACCTTCGGAATCGTTGGTTGCGGATTTTCGGAATGGTTCTGCGGATGAACAATCGTCTAGTGATCGTGATGATGATTCTGATGAGTCTGATTTTATTTACTATCGTTGTCCGCCACCGGAGGTAAGTCAGTCCACAAGTACACAAGGGCAACTTGATAACATGATTCCAGGACATCGTCTTTCCTGAAGTCAAAATCTCGGCCTTCACAGAGACGGGCAAAACGGAATCGTCCATAGAGGTTCCATTGCAAAGATCCTACACTGGACGACATCCCGTTATACCATCCTCCCTCGCCGACACTCCCTGTGCTACCCTCGGCATCCAGGGGGTCTTAGGTAATCTGAACGCGACCCTTGGAACGTCATACACCCTCGACACACCATCTCTTCCCTCCATTCTCGAAGATTGCATTGAGAAGAACTATGACTTTGGGACTGCATATGGCCGTCTTCGCCAGATATGGTACACTGAGGACTGGAGTAATATCCGAGACGAACTTCGAGCACGTGAAGAGGAGGACAGGGAGATGCGACGGAAAGCACTGGAAGGTAATCGGATTGTCGAGCCCTATTTGCCACCTCGACGTCTCTGGGACCTGCACAGCAACCGGGTGGTGCCATGGTGGACCGTCGACTCGCACGCCCATGTTATACGGGAATGGCACCTGTCGATATCGCATGCATGGGTGGACGAGAAGGACCGCATTGATGTGATGACACCCATCAACGGATACGAATGGCCCGTGCCCATCCCGAAGGACGCCAGTCTCGACCTCATCCGGATCGAGATGCTGAATCTGGGACTACAGTACACGTGGCTGGATGTCCTCTGTTTGAGACAGGAAGGGGGAGCCAAGGAGGATCTGCACATGGAGGAGTGGAAGCTGGACGTGCCCACAATCGGACGAATGTATCATATGAATGGGCGTGAAAGGGTGGTGATCTACCTGAGTGGGCTGGGGCTGCCTTTTAGTGTGAAGGAGGGCGACTTGGACAGTGAGAGGTGTTGGTTTAGACGCGCGTGGACACTCCAGGAGGCCGGCAGGGGGCGCATCATCGCCGGGGATATGCCTGATGGACCGATGCGTGCAAAGCCAATAGACGAGGATGGAAACTACGAGACTGCGCTGCTGACGAGGTTTTACAAGCAGTTATGGTCAACGCTGGGTGCGGTGGATTTATTCGCTCAACTGGCAGAGATGCAAAAGCGAGTATCAACCTATCCCGTGGATCAAGTTGCGGGACTCGCATGGCCTCTGCGGCCCAAGACGATACCGGCATACCATGAGCCAGACTCTCGAGGATGCATGGACAGCGCTGGTAAATTCAATGTACCATTGGATGCGGGGGGCCTTCCTCTTGGCGTATCGTGGAGTAGGACTTGGACACAAGAAGTGGAGACCGACGTGGGAGCAGGTCATGACGGGGACTCTGCCAAGGCACGACAATTGTGAAGGGTCCGTTCAGCACGATAATGAGATGGATGAGGACAGGTTTGGAGGGCTTTGCATCGAAAAGGGGCATGTGCGTGGGTTGGATGTGCAATCGACAGAAGGGAGATATCGATGCGGAGAGTTGATTGTTGAAAGCGCGGACAGGATACAGCATACATTTGCAATATACGCCATCCATCAAATCCCGATACCCGAAGACACGTACACGTTACTTGGTAGTGGTCCATGCAGTGAGTATGCCCACCTTGGTCATCCCTTATCCGAAGCTTGTGCCGGTAACAACACCTCGCACATGATAGACCAACACTTTTTGGCTGTTGGACGACGACTGCCAGATGGAAGATTCGAGAAGGTGTCGGTGGTCGTGATGGATGACCAGGAACGTGGTAACAAGATGAAGTCACTGGAGGATCTGGGTATCGCTAGAGTGTCTGACAATATTCTTGTTTGATTTGACTAGGTATGGCTTCCTAATTTCCCGGTGCTTAGTTCACATTCTAAGCCTCGTGCGATGTAACACCAGTAAAGAAGTCGACTATAGTGATGACCGAGCGTTGTCTTTCACGTCCTGCAGCGCTTACAGGCCTGGGACATAAGTTTCGCGGTATGTATTGGTATTTGCTATCTTCTTATGGTCTCCGGCTCCGAATCGCTTCGTTTCAAATTATCCTTCTTGCGTCCGTGAGCGATTGTCCAGTTTGTCGCAACGTCAAAGCGCCTGACAAGGCTCAAGCGTTGACACGATACCAGACATGGTAGGCCCAACAACTTGTTTAGCGCAGTCCTCGCTTCCCGTTTCCTCAGTCTGGTCCTTGTTCTGGGATTAACAGACGTCTCCTAAGTCTGCCTGTCGTGGTCTACCTTGTATTCAATCCGTACCTCTTAGCCCTTCACATCGCAAGGTACGTGTCTTGGCACCCAACGCGCATCATTTTCATTCACGACATTGTCTCAGGTGCTCGTCGCGCTGTGTACAAAAATCCTTTATACTTTTCATTTAAGCACAATAAAAACGCCTTTTTGAGCCTGGGCCGGTTGAAGCGCGAGTTTTTGAAATTTGTCCAAGTGGCGGTCTTTGTCTTTGTCGACGCCTTATATATGAACGCTTAGCTTTTCTTATAGTCACTTCCTCCCACACCGCAGTTCGACGTATCAGGTTTATTTTATATGAATTTCCAAGGTATGGCCATTGGCGTCGGTCATCAGCCTCTTCATGTGAGCTGAAATTATGTATGATCTTCCAGGAGCTCATGTTCTTCTCATGACCAGCAACATTTCCTGTTCGATCTGTGGATCTACCGGAGAACGTGAGGAGGTTGTTCAATGCAGTGGCACTATCTGATGGTCTTTAGTCCCAGATATGCAGCGACTACGCGCTGAGAGATACTCTAAGAAGGACACATATTGCACGGGTTTCGGTGATTTACCCCCAAGAGTACTACAAAAGATATTCCTTGCACTCTTGGACGACGACGGGTTCAACTTCAGTGACACGAGCCAAGGTCCATGGATAGTCACTTACGTATGCAGCTCCTGGAGAGCTGCTGCTCTCGACTATCCATGCCTATGGTCCCATATCATTCTCGACGCTTCCTCTTTCCACCTGTATAGTAACCATCCCGCGGTGTACTTGAAACCACACTTTCGTCGTTCCAACACGTTGAAATATCGTCGACGACATGACCCTCTCTCGCTGCTCTCCACCGTTCTCTCACGAGTTGACTCCCATGATCTGTCATTGCACGTCGATTACTCTACAGGGAACACCGATCCCGACCAATCGTTTATGATGCGGGTGCTTCTCCTGCGATTGGCGCAAAAGTCGCATCAGTGGAGAAACGTCTTGCTCCATTTACCGCGCTACATGTTGGACGACCTCTCTGTTATTTACGGCCAGTTTCCTAAGCTCGTGAGCCTCCACCTCGCGCCATGCAATGACGCCAATGAGGGGAACCGAGATGTGATCACGGTATTCGAGATGGCGCCCATGCTGGTGGTGGTTACTCTACAAGGGTTCGCATCTGGTATCCAGATCTCGCTCCCGTGCCAGCAGCTTGTGCATCTACACGACGACCGCAATTATGGATGTCAAGTCAATGTGGCTTTCCCATCAGTTTCGTAGATCAAGGCGTGGAGCTTGAGCCCCAGTTTCAAGTCGGTAGATCACTTGTACTACGTGAATATCATGGCAATGATTAATTTCATCTTTCGCTGCAGGACCTCTTACAAGAAGTTTACTACTTAGTTTCGTGGCGGCACAGAACCCCGGTGTTCCTTATTGGGACCGCATACCGGTTTTCTAAACTCTAAACTTAGTGAGATTTCCAAGACAGGTTGTGATTTTCGTTTAAGGACGATCTCAGACTCAGGGCGCGATGGCCCCTCTTTCGCCTCTACCGCCACCATCAATGGACCAAAAAACCATTTGCATTGTCTGTGGGGGAAAGGGATGTTTCCCTCAAAGTATGTAATCTTTGTCTCTCCAATGCCTCATTTAGCCTGAACACTTTACAGAAACCCAAAGTGAACTTGCTGCTGATATCTGCGACGTTATTTATTGCAACGCGGATCGCATGCGGCGCCGACTGCTTTCAGAACATGCAGAGCTAGAGAAAAGAACCGCAGAACTTCGGGCACAGCTCGCTAGCGTGTCACGACCTACGCCCGGCACCCTCCTTCCTCCCGAAGTGCTCAGCGAAATATTCGACTTTGCATTAGGGGGTGATTCTTTCAATGTGTCAGATATCAAGACTGGACCATGGGCTTTCGGCTATGTATGCAGCTCGTGGCGATTTGCCGCATGTGGTGATCCGGCATTCTGGACCTCTATCCTCATCGACAACAGTTCTGTGACTGTCGGCGCCTCTGATAAAGTTTCCATCTCATATCCTCGAAAGGACCCCGCTTCACTTTTGTCCACCGTTCTCTTCCGATCGAACCAACGCGATATCAACATCGTGTTCAACATTTCCGGAGATAAAGTCGATCTCCCTACGAAGCAAACTATCAGACAGATGTTCCAAATCCTTATGGAAGAGTCGAAGAGATGGAAGAGTGCTTCAATCTGCGTTCCTCCTGAATTGGTACCGATGCTCGATGCGGTAGAAGGAAACATCCCGCGTTTGTCGAAACTACACATTGGCTTATCCAGCGTAGGCGGATATGTTGACCCTCACATCCCACCTGTCCCTCTACCTTTGGTTGCGGCGTTCAGCGTAGCGCCAGCTTTGAAGGAGGTCTCTTTCGACGGCCTCGGCGTTGACCAAGTTGTAGACCTTCCATGGTCTCAGATGACCTCCTTAACGGATGCTTGCGAATGTGTTCGGCCTCGGACATGTGCGAAAATCCTTTCCTTGTCTCCTCATCTAAAATTATTGCACCTCAGATATTGCAGGGAAATATACGAGTCACCCATGATAGAGACAAACAAAACTGTCAACGCTGAATTGCAGTCTCTCACTATCTGTTCCGGGTTATTTTTGGAAAAAGTGGAATTTCCACAATTGACGCGGTTGACCATCAGTCCTATGTACCCCACACTGAACATGTCTGACGCTATCATTACGATGATCGCCTCGTCTCGATGCCGTCTCCAATACCTGTGCATTGATGGCGCCTCTCTGAACGTCTCATTCTTTGAAATCCTCGCTTCTATGCCAGAACTCACTGAGCTGGAACTTTGCTCTACGAGATGGAATGATACTGCGTAAAACGTTGCAGAATTCGTCCCCCGTATGGATGCACGAACCGAAAGCGGACATTATCGTGTCATACCTCTTCTAGAGTCGCTGAACGTTTTAGTTCGGGGAGATACTATGGAATGTAAGTATAGGTCTCTAGACTCCAGGTTTCTAGACATGGTAGCGTCGAGATGTAAGCACGGAGCTCTAAATTCACTGGTGTTTGAGGCCCAGACTGACAAGGTGCTGGGTTGGCTTGGACAAGATGGTACCATGCGATTTAGGACGCTGAAGGACGAGGGTTTTCACATCTCTATTTGTACCACATCCAAAGACTACCCCTACATAACCGGTCACTGGGATCCCCGATTCGTTCAGGAAGAACGTCGACGTATATATGTATAAAATATAGTTTCTTTTGATAACGGCCCTACTCATTACTATTCGAACAATTAAATATTCGTGCCTGCCGTACGAGCTAAATGAAATACTTAGGCGGGATGTCCTTTAATGGTTCGATCACACCCGGCACGTCAAAATATTGCTTCTTTCACCTCGACTCCCACCATCGCCACGTCGCCTCGCGTTCTGAAGGGCTTCATTCCAAAACATTGTGCGAAATATTGACTTTATCTGTGCCTGATGCAGCTGACGTGCAATTCTAGAGAAAACCTTGTGAATCGTTGCAGTCAAGACGCGTTTATTTTGCGTTGATGGACGGAGGAGGGGTATGCTTATACTGTGGTGGAAAGGGATGCTTGCCACCTAGTAAGATCTCTTTTCTTTTAAGTATACTGCAAAGTGCTGACGACGAGCCAGAAACTAAAGAAACCATCGCTGCAGAGATCTGTATGCTCATTCAAGAAAACGATCACCGCATGCGTGTTCTGCACTCGGAGCTTATCATGCTCAACCAACGGAACGAAGGACTTCGTCAAAATCTTGCTTCCTTGTCATCTCCCCCCGATACGACGCCCAACTACCGTTTCCCATCTGAAGTGTTGAGCCAAATATTTGGGATGGCGCTGGAGGGTGAATCTTTCAATGTGTCGGACACAAAGAAGGGCCCGTGGGTATTCAGCTACGTGTGTCGACCATGGAGATCTGCGGCATGTGGTGATCCGACGCTCTGGACCTCTATATTCGTCGGCGACAGCTCTGCTCACATCCCTACGTACTCGACAACCCAATATCCGACCCTTTCATCTATCACCAAACCTCGCAAAGATTCTGCTTCCTTGTTATCTACCGTACTATCCCGTTCGAATCAGCGCGACCTCAAAGTAGTGTTCAATATCTCCAACAACAAGGTCAATATCCAGACGAAGTCCACGATTATAGCGCTCCTACAGAAAGTCATGGAGCATTCGGCGCGATGGAAGGATATCAGTATCTGTGTGCCCTCTGAATTGGTTCGCATGCTCAACGCCGTGGAAGGCAACGTCCCTCATCTGGAGAAGCTACACGTCGCTTTATCTGATGTCCCAGCCGTCCTCTCGCTTTCGATAACCGCTTTCAAAGCGGCGCCAGCTTTGAAGGAGGTCTCTTTCGAAGGACTTGGTGCTGACAAGTTCAAGGGTCTGCCATGGTCTCAGGTGACGTCCCTAACGGACGTTCGGGAGAGCGCAGGAAGCTACAGAACGTACACGGGTATCCTTTCATCGGCCCCTCATCTTCACACGTTGATCTTCAAGTACCGCTCCGAACGTCATCTCTCTATGGACGAGGACTCTATTGTCCATGCCGGCTTGAAGTCCCTCACCGTTTGTTCCGACGTTTTCATGAAACAAGTGAAACTTCCGCAATTGACAAGTTTGACGGTTACGCCTCCCTTGACAGACGACGATATCAATGATCACATCAATGCCTTAATCACTTCGTCTGGATGTCAGCTCCAATTTCTGCATATCGACTTTCCGATCATAGATAACGATTTTTTCGGGATCCTCGACTCTACACTGGGACTCGTTCATCTGAAACTCAACTATCCTCAGTGGCTCCGTGTACACAACGAGTCCTTCGACGATTTTGCGCAACGTATGGAAGAATGTTCCGACAGCGGGGAACATGAACTCCTTCCGGCTCTGCAGTCGTTGGAGATTACGATACAAAAAGACGAGAATCGTACGGCTACGTCTCTGTTTGGCTTTATCGATTCCGACATGGTCGACATGGTCGTATCGAGATGGAATGTCGGTGCATTGAAATTATTCAGGTTTGAGGCCGATACTACGCGAGTACTAGAGGGTCTTACCATAGAGAATGTCGCTGGGCTTAAGAAAGTGAAGGAGGAGGGGCTCAGTATAACGGTTGTTACCACGTCGAAGGGGCTTTGTTATACTACTGGTCACTGGGATCTTCGGTTCGATCAGGAAGATCATCGTCGCGTCTACGTCTGAGTTGTATTATTTCTTTAGCTACTAACCTTAGTTTTTCAAACTGAATCCTTATCATAGATTACTTTATATCGTGTATTTGCCAGCTCGGAATGCCAGTACAAATAATTGTACAATAGAACCTTGTCTAAGATGTAACTTGAAGTAGACTCTGCTGCTCCACGCTTGGTTTTCAAAATGTGAAAATGACATTAGATTAGGTATTTCTTCTAGCCTCGGTATTCGAAACGCGAGGGGCCTCTAAGACGATACCCCATTACTGGTCACTCTACATTACGCGACGCGGGACAGAATCACGTGGGCGTGGCGACCATATTCTGGGCTTCTATTTCAAATTACAATCCAACCTTTATCTATCACCCCATCCACCAGTGATAATTGCCTTGGCGCGAGGCGCTTCTGGCTATATCAAATCAGATGTGATGGTGTTTAGGATCCTGGCTCACAGTTTTCGGTTCCAGCGTTTCGGGCACACTGGATCTGGGCGCTGAACGTTATCCGCAGGCTTTGAACAAAGTTTGTTTTGCAATACGTGTTTGACTGTGTCCCCTCGTTTCGCAGCCTTCTTACCCATGTGCAGATTGTTCGACGCTATGATGAAAATAAATCCGACAAGAATTATTGAGAAACGGAAGCGAAGTCGAAGAAAGGGTCATCGTCAGAGGTTACGGATGACAGTGCAGATGACTCGGATTGACAATGATGGGGAAATATATCGGATGCGTCAAACTAGGAGAGAAGGAAAAAATTGGTATAGACGTAGTATCTGTAGCCCACTGAAAACCTCTGTGTTTGCAGATTGTTCAACACGTGGTGAAGAGAAATCTGAGAAGAAACCATAAAAACAGACAAGAAATGGACGAGAAGCCGATTAGAAGCCGAAGTACTCCGGGCCGATTCCCGAAACAGGGCGGAAAGTTTGTCGCCGGCAAACAACCTTTCCTTCCTTCTCATCATGGTCGACCGCCGCCGCCGCTACCTACGATATACTATTCCAGACCGTGTCGCCTTCAATATCAATATTCAGTCCTTGAGATTTTATGGCTTATACTCTTTGATTCTTCTGCCTTTGAACTGGCCCGCACAATGAGTCCTAACTTCCACCAATGAGCATCGAATCGTTCCTTGGGATTGTGTCGCATTTTGGGGTACTAAGCGGTGAGAAGGTGCGTTTCTGTACTTTATGAGTACTATAGGTGATGCTGACCGTCTTGTTCTCTGTTTTAGTGACCATATGCACTCCTGATTGGCGTAATTTCCCGTTGGATGGCAGCCTTGGACCCCCAGATTTATTGACATTCTGCACATGCCAAACGATACTTTTACCCGAACGCGCGTCATCAATACTTGGTATGAAATCGTCGCAGAGAGGCATGCTGTCGTTAAGCCTGACGTACAGCTATCGATTATACCCTTAAGTTCTAGTGAAGGAATAACTGTAAACCATCTTGCCCATGGAACGGTTAGCCAGAGCCGAGTCCAACTGTACTTTCCAAACCTTACCCAGCCTGCGCCTGTTCACCCTTGATCATGGGGCATCGTTGTCCAACGTGTTCGTATCTGTATCGTATACATAGCTTGGAATGTGTCACTGACGAATTAATCACAGGACGACCCTCCGGAATATATCGGGCGTGGCGATAGCAGTCATCGGGGCTTCACTATAACTAGGATCGTATGCCGGGGTGCCTTTGGAGGTGCTCAATGTTACACTGAAGCCTCATATTGGATGCGTAGGTCCCTTATCAACGATCCTCTGAAGCTCAGGTGTTCAAAGTACCTTGTGGTGGACCGGTTTCAATTTTTTCCCGCAAAAAGCTCTCATATGTCGGTACTGAGAATATAAACTTTCGGCGCAAATTGAATTTCTCTTCGACATGTCCGTCTCCCTGGATAGCAAGCTTGAGCTTAGACCGGGAAGAGAAACACAAATTTGTATGTCACCATCCAGCAATATCTTCTCTACGTTCACTATATCTTGCAAGCTCTATCGTTGCATTTTACTTTTTCATAGAAATTTCAAATTCGTAAGGAACCCAACCCTGGCTTCGATTTATGATTCAGATTGCTTCAATCATTGACGCTTGGAACTTGAGGCCTTGAGGCGCCATAGCTATCCGAACCATTGGATGTCTGCTCAAACGTCCAAGAAAAGCAAAGTGACGTTACGGTACCTTGTTCTTTTCGGTATCTCGCGCCAAGTAGCATTCTCGGTATATTCTCTCTACTGTATCCGGGAATACAACGGTTTTGTCTCCTTCGATATTGTCTTTGAGGCAGACAGATCTGATCTCGTGTCCATCACAAGGGCGATATTGATGTGACGTTCAAAGATCAGCGCCCTTCTTTTCGCTTCCTTATCATCCCCCTTACCCACCAACGACCACCAGCCAAGCCCTCGCATAAAACTTTTCGCCTAGCTCTTGTTCTGGCAGGTCAATTTTACTCGTCTTTATTCCCTTCCGTATACTGACTCTTCTGCAGGAAATGCAAAATGATGGAAAGTTGGAAGAGACGCTCGTTGGCAACAGCAAGAAAGCCGATAATATCGTCAGCTCTCAGTTGAATGATGCTACCAAACCACTTCCTCCACCCGAAGCTGCGCTACCACGAGTGTCGATTTCTTCTGCCAAGAAGCGCGTCGTTCGTTGTATCTGGCCCCGAGATCCCGAAGGACCTGCGATGGCTGCGGGCCAACTACCTCACGGTAAGGTCGCTGGGAACAACCAACGGATCTGGGGCGCTACACCTAATGATTTCTACTGGGTACAACACATTCCTGAAGTTCCGAGCGGCTTGACCAGGATGAGCGGGAGCAGGCTGGCGGCGTGGATGAAAGAGACTGGCGAGGTCGAATATGCAAAAGAGGAGATCGAGTGGGCTGAAGCGGAGGATCAACCTCGAGAGATTTTTCCGTGTGATGTAGGGCGCCTTCTGGAGGACCGTGACCCAAACATCTTCACCTCAAGACCGTTGGAGCACTTGGACGTGTTTTCCCGCACGGAGAGTGACGAAAAAGTAGCTTTTCTCTTTCCTTTTGGTTCTTCGTTGATTTCCCAGTACAGATTCTTTCTCAAGCGAGGCACCCGGAGAACAAAGCCCATCCATTTCAACAACGAATACCTTTTCACCTTCTACCACAGAAGCTCATCGTCCACGATGAAGGCGACACTCTTCGAGTTTCAAAAGGTGATCCCCTCTTCAGCCTATCACCACGAAAGAAAATTCATGTGTACCGACTGCATCTCTCATCTCATGCGAAAGAACGTGCCCTCCGACAGCGTGCGGTTGTCCAGAAAAAGCACGCTGCCGCCAATTCTGAGGGTGGCGGCATACTCTTCGTCCCTTCTTCTCTTGAACCCCCCAACCCCTCTCCATCTAGCTACATGGGCCCAGATTCTAAGGCGATCTTCGCCAAATTTCCGAAAAAGCCAGAGCCACCACTTTCCACCCCAGAGGCGCACCTCTACCTTTCTTCCAAGCGCATCATTGGACGAGGACACCACTCCGCCGTGTACAGCGCTGAGTGGGAAATACCTCGTACATGGCTACCCAGTTTCCGGCCCCGGGTTTGTGAACAGTGTGCCTCCCTTGCGCTTTTGGAGAAGTTGAAGAAGGACATGCCAGACGTTGAAGTGGACGAGACAGAATATGTCGGGAAACAGATCTCGACGTTTCTTAACGAGTCGGCAAGACGATCGGCAGCGACGGGCTTCTTACACGAGGACACCAGCAAGACGAAGATGAGGTGTGGGGGCCCGGTGCGACAGATCGACATCGATGTGCAGTGGTAGGGTCCTGGGACGTACTGCAAGCACGAAACTTGCCGAAGCAACAAGACGACGTTTCGTACGCTTGTTTCAGCAAAACTATCCATCAAACACGATGACCATCTAAAGCAGGAAGCCAAGAATTACCAGAAGTTCCCGGCGCATTTCTTCCAGCACTGGAATGGATACAACATCGTTCCACCGTTACATGATCCAACTCCTATTGGGGCGGTTGTTCCGCAGTTTTATGGGTACTACGTACCGGAGAAGGGTGACGGCGATCAGGGATACCTGAGTCCCATCTTGTTGTTAGAAGATTGCGGGACGCCTATCGACGTCGAGGCGTTGGACATCGATGATAGGTTCGCATCACGTCATCTGTGTAACTTTGACCTTTTGCTGATGACTGTTCTTGACAGGCAGGAATGCGCCTCCTTGCTCTTCCGTTTCCACAACGAAGGGTGGTTGCATGGGTCGGTATATGCGAGGAATATCATGATGCAGCACGGAGACATCCAGGATTGGCCGGCATACAAGAGATACTCGGATCGGAGGTTCAGGTTGATTGACTTTGGGCGGTCAGAGACGGGGAATACGTCAATTGAGTCGTGGACCGCGCAGCAATTGCTGATGGTGGGGAATTGTGAACGTGTCGGAAAATTGAGGAAATCTACTGGGTAGGGGTGTTTCTTTCTTGCTTTGCGTACTACTAAATTTTCGTTGTCCTCGCAGCTATCGCGTACGTCGGCGCTCAATGACGAGATAGGTAAGCCAATATATTGGTGTCTTTCGTTGTGTCTTAACAAGTATTTCTTTGGTAGATTTTGACAACGACGGTAGACGGATAGCTCAAGGGTTGGTCATCGTTTCGTACTCGGCAATTCGAGTTAGCAATTTGTGGCTTGCGAATTCTAAAGTTAACCCGGGCCTTTGCTTTAGACGATAGAGTAATTGTAGAATAGGCATAGGCACGCGCAATTTTACCGATCATCGGACCTACGCCACGGGGACTTGACGGAGAAATATGAATTTTTTCCATCGTTTGTTGAACTATCATCATCCCTTTACGGGTGCAGCTGCGACGTATGGAGACGTTATTGGTACTTGCTTGTCTTCTTTAGTACTTATCCTCTCTGATGATTATTCTAGCAATCCGCACGCGAAGGATCCGTCTCAGCGCTGGCCGTTCTTGCTGCTCGTGCCCAAGACGCACGGGTATTTTCAGAAATACTACCCGTCGTATGCGACCACATTAGCCACAACCCTGCTCCTTCAAATGCTGAATATCCAATCTCCGGCACATCCTTAACTGTAGTCGTTCAATGCTTCAAAGCACTAAGTCGGGGTTTCAACAAGCAAACATGTCAAGATCCTGGTTTGGGGCGCGCGGTCGCAGCTCTGTGTCCAAGAGCCTGTGAATGGCTCCTGTTTTCAATGCGACACTACCTTCTAAACCCTCTTACTGGTACCGTGATTGGCGAAGTCGGAAACGACCTAATATCCGCCCTAGCGTCGTTCTTCTCCTTCATCTCCGAAATCCCGCCCCTGCTCTTTATCATGGTCAACCATCCTGGTTTTGCTGGTACCATAACGGAAGCTTGGCTTTTTGCAGTTAAGCACGACCACCAGATTAGGGACCACGTGTCACATATCATTACAAGTGCCTCGAAATCCACCGAACCAGGAGTTGAGCAATGGAAGACAGAGCACGTATACACGCTCGAGACATCTCCTCTGGACGTAGTCTCTATCACCCTCGATAAAATTGTCGTCTCACTCCAGGAAACGCAGCATGTTCGATGGATGTTCCTCAAGTCAAACCTCACCACGATGATCTACTGCTTCAGTATATCCATCACTCTCAGGTATCGATACCTGGCCTCAAACTCTGTCCCTTGGACCTGTCGTCTCATGCGACACATCTGTTCCCATCGGGTGATGGAGCGAATGTCACGGGATCAAGACGGCCTCGAGCTTAGACTCGGTACAGGTCTTCTCTGTCTATCTTCCGAAAACCTCATGAACGCTTTCTACGAAAACTATACTTGGGTTGCCCAGGCACTCCGATGTCACCTTCTCCAGACTCTCATAAGATGCCAGCCGTTCGTAGAGCGATTTGGAGATGCAGATAACGCCCCGCATACCCTCAAGGGAACAATTACTGATGTCATCAATACAATCAACACGTTCCTTCTATACCGACCTGTGACACGTCAGGCACGGAAAGCGCTTGATAGGATTGAATGCCTGGAAGTGTCAGGGTGGATAGACTCCATCCCAGAGAGCGATTCTCTTGGACTGGCCTGGACGCAGCTCAAGAGGGCGGTGGCTTCTAGATGGAACACATGGGATTACCACGTCTCCGAACAGGATAACTTAAAGTGTATGAATGACGAGGTATGCACCTGGATATCTATAAAAAAATTGGATACTGAGGAGCATCGCATTATAGTGCACCAGGACGGGGATGTATGACTCGCTGATGTGCTGCGCCGGCTGCTATTGGGTGTATTACTGCTCGAAGAAATGTCAAAAGGCTTCGTGGCCGTCTCACAAGGATAAGTGTCAAGATATACGAATCAAAAGACGAAGTAGGTATAAGTATCTTCCGTATCTTTCTTCTTTGTTCTAAATGCCTCACAGCCGGCCAGCCCATCCCACCATCTCACAGGGATCTCGAATTTATCCGGGAAGTAGTAGCAGACGACATTCAGAACCATAAAATACGCATCGACGCTTTGAAGAAACAGTTCCTAAAAAAGCATCCATCTCAAAAGAAGAAGAGGTTCCCACTGCTACTTGTCTTGGAGATGAACTACAGTAATGTTCCCCTAGAGATCAGTGTGTCATCGATGGACAAGTACCGGTATGAGCATTCCTTGCCCGATGAGTCTTCGCTTAGTGACGGTGGAGGGGTGATCGTTCATTTGTTTCTCCCTTGGGGACCGGACGACCTAAAACATCTCGATCTGGTGTACGTTGAATAGAGGCTGTGTATATTCTAAGCCTCCCAGGTATGTAGCAAAGAGGTGTCGGGAAACCTCGAGTTTCATTTGGAGCAGGGATTATGTACACGCATGTATCGTCTGTTATCCTCTATCCATTGAAAGTACTACCGCAGCTTTGTCCATTGATACCCGTCAGATCCGGTTTTCCGTCTTTCATTCTTGGATGCTACACCGCTTTCTCCAGCTGGTCCTCCCCATGTTCCTCATTGTGGCCCGCCAGACGCTTACAGTCGACAAAAGAAGACATGGTGACACAGACTGGAAAGTCTGAAAAAGCCAGGCAGGCGAATTGATCTTCGTCACGGCTTCAACCTATAGCTCATTGACGCATTTTTGCTCGTCTGTCACAAATTGTCTAGCCACCTAAGCGAGTAACTGGAAGTCTCGAGACCGCACAGCGTTCTCAACTGTGGATTTATATCAATGCACAAAACTGTTGAACAGAATAAAGGAACGCACCCTACTTGAATAATTTACGTTTTCGTTGTGCTTCACGGAAAGATCGATGGTCAGTATCTTGCAAGTCACGGTCTTATTGACAGGGCCTAGAACAAATGATGTTTAAGTAACCGCCCGTTCTTGTCCTCGGCTGTACCGCACAGTGAAAGACGTCAGAGCCGTTGGACGCTATGAAATCGGGCCATTGTTTGAGGTCGAGCGCATCTGGGCCATTCCTTGGATCATGAAAGACAGGTCGATACAGCGCATTGACCGAAACATCGGACGTAGTGCTGACCGCCGAACCGTGTTGATAGAAAGTACGTCCAATGTGATATGAATCGATTCGTTAAGACCCCTGGGATATTCAACCACATGTACCGGAGCAGGGAAAACGTTACGTCCGACTGCGGAACAGAGAGTCTCACAAGGCGGATATCACTGAGCGCAAGCATTCGCCGGACAGAGCCCCTAGGTGCTCTGACGGATTTATTCAAGGGTTCCTGTCCTTCGGCCCAGGGTGTGACTGGTGAGTTTTTGTGCGGTAATCGAACTCTTGGCTGGATAGACATTGAAAGGTTCGTACAAACCGTAATGCTCATCGGCGATTCTGTTCCTGATGCGTAATTAGTGCGATAGGGAGAATGAGACTCGAGAGTTCCGGGTAGGACTTTGCAGTCCAACCAAAGTGGTGTAATAAAACCTATGTACACTCCACGTCTATGAAAGATAGGTAAAAACGTCAGATACATCAAGTTGCAGGTCAGAAAAATCTTCAAGCCATTGAAAGTGACATAATGGTTCTTTACCGTGGTGGATGACTGTCAAGACTAGTTTCCCGCCCTCAGCGCCAGTTTTGATCCTTTGCTTCGCCTTCTCTAGCTCAGCTATCCACTCGTCCTCTCTATCAACAGCTCGATACTTGTAATCATCGAAAGATCCAACGGTGACCTCAGCGGGAAATTTTGTGAAATCTAGGAACACCACCCCCATAGACTGACCTCCGTGGGCTTGGGGATACTCTTCCAGAAGTTCGTCAATGAACTCTTCCTCGTTGTACAGAAATTGTTGAACCACCCAGCAGAGAAACTCGCAGTCTCTGGCAACGGCAATTTCGGGATACCCTCCTGTTACGTTACGTTAGAATGCCAAGGGCGGGCAGTAACAGACAAATCAGGAGAGCGTACTTTTTTTGCGATTCTGTTGGATCGTACAGATAGAGTGGTGAGCGGTATCTTTCTTGTCTCTTTGACAAGCCCTCGAACAAAAATTAAAGCCGCAGGCCGAACATCTCAACAACCGCGCATTATCGTTTTCGACGCCAGGCCAATTCTAGGGAAAGTTCAAGGAAAGTTAACAATGGAATCAATACTGAGACGTAGACCAAACTTACAAACGTATTCATACAATACTTGCCGACTTCATCCTTGTATGAGCATCGATCGTCCCATCTTTCTCTAAATGCCTCTTCAAGGCGACCCCAATGCTCGAAAACGACCTCGTTTGACGCTTCACTTCGTTGCTCCAAGAAGGATAGATCTGCATACTTCATCGAGCGAAACATGGGTCGCAGTACAGACCGCCAAACTGTGTTAACAGCAAGAAGGTTCAGGAGAGCGCAAATCCCCTGGTCGAGTTCCCGGGGGTAGTGGATAGTATGGGTTCTGGCAGTGAACCATGCAAGCGACACAATCAGCCGGTTATCCAGGGCCTGAGTGATCCGCTCCGGACCATCGATCAGCACCCCAGCTAAATAACCGAAAGAAAGTTTGAGCGGCTTCGCCGCCAGATGCATTTCTTCCGGGTGCTTATTAAGATACCGCCGAGAAACTGTGATGAGTTTGCAGACCCACGGTATGGACTTCATCAGTGGATATTCGAGTCGGAGATCACCCTCGCCAACGAATTGAATAAACATGAGATTATAGGTCAACAACGCCTAAGGCACAGGCGTTGGACAGTCTTGAACGCAAGAGATGATACGGGTGAGACAGCCCATCAATCGGGACGTTGGGAAAGTACTGAACGTGCGAGATACATCTCCGAACATGACTCGGTTTTTAGAATCCATCCGTTTTTTGGCCGCCTGAGTGAGAAGGCTGGCAACCTGGATTCCATTCTCGACCGTCACCATCCAAGCCTGAGATAGACTGGTCAACAAACGTGGGGCGAACTGGGCGAGTGACCTTTTCACCTCGTCGAGCTCAAGAGCCCGGAGAAGAAACCTCACGCAGTTGCATGCGGCACTGTCAATGTACTTTGCGTATTCATGATTCGATATCATGATACCGGCGTGCTCCAGTATGACTTGGTCAAGGAAGTACATGCTCCATGGGATGAGTCGTGGCCAAAAGGTCGTGACTCTCTTACGAAGCTGTTGATCCGCCCTAAACGATGGACTTTCTGTGATAATCCTATAAATACCGCGCATGCAAGTATCGATAATGTGGAGAGCCGGCGTATGTAACCGAGGGTCGAACCCCTCGGGAACCGGCGTTTTAGTGAGATGGAGATCGACAAGTGATAACATTCGATGAGCATCGATCGGATTTCTGACAGCTTCATCTAGAACTTGAAGATCTGGAGCGTCATCAAGAGGAAAAGGGTAGCGGCTCTGCGAATTTCTGACTGGCGGACGGGACCTTCGCTGAACACAAATGTTTGAGTTATCTGTTTTGAATTCCGGAATCAACGTACCGCTCTACGATTCATAGTCTATCGGATACTTATACTTCCAATGCACTTTTCTTGATGGTAGTAAGATAGGGCTCATGCACATCCTGCAAGATCACGTGAGTAAGTGTGACACTCTATCTTCGTTTCCCATTGGGCCAAAATCAAGAATCGGCCACGGCCATATCCTTTTAAGTGCACTTCTGCACAAAATGGCTGTCGATTTTGTCCATCCTGACGGAGATAGTGATTTGAGCCAAAAGAGTGACAATTGATTTGGCAGGTCACGGCCTGTCACAGACCCATGTGATCTTGCGGGTTGTACACGAACCCTATCTTAGAGGAAAGCGACAACATCCGACGTGTCACTGAAGATTAATTTGAATTTGTAAATTTACGATCATGCAGAGAGGTGACAAGGAAGGATGGGTTGCGTAATGAACTCGGAATCGGACATTCATATATGCCAATGGATATTGCATGGCATACCTTGATCAGTCCCAGGGCCGAGCATGAGACGCTTGCCCAAAGGACATGGCAATACAGCACGCCGCCAAAGCGAATTTAGTAGTGCATCAGTCTACATGACAGAAACTAGGTTCAATTCCTATTGGGAGAATTCGCATCAGGTGGAAGTAATCCTTTTACTTCTTCATACAAAGCTTGCGAAGCTAACTCCCAACGAGAGCATATGACAATGAGGTTCGAGTCTCTCAGTTGTTTTGTTACAAGTAATTCGATGAACAACAAACAAAACCACCGTTGTGTTGAACACCAACACAAATCTTAGTGGCTGCCTAGTGGTCCGTATTAAACACACCATCCTGGACTACGAACGAAAACGTTGACAGCGGCACTTCTCGATGCCTCATACATCCGGATGGGATTCGAAACCACTCCTGTGGCATCAGAAGATGGAGCACTACCAGAAGTTCCTCAGTATGAAGACATGTGACGCATGTAAAACCGTCCTAAATCCGGGGACAAACTTGTCAGTGGACCTGGAGCTCATGAACGAGAAGGGAATTATACTAATCGGATGTCGGATTCGCGCGTTGAAGAATGACGTTGATAATTTCCAGCAATCAAACGGTTCACATCCCCAAGGAACTCATAAACAGAAGATGCGAGGATTAGGAAACTCAGCAGACCAAATTCCGAGATCAATTCACGTTAAATTGACTCGACTCTTAACAGTCCCGAGCGGTAGCATGTAAATGTCGGCAAAAAATGACACCGGAAAGATAGATCTTCCGTACTGTATAAGGGATTCAACGTGGAAAAATTGGAAATAACGGAGAAAATGGCAGACCTCGTCTGGTATATTTCCATGTCAAGCTTTCGAAAAAGGTTCCCGAAAACGAGATACAGTTCACACCATGCAAGACTGAAGAAGAGACGAACATAAGCCTTAATACCGCGCGCCATTAAACCACTCACTTCATACCCAAACACGCGCGAGGGCCTTTTGAGAACGGCACGAGGTACCCATCCAACGACGGAGAATCCCACCGATCAGGGTTGAAGACCTCTGGCTCCGGAAAGATCTCCTTGTTCATCAAAATGAAAAAATTTCCCATCCCAACGACGGTCTAGTACGAGGTATTTAGTAACGAATAATTTGGTTGAGGAAAGAGCCCCACCCCGGCAGGAACTGAAATGCCATCAATATCCATATCGGCGGATAGCACCCTCGGAAGGGAAACCGGAACACCGATACTCATCCTCAGCGACTCTTTCACCACCCCAGTCTGTTTGATGAATAAATTTTGTCGATGTGAAAAAGGGGCCAACAAACGCATACCAGGTAGGGCAGTTTCTCGAGAGAATCATATGGCATGGATGATTCATTTTCCGGCCATATAGCCTTAAGCTCTGCAACGAGCTTTGATCGGACCGAAGGGTCGTTGGGAACATGGAAGAAACCTATGCTCATCGCATTACTGGTGGTATCAGTCCCCGCAATGAGGAACGTTTGCGCCTAAGACTTGATAAGGTTTCCCCGAAGAGCACTGTGATCGCCGAACAGGCGTACCTCCTCCAACAAAGCCTTCCTCGACGGCCTCTCCCTATCGTCCGCCAACAGACGATGATAAATCGTGTCATGGACCGTCTCGAGCACCCCAGGATCAGCCAAGATCTTATCGATCTGCTTTCCTAGTACTTTTTGCAAGCTGAAGAAGCCTACTGCATCCGGGTTCATCATCCTCGTGACGCCTTCTGGCAGGTAATGCATAAATCTGAGGACGGGGAAGTGACGCACGGCGGTCATCGTGGCTGTAATAGCCTCCATGCCCAAGAGCATGGGATGAGCGAAGCCCCGGGAGTGGAGCGCATCAAATGACTGTGCGTAGCAGTATGCGGTGATTACGTCCATAGATGTGGCCTTGAACGCTTGGTGCAGGTCGACTGGTTTGTCACGGTACTCGTCGGTAATGATATCCATCAGCGTATTGATCTTTCAAACACTGTTAACGGCCAATAGCGTCATAAAGCAGACATACCTTCTCCTGGATGATGCTCTCCAGTTTGAGAATCGATCGCCGTGAGAATAATGGGTTGAGGATATCGCGTCTCTTCTTCGCTAATGCGGGATCGGTGAATCCTACCACGGATTCATCGATATTGAAGCACCAGTAATAGTTCGGGTCTTTGATGACCTTCGCCTGAGTGGAATATATAGAGAAATATGCCTGTGGCGTGCTGAAGTGTAGCTTAGAAGGGTACCGATGAGTCCTTTACAATCATTTACAGGTAACGGCAAGCACTAACCTCATTGGGGGCTATTCGGACCACTGGACCTACAATTGCACAGCTTCTGGCAATTCATCCTCCGAGATTGGACCACCTCACCATAAATCTGATGAAGTTGCTCCAATTGCTTGACGAGCATCCCATCTCGTATTGTCTCCCAGTAGGCTACGTACCACGGCGTGAGTGCAGCCATTTTCGGACCGGGAAACACTCTGAGGGGATGAAACACCAGTCGAGATAGAAGGTGATAGATGCACCAAATCACTGTCGCAGCGAGTAGATACATGACGGCAGGGGGAGATACCCATATCACCCTTGAAGCTCCAGCTTTATAGTGAACTCTATGAGTCCCATCGTTCGCACTAAGACCATCTCCACTAGTGGAGAAGCATTTTAGATAGAAGACGAAGGTCGCCTGAGTGTGCGCGTGAGCAGTAGCTAAAAGTTGAAATCAGTCAGCGATGGTCATATGCAGGGTAGTGGCGTAAGACTAGACCAATGATAGCGTTTCTTCACGAAGACTTTCCACTAAGAATTGCTTCCAGTCTTCTCCCCGACACTGACAGATTCATAAGCACTGCAACCAGGCCTGAATGTTCGAACGTTAACGTTGAGCAACTCCGTGCGTTCAACGTGGAACACTCAATTGAAATCGAGATATTGGCCCCGCCTCTCCCCGTTCCACTGCAACCCCCACCCAAGCGAGAAATAGAATTTCTGCACCATCTTCCATCCTGCAACTTGTACTGTGCCAAATCTGTCACAAACAGTAGGCGCTGATTGGATTGCCACCATTGTAACTTCCTCCGTAGAGGAAGTTATTGCTAGTCGGAAGGCCGCCCATCCTTATAGTTTAGACTCCACCGGGATAAGGTCACGCAGTCTTATGCCCAGAACAGCCATTATTGACGGATAATGTGTTCTTAGACAAGCAGGTTGTACCATTTCACATAACAAGGGAGATTTCAGTCTCATTTACATCTTTCCATAGCACATCGGTTAATACGACCTAATGGTCGCAATCAGTTTCATAGTGGGTGATAGATGTGAGGAGTGTAGGTTAACGTACCTTAGCTCCCTCTCCTCGGACGCGAACACCGAGTCAACACGTTGATGCTCGCGGATGTATGCTGACGTCATTACATCCAGACTGGAGAGTTCAGCTTCCGGGCTAGTGCCGACGCGGATGGGACCCTCCTTACATCCTGCTGCTCCCTTCGATATATCCAAAAACACCGACCAAGATGCTAGATAGCTAGCGGGTGCCGGTGGCAGTGGTAGAGAGGGTTGGGTCGATCTTCTGGCGTATCTCAAATCGGTCATAGATCATTGATATCAACTGCTGCTATCAATTAGCTGGACCGAAAACACCCTCCCTCGACGTATCCAAAGAACCAGTGCTGAGAAAATGATGATGAGGTGACGATCACACCGGCAGACAGTCGACCAAGACGCGCGAAATTGAGGAGTTTGTTCACACTGATGCGGAGGTCTGAGCTAGCATGAGACGACATACATGATACCACTCTGAATCAAATGTTCCCCTCCCGCAGTTCTCCTCTCTTTTTTCCATCCCCTTCACTCCGTGCACGCAAACAGCAGGCCATGGAAGATAGCGATGGATACCCCCGTCCAGCCTTACAGTCAGGAGCAGACAAATTGGGGATGACGCGTCCTGTTGTGGGTTTGCAACCCTAAGGAGACCATGAGATAGTAGCCGTCCGTGGCTGACGCTAAGAGAGGTGCACAACGAACGAGTGATGGTGGAGAAAAAGCCGGCGGAAGTGGTTCCCTGGCCCACGTGTCTTGCCATGACCTTCCGGCCCGCAGCCATCATCAAAGTTCATCTGTACTGATTGACCGTTCCCCGGTCCCGTTTTGCATTCTCGGTGACTTCAAGCTGACGTCCAGGTAAATTTTTGACAAACTACATTTCCCAACCGCACACAGCAAATTCAAATCTCAAATCTCGATCCAGACTTGCTCTGTTCAACCCGGCGCGCTTTGTATTTTGATCCCGAGTCGAGAGTTTCCTTTTTCTTGAGTTCTACTGGCTCTTAGTCGAGTTCTCCCAAATTTTGGTTGCAGTCTGATGCCATGTCTGTCCAAAAATTATCGTACAAGGATATGTAAGTGGGTGCACAATATATTCTTTTTCCTCCGCTTGGAAACTGACTTGTCGAGGCAGCCTCTTATCTTATCAGTGTGTCTCCATGAAAGCACTAGAGGAACTGCTGATACATAAATCAAGCTTGTCATTTTGGACCGGTTGGCCCCTGGAGGCGAGTCGCTCGCAGCTTCATTTTTATTCATCGTTCTCGTCCTCGGTTCACAATCACTGCCCCACGTCAACCTCTGTAGAGGGGGCTCATCAAAAAAGAGAACCAAGCTTGCGAAGTCGACTGGTTAGTACGCACGCTACGACGTAAGTGGGGTTTGACTCCTAACAAGAGGATATGTACGTGTTCTCCTTTGGTGCAGGAGTTACTTCGTACCATGCCACTGTCCTGGGTTCGAATCCCGGAATACCATAAAGACCTCGACAGAATACCTTTTTTGTTTGCCTGACGAAAAATACTACGCGGTGAGTTCACCGTTCGGTAACGACATTTTGTTCTCTCATACCAACTGATTTCCAGTTAATTAAAAAAAAGCATGCACTCAACGGCCTAGTTCATCGGGGAAGTGAAAGCGACATCGATACGGCCATGAAATGCAAGATACAGAAATTTTCTTGCGGTGAACCTCAGATGGTAAAGAACTACCACGTCTGACGCTAGGGATCCCGAGCTGAAGCTGAGGGTCTCAAACTGTGAAATTGCGAACAAGACCATTTTCGGTTGTCCTTTATCCAATAGGAGATAAGGAAAGAATGGCTTACGAAGGCACTGTGGGCCGTGGGCCGTGGCTGCCCTTACGACGTCCATTACTTGTCAGCCTGATGTCAGTAGGAAACGTCCGGTTTTCAGAAAAACGGGGATTGTTATCATCGTCGCCAGCTGCTGTGGGAATTGCACTGCAAGTCTTCCTGACCGGCCTGGACATTTAGTTTTCTTACATGACGCAAGCATGCGGTAGAGGAAAACAACCCCAGTTTGCTTGTAATTTTTTTTCCAAGTTGCTCCGACGAAAGACGGGGTACTGTCTTGCGAATCGTATGTCTAGCGAGACGTTTTTGGGGGGGAAATATCAACGGTTTTCCAACGAATCAGCCGCAATCGGCATTGGAGGTGACGTGGCTGCGGCACTGCAGGGCAGCAATCGTTTAGGATAAAAAAGGAAATTTATCTTTGTCAGCAGCCGTCGGTCGCCGTCGGACCGACGGAGATGTTCCTCTATGTGCATTGTGCATCCAGTTTTCCAGTTTTCTCACCATTCCAATATGGTCCAGTTTTTACTCTGAGTCGTGGCGTGAAGAAAAAGTATTTAAAGAAATGCCTTGCAAATATTGCAATAATAATGCCCTCCATCACTCGCACGCCATCATTATGGTCGCCACAAGGGCAGGTACGAATGTAAACCCCAGATGAAAGACCCTGCCTTACGCAGTCAGGGATCCGTCTCTCGAGGATTGTTTCAACAGTCTTTAGCGTTGGCCAGCACGACGTCTGGGTTCCCCACGGTACGTGAATCAATATCCCTGCTGCATCGCTATATGCTGCGGTCCTCGCTCTATCGTTCGCTAGTACCTTGGCGGTGTCCTTGCGCAGTCGCCCTGATTGATACTGATCAACGTTCGTTGCTTATCTACAGATTAGATGATCTTCCCTTGCAATGAGGTGTCGCTTCGGCACACTAGATCTGTGAAACATTTGCCAGAATAGGTACGAATTTCATCGTCAATGTCCAATACGTAACCTTCCAGTCGGGATACGGTCTGTTTACTCCACATTGAAACATCTGCCAAGGTCCCTCAAGGCTATACGGGACCTCCTAACTGGGCTAACCGACGTTCCGAAGATGTCTATCGCAATTTCTGAGTCATACATAAAGCACACCTTAATTTTTTTCCATCATCATTCCTTCTCATCGTCTTAAGTGACTTTAAGGCTACGACCATGTCCCTATTAGAACATGGTGCGCGTTTTAACAAATTGCTACTTAACGCTTGCAGCTGACTTTGTTTGATATCTACAGTGCAAACCCTTGCTGCTGAAGTAGACCGGGAAGACTCTCCCTATGGATACATTCCGTCGAAAGGCATTGCCCTCACATTCATTATCCTATTCGGAATATCTACCTGTAAGCATTGTCATTCCCTAGAAATCGGTATTCCGTGGTGCTAAACACTGTCTTATCAGTGACACACACAGCTCAGACCATCTATTTCCGCATGTGGTGGGCGTTCCCGACTATCATCCTCGCCGGATGCCTCGAGATCTTGGGATGGAGCGGGAGGTTTTGGTCGAGTATCTCTCCAGATCTGGGTGATCCTTTTATGATTCAGTGAGTCTATACCTTTCGCTCGTAATTCACCCTGTGATCTAACTGTTGAAATAGAATAACGGCTACAATCATCGGACCTACACCACTTGTCGCCGCCAATTTTCTCATCCTTGGGGCCATAATTCGTATCCTGGGACCTGCGTATAGTAGATTGAGTCCAAGAGCGTGTGAGTACTTCTCTTGCGTAGCCATTCCACCTTTCTCACGATGTTCCCTGCTCAGATTCTATAGTATTCGTCAGCTGTGTGCGTATATTTCAATAGCCAAACCCGCTGGCTGTGCTTATTGATGGATCCCAGGATATTATCTCGCTGGTGATACAAGGCGGCGGCGGTGGTATCGCGTCATCAGCTTCTGACCGCAATGACCTCGAAGGTGCCAAGCTAGTGAGAACATGTTTTGTCCTCTGGTGCACTGATCTGACGATGTTCCATAGGGCAGCAATGTCATGCTTGCCGGCATCGTCTTCCAGCTTGGTAGGTCCCCGTTCTCTTTTGTCTCGATGTATCCTAATTTATCGTGTCGGTAGTGGTTATCACGTTCTACGCCATCCTCGCTTGTGAATTCCTCGTCCGCTACACGCACAACCGCCCCGTTTCAAGACTATTCGCACGCAAGAAACGGAGCGACTCCCTGGTGACCCTCTCTTCACCCAATACCCCACGTGGATTCATGGATACGAAAATAAAAATCATGATCTTCGCCCTCGCATTCAATACCTTGTGTCTATTCATTCGGTACGCATCAGCGGTTCTCATCACGTTCGTGTCAAAGCCTTATGTTGATCATTTTACAGTGCAATTTACCGGACAATTGAACTCGCCGATGGATGGAATGGAAGAATCATTCTCACAGAGGTTTACTTCAGTATGTTGCACCGCCTTGATCAATGCGTCGCTTCTTGACTGACGACTCTCAGACGTTCTCGATGGGGCCATGGTGGTCTTGGCTATTTACACGCTAAACTTTGCGCACCCTGGCGTTTTGATTGGGCGGACCATGGGAAGAAACCGCAGTACTGTAGACGCAGAGAAGAACGACAGCGCGCTTGAGCTTGGCAGGTCGTAAAATATAGACTGGTTGATGAGTATTTATTTCACGGACCCGTAGGCTTCTTCTGTAGCTTTAGTTAGAGACGCACAGGCTATATTATTAACGTTTCATTCCGTGGCTGGGCGGTATATTCGCATATGCGCCTTTGAAGGGTCAAAGATTTTATACCAAATTGTCTGCCCCATGGCTGAGTTGGTTACAGCGTCCGACTGTTATCAGTCAATTTAGTTGCAATCGGAAGGTCGAGAGTTCGAGCCTCTCTGGGGCAGTTGCTGGTGTGTTGTGGAATATTTTGGTTTCTCTCCAGACCTAAATTTTGGAAGTTGTCAATAGGGTTGCGCACAAAACCTCCAGGGGGGGGTAAGTAACCATTTGTTATTGACCCCTCCCCAGGGGGGTGGTTTTGCTATGGTAAGTTACCATTACTTATCTCATCACGTGCATTATCACATGACTGACATGCCATAATTGTTGAATTTTTCCAAATCCTTCATGTTCGTGTTTTTACACATGTTCTTGCTATAATTCAGGGTAATTCAGTTGTAAAGACCACTCCTATGTAAATATACAATCTAACTTGAAATATGCACCTAATAGTTGTTAGTACAACGATAACTCAGTCAGACACATGTTGATATGGTGAACGACTGAATTAATATAAGCTACCTGTTAGTACAATGATAACTGTATGATAAAGTAAGTAAGAAATGGTATCTGGGTAGGTAAGCCAAGGATACGCACCTCAGTCAGACACATGTTGATATGGTGAATGACTGAGGTGCATTTGAAGTGATTGGCCATGGTTAACGGCTCGAATTAGGAGAACTGGGATCTAAATATAGGTAATAAGTCAACTAAATCAATAAACGGCGGTATAGGCTGAATCCTCAACACTCCCCCTGAAGCCTATACCTCATAACCTAAACCCTGGTCATCCCCATACATCTTAATAGAATAAGCGCATGAGGCTTCAGAATGATCTTCATGAAGATATCGGACGTCGAGCTCCCGAAGCTGAACTGCATCATGAATCCAATGATAATCCATCGCAAAGTGCTTCGATTTCCCATGGCCCTTCATGCTTTGAGTCAGATTGATGGCCGAATTGTTGTCACAGTTTAACGGGTATGGCCTGTCTTTGTAGATCTCCAGCTCGTCTAGGAATGAACCCATCCATGTGGATTGCCTGCCCCCGTGTACTGTAGCAATGTACTCTGCCTCAGACATAGAGAGAGCAACTCGCTTTTGGGACCTTGAGCTCCATGATACAGGACCACCTGCCATGGTAAACACATATCCCATCATGGACTTCCCAGTGGTTCTGTCATCTCCATGTGACGAGTCGACATATCCAATTGGCGTTAGTCCATCATCTTCATTGGTGCCACATTGATAGGTAATTCGGTATTCAAGGGTGCCTTTAAGGTATCCTAAGACATGCATCGCTCTGTTCCAATGGATAGGTCATGGATCGGATGCGTAGCACTGAAGGTAGTTCGTTGCAAATGCAATATCTGGTCTCATACCATTAGATATGTGGTTTAATGATCCTAAGACAGTGCGATAGTCTTTGTTGGCCATAAACTCTTTGTCTTCTGCAGGGATAGGACATGGTTGTGTTTCGAGATTCATCAGGCTTCCAACCGGTAGTGGGGTCGACTTCGGTTTACATTCTGCCATGCCAAATGCCTCGAGGGTCTTGAGAATCAGATTTTTCTGATGAAGAGAGATAGCCCCATTAGAGTCATCAAATTCAATGGTCATTCCAAGGACGCTGTTGTGATGGCCTAGGTCTTTGATCTCGTAAACGCTTCCTATCTCCTTTCAGACTTGTACACCCTCTTTGTGAGACGTCGAAGCTCCTGACACGTCATCTGTGTATGTGCACATATACATCTTCTGCCCTTCTCTCTTGAGTAGCCACACACATGGATCTGCTCGGGACTGTCTGTGTCCTTGACTCATCAGCATCTGATTGAGTTCATGGAACCATGCATTCCCTGCATCCATAGTTCCATACATAGCTCTTAGCATCTGCAAGACATATTCTGGCCCTTTTGGATAATCATGAGTGATGACATCTTTGTATCCCTTTGGAAGTGCAACGTAGTTCTCCCCTTGCGGCTCTGCATTAAGGTATGCGCCGATGAAGTCGATAAGCCAGAATTCAAGTCCATGGGTGGCAACAATTGCGAAGAACATTCATATGGATTCATATTGGACAACAGCAGTGAATGAGTCGTAATAGTGGATTCCTTTAATCTGAGTGAAGCCTTTCACAACCAGCCATGCTCAACGTTTGAGTAAATCCCCGGTATATCCATCAATTTTGTTGTCGAATACCCATCGATTATCGATGACTTTCATCCATGGCTCGTGGGGTACAACTCGCCAAACATCTCGTTCTTCCATACAGTGTATTTCTGCATCCATCGCTGGTGTCCAGATATTTGGCTTCATCAGGGCCTGCTCGTAGTTATCTGGCACCCACATATCTTTCCTGTCAATGATGCTTGATATTTCTGAAGCTTTCATCGCAATAATATCTTCTATATCGTCTTCATCCTCGACTAATGGGACATCCCCATCATGTGCCCAATTCCTTCCATGGGCACGAGTGTTTTCTTCCCGTTTTAAGTATTTGGTTGATTCTATTATTGCTCGTGTTGGCTTTGGTATGCATGTTGGGCAATCTGGGTGGTCATGCACTGGAATTTGTCATGGTGGCGGGTCTGCATTTTGGGTTTGAATTGGATTTTGATTTACTCAAATTGGAATTCTCGATCGATCTCACAAATCAGGGCGTTGTTCTTTGATTGGATTTTCAATTGGTGCTGTTTCTTTGATCGTCTGGAGCAATGGTTCATCGTTCTCCCCCTCACGAGAAGAAACAGTACATGTTGGAGCCAACTCCTCGAATATGACATCATGGGAAATGATGATCTTGTTCCCAGGGACGTCATCAAGTACAATTCGATATGATCTGTGGCCTGCAAGTCTGATGAATCGGCCCTTCTGAACTCTGGGACTCAGTTTGCTATGTCCCTTAGCCACAGGTATCTTGGCATAGCATGTCGACCCCCATACCCGTAAGTGGCCAACCGTTTGTTTCTTTCCGCTCCAGACCTCCTCAGGCACCTTCCCCGGGTGCCGAGAAGTTGGTATCAGATTTGCCACCTTAACAGCATAGTTACATGCCTTGGCCCACCAACCATGTGCCATTTTTGCTTTGAGTAGAAGAATCTGGACTGATCCAAATATCACCCTGAAAGTCCATTCCACAACCCCATTTGCTGCTGACAAATATGGCACTGTGAATTCAATCAAGACTCCCTGTTTTGCCACCCATGTTTGCCACAAGCCACAATCAAACTCGTTGTCACACCGCAGCTTCTTCAATTTCTTCCCTGTCTGCCTTTCTGCCATGCTCGCAAATTGTTCTAGCATCTCTATGGTCATCTCCGCTCTCCGATCAGACAGATAGTATGGTGAACGTCGTGAGGATGCATCGTCGACAAAGATCATGGCATACCATGAGCCACCAACAGACTTTGAACATGCAGGGCCCCAGATATCAAGCATGACTCTCCCAAGTACTTCGGTTTCAGGCTCAACACTAGCATCAAACAGCCATCTTTTCTGATTCCCAAGGATACATGGCTCGCATTTGCCTGGCGCCTGCTGCTCGTGCTTTATGTTCAGCCCATCGACAAGAGCTCCTTTGGATAAGGCTTTGATTCAGTCAACACCAAAGTGAGCAAACCGCATGTGCCATGTTTCAATCGGGACTGAATGTTCTAGAGATCTTGCTGCCAATGCAGTGTACTCATCACCACGCATTAGTTCGCAGTCAATTTTGTATAGATCATTGAACATCAAGGCAGTAAATTGGGCCTTGCCACCTGGGTCTACAAAATTGGCCTTCCCCCTGCTGAATGTTACTTTCCATCCTTCCTTGTCAAGGCAGCTTATTGACAGCAGGTTTGCAGACATGTCCGGACAGTGCAGAGTTTTGCTGAAGGTGATAATTTTCTCAGTTCCTCCACTCGTTGATTTCATAGCAACGGTTCCAGTCCCAAGCACTTTCAGTGCCGTGCCAACTTTCGACGAAGTTCCAGATGTTTCAAGCGGGGTATAGTTGAAAAAGTGAGCTCTGTTTTGCACAAAGTGAGTCGAAGCTCCTGAGTCACCGTACATCCGTGATGTGTCTAGCCTGGGATCATGACTATTAACAACCCAGGCCATATCCTCAACCACATCCCGGTTCACTTCCTCCAACACTTTGTTCTTGACATATGCATTCAATGCAATGACGTTGGTTGTGATAAAGCCAGAATCAGGCTGACTAGCGGTCACAAGATTAGCTGCTCCACCCGGAAGTGGGGCATCCCATTTTCCTTTCCACCAAGGAGGGTATTGCCCCTGACGTCCTCCCCCTAACTTCCAACATTCTTCAAGGGTGTGACCAACGCCCTTGCAGTTGTCGTTGGCTGGGTGAGACTTATCCGAATGGTTTGTGTTGTTGTTCTTCTTGACAGTGAGGTTCTGTACTTGGAGAGTAAGTGCTTGGACCAATGCTTGTAATGCTTGGACTGAGTCCCCCTGTGTAGAGGTGCTTCTGCCCGCGGCCTTCCATCCTACAACTCGTTCGCCGTGGGCAATGAGATGGGCTGTTATCACAGTCAGGCTCTTCTCAGCATAGAGGGTACTGATGACGGAGTCCCAGGATTCAGGGAATGAGTCAAGAAGGGTGGTCTTGAACTGGTCGTCGTTTATATTTGCGCCAGCGTCATTAGCTTCCTTCCTGAGTTTCCTCATCTTTTCAATATATCCCCCATCTCCACTAACCTTTTCTCCTTCCTCGTAAACCATTGCCTTCAACGTCTTTTCTCTTCGGCTTTGAATAAGATCTGAATATCCGCCATATTCAGCCTTGAGATGTGCCCAAGCCTTGTGAGATGGCTTGAGAGGGTTGAGTCCAAAGCTGTAGACATCCTTGACGTTGCAAATGATAGATGCCAGTGCGATGCTTTCATGCTGGATGTATTCGAGTTGATTTGGAGTGGTGCTGTTCACGGGGGTATTTGGTTGGGCTGGGATTGTGGTCCCAGGTATAGTGACTTTGTTTTCCCAGTAATTAATGAGCCTGTGAGTGTTGCCTTCAGTTAGCATAGCCAATTCGAAGGCAGCCCAATTTTCGCCGTTGAATTTCTCATCATCCTCAAGCTTGATAGCAAGGATTTGTTGGGTAATAGTCATTGTATGCACGTTCTATGCAGTATACTTAGTCGTTTGGGGAAAAAAGTGTGTATCACCATGCAGGTAAGAACAACGGGAGCCCAGAACATGTTAGTACAATGATAACTCAGTCAGACACACGTTGATATGGTGAACGACTGAATTAATATAAGCTACCTGTTAGTACAACGATAACTGTATGATAAAGTAAGTAAGAAATGGTATCTGGGTAGGTAAGTTAAGAATACGCACCTCAGTCAGACACACATTGATATGGTGAATGACTGAGGTGCGTTTGAAGTGATCGGCCATGGTTAACAGCTCGAATTAGGAGAACTGGGATCTAAATATAGGTAATAAGTCAACTAAATCAATAAATGGCAGTATAGGCTGAATCCTCAACAATAGTACTGAATTGTTCTGCCCAACTACCTGTCACATGACAGATAAGTTACCTCAACAAAAACCCTTCTGGCAAAGGGGTGTAAGTTACCAGTAACTTACCAGTAACTTACCGGGAATAAACCTAGGTGTATCAAAACCTAGGGTTTCATGCACAACCCTAGTCATCAATGGTCATGACTCATTGTGTCATTTGTTGTCCTGACAGTACGTTGCACAGGGTGCACAAAAGCTCCAGGGAGCTCAGTACCTTTCTGCTAACAGACCCATTCCCTGGAGGGCTAATTTTGCTGTGGTAATTTCAAAATCTTTCTCGCGACCTGTATTCTCACATTTTTTTACATGTTGTTTTTCTCAGGAGCTGTTATACACACATATAACCGTAATAAAAATCACTTCAGCAAGGGGTGACTGGGGTGACTTATCGGTAATTAACCTCTGTGACCCACCGACTCGGACCGGCGATCACACGTTGCAGAATCATGCAAAGTCAAGACTTGACCCTATTAGCTAGATGATGTATTCGCCTTTCGATCTTGTTGTGGAACTCATAGTCACCACCGTAATATATCTCATGTCCACCGACGACCATGGTCAAAATAAAGTCAATAATATGCCAGGAACATGGGAGTGAAATGCGGTTGAAAGACTTTAAGACAACACAAGCAGTTGCGGTACATGTAGGCGACGGTCTACATGGTAATCCAGATATGAGAATGTCACTCAAATGCCCAACCTACAGGTCAACAACAGAAATTTTTGTCATGATACTGAAATGTCCCTGGAGTGAAGATATGCAGGTCTTCATCTGTTGGTAAGCAACAGGATCAGATTCAGGCCTAGTCTCCAGAGACAAAATACTGTGCTTCTTAGGAATGAGATGGAGAACGAACCTGAGCGTAAGGACTTCTTCTGACTTCATCAAGACGTTGCTCGTTCACCTGCAGGAAAACAAAGGGGAACTAAAGCACTCTGTTTCCTTAACGGTAAAGGATGTACTCTTATTCAAAGTCTGCTCACATCGTCACAAAAGTGATTCGGATAGGTCGATAGCTTTAATAGAACTAATTGAAATTTGATGGTTGATCAGTATGGAATACAGGACTGGTACGCTCCGGTTATATGTATAGCTGGTGTATGTGTATATTTGTTCTTACTATATATAGTAGTAGGACCTCAGACACATTGATTTTGCTATATTAATACATATATAGAAAGAATATCAATTGTGACTAAGATGCATGCATCTGTGACTGTGCTTAAATATTGGCATTTATACTGCAGATCTTCATCTTTTCTCTTCTTATCTCAGTTGGCTTGATTTTATTCAGTTTCACCCCTTACAACCAACAGAAACCTGGTCTGACAAGTCAAAAAAGTTATGACTCAGAGGGAATGTTTAACCAGTCAAATCTTGGAAGGAAGGAAGGAAGGTGATTTTATTAGTCATTGGTGCTCCTGAATAGGGATGCCCACCGTACCCATATACGGGTATGGCCGTAAAGATTACGGCCATCTTACAGGTATGGGTCGCCCGTACCCGTACTGTATTGACATTGTTGAGGATGCCCAACGGTACGGTACAGCTTACGGTATGGCTGTATTATGGGCATATGGAAAATACGGGAACAACAATGAGATAACTCACCCAAAATTGACATACAGTACCTTTTAGAAGCGATGCTGAGTCAATTCTTTCTAATTATCCCAAATTCGATGAACTGGGGGATGAGTTAGTCTCTCGTAGACAGACAGACGATACATGCCTATGGAGGGAGGGAGTGACAGTGTGTATGTAGTCTGTTGTTTATGTGGGGGGCCTTGGTGTCACCGTCATTTTGTTACATAAAATATCACGTGCTTCTTAGACATGTCAATCTTTTTTTCAATTGCTGCCACCATTACGACGTGTTTCCGCCGTATTTGTGATCCAAACTGTATCGTTCTAACAGTAATGACATTTTATAACCCAGAACCAGTAAAACGGCGCCAAAAACGGACCAAAATACCCTAGCAGACTCCCATAATTCCAGTCCCACCCTCGAATGCATCAGATTATTGACTCTCAACTTTTACCCCAGTCTCTCCAGACCGTATTTTGACCCCATCCAAATTCCAAGTCCCTCATGTACCTCATACTCAACATCCAACTGTTCTCGCTAGTCCCTTTCAAGACCTCCGTCTCTCGAATCAATACCCAGATGATCCTTGCTCTTCAGCTCAAAATCGTTGCAGGCCAATCCTTTCATCGGCATGATAACCAGTCCAAGTGTGTTTGCGAGCTGGAGCCTGGTAACGAGGGATATTCTTCAGGGTACTGGCTGACTGCGAGATGGCAAAGAATGGGAACGGTGAATAAACGATGGGCTGCTCTTGGAAAGAACGAAGGCCATCGATCTTTCACACCTTTATGCGCTTGGCGACAATGATTTTGATGGTTTGCAGTCCCTTAGGGTCCTTCCATAATAGTGTTATATCCATATCATGACTGGAGAGTAAGAAGAAAGCAAGGATATATGCGAGGAAACGACACGACCATGGTGGTACTGATGCGAGGAGCGAATCTGAGTGATGGGAATTCATTTCTACATTTAGAATTGTATGTAAGCAACAGATGGTGCTACCAAGCCGGGTGCAATTAAAACAGGACTAGGGATGAGTGTAGCGAAAAAGTATCCTTGTCAGAGTCATCACGCAGTGAAGAGGCCCCGCTTGAATCATATATGGGTTATCGAGCGGGAATATGATTGATCAAAGCTAAAATAAACAAAGACATGGGCTACCGAGGCATTGAAGACCACGGTGCAGGAGTTACCAAGCAGTGGCATAAGAAGGTGGAGGGAATATAGACTCACTTGGGACCTAGACGAGATGGCAAGTGAGGAGGATGTAGGAGACATTTTTATAGCAACAACTCACATCGTGTCATGCATTCATTCTTGGATCTGTCTAACTTGCGGCTATACTAGCGCAAAGGCAGAGAAGAATTGTGTAACACTAATGAGTCTGACTCCGAATGAGCCTGGCTGATACAAACAGAAATATCCTTAACGAGAAAGACAGCAGTAACATAACTGCCAGGATTCTAGGGAACAATTTCCAAATATCAGGATGATGCCATGCAAGGTTAACACAAAACACATACTCGTTATTGTTTGAAATCTATTTTATGTATACCAGAATGACTTTGCAATCGTTATATTTTTCCAGTATTTGTTAATTTTGAACTCACTTCAACTTCTTTGTCCTGACAGCAAAAGCTCATGGCTAATATGTTCTTATGGCAATTAGACTTGCATAAAATATGTTTTAAGATCAGTCAGATAATGAAAGATATAATGTGATAGGTCTAATAAATAGCAATTAAAGCAAATAAACTGAACTGTGATGTACCTTTAGATCTTCTGAAATTGTGATTGTGACTAAAGTCACACATCATGATGCTCTTTTTCACATCGTGTGACATGTCACGCATCGAGCTGGATGCCTGCTTAGTCATACATTATAGTCATCGAGCTGGGCTTTCATTATAATATAAAACTAAAAATTATTATTCTGTTATTTCACATACATTTAGATGAATTATCAAAAGATGGATACATCATTGCTTGTTTGTATGGTCTCGCATCTAGCTTTCCTCTCCCTCTCTCTTATGATTCTTATCAGCTTGTATTTGTTCCTGTTTACCTACAGCTTGTGCTTCACCTTTTCCATACCATTTCTACTTTACCGCTGCTCAGTTGTTCACTATATCCTTGGTGACTGAGAAGGTCAGTATTCCTGTTACCCTTTCTACCTAGCATATGAGTACTCATACATTACTTTAGTCCTGACCATGTCCACCATATGCTACATCCTACCAGTCTATAAGATACAATGCAGGTCCCTACCTGTGTCTGGCCAACATTTTAGCACCCTCTTGGCCTAAGCAGACATCATTAAGAATTTTAGACATGTCTAATGTCTCCAACTCTAACCTGAAAAACTGACCACTCCTTCCATCATGATTATAAGAAACACAATCAATCCTTATCTATTCCTTACCTTTATTGCTTCCATACATGGAGCTATAGTACTAAAGATGTTTTCCCAAAATAGTTGTATTTATTATATTTATAAAGAATTCATATCTATATTTGGCAATACAGCGGTATCCAGGGTATTAAGGCACAGATGCATTTGAAATAGAGCGTACCAGTCTTGTATTCCATAGATCAGACTTCCATTTTGCTGGGCACGTCGGGGGCCCGGGGAACAGAGAAACCCCGATCAGGCAAGTTGATTTTCATGTGGCTGTGCGCATTGTTCCTCTTGTTTCTTTACTCTCACTGCCGCATTTTCTACAATGGTAAATGCCATTAATGAATGGCCCTTTGTGGGTGGACGTGAGACTATTTTGGACCGGCGAATACCCTTTTCCCTTTTGTCATCATTGATACAATCCGAGTCGAAGCACGTTGTCTTGCCACCGACAATAATGCCACCTCGCAGCGATGGTCCCTATAAAGACCTTGCCTAAGCGACATTGGCAGCATTCCGCATAGCCATGTCCACTCCCTTGAACAAGACGGTCGACATTTACGCCTACGAATTCCTCCCCAATCGTGAGTCCTGGGTCTGCTTCACTTATCCTCACCTTAACGACGTCTGCGCCCGTCAGGCTCTTGTCGTAAACTGCCGTTTCGCTGTGGCTACCACCACACCAGCTATCCATACCCCAGGCCCGACAGTACACGATACCAATTAACAAACTTCCACACGCTCGGGAATGTGTACCATGTGTGGTACTCGGATTCACAACCTGGGACGTTCGTGGTCTTCAAGCTGGGGGACATGACATATAAGGATATCACGGAGAAAGACCTGATGAGGATCGATGCGCTGCTAGACGGCCTATATACTCGGAGATGACTGCCATCACCGAGAAAAAATGAGCGTTGCTCTTTCATTTGTCACTGTTCCTATCATCCTCCCGATTAATTTATGTTTCGACTCTTATCGTGCTGAAAGAGGTTGGCAGCGTCCAGCCCGCCTCCCATGCCATGCCATCCACCTATAGGAGTTCCAAATGCTAGAATCAGGTATTAATGAGATGCTATTGCTATTGGTAGATGGTGTGGGGACGAAGAGTTCTTGATCGGGTGCGATCGACACTAGCTTCGATATGATCGCAATTTGTCCCCTCGACATGATGAAAGCTGGAATGCTCCCCTGGTGCCGTGGTGAGTGAGGGAAAACCTAGGGAAGGAAATCTCCCCTACAGTACCAGGGTTCAAATTTCTTAAACAAGACAGGCACTGCTGGTAACGGCCCGGATTCGGTACCCTGAGCATATTTTGTTATTGTGCCCTAACGGGTGTAGAATGTCGTCAATAATATCGATGAGTTTTCAGATGAATCCCGTTTATACCTTTCTACCTGCTTGGTGCCAGTTATTAGATGGAGGGGCGAAAGCCTTGCTCATGACCGTCTACTTTACACTTGTCGGATAGTGCTGCTTTACTGAGATCATCGTTCAACTAGCGAATGTTCCAGCTGAATTACAGATAGTTCCGCCCCTGGTCCATATTTCTGAAGTTCCTTACAATATCGGATGTGTACAGACGCCTCAAAGCCTAAATCTTTAGCATTGGACATCAGTGCAGTCACACAAGGGCCGTATTTTGGAAAACAAACGGAGTGCAGTACTGTAATGGTACCAGTAGCGATGACAACGTCGTCAAGGATACTACGAGTCTACACACGTTTATATTCATCTTGTTGGAAATAGGACTTATAGTACTGGCTATCGAAAAGGGGGAACATTCTTGTTCGGAATCATCTGCTTTTTGCCTGTCCTACGCCAGTAATCCACTCGTCTTCGGTGTCGGCCACAGCAACTTGTACTGGTCTGGCGCTTTCTCATCCTTCAGCTGGAGCCTCACCCGTCAGACTGTACTACTCTCCCCGTTTGTCATTCAACCAGTAAGTGTTCCTGCTGCCGCTCCAATCGTCCCGCTCTCGACCGTATTCCTGTAGTTATTTACAACATCGGGAGTACACAGATGCCTCAAGGCCTAAGGCTCTGGTATTGTACATCCCATGGTTAATGTTCTCGTAACCATTGCTGCGGAAATCACGCAAGGTAATACATAAGAAACGGAGCGTAGTACAACAATCTATAATGATACCGATAACAATGACAAGCCGCTCACCCGCCCATCCTCTGAATTTTGCGCCATGATTTGACTGGCCCAGCTGACAGGGAGGCGTCCTCCATAACCACATCTACATCCATGTCCTCCACTTTTGCCGCCTCGACCTCTGGCATATCCAAAAACCTCTTCAATGGGTCTTGCCAGAAACTCGAGGCGCAGTCCACGTCCGCGATGTCAGGAAAGTTTTCCATTGGGATGAACTCTGGCTCAGCATTCTCCGTGGGCATTGGCGTAACACTGGTCCTAGTCGTCCTTAGCATGGCTAGGTCGGCCTCGAGAGCGGCGATGCGACGTTCTTGGTTTTTGATATCTTCTGTGCGAGTTTTGAGGAACTGAAGGAGGTCATCATTTGGAGGAGGGGGGTGTGAAATAGAATAATCAGGAGGAGGGACGGCGTCATTGGGGGGTGTAGGATCAGGGTTTTTAGCAGGAGGAGGTGGAGCTGTCCAGACTTTTGTCTTCCTCCATTCCTCCAAATAATCCATGGCGCGCCGGCCCGAAGCGTCTGGTGACGTATCCCATTCCCAGTCCCCGTCGCGTTCCCTGAGCCCTTCTAGCCACCTACCCAGCCCTACCCCCTCGTTGATGTCTTCCTCCAAAAGCTTAAAGCCTTTATGTCCTTTCAAAGCCCAGCGTTTCCAGTCTCCAGACTATCAGCTAATAAGGAAAAATTAAGCCGAGACGAAAGACATACCAAACTTCACTGCGTCATTAGCATATTCCACTTCCCCATACGTCTCATGAAATTCCTTCACGCTATCTGGATCAGACAAGAGGTGATACAAGCGATACCTCACCAGCAACCTATCAAAAGTCTGGCATCTCCATCCCTTCACCATCCCCCGCCTCATAGCGCTCCTTGCTTCTTCTAAAAATCTATCACACATCCGGGAGATATGGAAAATCCCGGAATTAAACTGATCCCATTCCCCCGAGCCCAAAACGAGGCGAAGGGATGTCCATTGAAAGTGAGCGGCGAAGAGGAGGGGAATGCGGTACCCGCCGGGTATCACGGTCGTTGTTCCGTCTGCAGAGGTGATGGTCACCCACATGTTGCGTTTTGGGGGGACGGAGAAGGAGTGCGTGATGAGGTATTCGACGATCGCGGCCTTGGACATTGTGCTGGCGTCGATGTAGTTGAGCTCAGCAGGGTTCTGCCAGTCGTAGTCAGGAGGGGATTCGACAGGAACTAGAGCGTCGGTCGGCTCGTCCTTGATGATCTTCACAGATACACGATTCCGTGTCTGGCGCGCCTTTTTCGACTCGTTCGGAGCTCCCGTCATCTTTCGTGCAGTCAGAAAATCCGGGCTACATGGTACGCAGTATGGTTACCTTTTATTAGGGAACGAACCTACTCGAACATTCTACAGTGAAATTGTATCCCTTGTTTCTCGTTGAGACCGAAACAAAAGAACCGGAGCAGTACGGAATACTGGGTAGCGACGGTGAGGAGAGGAGAGTATCCGGATATTTCCGTAAATAGCAGGTCAGTCGGCAAAAGAAAAAGGCCAGAGGAACATTACTTCCGCCATCCTTTCAGAAGAACTTACGGTATGATTTCTACCACACATATACTGGATACGAAGCTAAGAAGTAACAAAAAGATCGATCCCACGGCTTGTAGAACGCCGCCCCCTCTGCACGGCATACCAACAGAAAAACAATGGCGATTCTTTGTACAGCGTAAAGGGAAGTAGATACAACAGTCACTGCGGTGAGGTTACAGGTACGATGCCTGTCGCAGTTGCCAGTGGCTCAACAAGCTCTGAGTACGTTCCGAAATCAAGCGAAAATTACCTTATGTAAATGTAATTCGTTTAAGCTTTGCTGTTGATAACTATCCCTTCTGGGCTTATCAACCCAATATCAACAATGGTAGTACATGTAGAAATCTTCGCACCCACCAACGACCTTCAAATCAATCTCTTCCAAATTACCAGCGGCGGCGAATCAAAGCGTAACCCAATTTTAACCAAATGTCAAAAGGCCGAAACCCAAAGTCACGAGGCGCGAAAAGAACAGTGGCGTAAAGTTGATAACTATTTGGTTCCTCTTCCCGTACTCCCCCTATTTTCCTGGCCTGCGTCCACCTGGCAAAGTCGTTTTCTTCAACATTGGTAGACCTCGTATCTAGGACAATTTACGGAGAGCATTTGTTACTCGTTGGTCCTACTTGCGGTAGAAATAATGCCGCTTTTCAATAGCGACTGAACTTTTGCAATACGTTATCGTCGCCTTATCCTTGCTTGTTAGTAAGAGTTGCATTCAAAGGAGCAGTATCAAGTTTCTATTCAGGCGTCGCTGTCATATTTCTTTCGGCCATTCTCCTGTGATTTGTTCCTCACTCTAGCCTCCTTTGGACAAACGCTCCATATCATACTGGTTGAATACTGCTGGTTCTTCACAGCATCAAAAAATGGTGAGATGATCTTTATCGGTGATACGGATTTAGTTGAAGAGGCCATAAAAGGCCTTGGTTTAGGGGGGAGGGGGGCAGGAAGGAAGGAAGGATATTTTATTAGTCGTCGGTGATCCAATAGGTGAATCGTTTCGCCGTTCAAACTTTATACTTCAGGTTTTCATTCTATTCAATTTTCTGCAGATAATCCCGAGAATACCGTGGTGACGGGCACGTCAAATAATGTCGATGGGATCTATCAGTCAACTACCTCCACGTGATATGCACAACGTACTCACGAGATTTTCGTGATCTTTGGGATCACAATGCTTGGATCGTGCCTGTGAACTACCGACGGGACGGGGTAGACGGTGAACGCGTCATATTCCGCCATTGATTGCCTTTGCGACAGCCGTTGATCATTTCATGTTGGGCCTTGCCCCTTTGATGCAGTTTCCATATTGATATGTCACTGTAGTACTCTGATTGGCGCCAGGGAATATCTCAAAGCCTCACTTCCGAGCCTTGAGTTCGCAGATACCGAGAAAGATCACTCTTACCGTCAGAGTGATGAGTTCGCGCTCGCGTTCGCTGCAACAATGTAGGTCTGTCGACGGTCTATTTGGTAGTTCACGAAGCGACCATGTTAACACGGATTGGATATTTTCTGTTCTGTAAAGTTCGCATGTTCTTGGCGACTGAATTCTGATAGCTGATGATACCGCCTTTCTCGAGGCGTAGGAAGATACGGAGGTAAAATCCCCCCGTCGTCAGGTTGTGACCGCAATTAATCCTTACGTTGACCTACAGTTAATGTGACCTGGACAGGCTCCAGAGTCTTCGTGCCGCTCCGATTGCCGTCATAACAGATTGGGATGTCATATGGACTTGATACTCAATGAATCTGTCAGCTCATTTGATAGCTGCGCTACCTTCCAAGCGCATTCCGGTGATTGAACGATCATTGTCCTCAGTCCAGTGCTCGCACGCATGGTAACAGTCCTTTTATGTCTTCGCTAAAGGCACCTTTTGGATCAAACGTCAGGTAGCCCCTTCAAACTGGTGCTCGAGGGCGATACTCTCCCAGGTTCTCAGTGATCACCGATCATTCCAGTGAGAATTACCTACCTCTGAGATAATCATCTCTCTTTCCTTCACTACACATCTGTCTCATATTTCTTCTCGGAGATGCTCCCGTGGTAAAACTCTGAACGTATACGTCGAATAACCGATGTTACGGTCTGCTCCCATCACGCGCAGCGGATTCTTCGTGGACTTTCGCAGGACTTCATGTGGTACCGCTCCAACTACGTGATTCACAATGTATTGTACACTGCCGTCATGTTAATTCTAGTTGCTATCGACATAGATTTTGACGCTGGAATATCTATTAAAGGAGGAAAGCAGGATTCTTTCAGCAATACTTCATTGTCTCGACCAGCTGGCTGTTATGTTCTTCGTTCTCCTTGGCGTGTATGCCAGTCAACTCCATCCTATGTGATACTTTCTGACCCAAACCAATCCTGACTAGGTTTTCATCCGCATTCTTCCTTCAAATCTTCGGTTTTCCCATCACAATCTCGAACGAACGTGTCCCTCAAGCAAACCAAGAGGGCACGGTTGTGCTAACTCAGGATCCATTTTGTTTCTATCTTGCTTCTTTGGAGCCAAGCGTCACCCCGGGCAGGGGTCATGAACGTCGCTCAGCGGAGAGCTTGGTAGCGGGTCCCAAGCCTCCAATTTCATTCGGTATCTCAGGGTACGTTCTGTTAACTTATCATGTACCCAGCCGATAAATAACGATCTTTATAGTATACCCCACATCGACACTTTGTGCGGAGAACTAGTTGTCCTTCACGCGACATCGTCCGATGCTCATGTTCTAAACGAAGACATTGGAATAAACGAGATCCTAGCTCGGAGTGCGAACTTCGAAGTATTGGAAGGTCTCAACGATAAGGGCTTACTTGAGGACGGCAAGCAGGACATCACGATACGGGCAGATAGCGGAAGCCCTATAATATTGAACAAGGTCAAAAATGGCCGAAATACGACCAGCGGTGGTGTTACAATAAATGGTGGACATGGCAGTACCGCAATCAGCGGAAACGCTAAGATAAAGGTCGGGCATGGCGGTGCCGCACTCAGTGGTAATGCTACAACCGGGCAAAACGGAACCGCGACTAGTGGAAAAGTCACAATAAACGGTGGGAGCGGCGGAACAGCAACCAGCGGTGATGCTACAAGTGGGGATGACGGGAACTCGACTAGTGGAAGTGCTACCAACGGGGGAAGCGACGGATCAGCGATCAGCGGTACTGCTATAAGTGGGGATCGTGGGAACTCGACCAGTGGAAACGCTATCAGTAGTGGAAGCGGCGGATCAGCGATCAGCGGCGATGCTACAGTAAATGGTACAAGTGCAGTCGATGGCGGACCCGTCAGTTCTGCTGCTGCTACCTCTGTGTAGGTTGAATTCGACTCCTTCCGTTAGTACTGTACTGACCACGTTGCCCTTAGAGAAATAGCTTCAGCGACTGCATCACCAAGTACCTCAACTACCTCTTCGAGGCACCACGCAAAGGCACCGGTAATCATTGGCAGCACCATCGGATCATTGGCCCTGGTGGTGATACTAGTATTACTAGCAATCCTTTGGCGCAGGAGAAGAAGCAGGTCTAGAGAAGGTAATGCCTCTGAAGATGAAGGTCTACCAACGGATTCTAGACCTGGGTCTACCAGAACGAGCGCCGTATCATCATCATCGACTTATCCATCTCCTTTCGAGCCAATCAGGAGAGGAGGTGATTTCCCCTTGCCTTTCGGAGATGGCTTGCCTCAGACAAGAATGCTCTCGCCTTCCAGAGGTTCTTACTGGCCGCCAAGAGAGGGGAACCAAAGTCTGGAGCGCGAGAATTTAAGGAGGCCGGCGGTGGAGGTGGTGGAAACTACATACGGCGCATCACCGCCACCATCATACCTGTCACCCCAGTAGGAGAAGACAGTGCGCCTGAGGTGTTCGTCGACGCGGTGCCATCGACTTGGTTGGAGTGAAATGAAGAGTTACATTGGTATGATTACTCGTAAATACTTCGTGTTTCAGCTATTCGTACCCTGTTGAAATATAGTATGGAATAAATGGCTAACGGCTGCCTACGCAAACTCAATGAAGGCGTCAAGTGCCTTCTCAGGTTCATCCCAATGTATCTACCACCAAGACTATTAGAATATGCGAAAAATGGGGAAGAGGAATACATGGCTCACGAAGTGATTTGCCTCAGGAAGGATCTTGTAATCGATTGCCTTAGCACCCTCAGCTTTCTGTTCCTTCTCGTCATCTTGCACCGCCCACAATGCAGCAAGCGCGAATGCACATGTTTTATCTCCACATAATACCGATCGTTTCATAGTCGGGAACACCTTGGGGTCGAAGAACGCTCTACGATAAGCCGGCAAGAGCTGCTTGTAGCATCCAACCAAGAACAGCAGGTCTGTCGCAGCATCTTCTCCATGGTGCTGAATGGCCGCAGGCATTCCGTTGTAAAATGAAGGCACCCGTGAGGACGAAGCCAGCACCCAGGAGAGTTTGTCAAGATTGCGTTCGGAGAGATCTGCGTGGTCGAAATAGGAAGTGCACCATTGTCCGAACGCTGCTAAGCGAAGGTTCTCGGGCACGCTTGGATCTCGAAGGAATGTCCAATATTGCTCTGGGTTGGGTAACCCTAGTGTAATCGGTCCTGGTTCTATGGGATCCGCTTAGAACAAATAGGGCCCGAGAAAAGCACGAGCTCACCATAGAGGATGACAGATCGCATATATCTCTCTAGTCGATTGTAAGTGTTTTCAGGCAGCGTACCAGTACTGGATATCGCCGCGGAAGCCAAGGCCGCACCAAGTGACCATCCAAGAAGTGCGACGCCACCACCGCCCGAGATCGGTGGAAGTTTGTATTTCTGTATGAACGTATCGATGAAGATGACAATCTCATGCCCACGTGCCTCGACGAAGGCCTCTTCTTTAGCATCATCTGTACCTGCAGCTTTCAAAACACCGAGCTCTTCCACAGAGAAAGAGGTGGAACCGGGGTACGGGCGTCTGTCGAGCGCCACGAATCGGACTCCCTTGCTGGGTGCGAGGTCTATCAGCCGTTGGAAGATTTCTTAAAGCGTGGCGTCAATACCTAAGAAACAGGTCCGCCAGCGAATAAAGAGTGGTGCGAACCTTTACTGAAAATAATGCCATGAATAGCAAATATAGTGATGTACGAAGATTGGATTGGTGCGCCGCTGTCGATGTAGGATAGTTCGACTCCGGTCGAGGGGTTGACTACGATGGATGCAAATGCCATGATAGCGAGATCAGCGAAAGAATTAGATTTTCGGCAGCATTCATCATTACGCTATATAGTGTGAGTCTTTCCCCACACCGATGTGCGACTGGCCGGTGAAAAGGCGGAAATCATGATCTTACACTCTTCTATCATGAAGCGCATGATCCTTGGCAGGCTGCTGACCAGTGGCCAGCCCCGTTTTTTGATGGAATCGAGTCCGTCTCATGCGAATTCCGACCGGGCCGCTTGGATCATGGTGCTGATAGTGTAGTCGTGTCATATTTATGGACGTTGCGGATTGAAGAGGGGGCGCCGTTGAATGTATATCAATTCAAGTTATCGACATCAGACTAGAAAGGTGTAATACCGTTATACAGAACGGTAGACATCATGATAAGAGAGACAGACAGAAATATTCCGCCTTCAACATCATACTTGTCGCAATATAAATTCGGCAGTTAGGGAGGGACAGACTTAGCCTGTCCGATGCACTTCAATACATCTTCAACGCTTGGAATGAGGACAGTCGTGTCCTGTATCGTCCATGTCCTCCGAGAAGTAATAAATTTGCCGTCGCTATTCCAACGCGTATGCAGCCAGAAATGAAATAGACGAAAGCGACAAAGAGCCTGTAGAAAGCGGTTATGCCAGTTGAAGAAAAACGTTCACGGGAATTGCCGGACGCCGCGGTTGATGCCGCGGCGGGCAACCAATGATCACGGCACACGCTCGTCAGTAAGTACTCTCGCACTCGGCTAGATCGGTCTCAAATTCCCAAGGATAAAACGGGGTTCAACCCTTTCTATTAACTTGTAATTATGCAACGCTTGCCGTTGAGAACGATACCAGCCACCGATGATTCGTCATTGGTCAACGCAATCGCGACTCGCGAGTCGAGTCAAATTTCTTAGGAAGCCGGATTTCCTCACATTATACATCTTTGGGAATTTGTCGCTAGCTATTTAAGAATGATCCTTGCATGACACCTCAACCGCCCCAATACAAAATTTCGGCTCCGAGAGAATTATCTTCCAGTGAGTGTCTGAACACTGCGAGGGCTATCTTTTTACGGAACATTCAGGCTGATTTTATTTCTTGAGAATTAAAGACAACCAGCTAAGATTCGAATCTAACCGAGACCGCTTGGATGCTCAAGTAATGCCTGCTCTACAATCACCGACACTTCGTCCCTTGCATTCGGAATAAACGAACGAGCAGTGAGTGCCCCTTCAAGCTCATCAATGATGGTTCGATACAATGTGACAGGATTAAACTTCAGGATGAATTTGGACGTCTCTCAACTACATCTTCCTACTCACTGAATTGATAAGAATACTTGGTGTGACTCATCGTTACGGGACGCTCAGACATATGCTTCGTGCATTACATCTATGTTCTTTGACCAAAATTCTCCCTTCTGATTGATACGTGGTTCACAGCTTCTAAGACTCTGAAACAGATACACCGCCGATTCAAGGCTTACAACAAAGGGTTAACTATAGCAAGATAACGCCTTGTAGTAGTTATTTTTTCCTGGCTACCTATCCGTCGTGCATTGATGATCAGTCTGATTCAGATAGAACATTGATAGGATTAAAGAGTTGATTTGGAACGCTGATAGTGACAGTCGATGAGTCATATTCTTAGGTCTGGCACGAACTAGCCTAAAGAAAATGTACGTATACACAAACTATAAATAAATACCGTCATTTAGACGTTTCAGTACGTATCCCTTGACTCTCTAAATCATCTGCGACTTTCAGCGCCTGGCTGGACCATCTTTTCCGAATCCATCGGTGCAAAATCAGGATCACCAGTACGAATAGTGCAGTTCCCAATAGGATCTCATACTGAGCATTGGTACACAGAGTGCCGCCAGTGCTCGTGTTACTGGACCGATTGAACGAAGACCGTTTACTATTATGAAGTAGTTAGTGAGGTGCTGAGTCTGGCATATGGAAGGAGAGCAAAACCTGGGTGGCGGAAACTCGTGGATGACGCTAGGGAAAGAAATTTCGGGTGTACTGGGCGTGTTTCCCATCCTAGCTTATTCAAATAATGGAATAGCCCTACAGACAATGATGAATGAGAACGTTTATGCACGATAGCATCGGACATCGTACCTTCGTTGAAGTGAGTCGACAAAGAGTGAATGATGATTGTGAAGAGGTTCTTTGCATAACTTTTATATCATATCGGGTTCGTCGGACGCGATGAAACACATAAAAAAAGACTGAGTGAAGGTACCTGAATTGACTTGCCAGGAACTCAACATCATTGATTCGATGCACAGCGGTGCTATCAAACCTTGACGACAACGCTTGATCAATGATCAATGCTTGACGAGCTTGGGGCTATTAAAACCAGTAGTCAAGGTTGCATTGCGCACAGCAGATGCCAGACGGCTAATTATGGTCTAGCTTCCTGCATACCCAATAGCCCAAATTTAGCCCTGGTCACCACTATTCCAAAGCCGAGATATATATTAATTGTCAGAGCGAGTCTGACCTTACACGTTTGCATACAACAGGTTACAGATAATTACCGAAGTCGATTCAAGTTGGTTGTGACGGAAAATACCAGCAGCATCCTCGTGGAGTCTGCGAATTCGAACTTAGCCCTCGGCACGTACTATTCTCAGTTCTGAACTAGCATATTTTCCGTTGGGAGCGCATGGGAGCGTAGGCGCCTGGCGAGGGCTGCCTAAGCAGCTTCCGCCTAACCAGATTGGGATGGAGAGAAAACAAGGACACCTGCTTCTCAGGTGTACTTATTCGTCTCGTGAGTGAGATTCCAGAGGAAGACGCGCTTCCCAAAAACAAACTCGAAAACTGAGAGTTCAGGCGGATGCCTCTGGAATCCGACTCCCCATCCCTGAAACGGCCGCCATTGATGACAAATTTTTGTTGCAGTCATTATACGATAAGTATTACAATGAAGCCAGACGAGATACAGCGGTTTTAATAGACGTAAACTTGTCCATCGCGTCGCCTATAAAAAGTGGAAGAATCTCCTCAACCTTGCGCCAATACAAGAGAAATGCTTTGGAAGACCATCTTCCCTGTTTCATCACAACCCAAGGATCAACTCCAAGTAATAAGAGGTACGTGGTTCCACCGATCCGAAAGCTATGGCCACTGGCTGCATCAAGATCATCAAGGGCCCAGATTTGTGAGCATCGTGCGAGAAAAGATTCCTTCGATAACTTTTCCCATGACGATGAGCCAAGAGAATAGGCAAATAATGGTGCCTCCGAAGGTAAATTATCGTTGATCTTCAAGTGGTTTTGTAAAGCTTGGATGGGATCCGAATCATCATTGGTCGAAGTAAGTGAAATCCAGTCACCTCGGAATTTCTTCGTTTTGGTGTAAGGTATGAATAGGTTAATCCATTCATGGCCATTAGATGCAATCCCGTATTTTCGAGGGCATGAACGATAGACATTGCGAGAAGTATTGAACGGTTTCGATCGAGAAGGAAGTAGCTCTCCCAAACGGGTGCATCCATGCCATGCAATGGTAGCGACGGCCCATACAGCAGCATCGAGGGGATCATTCAGATCTAGATGAGACCGCAGAGAAGCAATATGCTTCTCGGTCACTGGCAGACGAGGGGGTTTGGTTGATAGCGGAGCCATAGCAGCAGCACCCTGCTTTGTACGTGATAAAATTCTACCACCATACCAATAAGCACCTTGAACATCATGCCTTTATGATATGTATCAGTTGGAATGTCAGCCGCAAGGAAATTACAGTCACCATAAAGCCAGACCGGATAACCATGAATCCACGGTCGAAGCTTGAACTTTCCCTGCGCCCATCTCTGAAATAAACAGAGCAAGAAGTGGTTCACTAGCAGGCACACGGAGTGATTCAGGAACTGAATAGGCGTCGCAAAATTGAGTGAACCTCAACAAACCGGCACCATAATTTTTGCGAGCATCCTCGGTCACAGAGTTAGCCATGACGTGCCGCCATCTTTCCAACACATGCATGGGCAGGCCATAAGGCCCAAATCATTAATAAAGTCCTGACACGAGAGGTGTTGTTTTTATTAATAAAACCCTCTCATGTCCCAGGGCTCGCAAAGCGGCCATGTTCGGCGATGAACAGGCGGGTGTGGGCGGCTTCTAAAATAGGGTGCTTGTTCCCACCTCAATGCTGATTATATCTTGGACCGAACAAGAGATAAGATGGTTGTTTCTGATAGGTTCAGGAACCACGGGACGATCCGAATATGGTAGCAGGTCGTTATTTGTGACGATGGAGGGGTCAGATAAAGAATCGGGACTCGGACAGTGCTATCGTATAAATCATAAAAATAAGGGAATAGATACTATGCCAGCTGCAGTCGGGGTTGTTGTTGCAGAAACACCTCCTTGGCCTGGTGGGGTCTGTGGTATGGGTGAGCTTGAAAAGACAGCAAGATTAGAGAATGAAATGAATGTACTGGTTGTAACTTGTCTCGGTGCTGAGAGCAGGAGCTTAGAGAGGCTGCTATGAGGGTGTTGGACGACGACGTAAGGAACGGGTTACGTGCCTGACATCACAGCCACTGATCGAAGCTTTCAGGAGGCTGCACGGTGACGAAAACATATACTGAACTTGAATATTGCTCTCAAGGTGTTTCTTCAAGACTCCGAAAATCATCGGCCTTCATCTCTACTCTTAAAAGGATACTGATTACATGATATATATATCAATTTATAGCTGTGAATACCGAGTTTCAGATCAAGGGCCGTAGATATGCAGCGAGAGTATTTAACAGCTACTTGAACGAAGTCTGCAGAGGTGCGAGGGGTTGGCGAAAAGGTATTTTTTGTACTGCATATAACATTTTGTCTTTGCTGAAGCAATTTCCAAAGTAGCAATACACGGCCCTTAAAGCAATGTATGTCGTTGAACTATGGTTCACTGCACTTTCGAATGACTCTGCGGATGTTGAAATTCATCTAACCAATACTCATTAAAACACTTACAAAGGCCTCGGATCATCCGGAAATATATAGTGTATCATATTATAGTCCGATAATATATATTGGGGATTTTTTTAGACACTACTGGCACAAACGTGAAGGGATAGTAACCTAAAGACGAGTTCAGGTCAGACGAAAAGGTGGTAATCTGCCAATATTGGACGTATACACGTTCTATTTGATGCGTAAAAAATCGTGACATAATTTAAACATCTAATAAACCATAGCAAATAGTTTTCCTAGGATGTAGAGGTCAGGAACAAGTGCAGGAGCGTCGTGGTGCTGAGGAATAGGACTCGGAAATGTCGGACCGAACATTCGGGTAGCGATCAAAGGCATTTTGTCCCACGAGCTCGCTGTCTCGTGCGATGTCCACACCATTTTCACTCTACCAATGTCTCTTCAATTCACGATTCTCCCTCTTGCCATCGTATTCAGTACACCCCAGCTTTATAAGGTGGTGGAAATATTATCAAATAATGGTTCTGGCCATTTTCTTGATGCTGGCACCATCGTCGTTGACATTTCTCCCCCTGCCAGAAAACACCCACTCTTGCCTGACAACTATCCCGTTCAGCACCGTTATTTCTATGCCCCAACCCATTTCCGAGGGTGCTGGAGCAAACGGCGCTGGCTATTTCCCTCCTAATGCCGCTGTCGCCGCTCTCCCATACTTCATGTTTCTTTTTTCTCAAAAATTTTCCTCCTGATTTCCCATACGCTACCCATGTTGTTGTATTAGCATTGCAGTATAGTATACTATGCATTCTTGAGCCATTTTGAACCCGAGCAGCTAGTACAAAGAAAATCCCATTCACCCGAAAGCTACCAAACATCGGCGCACCACAGCACACCGAATCAGCCCAATGCGTACCAAAAGGAGCAACCCGCCTTCGGAATGTTCAAGACACCGGTAACCGGACACCGCACTATCGCATGTCCTGGCAGAGCAGAGGGATTTATTGATAATTTCTGACCTGTCAATTAGAGGTGTTCATTAATGAGACGGGCGTTATCCGTTGGCATGGGCACCAATGCTGACAGTCTGTTGTCCACAACATCTGAATAAGGAGAACGCCAAGCTGTCACCCGCTCATCAGCAAGTACCAAGGGGCGGAAGGGTGATGGCTTGATCTTTGAAGTAGCACAAACACGAGGACGCCGAGATTTTGATATAGGGGAGGAATCATCTGAGGAAGGGAGAGATGAGTTAAGATGGTGGGAATAACGAGCTTGGCAAGAAATGTATGAAAGCTGAGATCGGCGAGAAGAACGTGCAGGTTGCGGCGACTCATCAGGTGATACCTGAAGAGAACCTGTACGCTCTGGACCTGCACATGCAGATCTACGGGATAAGGGAATCCTAAACATGGTCAAGCCAAGGAGTGAGTTCCTCTGGCAAGAGGAAGTTGATGACCAGTTTATGTTCTTGAGTCCCAAGCTCGCCACGAGAAATGGGATCCACAAGATTAACTGCAGACTCGACATAAGAAGGAGATAGCGTTAAGTTTCTGGGAGCTAAGAGGAGTGACAGTCGACGAAGAGATGCATTTCGGTGAACGTTACGTGAGCGGCCAATTTTGTGTGTGTCTATAACACTGGTGTTATCACTGTTCAAAGGGAAATCCGCATCAATGACGGATGTTGACGACGTTATATAACGTGCCACAACCTCAACAGCAATAGACTCAGCCCATCCTATATCTCGACCTTCAGCGTGCCAGCCATCTTTTAATTTCCAGGCTGCCCACTGATTGCCAACTACAAGACCAATACCCCAATAAGAGGCGTCGACCCAAATGTTGAGAACCATGCGCTGTCTTGTGATGAGAGATCTGGATAAGGAAGGCTGGGAAAGACAGTCTCTCCACCATTCGAGGTCGGTCCATATGGTCTTCGAAGGATGGTGAGCCACCCACTTGTTGGGGAAATGAGCTACGAAAGCAGAGAGTGCAGGCAGATAAGCCTTTCCTGCCTTGCATACGAAGCAAACATGCTGTAGGGTGCCGTGTAGTGAACTCGCATCCTTGTACGACACCGAAGATGGCCGTCGCAGTAAGAAGTCAGACACCTTCTTGAGATACTTCTCGCGCTTCTTTTCGGACAGGTAAACTGTCTTCTCCGCAATATCCCACATAAACCCTACATAAGACGTAACATACTGGAAATCATGTCCCTTTACAGAGACATCATGCCACAAAATGCCGAGAGGTTGGGAAATATTAAAGATGGTCTGCAGATCAAAGTCATATGAATACCGAATGTCCCCATTGTCGAGAGTGCGCTGAGCTATGGGAGAACGAAGGATGTTATGATCATCGACCCATTTGAAAACACCGGGAATGCCTGCCGCGTTAAGAATGTCATTAAAGGCATCAGCGACACAGCCTTGGATCCCACCAGAAGTTGTCAAACCGAAAGGTGCACAATGGTCTGGAAACACTCGGCCTTTCCACAATGTAGCGATGTATCTTTTATGGCCGAAAATGATGGGTGAGCACCGATATGCTTTAACCCAATCCAAGGCTGCCGCTTGGGTCCCCGGTGGTGCTCGAACAACCTGATGAGGATGTTGAGAACGAACCACAAAAACAGGCACGAAACATGATATGTGCCCCCATAAACCAGTAAAGCCACTATCCCCAAAAGTGGCTGAAGAGGGAATGCCAACCCTCACGGGCATGAGCCATGCCACCAATGACCATCACATGCGAGCCGCATGTGAGCGCTGCCGCGCACATCCATTCCACTTTATCCAATAAGAGCAATTACACTCACCGCTTCTTCATACATGCTTGCTGTATACCATCGCGTGGGCCAGTCTTTTGCATCAAGCCATGAATTTGTGGAAGAGCCACCGGTATCGCGAGCAGAAAGATTATGAATGATCCGTGGCTTTTCCTGATCGAACACGACACCCAGTGGTGCTGTGCGAAAATGGCCTCCAAAGAACGTGAAAGCCTCTTCAACGGTCATTCCCTCTCCCATACGACCAGCCGCAATCTCATCTTTCAAGTAATTTTCAATTATTTCAGGATTTTCTTCAGCAGAAGGCATATTCGGAGGTAGAAATGTAGAAGTTAGAGAAGGAGGATTACCGATAGGAGAACCGTGAGTAATGTCGAAGATTAGGTTTGGATACTTGTCAATAATGTTATACTTTTGAAGAGCGTGTCGCCATCCAGCAGGTTTATATGGGGTGACGACTTTATGCGCCTCAGTTACGAGTGCATTTCGTCGCTCCGTGGTGAGTGTCGGCGCACAAGGAGCACATGTGGATGCCATGGTAGGCTGAAGGCTCAACCTTGCAGACGGTGAGGTTGAAACGGACACAGACGAACTTGTGATCAGAGATGCGGAGGAGCGCGCCGTCTTTCCACTCGACAAGAAAGGACCTTCCACTTTTGCTAGGTGTCGTGGATGTGCAGGAGTCTGCGCGATGGCCAATGAAACCGCATCTGAGGCATAAGGGACGAAAGGAATTGGAACGACTACCACCGTCGCACTGGTTAGTATCATAAGGAGTAAATCGCTTGTTTCCAAACCCTCCATTATTCTTTCCACGCCTGACCTGGCCTTGCTCTCCAGTGACTTGAATTTCCCGTTGATTGAGCAGGTGGTTGTCCTTCGCGGTCTGTACTCCATCTGACCAAGACTTGGTCGAAGGATCAGGTATGAATGGATCCTTAAAGAATTTCGCCCGGAAATCTCTGTCGAAGGCTTTGTATGCCTCGAACCACATCGCGAAATTAGGATCAGACAGCATAGCGTGGAGGTGTTCATTAAGGCCTTGAAGAGTCCGAGGTCCACAGCCAATGGCAGTGAAAAACTCGAGGAGATTGTTATAGCAAACAAGGAAATCAGCCCTCGCTAGATCAGCTTCGGCCGGCGCTTTGGATATGTCAAGTACACTGAAGTTCTTGCTGGCTCCATCTGTCCCAGTCCGTGTAATCTTGATCCGAGGTAAAGAATCGTCAGAGTACTGCATGGCATGCAGATACGTCGGGTGAAACATGGACAAAGGGATAGATATCTTATGAACCAACAAGGCTTTGTAATCTTCATGAAACGCGATATCGTTAGGATTATAAGCTGTCTTGTTCTTCTCCGTCATGGCATCAGAGAAGACGGTTGATAGCGTAGCATCCATGGATGTCGCGGTGGTAGTGGCCGAACTGGCTGGGGCAGTAGTCGTCGTCGCAGCCTTTACTGGGGGAGCCGACAGCACTTTGGCTTCTACAGCCTTGCGCACTGTGTGAATGAGGATATCGGACTCATCTTTTTCATCTTCTGAGACATCCTTGGGGTCCTTTCCTTGAGCCGTCAACTCCTTTCGCCTATCTGCTCTCCTTGCATTTCTCATAGCCATATCTTTGTTCATCTTCGCCCGCAGCTTGTCAAGAGCGATATCCTCAGCACTTTTTGATCCAGGCTTCGGGTTTGATGTGCCTGTGGGGCCCGTGGGATTCACAGTAGCACCGGTTATAGGTTGTGACATTATAAGAAGAATAGTTTGTCGTATTAGCAGCTATAGAATAACAATACAAGTCGCAAGACTTCGACGTAGCGAAACGGAGAGTCGGCGGTGCTGACTGCGAGAGGAAGAAGTGAAACGATCTCTCGCAGCTTAGTCAGCACCTTATGAGCGCTGTCCTCGCGTGCTCGTACTGCTCTCAACGTCTAGCAGACAAATGCGGGTTCGGACCGGTGCACGTGACCGCTTAGGGCAGGTAGACATACTTTGTTCTGTTTTTGTAGCTAGGCTTTCCCTCATCGATCCATTCCATCTCTCGGAGTCTACGAGGGGTTCCACCGTCATCCAGGTTCTTGGAAGTCTCTTGCTGGACCTGGAGATTTCTCAAAGTACTTAATTTGATCTTGGAAGCGTCGTTCCTTGGTCATGACTTGACCCAGGTAGTTCTTTTAACTTTTGTTTCCAAGTGGCTTCCCACTCATGTCCATTGAACACTCATTGGAACGACAAGCGCACACTCGCTTCCTCCGAGTGCCCTCTATGTGCACAGAAGTTGATTTTACTACATGACCTGCAGCTCTCCATCACGTAAGTAATCGCGATCATCTTCATATAGACGCAGCTTAGACTGATGCGGGAAATACTGAGAAGATCATTGAGCTCAGGCCTCAGACCAATTGGTCACGGATCTGCGTCGCGTCAGAATTCGTAGTTCTGCAACTTCTTCTTTCCGAGCATCTGGAATGGGCTCTCACAGCAACTTAGTCGTTACATTTGAGGCGTCAGTGCGGGTTATACACCTAGCACAGTGGCATTGATAGCGAAAAATGGACAGTCCGGTTATTACATGGATACTATTGCGGTGAACGTCAAGGTAAGCTTCTGAATGCGAATTTCATATCCTAGGTTAGTATTTCACTACGGGTTATTACGCAGCCACAAGCTGGACTTTGACGTCTAGGTACTGTAATTCTACGTACGACTTCCGTTTCTTTTGCTGGCCGATCAAAGGAAGTGAGACGTGAAATTGTATAAGTATTCATACACCCTTTCTCGTTGGGGTTTCATTGGGCGAACCCAAATTTCCAAATGGTATCTTTCTTGCTAATTTAGTTGCACCGTTTACTGATAGTCTACAGAACATTTGAGGCATGTCCAATCGTAATCATGTGCGGACGGTGCTTCATCGACGTTCAGAACCATCTTGCCGTTTGAGCCTCTTTCCAAATCTTCCCGCGTGGACAGCGCAGTTGCATGGAGTGTTACGCACTCGATCGCAGGGATTTCATGGCATCGACGACGCCAGGCCACGGAAGCGGTTACGAAGAGCAATATCCCCAACAAAGCCAATGTAATCATGAAAGTCCTAATTCTAGACGAGTAACACACTGATCGTTCAGACCGGATCTGGCTTACGATGTAATATCATTTTCATCTGTCATCCTTTTTCTGTACGGGATGTCAACTATTTCGAAGATGCTAGAAACCGCAAGGTGGCACCAACCCCACAGACGAGCTAGAACTCTCTTCTGAGCAAGACACCGTTTCGCAGAAACCTTTGAAGTGACCAACACCAGGTCCGATGGAATATGGTACACTGGGTTTGCTTGGTCTGTGTCGCATTCTGATGCTGCCGTGGAGATATTTTAGAGAATTGGAAGGAAATCCAAATAATGAACTAGCTGCTCACCTCATGGATCACACGAGAAAGAAGTTTGAACACCGTCAATTGACAGGGAGATGCAGTTGATAATGAGATGCAAGGGTTTCCCACCGAGTAGTGCGAGGGGTTACTACATTTGCGACACCTACTACGGGTTTATAAGAAAGTCTGGTGAGGCTTTCTCTTCGCTGATCGAACCTACGGATTGCTGTACTTGACTTGAACGGAGCATTGTATAGCTGATATCTATCAATCTAAGGACAGGCATAGCTGGGGGTCTTAAGAAAATCATTGATGTCCAAGACTTGAAGAGACAGTCGGAAAGCAGGTCATAATTCCTTGGTAGACGCATACAGGATGAAATATTCCTGTTGGAAAGTAAGTACGCTTTCTTTAAATCGGTGAGTGTCCAAGAATCAACGCGGAGAATCGACATATACTACGAGATGGACTTAAGATCAACGGGACAGAGCGAGTTAGCACCTCTCTGGGCTCACCCGGAGTAGGCGACCATCATCATGATCTGCTTGGGGGATGGCTACGAGGATGCCAAATCCCAGCGAACGTAAGTAGCATGATTATAGGCGCATCTTTAAAGATGAACGTAGCGAGTAAAAAAATGTAGTTACCAATGTTACAAACAGGTTAGCATCGATTTCTTGATCAAAACATTTCGCGGAATTTTTGGGTCAGGGGTTGTTCAGGCACTGTCTGTGTTTTGGCTGATTTTCGAGGATAAGTACTGCGGAGTGCTGCGCGCGCGCCCCGATCCGGACCAAACATTCGTGTAATGTTTTGATTCGGAAATCAGGGCCAACCTTTTTGAAGAGTGCTGTAACTCTGGGACGTTAACTGGTACGAAAAACCTGGAGATATTACTTCAGGAAGTCAAAAACGAAGAGCATCTCTCGTACTTAGTAGAGTGCAAGAGCAATGTCCGTGGAACTAGGAATGCGACAAATGGTGATTTGTCAGTCATGATGGAAGGGATGCCGTTTCAAGTTTAACCGCGGCAACGAACCCGGCTGATTCGATTTTTTCCCGCGCTCATCGTTACAAATAGCCAATACCCAACACGAACCACTGAACCACATGCACCTTTCCCATAGCTCCGAGGGTCGCTGTCTCTCACTTGCGTTGCTTGAATAGGCCAACGGCTTGCCAATGATAATGTTGCTGACTACAAATCCACAAACAATTTCTCCAGGAACCCGAATTTTCTCCAAACATCATTACTTGCACGAGACTCGGACTTGTTCTTCTTGCGACGATCTGCATAATGTATCAGCGTCTGTGCGCCTGTTGAATGAAACTGCAGTGGTGCCTCGGTGATTCGTGAGTTCTTTTGGGGGTCTTCTGGCGTGCCGCTTACCTTGCCATTCATTCAGAATAGCTGTATTGTTCATCATCCAGGTCCATGTTGCTCGACCTTAGAGACATTTCACACACAGGCTCCGGCTTTTCGTTTTGTGCATGCCGATCAAATATTTGTAGGAGCGATGGACGTGAGTTCCTAGCGCTTCAGTCGGGGAGCTGGAGCCCGTATGTGAATTGGTACCCTGATGATAGATATAGCGTTGTGTACATCAGAAGGAAGACCAAGTCCGCGGCAGGTAGCAAGTATATGATTGAGCCCTTTTCTCTCCTGCCAATAGTCGATTTGCAGTTTTTTCAACCAAAACAAGACGTCCCTGCGAGCACATGATTCCCACCGAAATCGTTTGGACTAGCGTTCATACCCACGATGCCAATTTGGCTCTGATCGAAACAACATGTTCTATTCCTCTTCAATGTACTGTACTGATATCAGCATTCACTCCGGCCGCAAAAAAAAATCAACCAAAAACCACGATCATCGTGCTGTAGGTTTTGGGCGCCGTGGTGAGTCAAGCTCTCCGAATTTATCTTTTTACTTAGCTGTGTACCTTCGTAGATGATCGCATACCGCACAAATGTCTCTAGCGTGAACAACACCAAACTTAATTCATTTGAAATGTGGTCTGGCGCTTCCTTGCAATTCAACGAAGGAGTGGGCTCTCTAGTGCCTCGTTATCCACCAAGCTGGGACGTATGCCCTGGAGAAGGACGACTTGAGCATGGTGCCATGTTTCTCATGTTTCCAGTATTAACGGATCTGCGAAGGTGCCTAGCCAGAATCATGGACACGATGTTCTGAGGCACTCAATATAAAGTGTGTGAAGCTCCTATCCGAGTCTCGGTACTCATATGCGCCTTAAGCAAGTATAAAGTGAGTAGAAATCATCGTCTTTCTCTTCAGGTCGACATGGCATTCTCCCTTTTGTCTCTGTTCACCATTACTCTCCTTTCCGCCAGCACTCGCGGTCAGCGTCAGGGAACCATTGATTCTACGGGTGACCTCGTCATTTCCAATGGAAATGTCGCTCCCGATGGCTTCGAACGCGTCGCTGCATTGGCGAACTCGCAGATTGATGCATCACTCATTACAGCAAACAAGGTTGGCGTCTCAATTGACCGAGTACGACGTGTTTCATCAACATTCTGCTAGGGAGACATAATCCAAATCAACGTCGTCAACAACCTTTCCGACGCCTCGATTCTGCAGAGCACGACTATTGTATGTGTCCGTTCCGCTGGATGCTTCTCACGTCTCATGTTTTTCCATCAGCATTGGCACGGTCTCTTCCAGAAGGGTACCGGGTGGGCCGACGGGCCCGCATTTGTGAATCAATGTCCTATAGCAAAGGGAGATTCATTCCTATACACGTTTGATACTACGGACCAGGCAGGAACATTCTGGTACCACTCTCATTTGTGTAGGTTTTCCTTTTCCCTGGATCACTCGTTCCTCTGCTGATGTTTATCAATGTAGCGACTCAATACTGTGACGGGCTGCGAGGCCCTCTTATCATCTACGACCCCAATGATCCGCATGCTGACTTGTATGATGTCGATGATGGTACGTTTTATCAAACCTCCGTTGGTGACTGTATCCCTACTTTGCTGCAGATAGTACAAGTATCTTGACATTGTCGGACTGGTATCACACACCTGCGAAGCAACTAGGATTCCCGTAACGTCTCTTTAATATCCATTCAAGCGTAGCTCTGACTATCAACGAATAGTCAGCCAGATTCTATACTCATCAATGGACTGGGACGGTAAGCAAACATCCAAGTCTATGTTAGTACAGTAATAACCGGTGGGGTAGATGGAGCCTTGGGGACCTTACACAAGAATTAGCCGTTGTAAAGGTTACACAAGGAACACGGTGGGTTTCCTTTGTACATCTAATGGTGCCGCACTCATGGGGACTGCAGGTACCGCATCAGAATGCTGAATGTCGGGTGTGACGCCGCGTACACAGTCTCCATTGAGAACCATTTGATGTGATTACCACCCCTGACTCTATTGTTGGTTCTTTTATTCACCGGCGACGTGCAGGACGATTATCGAAGTTGATGGTGTGAACCACGTCCCGTACACCGTGGACGAAATACAGATTTTCGCCGGTATGTTTTCCACCGTCTTTGTCGTCGACGCACAACAACTGACGCCGATAAGGTCAACGATACTCCTTTGTCGTCCGTTCCTCTTTCTTTCCTAAAAATTGATAGAGTCGCTGAACTAAATTTCTAGTTAAATGCAAACCAGGAAGTCGGCAACTACTGTACGACTAGGTTTTTCCCTACATTCGAAAAACACAATCACTGACTTGGACATTTTAAAGGGATCCGTGCCAATCCCAGCGTTGGGACTCTGGGTTTCGATGGTGGTATTAACTCAGCGATCCTACGATATGACGGCGCCGATAACGTGGAACCAACCACGAGTACTTTCACGAGCGTGTTGCAGATGAATCAAACCGAGTTAGTGGTATGTCCTTACAGTATCATTGTCCGTTCCCATTCCCTCTACTGAATAACCGCCGACAGCCTCTCGAGAACCCTGGAGCTGTGAGTTCAATCTGTTCTGACTGATATTCCCTTCGAACGTGGGCTGAATCTCATATAGCCCGGAACCCCCGAAATCGGCGGCGTCGACTACGCGCTCAACCTGGCTTTTGCTTTTGTGAGTTTCCATCTCCTCATCTCCTATTTCTATCATACTGAATGGTTTGTCAGACTACGGCCGGCACATTCACAGTCAACGGCGCCCATTTCGTCCCCCCGACAACCCCCGTTCTTCTGCAGATTTTGAGTGGTGCTCAGAGCGCGAGCGACCTTCTCCCCCAAGGCTCGGTCTTCCCATTGCCCTCGAATTCAACTATCGAAATTTCCATGCCAGGCGGTATTGTAGGTGGAGGGGTCAGTTCACTTGTTATCGCACCAATAATACTTCTTCTGATGCAACTTTGAATGCTTCTTCTAGCATCCGTTCCATTTACACGGCGTAAGTCTTCAATAGAACGTTCTTCGCTCCTTGTTCTCAAGAATGTCCTACGATTAGCACACGTTCGACGTCGTCCGCAGCGCTGGTAGCACCGTGTACAACTACGAGAATCCTGTGAGGCGGGACGTCGTCAACATCGGTGTCACAGGCGACAATGTTACCATCCGGTTCACAACTGATAACCCAGGACCTTGGTTCCTTCACTGGTCGGTATTTTTCTACCGGTTCAGGTTGATGATGTGCTCACGTCTCTCTATAGCCACATTGATTGGCATTTGGAGGCGTGCGTGTGATTCTGCTATATTCTTGTTCAAATTGCTGACTCTCCCTGGCAGCGGACTTGCCGTAATTTTCGCAGAGGCTACGGAGAGTTGGAACAGCACGATAGATCCAACTGGTATCGTTGATTTTCCTTTGTCTGGACACCATGCTTACCTTCGCGCAGATCAATGGGATCAACTCTGCTCTATATACGATAGCACACCTTCGGAGGACCTTTAAATAGATAAATAGATATGTAGGATTCTCCTACCTCCTATCGGCAAACTACCCATTTTCGAAAGACAATACCACGTTATAGTTATACCACTCCGTTCTCTCGTATTATTTATTTCATGTTTGCCTCTAGAACTTAACAAACAATATTATGTTTGACACCATCTCTCTGTTCCGGCTCACAATCCGCAATATGCGGATTCCTGCCATCATCAGCCTCGGTCACGGACTTGACCTGAGATGGATCAGTAGCCTCGGTCGGTGATTTACCACCTTCACCAGAGAGACAGGGCCGACCAAATCATGATGTGGTCGAAAATGCCGTTGAATGTATCATTGATCAAGAAGATCTCGAAGCCATACGGTACCGCACGATGTCGGTAACGAAGCCGATATACAAATGACTACTCGAGATCAACGAAGGAGGCAGATAATCTATCAGGCCTGAAATCCAGTCTCAGCCATTGACTCGATTTACTTTCTGGACTGGGGCCTCTCGTGGTGACCGCTCAATCTCTCCTCGGTAGACGAGTCTACCAGATCTAGTCATCGTTTGCTGGGACGACTGGGTAGTAGAGAACGACGGTTGATCTGACAGTTTCAGTTGGCATGGAGGAAGATGGTCGACGGCATATACCAGGACGAGGTTCAGCCTCTCGGCTTCACCCGCTCCACTTGGTCGATAAAAGATTGACATTGATAGCAAGGCTCATCAGGTTTACCGCCGGTTTCGCTGGGTTTCCACGGTCAGTTATCTGCCATGCCCATAAAGGGTAGTAATATTCCACGCTTTTGTTGAATTTTCCTGGCACCATTTCTTTACCTTTAGGTCCTGGAATATGACTGTAGATGCAATATACAATGATTAATGGTCTGCTAAAAATTTGGAGAGCAAAGCATACTGTGTAGCACGATACTTGAGAAAAAGTGTTTTTCCTGCCAAAAGTTATCTGCCATGCCCCTATGTTATCTGCCATCGGTCCGATATTTCCGAGTTACTACCAGACAGCCTGCCCGCGACGCGCTGCGATGACTCTTATGCTTGCATGTCCTCCTCACGTATAAATTCTGCTTGCTGTGAGTATATATAGATGTAATTTCCTCCTCTGCACATCCATTTACTTAAATTTGCTGGCAACAAGCTCGAAACGAAGCTTGTGAACAGGATATTGCATGCAGGAGAAATGGTCGGAAAAGATGTTTACACCGCAACAGATTCCATGGTTTATCATATCGGGTCCATCCTCCAGGTGTGTACACTATTACAATTTATCCTCATGATTGTACAGTAGGAAAGTCTTGTAACATACTCATATACCAGCTTTAATGCACATTAAACTTGCTTGAGCCGAAAAATATGAAATGGCAAGCTCAAAGAGCGCTCTATTTACACTCCCTTGGCCATTTTCGAACTTAGAAAGTCGACGATTTCAATGTCGGGACAGCCGCTTTTGGGTCTCTGATGGTCTCTCGAAGTCTTTCTTTTTTTATTCTTTTTGCTCCTTTCGGAGCGTGCGACACCCAGTGAAATGGACGGAAAACCGCTCATCATGCATCGGCATCAGGCTGATGTGACGGACCGAGCAATGTGCAACCGTTCATAGCTCCGTGTTTTCCGGGGCAGTGGATGAAATGGAGTTAAGTTACCCACGAAAATTGTATAATTAAAGCGATATATCAATTGGTCCGTCCAAAATAAAATCAAAACTACATGTTACTATAAATATCTGTTAGATAGATGCGACCACAGGATTAAAGGGAAACACACCATCTCCCACAGAGAAACTCTTTTTATCTAAACTTTCAGGGGGTCTTCGAAGCCGCGGAATCATCATCACCTCGAGCCCAACGAAATAATTTTGATGCTGCTCGGCTGATGCGTGGCGAATATGGCGGCGGTGGATCATTCAGCGGCCGATCGTTCCGTGAGGTCCTGGGTTGCCTTTTATCGTCGAGATCATTGAGGAAGGCGCGCGAAGGGGCTCGACTCCGGCGCTTGCGATATCGCCATATTAGGAGGATTGTTGTAACTAGAGCGAGAAGAAAGGCTCCGCAAACGACTCCAGCTATGATTGCGGCTTTATGAGGGTTCGACGATGTAGCTGATGTAGCTGATGCGCTAGCTGTTAATGAACTAGTAACTGTTGAAGAGATCGTTCTATCAGAATCCATCAGATGCAATGACATCGAAGTTTAATATCAGCCTACGCAGAGGAGGTCGATGAGGAAAGGTCTGCATCAAGAGTGTAAGATGTCCTGAGAGGCAAGATTCAGTGATCTTGACTGACAGCGAAGCGCGAGAGCACTAACGAGATGGCACCTGTCGGACCTTCGTCTACCTGAAAGGGTTCGCTTTGAGCAAACGTGACATTGCCCTTTCTGATGGATTTTATCTGTGAGACTATAGTCTGCTAGCCTCAGGGAACGACCACTGACGCTTGGGTAAGATTGGCTTTTATGGCTTTTATGAAAAGTTGGCTGCAGAAACGGTCACTTGCCGGTTATACGTTGGATAGTTCTCAAGGACGCACCCTGCAGATTGGAAGACAAGAGATTCATTGCGAGTCTCAGTGAAATTCTCCACCCGTTGTATGAATGAAGTGACGTTGGAATCCAACGAGAATACCTTCTGAACGGCAACGAAGAAATGAGACGGATCGTCCGAGCTCCAAGTCAGAAGTACCGAAGTACTGGCATTGACTAGGGGGTGCGGCTGGGATGGAACTGTAATGGAGAGAGAGAGAACTTGTAGGATACACGTGAATAGCAATCTGTTGAAGGTAAGTCAGGTCATCAATGAACACTGAGATATTAGGATTTGGCCTACATATAGAGTAAAGGGAGAATCATGAGAGCCAGCCGTTATGTTCACAGACCCAAGACTGGGGATTATATAGACAGACGGGACGAAATGATTGCAGATGCTCACAGCCTCAACGTCAGATGTATGATGCACATCATGAAACGAGACAGTTCGCGTTATGCTGATCACTGCGTTAGAGAATTCATTGCAATACGGAAGCCTCCCATCGAAAACGTATATTTGGTCAATGCAGGAGTTTCGGTGCAATATCGTTGAAAAAACTGGGGAAAAGCATTAGTGTAATGAATGGCAAAAGTCTCTAGATGCGAGCCTGGGCATCGTACATAGCGGTACCAATGTTTAATTAAGCGCGGCTGGCTATGCGAGCAAGATCGATTGATCTCGTTTCGAGGGGGTGGGGGTGCTTGATGCAGATCATGAAAACGCCGTGATACTGTCCCGTGTAATGATGATAAGTGGCAGCTGCTTCCGTGAAAAGCTGACGTAAGTCAAACACGTGACCACAGCGCGACGCGTTTCTATTTCAAACTTCAAAGTGGCGTCGTTTACGAAGCTTCATTGTCTCGCCCTGGACCCGTCCAAGTTCAGCTTGACTTTCCACTACAGAACCCTGATAATATGGAGAACAGGAGCGTGGTATGTTTCCTTCACACTCTAATACCCTGCCTCCTGACGATTCAGAAGGCTCCAATCAACGACCTACTATCTGACGACATTTTTATCTTGATTTTTGCTTGCGTCACGGCAGTAGAGACCAGGCATCCAGCGGTGTGCACCATCTTGCAGATGTCCTCCGTCTGCCGACGATGGAGAACCGTTGCGTTTTCCTTTCCTGAGCTGTGGTCCAAAGTCGACTTAAATCTACGGATTGGCAGGTCCATCAGGTGGCACCAGGAATATTGGCCACCCGGTACACTTGCTGCAGCTGACTACACGCAATGGCCACCCAGCTCCAACGTGGGTCTCTTGCATCTCCAGCTGCAACGTGCAGCGAACTATAAACTCTCCATCACGATGCACGGCGACCATTACTACATGAGCCGTGATACCCGGTTTCCGTCCATAGATCTCATACGTACGAGAACTCCGCAATGGGGGAGCTTGGATTTACTCTCCCCGAGATTGTGTTCTCAAGCCATCCGCCATCTCATCAGTAATACCTCATCATTTGATAGTCTCGACAGTCTCAGTGTCGGACACACATACCTTGAGCATTTCTACAAACTTGGAGCAACGGGACCGAGAATGCCCTTGCTACGCACCTTCTACACGAGACTCAATGAAGCCGGCATAAATGTCCATCCCCCGCTAAAGATGCCCCGACATCTCGGTGCATGGAGCACAAACGTCGAAACCATTATCTGCGAAAACGCCCTCTGCTGGTTCCCCCTCTTCAAAAACGCTCGAAATTTAATCATTATCGCCGCAATCACACGGAAAGGAGACAACGCCGAACCAATGCTCTGTTTGTCCCAGATGCCAGGGGTGCACCAAATCAGCAATATCACCAGTTTGACCTTTGACATAAATGTCGATACGCACGACATTCGTTGGTTTGGGGAGCGTTTCCGCTTTCCCAACCTCCTTCATCTCAAGATTTCGTATCACAAAAACGGGACATACGGACGCGCTCGCGACGCAGCCGAAATGGTCTACATGCGCTATCCTTTCTGCGCCTCATTCATAGAAAATCTCCTGCAGTTCTCCCCTTCCTTATCCTCACTCACTCTCGATAAAATCCCTATACGAATAACCCAGGTCCTGGCGATCATGGCGCCACTGACGAGCCTTACGAGGCTTGTCATCCATGAACCTGTACCGTGTCTCAATGGGATACCTATCGATCCACTGTTCGCACCGTACTACCCTATCTCAGGTCGGCTCATCGGGGCATTGACCAACGACGCGTACTTACTGCCCCGTCTGAGGTCGTTGGAACTCGTGTGGCGGCACAAAGTGAATGAATGTGCCTTGCTCGAGATGCTCAAGTGTCGCCGTCAAATGAATCTGGAGGACGCGTCCTTGGGGACTAGATATCCTGAACCAGAGATAACGGAAGAAACGCGGGCTAGCTTGAAGAAGTTCCAGGAAATAGGGCTTCGTGTTCAAGTGCTTAAATTTGAAAGTGACGCAAATGATTTTGTGGTACGAGCGCGCCCGTTAGTGCGCAAACCTGATGCTTCGGTATGAATAGGATTGTATATATATTTTTTGTTGATATAGGCTGTGCTTGAAAAGTTGAAATAGATCTTGTAACCGATACATATCACAATTAGATATTGCTTTTAATGATAGATATACGTAGGAGACATACTGATTTTAGACCTCATCACCAGGAAGAGACCATATAGCTTCGAATCGCATGCAACAAAGTATCACAGGATCTTTCCTTTCCGGGCCTTCCGACACTGGTATTTGTGTCCTGCATCCCATATCATCTTCTGACACTCCCGGACACGCGAGCATCAGCTCCAAGCATCACGAGCATTTCCGCAGTTTCGCCTAACGCGGTTTTGTGCAACACTACAATCGAATTACAAAGTCAATTCAAGATTCAGTGGTCTTAACTGACAGCGAAGTGTAAGAGTACTAACGAGATGTCACCTGTCGGACCTTCGTCTACCTGAAAGGGTTCACTTTGAGCAAACGTGACGTTGACGTTTTTGATGAATATTGTCTGTTAGACAAAGGTCTCCTAGTCTCAGGGAATGGCCACTGACGCTTGGGTAGGACTGGCTTTTATGGCTTCGATGAAAGTTTTTCTGCAGAAACGGTCATTTGCCCGTTATACGTTGGATAGTTCTCAAGGACGCACCCTGCAGATTGGAAGACAAGAGATTCATTGCGAGTCGCAGTGAAATTCTCCACCAGTTATATGAACGAAGTGACATTGGAATTCGGCGAAAATATTCGCTGAACGGCAAGGAAGAAACGAGACGGGTCATCCGGGCTCCAAGTCGGAAAGTACCGAAGTACTGGCATTGACTGGGGGATGATACTGGGTCGGAACTGTAGTAATAACGAGAGAGAAAACTGACAGAATACACGTGAATAGCGATGTATTAAAGGTAAGTCAGGTCATCAATGGACACAGAGGTATCAGAATTTGACCTACGCATGGAACAGAAGGAGAATCATGAGAGCCAGTCGTTAAGTTCACAGACCCAAGACTGGGGATTATATAGACAGACAGGACGAAATGATTGCAGATGCTCACAGCTTTAACGTCAGATGTCTGATGAGCATCACGAAACAAGACAGTTCGCGTGATACTGATGAATGTGTCAGAGAACTCATTGACGGTGCCTCATATCGAAAATGTATAATTGGTCAATGGGGTAGGAGTTTGTGTAATATCGCTGGGAAAAGCATTCGGGTAATAAATGGCAAGTCTCTGGATGCGAGCCTGAGCATTGTACATAGCGGTACCGATGTTTGATTACATAAGTACAGCTGGCTATGAGAGCATAATTTATTGATCTTCTTTCGAGGGGGCTGCTTGATGAAAACCATGAAAACGGCGCGATACTGTGCGGACGGTAATGGCAATCCACTGTCTGCTTGGTGCTGACGTAAAAGCGGATGTAAATCAAAACGTGACCATAGCGCGACGCGTTCTATTTGAATTTCAAAGTAGCGTCTTTATTAACCTTCATTGCTTCGCCCTGGACCCGTTCAAGTTCGGCGCTGGTCAACCAGTCGGCTCTCTACTACAGGATACTGGTAATATATAGAAAATGAACGAAGTACGTTTCCTTGACACTTTAATAACCTGCCACCTGACGATTCAGGAGGCTCCAATCAACAGCCTACTATCAGACGACATTTTTATCTTGATTTTTGCTGGCGTCGCAGCAGCGGAGACCAAACGTTCAGCGCTATACACCATTTTGCAGATGTCCTTCGTTTGCCGACGATGGAGATCCGTCGCTCTTTCTTTTCCCGAGCTGTGGTCTAATGTCGACATATGCCTAGATGCTAGGCTCAAGTGACACCAGGTGTCTGTTTCAGCCGACTATAGGCGGCGGCGGCTCGCCTCCAAAACGGGTCTACTGAATCTCCAGCTGCACCGTGCAGGGGGTTATAAACTCTCCGTCATGGTGCATGGCGACTACCTCATGGACCGCGATGCCCTGCCATGCATAAATCTCATACATACGAGAGTTCGGCGATGGTGGAGCTTGAATTTACTCTCCACGGGCTTGTGTCCGCGATATGTCCACGGTCTCATTGGCAGTACTCCATCATTTGATAGCCTCGAAGTTCTCAGTGTCGGGCACACGCTCCTTGAACATTTCTACAAACTTGGGGAAACAGAGCCAACAATGCCCTTGCTACGCACCTTCTGCGCGCAGCTCAATGAAGCCGACATAAATGTCCGACCCTCGCTAAAGATGGCCCGACATCTCGGTGCATGGAGCACAAAAGTCGAAACCATCATCTGCGAAAACGCCCTCTGCTGGTTCCCCCTCTTCAAAAACGCTCGAAATTTAATCATTATCGCCGCAATCACACGGAAAGGAGACAACGCCGAACCAATGCTCTGTTTGTCCCAGATGCCAGGGTGCACCAAATCGGCAACATCACCGGTTTGACCTTTGACATAAATGTCACTACACACAACATTCGTTGGTTTGGGGAGCGTTTCCGCTTTCCTAATCTCCTTCATCTCAAGATATTGTATCACAAAGACGGGACATACGGACCCGTGGGCGACGCAGCCGAACTGGTCTACATGCGCTATCCTTTTGACGCCTCATTCATAGAAAATCTCTTGCAGTTCTCCCCTTCCTTATCTTCACTCACTCTCGATGAAATCCCTATGCGAATAACCCAGGTCCTGGCGGTCCTGGCGCCACTGACGAGCCTTACGAGGCTTGTCGTCCATGAACCTGTACCGTGTCTCAATGGGATACCTATTGATCCACTGTTCGCGCCGTACTACCCCATCTCAAACAGGTTCATCGAGGCGCTGTCAAAGGATGCGTACCTGCTACCTCGCCTGAAGTCATTGGAACTCGTGTGGCGGCACAGCGTGGATGAGCGTGTCCTGCTCGACATGATCGAGTGTCGTCGTCAAATGAATTTGGAGGAGGTTTCCTTGGGGACCAGCTATCCTGCACCAAAGATAACGGAAGAAACACGGGCTAGCTTGATGAAATTCCAGGAAATAGGGCTTCGTGTTCAGATTGTTATGGATATCGGGCGTTTTCCGGTCGCCTGCTTTCGGCCTTCTCGGTCTTGACCTCGGTTTACTCTTACTTTTTCTCTTCGTACAGATACTAGAATAACAATTACTCGATACCTTACTAGTTTATATAAGTATTGTACTCTCCCTTGTATGCGAATTTTCAATCTAATTTTACACCTCTTCGACGTCCACTTAACCGTGTGATCTAAGCATATCTGTTAGATTACGCCTAACGCTTGCTGACAACCCGCTAAGGGTCCCTCTCGGTAGTTAGAACTTCACTTTCGAACATCTTCGCTCACGACTTGGGTTTTACTCGAGTATTCGTTTACTCCAATTCTTAACACAGATGCTTAAAAATGAAAGTGATGCAAATGATTTTGCGGTACGAGCGCGTCCGTCTTTGCCCTTCTGATACTTCGATATGACGAGGATTGTATATCTCTTTTTTTGTTGATACACTGTGCTTGATATAGTTCTTGTACCCGATGCATATCACAAGATAGGATCGGGCAGATTATAATACGGTTAATGATAGATACGCATAGAAAATACACTGATATTAGAACCAACCACCAGCAAGAAGCGATATAGCTTCAAATCGCACTCAGATGCAACAAAGTATCACAAAATCTCTCCTTTCCGACACTGGTACTTATGTCCCGCATTCCATATCATCTTATGACACTCCTGCGAGCACACCACCAGCTCCAAGCATCGCGAGCATTTCCGCAGTTTCGCCTTGCGCGGCTTTGTGCAGCACTACAAATGCAAGGCAAATCAGCTGTCATCTCAAAGGAAGAATCACTAGAACAGACCTTCGGATTCATACACTTCTCGAGGATATCCCTATCACCGATGATAGCACTTTTCATCTTTCCCCAAGCCTCCCAAGCCTTATCACGTTGTTTGACCAGACCATCCTGTAACGACGGATGGAGCGTATGATCCAGAGGCAGATCCTCCCTCACGTCTAACCTTCCGCGGATAATCTCATTCACCGCCTTCCTCGCCAACACCGGCTTCTTCTCCCCATACTCAGCAAGCATCTCCAAAGTGCCCATCAGCGGTGCGAAGCAGTCTGCAAGATTGATCGCTCGGACGACGGACAGTAAGAGACGGTGCCGGAGCGCCACTTCGAGGAGCTCCACCCTGGTGTCGGGAGGCAGAAGGAAGGTGTAGATGAGTTCGAGGGACGAGCAGAAGGGACTGAGCTCTGCGAACATACACGAGGTCCGCAGGGGGACGGGAGTCTGGGGGGAGGTCATCACAGCGAGGGCGCGACAAATCCACACCAGCATATTTTGCTCAAGGAGGTGCTCCCTGAACTCGTTGTCGGACCTGCATAGTCTAGTAATGAGCATGACGTTTGAGCTGTACGTATCGGGTGGCGAAGGCTGGGTGGCACCCCGGGGGTACGCGTTGACGTATTCCACAATATTCCGGAGGATGTGAGATACCGTATCGAGGGGCGCCTCCTGCACGGCATCAGTGAAGATGGCGTTGAGCGCGGGGTCCTGGATGTAATGGTCCAGCGTAACAAGGGAAGTTATAGCGAGCCGCCGGGGCAGAGGCGTATAGTTGAACGTCACCCATGCATCGAAAATACGCGGAACGAGCCGTTTCGCCAAAGGTGACGATGAGACGAATGCTGTCGTCTGTGAAAACGCGGTGCAATGGCAAAGAAGCGTCACCGCAGCGTCCACAGCATCGGAGCGGAATTCCAGCTCGTCGTGAGATGTCTCGTGGTTTAGTGGGGTGTCGCCAAGAAGTGCTTCGAGGAAGAAAGTGGACCATTCCATGATCCATTGCATGCCCTTGCGCGATTGTATCATTTCCAGAAAGGAAAGGTGGCATTTGATACAATGGTCATCCATAAAAGTGCACATCGCCCGGATACAGAGAGAGGCAATGATATTATCGGGGACCAAGATATCGCAGTGGTTGTGCCGGGGAGGCTTCAGACGACACATGTAACGTTTGATGATGGGCTCGACGGTAGAGAGGGTCGAATGTTCGATATTGAGCAGAGGTCGAGCAGCGACCGGGATGCGATCTAGGAATTCTTGAGACGTCCAGTCGATGTATGACTGTGAAAGGGTTTAACCTTTCATATACAACACAGCGGGGTGGTACGCACCAGGTAATACATGATTTCACTAAAGTGAACCTTGGAATAAGGGAGATGAAGGTGGAGGATGTTTAACAATGATGTCGAACCCTATATATGCTGGATCCTGAACAAAGAGCACTCTGACCTGTGCCCCGAGGTCCAAGCCCCAACAAAGACCAAGTTGCTACCTGGACAAAACGACGGTGGCACGTTTGCATATATGCAAGAAAAGGACACGAAACTGTAGGACGCAGTCCCTGTTATAATGTCAAGCGGTGGCACTGCGCTGCCACTCGGCCTAGGGCTTCGGCGCTGAAAAGCCAAGAATCCCTGCGAAAGTAATAGGCCCGACTGAGGCGAAGCTCATTTAGGCTGCTGCTACATCACTTTTCCCAGCCAAAAAGTGCCTTTGGTTGTTCGAGCATCTGAAACTAGGCGTCTTCTCACTATAGGCGCATATGGATCCAAACTTCCACGGTAGTAAGATGATTTGTCAGCATTTATTGCTGATAGGGGGTATCGTTCATAGGAATGGATATCTATTCGGTATCAACGCGTCGCTTCATAAATAGCGCTGGATGCACGAGATTCCATAGAACCATCGCCGCCACCATCATTGCGGCATCCATCGCAACTACAAGTAACCATCAGCCAATGTGTACAGAAACGGGGACCGGAAGACCCACCGACAAACCGCTCAGTGACCATGTATCTCCCAAATATTCCATAGCTGAGCTCAAGGGTCCTGTATATCGTGCTAGGAAGATAGATGAATACTCGGGCTAGCACCAGTTTCACGAATGGCCCCTCACCGAACAAAGATACATGACATATCCAAAGTCAGGGCCACGCTCAACACAAGGACCTTCTTGTCCCATGGTGCACGGGGAATGATTGTTCCTTGAGAGCTTTCCATTGCTTCACTGCTGGGCGAGTCGAGGGAATGTTGAATAAAGAAGAATCCGGAGAAGACAAAATACGAGACAATAGCGGCTAATAGGAATGCTCCAGTAAAGGTAGATGGGGAGTAAGATGGACGGACCAAGGTGAACGGCGACACCAGCCAAAATGACATTGATACCCTATTGTCTTTCTATCAGCATACTAGCTGGTCTGTGCAGTGAAACAGACGCGCGTACCGTGTTGACCTGGTCCAAATCCAGGCGAGGAACAGCCCCTAGCGCGATGCCAAGACCGACTATCATTAAAATAGCCGCAACCACTATCTACCATTCGAGTCAAAAGGCCGAATGGTACTGCAAAGGCCAGAATACTCACGAACAAGGCGAAAATGATTAGGTCTGATGAAGTATGAGTCAAGCAATGTACAGAGAAGAGACAAAGACAAGATGTAGTTCACGGTATCGAGGCTTGAGGGGGCTGTACCATGGACCCAATCGCTGAACAATCCGAACGAAGATCACAATGTTTGCAGCGAAAAGGAAAATCGGCGCAATCAGGAGACAAAAGTACCTAGGCAAATGCGATCAGAAAATTCAACGCGAATAAGGACGGACGAACGCACTGCACTTCAAAGGATCGCAAAAGAAAAACATCGCTATTTGACCATAATCGACAACTCCATCCGACAATCTCAGCAACGCCGCACATAAAAATGGTAGGAAAGACCCATGCTTGGCGAAAAGCCACTGCTTGGCAGAAATGAAGAGCTGGAAACGAGATCAGTATCAGAGAAGAGAAAGAGCAGAGTGCCCTTACCAGTTGATATTGAGAAAAAGACCAAGAAGACGATACAGGCCGTTCGCTCGGGGACGTAACCATAAAGGCTGATGGGTAGGCGGGAAATTAAAGTGGCGGAATCCATGGCCTTGGAAAACAAGAGCTGGAAAGGCGGTAATCTCTCATGGTTTTTATAGGACAGGTCGATCCTAGCTTGGCCAGCCGAATAATGGAGCGGAATGGGGTTGACACGAGGTATGTTTTTTTTTGAGAAAATTCTCCGAGAGAGAAGGACGGGTGCGAGGAGGCATGTGCTGCAATCTGAAGGTAAGAATAGTACGGCATAGTAGAAACATTTATGCGTACAAAATGCCGGCCATCATCCATATCGTGCCGTTTTGCCTTTGCTATTCGCGTGATTCACAAATAGTCCGTGATGCATTGATGACCGAGAATAGACTGGCACCGGGAACCGTACTCGTCGTCATCGTTGAGGCCGCACACTTCAATGGAGGGTTTCTCAGCATATTCGAGGTCATCGGGAATAAATCACGACTAACACACCGTTCCTTGAACCATTCAGCTTGCCAGCAAAGGTCACAAAAGGTCTGCCGGAGCCAGAAAATTCGGAGCGCAGGTGGACGTCGGAAATGATTGGGGTGCTGCCGGCATCATCAAATGGATCGAACAATTTGAGGACGACGCTGAAATCGCATGGACCGTGGAGTGGGATGGTGACGGTGCAGAAGCAAGAAGCGATCATGTTTAATTTCAGTTCGCCCAAAAAATTGAGGTTAAATGCCGATAATTTGGTCCCGATGCCGAAGATGCCGCGGCACCTGCTCAAGATCAAACCGCTTCCAAGTTCGCTGCCCCTTGCGCTAATTTGTGAATGCTCACACCGTACCAGCCTGATTATTCCAGGAAGAACTAATCTCGAGCGGTCCAAACTGCCATCGAAAAAAAAACCGGCAGGAAGAAAGCGGAATCTCTGGGCAGGAGTCGAAGCTGTCTAATGAAACCTTCATACCGTTATACTACGACCAGAGTAACGGGGATTCAGGTTAATTACTCAGAACAAAAGCCCAAACTCAGCTAACCGAACCCTTCCTCCAACTATGCAGAAATTGAGAAACATCATGTAGTAGAATAAACAGCGCGCTGTCTTTCTTCTCTGCGTCTACAGCAATCTGGTTTCTTCCCATGGTGCGACCAACCAACAACCTAGAGTGTGCAAACTTCAGAATTCAACGTTCAACGCATAAATAGCTACGACCATGGCCCCATACAAAATATCTGAGAATCATGAAAATCAGTCAAGAATCGACGCATAGATCAACACGGCGCGTCATACCGAAGTAGACCTCCGTAAAATGATTCTTCCGTTCAATCCGCCAGCAAGTTCGATCGTGCGGTAGATTGCGCTGCGAAATGATGGGCATAAGCTTTCGATAGTACCAACGTATGAGAAGTAATGAAGTATACCGAATCAAGAGACACAACGTACTGAAAGCCTCCGCGAAGACCATGGCCTTTATTTTCCTATTCGTCACTCCGCGTTCAGCATCGGGTGACGAGAGTGCAACTATGGAATCCTTTGATGCTTTGCTCGCCGGCATGTAGAAACTCATCGCTCGCCGGGAGCGGGAGCAGAACTTTGGATCTCGACGACGGTGTATTCGGTGCCGATCAGCATCAATCATCATTGGCGATTTCCATGCTTCCAGATCACTCGTGACATGCTTTCAAGATATCGATGCATTTAAAAAGGCTGCCACTTCCCGTGTTGGAACAATCTATGATGATTATCTTCATATTCAAAGGCACCGTACTGTAGAGAAGGATTTATCTATTAGAATAGCGGTTCGCGGGATGTCCAGCAGGGGATATGTGGTGCTCTAGTACACTACTTAAGGGGATATAGCTAATGCGAATAAGAGAAGATCTAAACTATACTGTGTAAATGATGATATGCCGTATATGTAAAGGATGAAAACATTCCATGATCCGCAAGTCCGTTCCGAAAGCAATGAATAATGATACAGCAGGTGATACAAGGCAATGAAAGAGAAGGGTGAGCGACACGCCAAGCGTGCGTCGTGATGTTTATTCGTGCTGGGAAAAGCATCAGTATGCAAAAGAAAAACACGAGGAGAGTGCTCGTACATCATTCGATAGATAATACTATCGTTGGAGCATACACGGCTGCCAGAAACTCGGGTTCATAAATGGCTATCGATAAATCGCATCAACACCGGCGAACACACACAAGACACTAATGAAGCAAAACTCACGCCATTGGCGCCATTGCTAAAATCTACAAAACAATCAGAACAACCGGTCATATACAAATCAAGCAGACAGACGTACGCGGAGCAAGACACAGATACGCAGCAACCATCTGCCGGCCACTCTCGACATAAGCAACAAGGCATATCTCGCCTGCTTGCCAGGAACATCCAGGTCCCCAGGGTCGTTGTGGTAGTCGTGGAGGGTAAGGCATAAGGAGAACGTACAAGCCCCGGCCCATCCATTTTAGGTATAAGCTTTCCCGCCCGAGTCAGAACAAGTCATAGATGTATTCGACAGCCCAACACAGGAAGCTCAGGAATAGCGGCTGCGAGTATGCAGAGTAGACAGCATTCGAGTCATACAGAAAAGAAGGCAGTGTACGACTGCTGTTTAACACCTCTGAGTCACACGTGGAGGTAGCTGAAGCGCCTATACTAAACGTGTCATCGTCCGATATCATCATTGCTGTCGTACTAAGAATGACTCACCAATGCACCGAAGCAAAGCGCCACCCGGAAGCCACCATTGTACGACGAGCTCGCAGCACAAGCCTGTCGGGAAGCAATACTGCGAGACGAGGGGACATAGTCAAACACGTATCGCAAAAAAAAAAGCCTGCGGATAACGCTAAAATGCCCAGATCCGTGTGTGCCCGAAACGCTGCAGCCAAGAGCTGTAAGCCAGGATCCTAAGCGGGATCATATCTGATTTTGATAAAACCAGTAGGGCCTCGCGCTTGAACGCTTCTAAGGCAATTATCACTGGTGGATGGGGTGATGGATAAGGGTTGGGTTGGAATTTGAAATAGAACCCCGGCGTACTATGTCGCCACGCCCACGTGATTCGGTCCCGCGTCGCACTCCTACCAGTGATCCAATATCGTTTTGGAGACCCCTCGCGCTTCGAATACCAAGAGAAGTCGATGCTGGAAGCAAAACTAATGTTATTTTTGCATCTTCGAAACCAAGGGTGGAGATCAGCATAGTTCTTGTATTTTAGACGAGGTTCTACTGTACTGGCATTCCGAGCTGGTAAATACACGATATAAGTAATCTATCGCAAAGAAATCCATCTGAAAAACTGAGATCAGTAGCAAAGGAAATAATACATTTCAGACGTAAACACGACGATGATCTTCCTGGTCGAACCGAAGATCCCAGTGACCAGTAGTATAAGAAACCCCCTTCGACGTGGTAACAACTGATATACCAAGTCCCTCCTCCTTCACCTTCTTAAGCCTAGCCACATCCTCTAGGCTAAGATCCTCTAGTATTCGCGTAGTATCAGCCTCAAACCTGAATAACTTCAATGCGCCGGCGTTCCATCTCGATACGACCATGTTGACCAAGTCAGAATCCATAAAACCAAACGGAGACGTAGCTGTACCATCCTCGTCTTCAGAAGTCGCTGTATAATCTTCGTCTTTCTGTATCGTGATCTCCAGCGACTGCAGAGCCGGAAGGATTTCATGCTCCCCGCTGTCCGAACACTCTGCCATACGCAGGGCGAGATTGTCGAATTCTTCAGTATCTTCATGGCACCACTGAGGATAGTTAAGTTTCAGATGAACAAGTCCTGGTGTACAGTCGAGGATGTCGAAAAAAATGGTATCTATGATCGCAAAGTCGACATGGAGAAATTGGAGCGAATCTCCGGACGAGGCGATTAGGGCGCTGATGCAATGATTGATATCATCGTCTAGCGACGGAGGCGTCACCGTCAAGTTCGTCAATTGTGGAAGTTCTACTTGTGCCATGAAAAGGTCGGAAGAAACGGTGAGGGACTTCAAGCCAGTATAGACAATGTCTTCCTCGAAGTCCGGCGAGAGATCGCTTTCGGAACGGTACTTGAAGATCAACGTGTGAAGATGAGGGGCTGATGAGAGGATACCCGTGTACGTTCTGTAGCCTCCTGCGCTTTCCCGAACGTCCGTTAGGGACGTCACCTGAGACCATGGTAGACCCTTGAAGCTGGTAGCACCAATTCCTTCGAAAGAGACCTCCTTCAAAGCTGGCGCCGCTTTGAAAGCGGTTATCGAAGGCATGAGGACGGCTGAAGCATCAGATACAGCGACGTGTAGCTTCTTGAGACGAGGGACGTTGCCTTCCACGGCGTTGAGTTTGTGAACCAATTGAGAGGGCATATAGATACTGGTGTCCTTCCATCGCGCTGAATGCTCCATGACCTTCTGTAGGAGTGCTATAACCATGGACTTGGTCTGGATGTCTGCCCTGTTGTTAGAGATATTGAACACCACATTGAGGTCGAGCTGATTCGAACGGGTAGTACGGTAGATAACAAGGAAGCGGGATCTTTCCGAGGTTTGGCGTTAGACAACGAGTACGTAGGGACGTAAACAGAGCTGTCGTCGATGAGGATAGAGGTCCAGAGCATCGGATCACCACATACAGCGAATCGCCACGAGCTACATACATGGCTGAAAGCCCATGGTCCGGTCTTAGTGGATAACAAAATGCAGGTGCTGCAGCTCGACCCCAGCAATTATCTTAACCTTATAAAAATTTTTATAGCACAGGGAACGAAGGTCGCCCACCCCTTTTTCACAGAAAAGTTCATCAGCCTTATTAATAATTTACCTGCACTTTTCGTAAAGATCTTGCGAGTCCAGGCTGATATCGAAGTATGGTCCTCCATATGACAATTGCTTCAAGATACCATGAGGCTCCGGGCGACGTTCGTTGTAGTACGACGGGTAGAACTTCTCGACCCGATACTCCGTGGGGTACGTAATGCCCGCAGCTGTATTATAATCGGAGTTGGGATTTGATCCCGCGACGAATACAGAACCTGTTCAACGAACGTTAGTCTAAGTAGTTTGAGTCAAATATGATTCATGGAAACTACCATCGGGAAGGAGAGTCGCAGACGAATGGTACATCCGCGGAACCGTGCTGGGCGAGAGGCCCTGGCTTGACCACCGTGATCCCTTCGGAGCAGAGGCATCGTAGATGATTGGCTGCAGAACTGGCTTATCCGCGTACGACTGGCCTGACACATTGAAAAAATAACCCCCTATTGCAAGGCCGAATATTTCGCTGAGCACTTCGGTGGGAAGGACGGTGTCAGACGTAGGTTGTAACACGCTAGCAAGCTGTTCGCGAAGTTCTTCGGTTATTTTCTCTAGTTCTGTGTGTTCTGAAAGCAGCCGGAGCATGCGATCCTCGTTGCAATCAATAGCAGCAGATATATCAGCCGCAATTTCACTTTGGGTGTCTGGAATGTAAGCGTTCAGACAAAACGAGGCATTGGAGAGACAAAGGATTACACACCACGTTGAAGGAAATATCCTTTTCCCCCAGAGGCGACGCAAACGGTTCTTTGGTCCATCGATGGTGGCGGTAGAGGCGAAAGAGGGGCCATCTCGTGCTTAGTCTGAGATCGTCCTTAAACGGAAATCACCGTGAACTTCTATTGTAAGAGGTCGTGCAGCGAACTGGCAGTGAAAGATAAAATTCATCATTGTCATGATATTCACGTAGTACAGGTCATCTACCGCGTCCAGACTTGAAGCCGTGGCTCAAGCTCCATACCTTGATCTACGAAATTGACGGGAAAGCCACGTTGATCTCATGTCCATAATTGCGGTCGTCGTCGAAATGCACAAGCTGCTGACACGGGAGTGAGATATGGGTAGTGGATGCAAACCCTTGTAGAATAACGACCGCCAGCAACGGCGCCATCTCAAATATCGTGATCACATCGCGGTTCCCCGCATTGGCGTCGTTGCATAGCGCGAAGTGGAGGCTCACTAGCTTCGAAAACTGGCCGTAAACAACGGAGAGGTCGTCCACCATGTAGCGCGGTAAATGGAGTAAGACGTTTCTCCACTGATGCGACTTTTGCGCTAATCGCAGGAGAAGCACCCGCATCATAAACGATTGGTTGGGATCGGTGTTTTGTTATGGATATCGGGTATCTGCCGACTCGGTCCATGAGTCAACACATGCCTGTACTCGGGCTTCTCGGTCTTAATGGTGACTCACTCGTATCTTCTGTTACTTTCTCTACCTTTCTTACAGATACTAGAATAGATTAGAACATTGTAGAGTAATCATGACTCGAACCATTCCTAGTATATAATACTGTACATACCATTGTATCGAAATATTATCCAATCTATTACTTTCAGTACCCTCATACTGCGTGAACCCTCAGCTACGCCTAGCGCTTGCTGAACAAGCCATTGGATACGCCTAGCGCTTTCCAATACCAATCCGAAGGTTACGCTTAGCGCTTGCCTTCACCTACGGCCCGTAATAGCTTCGCGCTTACAGCCTTCTGTATCGGTTTTCCCCTCGGTAATAGCTCCGCGCTTACCGGCTACCTCTTACAGTAATTGCTTCGCGCTTACTGATCTCATTAACCTCGCAAACCGGAGCACTCAGGTCTCCTCACGAACCCTTGCCGGAATCCATTCTATTCCCTAACGACGTACATCATTTCTAATTAATCTTACCTCGCTTCGATCATCACTCCTCGCCTCGTGCTCGCATATCCGGATTTCGGCAGAATCCTAACATGTTTCCTGTAGAGTAATCGACGTGCAATGACAGATCGTGGGAGTCAACTCGTGAGAGAACGGTGGAGAGCAGAGAGAGAGGGTCATGTCGTCGACGATATTTTAATGTGTTGGAACGACGGAAGTGGGGTTTCAAGTATACCGCAGGATTGTTGCTATACAAGCGGAAGGAGGAAGCGTCGAGAATGATATGGGACCATAGGCACGGATAGTCGAGAGCGGCAGCTCGCCAGGAGCTGCATACGTAGGTGAATATCCATGGACCTTGGCTCGTGTCACTGAAGTTGAACCCGTTGTCGTCCAAGAGTGCAAGGAATATCTTTTGAAGTACTCTTGGGGGTAAATCTCCGAAACCCGTGCAATATGTGTCCTTCTTAGAGTATCTCTCAGCGCGTAGTCGCTGCATATCTGTGACTAAAGATCATCAGATAGTGCCACTGCATTGAACGACCTCCTCACGCTCTCCGGTAGATCCACAGATCAAACAGGAAACGTGGTTGGTCATGAGATGAACGCCAGTTCCTGGAAGATCATTCAGAATTTCAACGCACATAAGGAGGCTGATAACCGATGTCATACCTTGGAAATCCATACAAAATAAAGATACGTCGCACTGCGATGTGGGAGAAAGTGAGTATAAGAAACTTTAAGCGCTGATGATATATAAGGCGTCGACAAAGACAAAGACCGCCACTTGGGAAATTTTCAAAAACTTGCGCTTCAACCGGCCCAGGCCGTTATTTTCATTGTGCTTAAATGAAAATATAAAGGCCTTTTGTACACATCGCGACCAGGACCCTAGACAATGTCGTGAACGGAAATTATGCGCATTGGGCGCCAAGACGTACCTTGAAAGGCTAAGAGGTACGGAATCAAAGGGTAGACCACGATATACAGATTCAAGAAGCGTCCGTTACTGCCAGAACAAGGTCGAGGAGTGAAAAATGGGAAGTGGTAACTGCCCTAAATAATTGCCACGGAGTGTGTCGACGCTTTGAGACTGCGATAAATTTGATAATTGTTCTCGGAACAAGATAATTAAAGGATAATTTGAAATGAAGCGGATTCGGAGTTGCGGAGAGCCGGCTAGAAGCGGCATGGGGAGAAGATAGCCGCAAAACACTTGAACATATACACTGCCGCGGCGCATTGGTGTTTTTGCCTGAAAGATGGCAGGTAAACACCGGCATGTGTTTGTGTAGATCTTTCCGAAAGTAAACACTGCGATGTAATTACCTGAAGAATGACACCCAGTTTTTCGTACTGTTCATATTTCTGTGTCAATGCAAGTATTTTGTAAGAAAATACCTAAATAAGGAGATGCTATCATTTGGTCGGTGTTTCCCATTGTGTTCTTTGTCCAAAAACACCTGAGCAATGACATCATGTGTAATGATTAGTGTTTCATTGAGGTGTTTGTAGTAGGAAACACCTCAAGAACAAAGGAAAGACCAGGTGTTTGTTATCAGAAACACCACAAGAAACACCAATCATTACACATGGTGTCGTTGCTCGGGTGTTTTTGGACAAAGAACACAATGGGCAACACCGACTAAATGATAGCATCTCCTTATTTAGGTATTTTCTTACAAAATACTTGCATTGACACGGAAATAGGAACAGTACGAAAAACTGGGTGTCATTCTTCAGGTAATTACATCGCAGTGTTTACTTTTGGAAAGATCTACACAAACACATGCCGGTGTTTACCTGCCATCTTTCAGGCAAAAACACCAACGGACCCCAGCAGTGATATCACGAAACTTTCCCTTCAGTACTAGGTGCACGCCATATTCTTCGCACCAGGAAATCAAGACCGTGATGACTACACTGGCAGTATTTAGTGGGCAATCAAATCAAATGAGAATATTGTGAGACTTAGCAGCAATACCCAGACCATCCAGCCTTTCTATATCTTCCTTATCATTAGTGAATAGCCTGGGTAAACCCCTGGGTCCAGAAAGCCAACCCGTACCTGTACCCGCAAGGGTTTTAACCTGTATCGGCGGGTACGGGTATTGGCTGGGTTGCTCTGTATTACTCACAGGTTACTGGTGATACGCCTGCCAGGCATACACCCTTTAAAAACGCATGTAATTTGACATTTCCTAGCAATACAATGGTATTACATTGTACCAATCAGTAAGACACAGAAAGAAAGTAGCACATTGTAAAGAAAAGGGTCCACCTGGTAACTTTGAAATGAGCTGATCCAATGCTTGAATAGAAGATCGGGTATTCTACCCGGTAGACCGAGGTTCCAGGTCATGACTCGTATAGTGTAATCACCCGGCATTCCGGCGGAAATTATCCAATCGCCTGGTAATGACCTAGTGTGATCGATCAACCTGGTAGCTGTGGATGATATAATACCTGCCAGGTAGAGCATTTATCCTCACCAGGCTGGGTCAGCAAGCATATTAGTTAGTAGTAAAAGGGATTGGTCATAGGGTATCCATAGGATAGTATAAATACCGGTCATGTATCTAGTGGGGGAGCAGGTTTCTGACCCCTGGAATGCTACCAGGCGAATAGTATGGGTTTTATTGGTTAAGAGCTTCGAGTTGTAGACTCACCTGGAATAGAAAGATTGTGACCTGGTCATGTTGTGTGTGCAAGAACAGACAAGCAAGTGAACAGAATTAAGCTAGAAACAGAAAGTCAAGACCCGAGAAACAGTTCAGAACCAGTCAGTGTGTTTTAAGTCGCAACCAGGCACAACGTATCGGTATTGAAACTGCACCAGGCAGCCAGCACGAGTTCAGAACCTGCACCAGGCAGTTATTCTGTATCAGTTTGAGTTTGTGTTCAGTAACACATCGAACTTAAAAGTGGACATTGCAATATATTCTTTATACAAATCATATTCATTGCACCCAGAACTTGTATCCTACAGTACAAAGCGTCGTAACCTGGTATAACATACCTCCCTTCAAACCGTAATTACTGAGTGTTTGTGTGGTGTTTAGTGTGTAGCACTTTGCATTCATATAGGCGCTCAGCACCTTTCACTGGGTTGCCGGGTAACCAGATGAGGAATATTTAAATCGTTTAATATTATATTTTACTACAGAATAAACAATATCATGAAATGGAAATACACTGCTGGGGTGGATTGGTATTTTTGAGGGGTCAAATACTCTCTTGTGTTTTAGTCCGTTTTTTGTTCGCAAATCCAACTAAGGAAAGATTGGATCAAATCCTAGAAGGTTTTGTAAAGAACTTTACTGAAGAGGTTTTACGGCAAAAATCTGGCTCAAAAATAGTATGTTGATACACTTGGTATCAGGCTACCCGTAGATTTTGCGATTTTCTATCAATTAGCACAGTCTACAAGCGGTACAGAGAGCTATAGTGAAGGCTTTACACTGATAGCTAGTATACTACATAAGATAGTGAGCAGTACAGTGTCAGAATGGACTTAGAAGCGACATCTAGACGAGTCAACTCTACAAGCCTTCAACATCGAATGCTATTCCCTGCCTGAAACAAGACTATTTAAAGTCGGAACCAAGGGACACATCGAGATGAGATACAAACAATAAAGCAGAACACAGAAGGACTAGATTACTCGTCATCTCGACAACTTGAATAAACCTAGAGAAGAATTGCTAAGTCCACAAACACTACACATAGTGAAATGAACTTAGTCTAGAACACGACTAAACCTAGGAATAACTGAATAACCGATGCTTGGTGCCGAGATAGCTAATTAAGATTGCATACTGATCGAAGCAATACAATCTCGGTCCTACGATCGATCGCAATCGGTGGTTACATCCTCAAAATACTGCGCAAGCTGTAGTATTGAATAGGAACCCATGCGACAAGGCATGAAGGAGAAGCGAGGGGTTCCTACGGACCAGTAGGGCACCCCTCGGCAATAGAAATGACTACTAGTCATTCCGCACAACTGAATAGAAACCTCGGAATGGCGCAATACTTGTAAATTAATTACTCATCGTTTGTATTGATACCCAAAGCTCATACCATAAATTACTTTTAGCTACAAGCTCCTATACCTAGGCTAGAAATCGTATAAATTAGCAGCAACTAGACGCATAATGGCAGGAAAGCATTCCCCCGCGTTTGTGCTAGTAGCCTTATAGCTACCTAATCAATCACTGGTTTAACTGCTGACACGCTCTATGTGCATTCACGCATGTAATTTTGCGAATTGTGCCAATGAGTACAGGCAATAAGGTCCAGATACCAAGGCAATGATAAAAACAACAGAGCGCAGTGTGTATAATGCCAGTAATGATATTACCAGAGTAAAGCTGGGTGGAGCGCATGGCTTAACTTGAGAATGGTACTAGAAAGGCCGTACTAGGTATAAAGTCCCAGTGTTTGACACCGAGTTCTCTGACACGGCAAAGCATATGCACACTAATAATAGAGCAGGACATGCTTGGGAGATAATTAAGACTTCGTGTAACAGTGATCTATGATGCACAAGGCCCGGCAGGCCTGGAGCTTAGAGTCCTAGACTTTGTGATGTCAGAACTCAAGTAAATCCGAAGTCCCGGGGCTTCGGCCGAAGCGCACGAGGCCTAGACAAGAAGCATGTTGACCTCACTACAATAGAATTCCCTAAGGGAATACCAGGAAGCGAGATAAGAGTCGCGGGGTAGGCTATAACTCCGAGGAGATGGCAACCGATGTCACTACGCAGGTAATAGCCTTGGTAACCAATGCCGTGACACTCAGAGACAGGATCTGGACCATGGCCAGACTCCAGAGACAGCGCCAAGCTATGGCGGGATGATTGCAACATGCGCGGGTCGCAGGTGAAGGTACCCCGCAGCTTAAATAATACTATATGGGGTGGTACAAATTGGTAGGACGTAAAATAGATAAATAGTGCAGTGTAATAGTAGTGTAAAAGTTTTGGACCCCCGTTGTAGTCGCGCGCAAGCCTCCAGCTTGACGCCGTAGCATCAGGATTAGTTTGTAACTTCGAGCGAGAGAATATACCTAGGATTGATATCATATTGAGTGAATTGAGTCATGTGCGAGGCATAGAAAGCTAACACGGCACTTGTGTGACTGTTAATTGGTTGGGTGACTGGAGCTCTAACCTGAGAAGAGGAGTTTAGTGTCATTGTGGACGTGCTCTTGTGCTTTGAGGGTTTCTTGCGACGCGAGGCACTACAGGTGGCAGAGGTTCAAACCCTTTGGCTTGTCGGACAGTGTTATAAGGTTTTTGTGTGTCTCTGGATCGCATAGGTTAGAACCCTGTGGATCTACGATCGGTTTGGAAGCTTGAGCGCGTAGGTTTGAATCCTGTGGCTTTAGTGGACGGTCTTGTGAAGTGTTTCAGCTTAGAGCGCGAAGCTTTGAGTGGTGTGTAGTGTGATTCGAGTCGTTTGAGGTCACCCCGCGTGTCGCTCGAGACTTCTTGAGGGTTTTGTGTATGTCTCTCGACGTTGCATGTGTTATATTGCATCCTGCCTTGAGGCCCAGCGACATCTGTCACCCCTCTTGTTATTAAAAGCCTTTGGACTTAGAGAGATCTAGATACCCTATGAGCGCTATCGCTATACGTGTGTATTGTATATTCTGAGAGTTTAGTTGTATTGCTTCAATCTGCTTCTATCGCATAATATCCCCCCAAGAACTTTGAGGGTTTGTGTGTGTAGTGTTGGGTGTGGGTGTGATCAGTGTCTTCGACGCTGTTGCATTTCTAGCCTGTGCACACAGAGTCTCTTCACCGCATATCCTCAACTGAAGTGAATTAAGTTTACCAAGTCAATCCCAAAAGGGCGGCTATAAGTAATCTAGAAGAACTGAGTAGGAAGAAGAGTTGTCCCTGCGTTTGCGCCTTGCTAGTTAATTGAACTGCTCCGCATACAAAGGCCTCGTGCTCTCTCACCGACTAAAGTGATCTAGATGTCCTAAGTCGACCACAGACCAAAGACATTGCATAGTTGAAGTGAAATAAGCCCTAGAACACTTTAAGTTCGAACCGTTAACGAGCCAGTTACTCTAGAGTCTGTGTACTCTTTGCAAGTCTTGTACTTGAAGCCAGGACCTGTGTGTTCTTTGTAGAGTCTGTGTACTCTTTGTAGAACTTCGGTTCTTTGTTGCAAGTGCATGTGCTTGTGTTGTAATCGAGTCCATGTACTCCAGAGCAATTACGCTCTTTGTAGACCTCTAGGTCTTTGATTGTTCAATTGTTAAAGCTTCTCTAGTTAAAGCCTTACCAGCTCTTCTAGACAAAGTCGTTTCGAGTCTAAGCCACTCAAATTATACCTTACAAAACCCCCACGTCCATATACCTCGCTATCGCGATTAGTGTATCTCGTGTAAACACTTCTAGATTTGAATCGAAGTTGTTTTAAAGCAAAACCCAATTGATTATCGAAATCTACATACACCACGAGTGCTTCTATCGTACTCACCCTCGAACTTAATATTGGTGATTGTGTGTGTGTGTGTGTGACTTAGTATCTAGATTGACGGTCTAGACACTTGTTTCATTTGTGCACTGCCCGTTACCGAGCACATCAACATATTTTGATCTGTATTTGGGAGGGCATATTTGTGTAGTAAATATGCGCCAAAACACCATCGGTAATTTGCGGATGGGGATTTGGAGTACAAAGACCAATCAAAAGCTGGCAGGTTTTGCATCGGTCTTTGTACTAGGATTACATAAAGGATTTGGGTTCCAAATACCAGACCAAATACCTATGTCAGCCAACAGACAAAGGGTTAGTATTTGCATCGGTATTTAGTTCCCAAATCCTTTATGTAATCCTAACACAAAGACCGATGCAAAACCTGCCGGCTTTTGATTGGTCTTTGTACTCCAAATCCCCATCCGCAAATTACCGATGGTGTTTTGGCACATATTTACTACACAAATACACCCTCCCAAATACAGATCAAAATATGTACCATTTTTGAGCCAGATTTTTGCTATAAAACCTCTCCAGTAAAGTTCTTTACAAAACCTTCTAGGATTTGATCCAATCTTTCCTTAGTTGGATTTGCGAACAAAAAACGGACTAAAATACAAGAGAGTATTTGACCCCTCGAAAATACTGATCCACCCCAGCAGTGATAGGGCTTATTATGACCTCATTACAGGTTCTAAAGAAATCTTACAGCTGGAGATGACATCATTCATAAGTGGCATCGAGCTGGCCTTGAACTCGGTGAGTTGTGTGATGCAAAATAGAACAGTGGCACACAATTTAACCACTGCACTAAAACACTTTATGGGATTTCAGTACTGTAATTTGATACAATGGGTCACTGTGGGTCAGCTGGGTATACCCTGGGTTGCCACATGCTGACCCATACCTGACCCATGTGGTACCTGACCCGGCAATCCGGCAAAACCTGGGGCACCCATGCTTTTCACTACTTATCATCCATCATGACCACCGACACTTTCTCAAATCTCTGTCTTGGCAGTTGTAGTCCAACAGCTCAATATTGACCTCATATGTCGTTGTCGTCTAACCTTGGAATACTACCGAGTAACCTGTACATGCCTTTGGGTATCAGGATTTGATGGGTGGCATGGATTGCAAATGTGTGCTGCATCCTGTCTGCACCCTCAACAACCAACTCTCTGCATCGATCCCCCCCTTCTGCCGATTCCACATCCAATCCTCGCACATGCCCTTTTTCAATGCAAGACCCTTCAAATGAGTCCTCATCCATCTCATCATCGTGCTCAACATACTCTAGTACAGAACACTGATCCATTGGCAGGGTCTCTGTCATGACCTGCTCCCATGTCGGTCTCCATTTCTTGCATCCAAGTCCTACTCTAGGATACACCAAGAGGAATGCCGCCCGCATCCTAGCATACATTGAATTCACCAGCATTGACCATGCATCCTCGAGAGACTCGCTCTCATTGTATGCCGGTATCGTCTCCAGCATTAGAGGGAACACGAGTCCTGCAAATTGGTTGACACTCACGTCTGCATAGCTGCCAGTTGACGAAATAAATCCAACCAACCCTGCCCCCAACCTAGCTGCTTGTTAAACCTCATCAGGAGCTCAGTATTGTAGTTTCCATCCTCGTCTTTTAGCTCGGCATGCAAAGGTCCATCAGGCATATCCCCAGCAATGACCCTCATTCCCCCCCCCTCCTGGAGTGTCCATGTGCATCTAAACTAGCACTGATCACTGTCCAAGTCACCCTCCTCTAAAGTAAAAGACAGTCCTAGGCCACTCAGGTAGATCACCACCCATGTATTGCGATATACCTGTCCGATTGTGGGCACATCCAGCTTCCATTCCTCGACACATATATCCTCCTTTGGCCCCCCTTTCTGCCTCAAACAGAGGACATCCAGCCACATCTACTCCACTCCTAGATTCAGCATCTCGATCCAGATAAGGTTGAGACTGGCATCCTTCGGGATGGGCATGGGCCATTCGTACCCATTGATGGGTGTCCACACCTCCATGTGATCTTTCTCATCCACTCACACATGCAATATTGGCACTGGGTATCTGTGGACAGTCCACCATGGCACCACCCAATTGCTATACAGGTCCCATACACGTTGAGGTGGCAAATAGGGTTTGACAATCCAAACTTTATCTACCAGTGCTTCCTGTCCTTCTTTTCCCATCTGCGGAGTTTGTCTCAGATATTGCTCCAGTCGTTAGTATACCATACTTGGCGAAGATGGCCATATGCAGTCCCAAAGTCGTAGTTCTTCTTAATGCAGTCCTTGAGAATGGAGGGAAGAAATGGGGTGTCAGGGGTGTATGAAGTTCTAAGGGTTGCGTTCAGTTCATCTAAGACCCCATGAATGCCGAGGGTAGTGCAGGGAGTGTCAGTGAGGGAGGATGGTATAATGGGACATCAACCGGTGTAGGACTTTTGCCACACCACCTTGATCAATGATTCTTCCCGGCCGGTCTCAGTGAAGGCTGAGATTTTGACATTCGCAAATGTAATGTCCTGGAAACACATTATCAGGTTGCCATTGTGTACTTGCAGACTGACTTACCTTTGGCCGCCAACGAGGAGGATCAAACTCATGAGGCATCGTGTCAGAATCATCTGAAGTATCATCTGAATCCACAAAGCTACTCTCAGAACCCAATGTTGAAGGTGGTTCTGCTCGCAAGTTAGATGACGAGGCAGGTATCGCCTCTGAGATAGTCCCATCAATCATTGTCATAGAATTACCGCGAGCCAGGTCACTGAGTGACTTCCATTTCAAGTAGTTGGGACTCACGTGGTGGGCTGTATGAAGGGTGAATAGACAACAACTGCCAAACAACTTCGGCAGATGGGGATATCTGTGTACATGCTGTGGTAGGCAGCAGACGAACCAATGTCGGTCTGCCGGCAACCCTCCTAGTTCCTGCAGGAATCACAATTGAATATCTCACTGACTTGTGCGTTTGTACAGCAATAAATGACAATCCATTCCCACCTCAAAGTCTCAAAATTTGCAGTCTGAGTCAAGCACTATCGTCTTTCCTGCTGAACTGCCAATACTGCCTTCAAAAGACATCAGTGATTTTGATATACACGAGTACATATGAGATATTGGGCTTCTCATAGCAGCGACAGTCAGTTGTCATCTGGTTTCTCATAGGGGCTTACTTACGTGTTTCCTCATTCCCATGGGTATTCCATAGTATGTAATACTGTAAATTTCATAGTTAGTACCCATGAAGCTTTGCCAAAGATGTAAACCATTTGCTGCTTACTTTGTTTCACTCCAACCTCACGATTGTAATAATACATGATGCCATTCAAAAGATGCCTTTCACTGAAAGAAATAGCCTCTGTTCCTGTGGCGTTGGGAGCACATTCAATAATGAAAAGGTGGACGACAAGACAAGAAACAATGTACCATTGAATGACGCGTGCTTCTGCTGTGAGTCTGCCAAATCCATAAACAATAGGCCTGGACCTGCATTTGTTCACCAATCCTGCTCGCATGGTTATGTCCTTAAGATCCATACATCCTCCAAATCTTCGTTACTGTTGAAGCAAATCCACAGTTTCGCTTCTAGGTGCCATGTCAGCCCAGGCTGTATATCTGAGCCTCAATGATCTGGATATAAAACAAAGTCATTTGCCATTTTCATGGATAATAACTACAAGGCCCAATACAGCCTATGCTTAGGAAATTATTTCCCTGGCTGGAAAATTTTTAAATATTATCCATGAATTTACTCATTTTTTCATACCAAATTCTCTATCCAGTCAATCACAGTCATTTGTGATGTCTGATAGTATGTCATACCATTAGCTAATCACTCAAATATACAGCTACCCCACAAATAGCTGAAATTCCCGCCCTCCCACTCATAGCATGGCCCAAAAAAAAATTCTCCTGGCCAATAGAATATTGCTTCATCACCTGGTGCTGCCTCCCGCTTCATGCGCAGCCTATTTTGGCTGGATGCAACCATGCATATTTGGATGGAGCGAACTGTGGGAAAATATCAATCCCAATTTGGTTGTCCTGCAATTTTTGAACACAGGTTGGGATAGTAGCTTGTATATAGAGATTTTCCTGTACCAAAAAATGAGAATTGAAAGACTATGTGCCATCTCCATTTTTATTTTCCTCTTCCAATGCACATACAACCAGTGAAAATGTGCATTTCAACACTTTTGGAGTTTGCCAGACTAGCTTTAATTTCATCGCAGTGCCCAATGACCTGCAATTTTACATGCGAAAACACTTCTAGCCAACAAAATTGTAATATTTGGTGTCTATTAGTTTGTTCTTATGTTGTATATACTTTTAATGGCTATCATATTACCTCTATGCACAGGTAAATGTGAATTATGATAGAAGATACATGTATTTGACATGTACATCACTCTTTCTATCTTACAATGTGTTACTTTCTTGCTGTGTCTTACTAGTTGGTACAAGGTAATCCTTTTTGTATTGACTGAAAAAGTTAATTTACATGCATTTTTAAGGGTGTGCGCCTAGCAGGCGTATCAGTTTGATGACCAAAGGCCATTATCAATTAGGTGGAGCATGATAAGCAAGACTTACCGTCAATTTCTTTGGAATTCTGGTATCCAAAAGCCAACACCCGAAAACAGGCCTTGGATTCACCAATAGCAGACTTGGAAGATGGCGTCTCCATATACCAGGATCCAGTGAACATACAAAAATGGAATTGTACGATGGTTTAATGCAAGCAAGCCGAGATGGATATGTTGGAAACAATGCACCCATGGCTGTAGTAGTTAGTTTCAAGTTGTGGTTATAACCACAATGGCAGATGCCATTTTCATGGATAATAACCACAGGTCATTTTAGGCAATATGCTGCAAAGATGTACATGCTTTGTCAGACACTGCTGAATCCTATTTTGGCCTCTGTGAGTACCAGAATACATATTTTGCTCAATTTCTGTACCTGTGCTCACTGCATGGTTGAATTAAAATGTAATTTGATTATGAGATATATTGTCAGACATTTTCGCATGCATACACCGACCCCACGAGCAAAACATTCATTGGATGCGATGACATGAATCTGGATGACAATATTTTCAAAACGATGCGTAAACCAAAACCCAACATCCTGTCCAAATTGAACTCAAAATCTTGACAACCAGACAGACACGAAGCCACTACACTAAGCAGTCATATGGATAAGGAGTAATCAACTATATACATTCAGTCCGTACATACAGAATATAAAGAAAAATATACCTGCCGTTGTGCTGGGCAGCACAACAGCGGGTGCAATCACTAGCATAGGTACTGCACAGCCCATCCTTAGCAGACGCATGATTTTGGGGTACGTGAGAGATCTGGGTGACGTCAGGGACCCCAATGTTGGGAGAGGAGGGGGTCGGCAAATCGAAATTGCTGGTGCATTTGAGGGGCTGGTCAGTCATCCATCGGTACTGGGAAGGGCAAATTTATCGTCGCTGTCATTGGCCATTGGCATCCCGATCACCATCCTGCTGACACGCTTGAAAAGTGTTCACACATGTAATTTCGTGAAATGTATCAATACATACATTTTATAAAAGCTAGATACTGAGGGAATGAGATATACCTTAGAGCGCAATGTCCTAAGTGCAGGCAATGCAATACCTTGAGTGATGTCCAGTGGAGCACATGGCTTAACTGTAGAGTGATACCATAAGGGTCACACTAAGTCCAAAGCCCCAGCACTTGACACTGAATACGCTGACAATGCACAGAAGATGTGTGCTAAGAATAGAACAAGCGAAGCTCAGGAGATAATTGATACTTCGCGCAACCTTGATCTATGATGCACAAGGCATGGCCATGTCGGGAGCTAGCGCTCTAGACCTCAGAATGTGTAGAATTGAAGTAAGACCAATGTCTCTGACTTCAGCCGATGTGCACGAGGCCTAGACTAGAAACTAGTGGTCCTAGAAGACCATGGAAATCACTAGAAGATATTATTACTATAAAGATGAGTTGCACTCTAGGCTACAACTCCGAGGAGATACTAGGCGACGTCAGTACGCGTGGATAGCGCGGCTAACTGATGTCGCACAACGGAGAGACCAGGATCTGGCCCCGAGCCGGAGCTCTGAGTAAGCACCAAGCAATGGTGTGATTATGGCAACATGCACGGCACCCAGGAAAGGAAGTTCCGCAAGCCAAGAGTTACTATTTAAGGTTGTATTAATTGGTAGAGCGCAGTGTATATAAATACCATAGTATAGTAATAGTGTACAAGTTTTGGACCCCCCTTGTTGGAGTGCGAAAGCCCTCAGCTTAGCGCTCTAGCCTTGGGATTAGTTTGTAGCTTTGAGCAAGAGAATAGACCTTTATTGATAACATTTGAGTGACTTCAGTAGCACGCGAGGCGTAGAAAGCTAGCACGGGACTTGTGTACTGTTTGAGTGATTGGTTGACTTGCACTCTACCCTGAGAATAAGAGATATTGTGTCATTGCGGATGTGCTCTTGAGTTTTGAGGGTTTCTTGTGACGTGCGGTGCTACAGGTGGCAGAGGTTCAAACCCTTTGGTCTGGTTAGTGTTTGTGCAGAGGCCTTCTTTAATGCATGGCGCTACAGGTGGCACAGGTTCAAACCCTGTGGGTCTACGATCAGTTTGGAAGCTTGAGTGCATGGGTTCAAATCCTGTGGCTTGAGTGGACATGTTTTGAAGGGTTTCTGCTTAGAGCGCAAGCTTTAAGTCATGTTTAGGGTGTGTTTAAGTTCTTTGTAGTCACCGGGTGTGTCACACGAGGCTTATTGAGGGTTTGGTTGGTGTGTGGCAATGAGTTGTGTATTGTAGTACACCTTGCCTTGAGGCCCGGCGACATCTGTCGCCCCTCTTGTTATAAAAGCCTTTGGACTTAGAGAGATCTAGATACCCTACAAGCGCTATTGCTATATGTGTGTATCATATATTCTGAGAGTTTAGTTGTATTGCTTCAATCTGCTTCTATCGCATAACATCCCCCCAAGAACTTTGAGGGTTTGTGTGTGTAGTGTTGGGTGTGAGTGTGATCAGTGTCTTTGACGATATTGCATTTCTAGCTTGTGCGCACAGAGTCTCTTCACCGCCCTCCCGCTCACCTCCTCCAGCCCATTCCAGCACTCTGCAGTAGAAGCGGCGACCACCATCGCATTCCCCGGTGTCAAAAACGGGGGTGGAGCTCCGATGGTAGTCATATGGCAGTTGTGGGGTCCAGGATCGGGCGGGATTGGGGACGGGGCATTGTCATTGTCGTTGCCGGTGATAGTGACATCGGGGGGGAAATCAGCTTTGAAGATTGTGTTCCCCCATGTCGAAAATGGGAGACACACGAGAGTTATGGTAGTTGGGAGGGCTGGAGCGGGCAGTAGGAGCCCATGCTGGATTGGGGCTGGGGTGGCAGCAGCGGGACCGTCGGTGGCCATATAGCCGTCGTTGTGGTGTCATCCGTGGTGTACATTGGAGTACTATCAATTCCTGAATAATCGTTGCCGTTGTTGGATGTCGGGGTCTCTTTCTTCATCCCGCCCTCCCTCCCATACCCTTCTCTCCCCAATACGTGTCCCAACCCCCTCTTCTCTGCCATGCTGTCTTGCCCTGTCCTCTATCACACCGCTCCTCCATTCTTTGATTCTCCACACGTTTCCCGCTATCATCGTCATTGTCCTGTGGGTCACCCTGTGGGTCATTGCCGCCGCCATCATCGAGATTCACTTGATATCCTGTCCTACTTGTAGATGGACCCCGATTATTGATCATACATGACATCCATGGGCATTGACGTGGGTGAATCCAATGTACATAGGCGATTGGCCCCGATGATGATGCTGGGGGTCCTGGATCAGTAGGTGATGATGGGGCTCATCCTTGTGTCTTCGTCAGGTATCAAGGGTCATTGTTCTCATCATTGAGGCCGGTGCTGACATTGGAGGTTGCTTAGGGGGAAGGAACGAGGCTGCCTTGCACGATGGGTTATGGGACAGCAGCTTGGAGGTGATCATGGACGTTATTTGGGGCTCTTGGGGCTGCCGGATATGTCAAAAGTATCTGAATCTAATGTAATAGTATAGAAAATGAATAAAACATACCATAACCCATGAAAATGGGCGATGCCAACCAAGGAGAGCATAGGGAAGGAAGGGATGGTGGAGGAAAGGAACAAAAAAGATGCCACACAGCCACTCAATCGCAGTGTGGTTGTGCGGTCTGGGGCAATTGAACGAGCGGAATGAACCCTTGGGAGACCTGTACCACTCAATACACACTCTCCAAGGGTCTAAAAAGCATCGGAATATTATTCTAGAGGTGCAAATAGTACCTACATACAGTATCCATGGTATCATGGGCATTGTATCCTATCATAATGTCAATATTACTGTTATTACTTTGCATTTGGAGGCATTTTGAATGATATTTATACTGTGGGAAGTTCTGCGTACCTTCGGAAAGTGTAGGGTGGGTAGTAGATACAATGTTATGCATCCTATTGTTGATACAACATGTCCGATCCATGGCGATCTCTTCATATGAGCCTTGTTAGTTACATTGTTGCATGTGAAACTCGGTGTGTATAGTGAATGTGACTCCTTCAGCACATTTTCATCTGATGAAAATTCATTTATGCCAGGCAAATCAGTCGACAAGCTGGTATTGCTGAAATTAGATGCATATCACACTTTTACAGCCACTGCATACCAATTCCGTTGTTTACCAGAGGATATACCTCTTAAAATGAGTGATGTACATGTCAAATACATGTATCTTCTATCATAATTCACATTTACCTGTGCATAGAGGTAATATGATAGCCATTAAAAGTATATACAACATAAGAACAAACTAATAGACACCAAATATTACAATTTTGTTGGCTAGAAGTGTTTTCGCATGTAAAATTGCAGGTCATTGGGCACTGCGATGAAATTAAAGCTAGTCTGGCAAACTCCAAAAGTGTTGAAATGCACATTTTCACTGGTTGTATGTGCATTGGAAGAGGAAAATAAAAATGGAGATGGCACATAGTCTTTCAATTCTCATTTTTTGGTACAGGAAAATCTCTATATACAAGCTACTATCCCAACCTGTGTTCAAAAATTGCAGGACAACCAAATTGGGATTGATATTTTCCCACAGTTCGCTCCATCCAAATATGCATGGTTGCATCCAGCCAAAATAGGCTGCGCATGAAGCGGGAGGCAGCACCAGGTGATGAAGCAATATTCTATTGGCCAGGAGAATTTTTTTTTGGGCCATGCTATGAGCGGGAGGGCGGGAATTTCAGCTATTTGTGGGGTAGCTATATATTTGAGTGATTAGCTAATGGTATGACATACTATCAGACATCACAAATGACTGTGATTGACTGGATAGAGAATTTGGTATGAAAAAATGAGTAAATTCATGGATAATATTTAAAAATTTTCCAGCCAGGGAAATAATTTCCTAAGCATAGGCTGTATTGGGCCTTGTAGTTATTATCCATGAAAATGGCAAATGACTTTGTTTTATATCCAGATCATTGAGGCTCAGATATACAGCCTGGGCTGAACAATGCGGCGACAGGGGTGGATAGACTACCATGGCGGGTTACTCAACCAAAGAGCCATATTAACATGGCGATACGAGGCTGGGGCCTGTCTTTTCAGTCTATGTGAGATTGGCGAGAAGGGAGGTGGAACATTTGTGACAGAATCTCTCCGCGAGCTGCAGTATGGCAAACGGACAAGGACATAGCTGTCTGTGTGTGTCTTGCAGACCTAAGGTATCCCTGGATCATGACATGCTGTTACCCTCTTGGGCTTTACTGGTTCTCACGCTCGGAGAATGTCCATAGCCAATGGAAGCGGAGCTCTTGTGCAGTAGCTATAGTTCAGGGTAGTACGAGATGCCTAGAAACTTAAATGAAAGTAGATGTAGTGAGAAAAATGAACACACCTGATACCCTCCCTCAGTGATCCCTACCATAATCGTCACGCATGAACATACCCAAAAGTCATACAGAGGGCCTTTACAGCATGCAAGAGCACCCAAAGTTGTTGTCCAATCATTAATCATTGGCCACTGTGCTGCCAGAACCGTGTCGGCCGCTGGGAACATGTTCCTCTGGGAACTAATCAGTACAGCACTGCTAGCAATATGTGAGTATATTCACCATGTAAATCAGACTACAAAAGAGTCTGTGTAGGAAGGAATCTTCAAACACGCCCTTCCTCCATTAGCATGGGATGAATTGGCGAGAGTCATTTCTGAGTACAGCTGTTGGGGGATCAGACACAGCAGCAGACAGAATGTAATAGATGCCACTCCCTAAAGCTTGGATGTCAGAAGCGTGAGGCAAGTTTTGAAGGTAGAAATGATGTGAACGTCAAAGTGGAAGGCAACGAGCAAGGATGACATAAGACATGCCAGTCACTCTTCAGCCTGAGCTCCTTCAATGCCACTGCACACCATGACTTTGTAACTCTCTTCTCAATTGTGTCCATTTACGTGTTCTTCATGCGTTTTTGTTGATTAACACTCTCTGTCATGACAATGGTCCTTGCCCATGCTCTTAAATCTTACACCTGGATTCTCGAAACTAGCTGGATGGTCATAAAGGGGACGTGCAACAGAGTTGGAAACAGCATAAGGAGCCCTTATAAACCCACCTTCTGCAGGACGTCATTGATTCACTGGCTGCTCAATGTACACCTGCTGGAAATAACATTGCTCCTGCCAGCCACTGATATGTGACAAGCTAAGAGAATGATCACTCTCTCAAGACCCAAGGACAAGTCCTTGAACCTGCACAGTATCCTTTCACTTGTCTTCAGTGTCATCAAGGCTGGTGGGGTCACTGTGATTCATTCATTTTGCTCTATGGTGATGTGCTCGGTAATGGCGAGTGGCAAAAGGACTAGTGAAGGGCAATGAACACCAACAACACTAAACCTAACACTAACTCTACACTTATCACCAATGTATTGAATTCGGGTGTTTCGAGTACGATAGAAGCACTCTGCAGACTTCAATAATCAAGGAAAGTTGTTTAAAAACTTTTTATTCACTACTAGTGAGCTATACAAGTGTACTACTTGCACTAGCATGGTTGGTAAGACACGATTGGGTGAATAGTGACTTGACTTGAGCTACTGCGCTTGCTCTGACTGGGACTGCTTCAAACTAGTGGCTCTCTTGGCCCTATACTGCTTCCTACAAGTGATAAACACTTGACTAGTCGCACTCTGGGCTGACTAGTGGTGCTCTTGGCCTAAGAATAATACTTTAAACTTCAAGAACTTGCTTGAACTAACTTCGAAACACTCTTGGCCTTTGCAGGACACTAAAGATTGCTCTAAGACACTTCAATTCACTCAATGCTATGGGTAACTTAGTGACTAGTAGCCACTTCATCGAGGTTAAGCACAAAAGCCTTTAATTGGGGCACTAGATACTGACTAGTAGGTCACAATTGCGGGGATGGCTTGCCTTCGCCATGCATGCGCCTGTTCTACTACTTATATACTGACAATCAAGGTACAATCAAGATATAAATAACTGACTAGAGGGGTATCATTGATAAGGATTTCTTGGCTAGTCACGAATAATGGTGAATAATCATGCAATAGTTGGTCTAGAAATGGTCGCTTGCTGACTAGTGAGCCTAGGAGCTCCGCTAGTGGTTGTATTCCATATCCTTGGCGCAGAAATGCTCCACTAGTGTCAAGGATAAATGGCTAGGCCGGTGAATGTGCCTGTAGCAGCTGTCAATCATGATTGAAGGCACAGCCCAGCTATACTAGTGCCGATTGTAATAGATCTGTATTGCACTAGTCAGATCTGCTGCAGGGTTAATCTGTTGCTAATTCATTTCTAAGTCCTGCTTCGAGATTGCCATGTGACTAGTTAACCTGACTTAGACATTTGTGCCCAGATTGGTCTGCTAGTGACTGAACTTCATGAGATTTGTGTCCTCTGCCTCTTGTTTGGTGCGCTAGTCATGTTACTTGTCTGCTAGTGTCCAGACTTATTTAGTCCTGCTAGCTTTCAAGTCACTAGTATGGCCGGCTGGTAGATTTGACCCACTAGTGGTATTGCATCTAAGTCCTGGCATTACTAGTCGCATACTAGTCTAACTATCAGCTCGAAGCCTCAGCTATAGTCCTCTAAGTGTCACTAGTGTAGGATAGATATGCAATAGTATTGCTATAAAATCGCAAAATCTAGGTGTGAACATGTAGACAGCATATCAACAGACGTCTCTGCTCTCACAGAAACGAGAAGTCATGCAGATCCCTGAATCCCTCGTGCTGTCAGTGTTAGAGACACATAAATCATTTCCTCATATGCCAGTGAATATCGGCCATGATCAATATCAGTTATAGACAAAACAAATAACATATACGCCATGAATCTGAATCCATTGAGTTGCAAGTAATGCTAGTACATTCCCATTCAGATTCTCACAGAATACCATTTTTGCTCTGAGTCAATGTTTGTCTTCACTGATTTTGAAAGGACCTCTACTCTTCCAAATGCATCATGTACACGAGTACACCTGCTGTCAACAATATCCAAAATCCACAATGCATGCCATATAGTGTCTCTGTCCTGGTGACATTTGGTGTTCTGAATAGGACAATCAACCATAACTGTGAGAGAACATGAGACGAAACCTACTATTGAAATTAATGAGATCTGCTCACTATGCTGGCCTCTTCATTGGACCTACATTCAGCCGCTGATGCATGAAAAATGGGCTCACAAAGTATTATCCTTGTGGCAAGAGTGTCTAATACATCCTCAAATGATTTTTTAAGTGTCATCACATAGCATGAGGTGATGGGGCCAAGAGAATTCTGCATTCAACATCTGCGTGCATGCGTTCAATTGCATGTCTGTGTTTGCATGAGTTCAACTTGAATATGTTTGTGGGCCCATCAATGTGTTTAGTGTACTGTATCCTGATAGCCAGTGTCATTTCAATAATACCCGTTAATTATGTTTTCTGTTAAAAATTGACTTACTTTTCTGAGTTTCTTGGAAAGATCTTTGTGGCTTACTATATGACTCAAAAATGAAGGGGATTCGTCTGTAAAGGCTATAAATGCATATATGTTATTCAGTTCTAGTCTCATAATGACTATGATACTGTTTTATGTCAAAGTACTTATGATTCCTTCATTGTTCAGAACTTCTCGACTTTGAGTAAATCAGGCACCTCAAAAATCAATGTAAAGACTCACACATCTCAGAAATAAGTCATGCATGTGTCCAAACATTAAACACAAGTGTTAGGATAGTGCATGCATGTGTTCCTTTTGAGAACGCATGTGTTTCGTGCCCTGGTGTATCTGAGTCCGCTTCAACCAACTTAGTCTTCTTTTGGTCTGCCATGTACGTTGTTGTCATTTGATTGTGTTTTGCTGCTCAATACAAGTACAGCTCTTCTATAGTTAATCAGAAAAAATTCCGAATCTTATTCTTACGATGCGTATATGCACGTTCAACATCATCATCACGTGCACAAGTCAGACTCATGTTATGGTTGTAGTACGCTTGGAATCGCTAACCTTGAACGTGTTCTGGATTGTGCTTGGACTACAGGTACGATGTTGATAGTGACTCTCATTCCAATACTTGAGTATGTTCTTCTTCGTTTTGTGTTCCGCAGTTCCCTGACAATTCTCTAGAGCACATTGGAAAGTCTCATGCGGAAACAGGTCTGGAGCAGGACTACTGAGAGAAATGGCAGGCTTCGCTTGTGCATGGTAATGAGCATGTATGGAGCACACTCTTACCCCACCATTAAGATGGCGTGATTTCAGGAGGTGAGGTTCCTTCGCCAGTGCCATCTAGTTACTTATGATAACATTGTCAGGTGTTATTTCCCGGCCCTGGTGAATGCTATTCGATAGGGCAAAGTGATCAAGAAGCTGAAAGTATATCGTCTTCATGCGTGAGTTGCTTTTGTTATATTCAAAGATGGTCTTCATTTTCCTGTCAGTATCAAACAGAGGCTTCTTCAAATTGACTTATGATATGGAACAGAATTAACTGCAAGGCCTTGTATTGATGTTCTTGCAAGGCTCGCCTTCTGAATCAAACTCGGCCTCTTAAAGTACATTGATTTCCATACCCCCATATACCATTTAACATAATCTTACTCCAGCTCGGTCCAATATTCACAGAGATTGAAGAATGACTGCCTAACTTGGGAACACCTTAAACTGCTTCAAAAACAGAGGAAGGCTGCTATTAACTACCTTGCAAGGCCTATGCCACCTTTTCACATAGCTTGAACCGATGTTGTTGGAAGAACAGACCAGTGTATAGCATACCACTCTTCTACCCTGAGGTCATGTCACTCCATTGCCTCAGCTTGGGGCATGATTGGCACTGAGAATGGTGAGCTGCGAGCTATCACAAACACCTCCATATGCATGCTGGGTACAATCCATCTCAAATCTGATGACCATGTATGTGAGGCTATCGGCGCTCTTATAGACTTTATCTGCTGAAATCCCGAAACAGCTGTTGGTGGGAACCTTGAGGTTCAAGGTTCACATGTTACAAGCTGCCTAACAAGCAATCCACATACGGATGGGCGGCGCCAGTTCTTACAGTTGAGCTTCATCATTGGTGAAACACTGTAAGTATCCGTTTCCTGTCTCCTTGCATAGACACATGTGTTGTCATTCTATAAGGTACAACATGTTCTCACATAGAAGCAAAGACAAAGCCGCTCAGAGACTTCATCTGGCTCGGCAACGTTCTTACCTTCTGCCTGGACTGGTTTGTCTTGGAGTGGGTTTTCGACAGGGGGAATACTCTTGAGCCCGCATTGCATAGGCTCTGGAGTGACTATGCAAGCCACTTTGTCATAGGTATGACAATGTGGTTAAGTGCCTGCATAGTGGGTACGTTTCTTCCTTGTCTTTCATGAATAGATTACTGAAAGGCCTCTGTTTGATCACAGATCATATGGTGAGAGATGAGGTGTGTCTGTATGCTCAAGTGGTGGTGATCTTTCGCCTGAGCGGACGAGTGAGTGGATGATGGAGGACATCATACCAACGAGACATCCATTGGGAGCATTGATGGAAGCGCGGACGTGTCTTGGACATCTCTTTGCTTTGTGGTGGATCATACTCCTGTACTGTCTCAGTCATATAACAATCCCAGTATGACCGTCCTCCCCATCCAGCCTCAATCACCCATCAAAGCATCTTCAAATACTTACACATGCCAAAGCCGAATACCATTCAACTCAGTAAACACTACGGTTTCTGACATCCATTGCCATGGCATGCCTTATTTTGAATCATGATCTCCTGTGAACTACAGAGTGTTCAATATCAACTCCGTTCCGATAGGAACTCAGGCCCTTCTTTTTTCTTCATGTCTTGATGGCAATGAATTATCTATTCTGTTCTCTGAAGGCACCCATTAAATGCCTGGCAATATATTATTCATTGTAGCTGTAAGACAGCCGTAATGTATTAATCCCTTGCAGTTGCAAGTAGGTGCAATTTATTAACTGCTTGCAATTGCAGTGGATTTTTGGCAGAGCAATCCACACCGAGTATAGGGCTAGATGACACCTCACACATTGTCATCATGGGTGTTGTTGCCTCCTGGATGTGCTCAATGTGCTCAGTGTCATGAGCCTGCGTGCCCCTGCCTTTCAGCACCTCACTATTCTCTTGACCCACAAGTTCCAAACTTCATTTGATTTCCTATCAATCTGCATGTTAAGTCATATGAGCAGAGAGATTTTCGATAGCTTTTGATGTACCAAAGTTATTTTTGTCCATCTTTGATGTCGCTGTCACCAGTTTCCACCTGATGTCCCTCCCTCCTCCGGAGATGATCCAAGTCATATGTTTTCCTTGACATGTTGTCTCTTTTTGGGTACCACCCCCTTCATATGTTTTTTTTCGTGAATGTTTTTTGATTGGTCTGACACAAGTTCTTCCAAATTATTTTCTGTCATTTTCTACATGTTTTTTTTCAAGCCAAAAGCAAATCAGTGTTATTGAATCTACTGTACATTGTCTACTGCCACATCTACCTGTGCCTGTATCTCAACAGGCATTGGGCGCTTTGGACAGCCATGGTTAGATATCGGCACTGTACCTGCTGCTGACCATACTTCTACATTCTTCCAGACTTCGATGCAGTGCAGTTGCATACGTGCATGCATATCTGCCTGGCGTAGGGCATACGTGTTACAATTTTTCCATTTTTATCCTATCTTATCTTCAGCACTTATCTTATCTTGTGCACCAATCTAATCCAGGTCTTATCTACAGGCACCTGGACCAGTTGCCACAACTATATCAAATGACTTCAGCAATTGTACTGTGACACACTAGTACCGTATTGTTTCTCTTGTTTCATGCATGACAGCATGATGACGGACATGTATTACGTTCTATCTTTAGAACCTGGACTTTAGTATATAAGTAGCTTACTCTATGCTGTAGTATCCTCAGCTTCGAGCTAAGTTTATACATACCGGACTTTACTCTTTTGCTCGCCGAACCTCGACTAGCGTTAACCGCCTTGTCTTTGCTATAGCAAGTGCCATGGCCTCTTTGGGTGACTGTACGAATGCGATACAGCCCTAAGTTGCACCTTGCTTGTTATACCCGAGTCCGGGCCTAACAATTAGCTCGAAGCTTCCTACTTTCTTTCTCTGACGCAAGCCACCAAGAAAGAACTTCCATGACTCCCGACCTGACAAACACTCAAACCATCGCACTCGGCACTGCATTTGTCGGCGCTGTACTCCTTGTCTTTATCACTGCCCTCCTCATACTAGCATACGGAGTGCAGATCTGAAACTTCCTATGAAGAAGGGGCATACTCCTGCCCGCCCAACCATGACTCTGACCAGCACCCTTCCCACTCCACTATGTCCTCCCCTACGAGAGGACAGAACGACCAGACCTGGTATGGCCAAGTCTGGCAACCAATGAACCAGAGGAACTGTGTTCCTCCACCACCCATCGGTGGTCCACGACCATCATTCTCCACGAATCCGATGAGGAATTCCCGTATAGGGAGGAGCCTTGCTCTGCCACCCTGGGGCCAAGCAATGTTCGCCAAACCCCCTCTCCAACAGTACCCGCCACCGCTTACATGACCGCTGAGGAGGAACCCCCAAGGCATATACAGATTGAATCCGAGGCCCCACCACCCTACAGACCCACACTCTTCCGGACCCCAGCAGTACCAAAAACTCACACCAGGGTGGATCACCCCCATGGAAGGGTCCTCGTACCCTTCCCGACCCAGCTATACAGTCGCTTCCCCTCCGAGGACAGCGACTCCGATACCCCTTTGCCCCTTCACCCCAGTCAGACCGTGACCCGTCCCCAGAGAGGACGATGACCCCCTCAACCCCAAGGGGCCCGACTTTGAGTGGCCAGAACTGGCCCCGGTCGACCGACAAATTCTCGGACCCTTCCGGTCTGAGGCATGGGACATCCGATGAGCAGACATTGAATCCTGATCTGGTTCCTACACTGCAGGGGACCGCGAACCCATGGACTACTTCCTCACCACCAATTGAGGAGACTCCCTTCCCTGCTACAGGGCCAATGCCGCCATCACAGCCAGAATACATGCCAACCAGAACCGGGAGCTATATAGCACCTCTGCCGGCCACCGAGTGGAGAGGCTACAAGCAAGAACAGGCCGGGAGCAGGCAGCCCTATATGCCACTCTTTGAGCCCTCACCCTACAACAGGGTGACTGGCCTGACCTGGACGGGCGAAACATTCTTTGATTGTTTCCACCAAGACCCTGAAACGTTCGGGGAGTGGAACGACAAGGAGTTATCTCCTCTTCCTCTTCCCCTTCCCCTTCCCAATTCACCGCCAACGCTGATGAGCCTCCAGGCTCTGTACGCTCAGAATTCGTGGATTTTGCCTGCTAATTAACGCTATTATCCCTTCAACGGCCTTTCAGCAAACCAAGGATTGCATGCACATTGATACCACTTTTATCCTATGGCAACCACTCCTTACGCGCTTTGTTATCCATCCCATCTTGCCACGCATCATAATTGCCATACTTCATCATGGCAAGGCACCTTTGATTGACCATCACCCCAATACAGAATTGATGCATCACTCAGAAGCACCCAGTTGACGCGCTCATTGATCACTTAATGAAAATGATGTGATAGACTCGAGTACCCTTGCAGCTATGACAATTGGAGCTACAGCAACCACAGACCATGTTTACTAAGGCTGTTACTTTGCCAAGGCCTCAAGAAAACGTTGCCCCACGTGTACTCCTCAGCACAACGCCTATCGCTCAGTAATCTGCAGCTAAACAGCACCTAACAATCCATGCATCGCTCAGCAAAACCATACGGTTCGCATCCATACGCGGCAACATCGACGAGTTGCTGTTACTTTAGAAGACCAAGGGCCATATGTTGCCTATGATTTTTACAAAGCCAAGGCTTTACGGCCTTACTAAGTCTCGCATACCTACTCTATTTATAAATTTGTACTTGTAGTATAAAAACTAGCTAGAAAATGTAGTTACAGGGCAGTTCATCTCTAGTCGACCCCAGACTATGTCAATTATCGTCACGCTCTAGTCTATCGCCAGTAAACAATGTTTATTCACCGTTCTACGGCAATATATCGTTTGCACCAGCATATTCTCGATTGCACATCGACTCTTGAGCTCACCAGAGTTATCCCATGGTTTTTAACTGTGAAGAGTCATTCGCTACGCGCTCTTCGCTCTTAACACTATTGGTGCATGCTCATACTGTGCCAATACGTGATCGCCGTGCTATACCTCGCCCCCGTTATCTTTTATAGGCCGTCATTGTTTCAATTTCGCACCATTGGAGTTTTTACAGTTTCACTTTCGCCATCGTTATCGTCGCCCACTTGGGTAGTCTCAGAGCAGACTTAGGATCAGTTTCAGCCAGTTTTCATATAGTATCAGTCCCTCGAGTGGACTTGAAGGTTAGTTTGACATAGGATAGGATCGTTTCAGCACCAGACCAGTTTCGACATCGACACAGCACCCTCACATCGTATAGGACCAGTATCGCCATCAGTTTTCGTAGTTCCACGTTTTCTCTCGCCAGTTCACCCTCAGCACCTCGTTCCACGTTTATTTCGCCATGCGCAGCCCCTATGCCATTTTCTCATCGCCTCGTTCACTCACAGACTATTGCAGACTGTTTAGCCTATTCTCCATCGTTCTCCCTGCTCAGATTACCGTCACACGACGTTTTCTAGCCTCGTTTCGCGTTTTCGCATACGGATCCGTGGTATTCACGTCATACCTGCTTCCGTTCCCTCTCACTTCGAGAGAACCCTACCGGCTTATAGCCTTAGCATCTAGTACTCGACTACCAAGCAGTACTACTTCGCAAACTTAAAGTCACAGTGTATTCTTGTGTATAGAGGAATTGTTCTACTGCACGGAGGTGCCCCGAACCACTCGCACACATGATCACCTTGATTGCCATGTCACTATGTTAATTACCCAATCTCATTCCGAGTTGGTGTTGCCGTTGCCATGGAAGTCTTAGGCCCATCAACGCGCTGGCTGGACAGAAATGTCGCCGTGCCCCCTGCCTCGACATCTCATCAGCAGGGGTACTACCAGGGGACCAGCAAGCTTGTAGCAGGAGCTGGACCAGAAAGCACTGGGGGGGGAAGCCTCTCAGCCAACGATGGAGGAGCGCCTCCAACAGATGGAAGCGCAGATGATTCAGATGAGGGACGAGAATGTTAGGCTCAACAAGGAGCTGACCAATTGGAAGCAAGAAAAGAGGAAGGGGCCAGACAGAGGAAGGGAGGCCCCCCGGCCAGACACCTATGACCGGACCACTTCTCCCTTCCACGACCCCTGAACTATGACCTGCCAGACCACGGACCCATCAGGGAATGGGGAGAAAACAACCTGCCATCTTTCCTCAGGGTCAAACTGACCCTCGTAAACTGACCCGCGCCATTTAAAGGCAACCATGATGATATTGATCAATTCCTCAGAGACTGTAACATGTACTTCGAGATATTCCGGCACTACTTTGCTGGAATACCATCGTTAATGGTCGTCTTCACAGCTTCCCACCTCAAAGACAGAGCATGAGACTGGTGGGTCGAGCAACACAAGGGATACTGGTGGGTGCCCGATGACATGAATGAGCCGGCACGATACCGCTACCCGGGATGGGAGGTCTTCTCCGACCTGGTCAGAGAGCAGTTCCATGACCCGGCCATCGAGGAGATCCATGAGAGGCGGATGAACAATGACCCCGCCACCCAGTACTTCCAGAAGTTGGAAAGGGAGGCCAAGCTGGCAGGTTGAAGGAATGACACAGGAGAACGGGGCACCATGGTACGCACAGTCCGAGCAGGGGTCCCTGTGGGGTATACCGCCATCATTGCCAACATCAGAGTCGGTGTTCCACGGACCTATGACCAATGGAAGGAGCACATCATCCTCATGTACGAGGAGTGCCAGAGGAAGTACACCTATGACCAGGCGTACGACAGACACGACAGACAGCGACACCCAGGGAACCAGAGGCAAATTACCGCCACCAGTAGTAACAAGAACACTACAGGTGGCACGACAAGTTCCTCGGTGGGCAAGGCGACTGGCAGCGACAAGGGCCATGACTCAGGAACAGGACGATGGGTAGCAACAAAGGGAACAACATACAGAGGGGCAGGAGAGCCCATGCAGATCGACAGGGCAAGGAAGATGAAGGATGGGAGGTGCTTCCTCTGCAATGAGCAGGGACATCTCTCGAGGGATTGCCCGACGAAGAAGAACAGGGCAGAGGTACGTGCAGTGGAGGTGGCTCCAGAGTGGCTCTCCAAGGACACTAAGGTGGAGGAGGTAAAAGATTAGGTCATCGAGGGTCCAATTCCCCTGCGATGACCAAGGACTTACATACTGGTGCATGCTCGTCTTCCACTGGATGGTCTTATTCCTCTTTTGTAGATATACATGTTTTATATATCGCGCATTTGAATATACCCTGGCCCCAATGTGTGGGGCCGGCACTTACGACTTCTGTTAACGCCAGCCACACAGTATTAGAATCACCAACCTGAAACCGATACGACGTCCTTCGGGACAACAACGAAATGCCAAATGCCAGGGCCGCCGTCCCCAAGACTGCACAACCGGCTAAACATTTGGCAAGTAGCTCATCACAAGTGAGAGCATCAGATGAAAAGTCACCCACCATAGTGACACCTATCATCACAGCGCCTCGGCGACTGGATGGGGCAAGGGAACAAGCACCTCCTCCGGAGGGTCTCACCCCCCTTGAGAAAGTGGCCCCACGATCAGGGAACACTGCAAGGAACCAAATGGACAACAAGAAGACACACGATCTGGAAGGTCAGGGCAAAGACGGAGCTGACACTTTCAAGGCAGTCACAGAGCATGCTCTTGGGACTGACACTTCCCGAGTCGTAGGCCCCGAGGATATGATCCTGAGAGGATCAAAGACGAGTGCTACCTTTGGCCCAGAGGAAACAGGAAGGGCCGACCTCAAAGCTCAGGCCCAACCAGTCATCCCCGCATGACTCTTCGCCAGTCGGGATGACGCCTCTCACGGAAACCAGGTTTCCCGCCCTGACACATCCTTGGGATACCGTGAAGCCAATGAACGGAAGGAAGCTGCTAGCACCCAGGCAGTGAATAGGGGGCATCAGGTAACCATGATAGAGGTACCTGACGAAGACGATGATGTCTCTTTCCAGAGATGGCTTGCCGCAGGCAGCCCGATGATTTTCCTGAAGCCTCGCATTGCAACACTTCTGACTCCACCCGAATCCCCAACAACGATGATGAAGACGCTCCCTAACAAGGGGATTGAGGTGACCTCACCAATGGTAGCCATGACTGGCACGAAGGTTCAAGAGGCCCCTCACCGATGGTTCAAACCTTTTGAGGTGGACTGGACACTCCGTGCGATTTGTGAAGCATGAAACGACAGCGCCGCATGCGCCGCCCTCTGCGTTTGGATACACAGAGACTGATTTGATGAGCTCACGGATGAGCTCCTCGCTGAACTAAAGGAGGGAGGGGAGCTAGCCAGAGAGCGACTCTACGAACTCCGTGAACCGATTTGCTACATCCAAAGAAGGGCAAGCGACAGGACGAAGGACTTCATGATCCCCATCCAACTGAACCCCTGCACGGGAACCGAAACCCTGACAACCCATGCCCTCCTTGACAGTGGGTGCACTGGTAGCACAATCAACTGCACCTACATACAGAAGCATGGACTTGACACCAGGAAAGCTATCGTTTCCATCCCCATATACAATGCCAATGGCTCCTGCAACAAGGCAGGAGACATTACCAACTTTGTGGAACTTCGCATGACCATAGGAGGACATGCTGAATGAATCGACCTCGCAGTCACCGACTTGAGTTCCAAGGACATCTACCTTGGCCACGACTGGCTGAAGTGACACAACCCTTCAGTGAACTGGCAGACCAGCTCCATCATCTTTGGCCACTGCCAGTGTGTCAAGAACCACCTCGTTCTTCCCAACGCTGACCCTGACGATTGTTGGGATGAAGAACTTGAAGAGGGTGATACTATCCTCACCGTCAACATGGACAAAGAAGTGGTCATCCATGCGATGCACCACATGAATGACCTGGCCGCAGCGGCCAACGCAGAAAAGCCGAAGAAGATGTTCAAGGAGATGGTACCTCCTCATTATCGATCCTTCCGCAACCTGTTCTCCAAGGAGAACTTCGACAAACTTCCCGAATGAAAGCCTTGGGACCACGCCATTGAGCTTGTCCCCAATGCGAAGTCAACCCTGGATTGCAAGGTCTACCCTTTGAACCGAAATGAACAGGAACAGCTTGACAAGTTCCTCGACGAGAACCTCGACTCTGGATGGATCTGCCCCTCCAAGTCGCCCTTCGCTTCCCCTTTCTTCTTTGTCAAGAAGAAAGATGGCTCCTTACAACCCATACAGGACTACTGAAAGCTCAACGAGATGACGATCAAGAACCGTTACCCATTACCACTCATTTCTGAGCTTATTGACAAATTATGGGGAGCCAAGTACTTTACGAAGCTCGACATTCGTTGGGGATACAACAATGTCCATATCAAGGAAGGAGATGAAGAAAAGGCAGTGTTCCGCACGAATCGAGGACTGTTTGAACCCACCGTTATGTTCTTCGGGCTCACCAACTTGCCCGCCACCTTCCAGTGGATGATGAATGACATTTTCCGGGATCTGATCACCAAAGGAAAGGTGACCATTTATCTGGACAACATCCTGATCTTCACCAAGGATTGGGACGAACATCGACGAATCGTCACTCACGTACTCCAGAGGCTACGAGAGAACAAGTTGTTCCTCAAAGCAGAAAAGTGCAAGTTCGAAGTGTTGGAAATGGAGTATCTTGGCGTCATCATCAGTGAGAACTCCATCCGAATGGACCCCATCAAGATAGCTGGGATCGCAGAATGGCCTATGCCAACAAAGAAGCAGGAACTACAGTCGTTCCTAGGATTCATGAACTTCTACTGGAAGTTCATCAAGAACTACTTGAAGGTAGTCAAACCGCTTACCCAGCTCACTGGGAACGTGGAATGGACATGGGGGAAGGCTCAAGATCAGGCCTTCCAAGAACTGAAGAGGCGAATGGCTGAGGACGTCATCCTCGCCATCCTGACCGATGACGACCCCTTCATGGTAGAAGCGGACACTAGCGAAGGAGCTGTAGGAGCCGTCCTTTCACAAAAGCAGAACGGAGTATGGTGACCAGTGGCCTTCATGTTGAAGTCCCTCACTGCCACGGAATGGAACTACGAGATCTATGACAAGGAGCTGCTCGCCATCATGCTCGCCTTGTCTGAATGGCGGCACTACCTCATGGGAGCCGCCACCGATGTAGAAATCTGGACAGAACACCAAAACCTCCAGTACTTTTGAAAGCTGCAAAAGCTGAACCGCTGACAGGCGCGATGGGTCACCGAGCTTGCCGAATACCACTTTGTGCTTTGCCACAAGCCTGGCACCCTCAACAAGAAGGCAGATCTGCTATCCCGCTGCAACAACCATGACCAGGGCAAAGATGACAATGATGACATTGTTGTCCTCGCTCCCAGACACTTCCGGGCTCTCATCATGCCTACGACCAGCGAAACGCATTCCAAAATTGAGAATGTGACCAGACAGGAGGAGTTGTGGGACGAGGGCATCACCACGTCCCTTAACCATGAACGGGGGATAAGCCAAAAGGAAGGCTTACTCCACTATGACAGGTGCATCTATGTACCCAGAAAAGCCTCACTCCGAGGAGAAATCATTGCGCAGTGCCATGACCACATCTTGGCTGGACACCCAGGGATTGAAAAGACGACAGAGCTAGTGCTTAGAGAGTACTGGTGGCTGAAACAGAAGAAGGATGTCGAAGTGTATGTCAAGGGATGCGAGGTTTGTCAATGCACCAAGTCAAGCATGCAGGCCAAGGTGGCCCCGCTCAACCCGAATGCAGTCCCTTCGTCGCCATGGACTCACATCTCAGTCGACATGGTCACCAGATTGCCAGAGTCAGGCAGACACAACACCTTGCTCATGATTGTCGGTCGTTTCTCGAAAGCCATCATCCCAGTCGCCTGCAGCACGGAGCTCTCAGCCGAAGGATGGGCACGAATCCTACGTGACCATGTCTACACCCGCCATGGGATGCCCGAAGTTGTGATCTCAGACAGAGGACCACAGTTCATTTCCCAGTTCATGAAGGAGCTGTACCAGATGCTTGACATCATGCCCAACGCATCCACTGCCTTCCACCCACAGACGGATGGACAGATGGAGCGGGTGAATCAGGAGATTGAGAAATACCTCCGAATCTTCGTTAACTACCGACAAACTGACTGGAGCGACTGGCTCCCGCTAGCTTAGTTCACTCATAACAACCGCGTCCACAGCACAACTGGAAAGAGCCCATTCATGGTTCTTTATGGCCGAAACCCACGCCTTCTCTCTGACTCAATATCCGCCTTGTCCTTCACAAACCCTGCCGCCACAGCATTCGCCAAGGACATGACTCTCATTCATCAAGAGACCGAAAAGGCACTAGAGGAAGCCACTGGGAGGATGAAAGCCCAGTACAACAAGAAGAAATGGCCTTCCCGCTCATACCAAGTGGGAGACCACATATGGCTAGACGCAGGGAACCTTCACCTTCCCTGCCCAAAGAAGAAGCTGGACGACAAATGCGTTGGCCCTTTCGAGATTGTAGACAAGGCAGGAGCTGCCGCATACAAGCTCAAACTCCTGCCCCACTGGAAGATTCACCTGTGCTTCAACAAGAAGCTCCTGACTCTGTACGTTCCACCCGCATTCCTGAACCAGACACAACCGCCTCTGCCACCTCCAGACCTGATCAACGGCGAGGAAGAGTATGAAATCGAAGAAGTCCTCGACTCCAGGCCCCACCAAGTGCGCGGAAAGAGGGGACAGAAGTCCAGAACCATCACAGACTACTTCGTCAAGTGGAAAGGATGGACACATGAGCACAACTCATGGGTATGAGACAAAGAAATGGGAAACGCCCAAGAAGCGATAGAAGAATATGAGGCCAAGATGCAAGACACCTGTGCCTTGGTCTCGATGAAAATCGTAACCCCAAACAAAGCCGCCACCATGATCCTAGATCACGAATACAACAGCAATGGCAACATTCGATACCTTGTCCAACAGACAGATGGATTCCAGAAATGGGTCAATGCCCTCAAAGAGTACAACTTTGAGTGGCTAGAACTCATCAAAACCTATTGGAATAATGAATCTGACAATGCAGAACCACCGAACGGAGACGAGCCTTAGGGCAGTCAGGACACCTGCCTTAACAAGGGGGTAATGTTACGATTTTTCCATTTTTATCTTATCTTATCTTCAGCACTTATCTTATCTTGCATGCCAATCTAATCCAGATCTTATCTATGGGCACCTGGACCTGTCACCACAACTATAGCAAACAACTTCAGCAATTGTACTGTGACACGCTAGTACTGTATTGTTTCTCTTGTTTCACGCATGACAGCACGATGATGGACATGTATTACGTTCTATCTTTAGAACCTGGACTTTAGTATATAAGTAGCTTACTCTATGCTGTAGTATCCTCAGCTTCGAGCTAAGTTTATACATACCGGACTTCACTCTTTTGCTCGCCGAACCTCGACTAAGCGTTAACCGCCTTGTCTTTGCTATAGCAAGTGCCACGGCCTCTTTGGGTGACTGTATGAACACGATACAGCCCTAAGTTGTGCCTTGCTTGTTATACCCGAGTCCGGGCCTAACAATACATGCATTCACCCTCTGATATATCCTCGCATGCTGCCTGTAGAAGCCATGTCCTGCCTTCCCATGCAAAGAAAGCTTCAACCTGTTTCATCTCCTCCAAAACTAAGATTGCCTCCTCTCTCCAGCGATGCGCTTGAGCCCATGTCTTACACCACTCTATTCTTAATGCTAGGACTGCTTCAGTACTGATCGAAGCTCCTGAAGTACACACTCACCTTCAGCTGTCTCTTCAGCATCTGTGTCATGGCGATGAACACACCAGATCCAGCTCATTGTTTGCCGACCTTTGGTCTCTCCAGGTAAGCTCTCGTCCAGAGGACGGACATTGGTGGCAGACAGGACACATAATTGCTGGTCCCAACCATCCTTTTTCCCAACCAGAGCTGTCGCCAGAGCAACAAGATGTTCCCAAAGCTTGCGATATCTGTCCGCAGCTTCGTCAATGTTATCGATGACACTCTTGATGGTTGACCTCACCTGGGTGCTTATGAGCTGACCAGTTATATGCCAATCCTTGAATTTATAGATATGTGAACAATATATCAACAGTTGGCATAATGTAGTGAGGCATTCGTACACCTCGGCCTTGCACAAACAGAATTCGAAATTGAGAAGCTTCTTGTTGTTCTGAATGAGATTGATGGTGCTGCTAGGGAGAAACAGTGGGATATTGACAGCCTTGAGAGCCTCTTTGATTTGTTTTGCATGAGCACAATGTTTGCATGGCTTCCGGCCCTTCTTCTTTCTCTGTGGCTCCATATCATCATTCCGTGCCTCTGTGGCAGCCTCAGCAGCAGCAAGCTTGAGACTCGCTTTTGCCGCCAGCTGTTCCTTATTCCAGTTGGTGCGTAAGCCCACAACCCTGGGCATGTACAGCTGCTGGATTTTGAACCAGGCATCAAGACATCGGCACATCTGATTGAGGCCTTCTTGCACCCTGGCCCTCTTGTGATCTGTTGAATGCATGCCGAGAGCCCTATAGGCCAGCCTGAGACGACATCTGTCCCTGGCATTAGTCACCAAACCATTCCCAAGTCTAGGAGATACTTACTGGTCATTCTCCAGTTCCACACCCTGAAGGATCATCGTGCTAGGACCCGTCTTGTGCTGAATGGCAAAAATCACTGCATCTGGATCAGGTGAAGATTCCTCTGGCTGTGTCTTGGTTGATAGCGATGTCATTTCAGACTGCTCCGCTTGATGGGATTGCGCTGCCACCATCTTGGCCATTTTGGCAGCCTCCTCTCGGGTGAGTGTCAGACAAACTTTATTTGTTGTTAATTCTGAAAGAATGATATGTCAACAATTACTCTCATTCAAAACAATGGAGTACTTACGTGCTACAGTTGTATCAAAAGAATTAACCTTGTTCATTGGGTCTCTTTCCCACTGTTCTACTGCTTCCGTCCACTTGATGACTTCCTCCCAAGGTAGGCTGGCAGTAAATTCAGCATAAATAGCCATGTGAATGGTTTGAGAAGGAATGGCCTCCTTTACTGCCTTGAGGAGGGTGGTACCTCAACATGATGTTAGGATGGGCTAGTGACGTAAGTGAAATCTCTGCTTACCTATCAATGTCATCTTTCTGTAATTATAGTCGCCAATGTGATCATCTAACGTGTCAAGGTACCCTCCAGGTCCTATCACCTTCAAACTCACTGCAAGAGGATTTAGTTGACTCCACCCCCACTCTGGTGCCTCCCCATCAGTCTCACCCACGTATGGTGTCTTGTAGAAGGAATATTTGGTGTGACAGCTTGGGATGTGTGCAGGCAGGTGAAACTTCAGGATGAGATAGATGAAGTTGGCAAGCACTTGTCATGGTCTCATTGATACCAGGTATATATCCATGCAATCCCACAGTTTCTTAGACCATTGGCAGTTTATGTCATATGAGACGACGATGCGGCATGGGGTGGGATGCTGAAGACGGCCACAGAAAATGTAATCAATGTGAACTTGTCTAAATACCAGACTCGCCGTTAGTAGTCATATTTTTCCAGACCAATCAGATGACCTACTCCTCACCATGGTCCAGTATTGTGACTGCACTTGGATTTTTGCAGTCATGGTGAGCAGGCTTTATATCCCTTACAATTAATTAATAGACTGTAGTAGTAGTTCATCTGTAATGTATTAATGACTGTACATGTAGTCGATGCCTAATTAATTAATACCACTGCAGTGACTAGCAGCAGCCATCGGGCTCAGCACTGGGGGGCGCTTGCTGGTACGGGTTCTGCGCCCCTCTGCCCATTGCAGGTACCAAAATAGATCTCTGATAAATGTCTTCCATTGGAATCGCACCTGATGTGTTGTTCTAGGTCCTGGTGTGATAAATATAGCTCTTGTTCCCTGGTCACATATTTTTAGATCCTTCGTTTGCTTCTTTCAGGATCCTCTCTGTTTGATTTTGGCCTCTCACATCATACTGTCAATGTGAGTCCTATTTTTGGTCTGGTTATGTTTCACATCCATCAAATCATTCCCTCCTCTGATTTCATATGTCAGGATATGTTTTCCATGAAATTTTGTGGCCAAAATTCAAGTATGAATTTTGGTCTTATATTTCGCCTAGCCAATAGACCTGTGATGTTGACGCTTGCTCATTCTAGGGGACCATCTACCTAGCCAGGGAAATTTTTTTGAGCATACAAGCTTATGTAATGTTGCTTAGGGCACTGCCACGGCACAGCGCCCGCATCCACATCCACCCACCCATACGGTCTCACAAGCACTGTGCCCAACCTAATACTCTGGACTAGGGCCAACACCATGGACAATAACAGTGATAACGATGCCCAACAATACCCCACCACTGCAAATACGGCCCCCAATCCCCCTTCTAATTTCAGGCCTGTCCAGCTACCCTGATATTGACATCAGGACCAATCATATTTGCATACTGGTGGATGACACATCAACAACTGAAAACAAACTCAGGGATCAGAAATCAGCCTTCATCTGCTAGTAGGACAGGGAGTATTAATCAGAAGGGCACCACAGACCCAGGATGACTATGACAACGACAAACTGGACGATGGCAGCGACGATGGGAGGGATTTGGAGGGTTATATAGTGGTGCAGTGCCCTGCCATAGAGTATGGCTAGACTGTGGGGGGTAGCCAAGGCAACAGGTGTCTGGGAAAGGGTAGGAGAGGTCGAATGGGTAGGCGGGAGCAACATTGGGATCCTGGCAGCCAACAATGAAGATAATTCATGCGCCCTATCAGGAATATATATATGACTTCCTAGCACACCGAACGAGCCCAGTATTATGACTGTGCAATCACCATGGTCCCCGCCGGTGCCCACCCATTCCCATTCAACATGGGACTGTTCTGCACCACCCACTGCGCCAACCTGCCCCAAACTCATGCATCTCCCTTTTTTGAACAGGGGATCATGAATCTGAGGTCCTTTTCTTTTCATGATGTCGCCATCATCATGCGCCCACTACCCATCCTGACTCCTGCCATTTTTGCCCTGTATTACTCCTATAGACTGTCCATTTTTATCATCATCTTTTCACTCCCATTTACGACTGCAGGGAGTGCAGCAAGGAGTCTCGACAATGTGATGCACCACGGCCACCCTCAACATCTACACCCTGCTATGCTCAGCACAACTCCGGCATTTTTTTCTTACTATTGTTCACTATATTCATGTCATATGTAGGCATCTGATTTCACATGTATATAATAACTGTATGCCATTGTAATTCTACTGCGCCGTTTTTCAAATGTATCAATGATTGTGATGGATTTCAGACTTCGTGAAAAGAAGGGATTAGTGGTTCGGACCGATCCCAAACTTATGAACAAATGTCTACAGTACGGGTCAACGACATTTCGAGAAGCAAAGAAAAGTATCTAGTAAAGTTAAAGTATGATAGATTAAGGTACAGTGTAATTTTTGTAGCGTACAGTAGAGTGTCTCTGCCAAAATACCTATTTTGAATTAAAATCATATTAAAGTCAGTAGGTGATGTGATTCAGAAACTCTAGTGAGACGTACAATACATGGCTCGGACATTCCTGTGCACATGTAGTAGTAGATCGGGATGGATCGGATGGGTTGTTTCAACAGTAATATATATAAACTTGAATATATGATAATTATTCTGCAATTAGGGATGACACAGAGATATATGGAGAGGGTATACTGTTGAAAAGGCCTCAAAATGAAGGAAATAACCATTAAATATCATTTGTCTACTTCCCATTGCATCCTGGTCTACCCAATTGTACATATATATATAATAAACATTTACAATTGAACATCCCGAAAGCTCATGGGACATCAGAATGAGTGGTTCATGCAGCAGACAAATTCTGAGCTCTCATTCCACACACTCGATCACCGTGATCCGACCAACTGAGCACAGATCGAGTGGCTGTGCCTCTTCTTTCATGGTCTTTTACCACCACCTCAAACACGACAACGCCCCATCCATTCGCCTGATGGCCCTCTCACAGGCATAAAAAGGTATGTAATTATTCTACTTCATACTTATTATTATTTAGATACTTTTTATGCATCCGGCAGCCCCAAGTGCCCCAGATACAGCAACTGTTCCACCTCCCACCTCAGAGCTCAGCACGCAAGCACTCAGCCAAAGCAGTGCTTCTCATAGCCCCAGAACAGCCAAGATATCCTTCATCATTCGACAACGACGATGCCATCCTTCAACAACCACCACCAATCTGGCAAATATGCCCTCCACAATCCCATTCCAACCAACTTAGCCTACCCAGTATCAACATCGAGGAAAATCACTGTTGAGACGAACTTCCTATGCCTCAAAGACCTGGAATACTCCCGGAGATGCCATATTGGCCACCATATAGGAGTAGGAGCGTAATTCCCACAGACAAATGACGGTAATGACAATGACAAATGCATCAATGACAGAGACAATGGCAAAGGACAGGGCTCATCGTGCTCTGTTGCTGTGCCATGGGAAGACCTAGGGCAAGGCTCGCAGGGGAAATAGGAGACACTGGAAGGCCATGGGAGGGTGGGAGGGTCTGGGCAGGAGAGCGGGAGGAAGATTGGGACACTGACAGTTAAGGACAACGTTGACAACAACACACTTGCAAACATGAATCGGCGGCTTGAGGGTGCATCAAATGCACCCAGAAATATGGCTATGCGACCACCACAGCCCCCACGACTTCCCACCCCATCCCTGACCAACATTGGGCTACCCTGCGCCAACAAGGTTGCCTACGGACCCCATACTGGTGCATCTCCCTTTATTTGAGTGGGGGATTATGATTCTGTGGTCGTTTTTCTTTCTGGACACCGTCATCATCGTACACCTGCCCACCATCCCAATGTCCACCTGTTAGACTTTGTAACACCCTTACAGCCCTGCCCCTTGTATTGACCTTATTTTTAGCAGCGTGGAATGCAATGGTGAAGTCCATTTTGCTGGATTGGCCCCTCATCGAAGTCAAACAGCTGTCAATATCGCCCAGCCGGCTTTTTGGTGCTCCACCTGCGGGCTATCACCCCCAATTCTCAAGCAGCCTCGTCTTTCAATAACGAGGGTATCAACGACACTGATGGCACTGTGCATGACCCTGTCCCCAGTGTCTATGCCCCGCATACACAGCACAACAATAGGCATTTTTTGGGGCATTTTTTCAGCCCAATAGCTGGATATATTCTATACATTGCCATATATTACAATGGTTCTTTGGCTTAGGTGCTAGAACTGTTTTTTTCATGTCATAGTGTGTGTTTATTGGTTCGAACCCTGGTGGTGCAAAATTTTTCTTCCAATCCAGTTTATTTATGGGTAGAAAAGTGTAATCCTGTCGTATGTAGATGTTGTACATCAGATCCGAATAATAATAAAAAATGCTAGAAATGATAGAAAATGACATTTTAAAGAAATGTCAGAGTGGTGGAAAACATCATGAAAAAAACATATGGAGGGGCTGACACCTGAAAAGGGATGACATATCGAGGAAAACATGTGAACCTGATCATCTCCGGAGGAGGAGGATGGGTGACAGCACCATCAAAGGTAGACAAAAATAAATTCTGCACATCAAACCTGTCAAAAATCACAGAGCTCGTACGACACGTTGGTAATAAATCAAAAGAAGCTCAGCACATTGATAAAAGAAATCAGCTGAGAATTTGGGCCTAATTTGACAGCAACACGCTTGAAGGCGGGAGCGCACAGGCTCACAGCATTGAGCACATCAAGCACATCGAGGAGGCAACTACACCCGTGATGATTACGTGTTATGTGTTGCCTTCCTGTTAGGGACGTGCCAAATAGACAAGATAATCGCACGAGCGGAGGTCTGCGGAGTGCATGGGCTTTGGCAAAGCTATTAGCAACGTCACCCTTGAGCTGAAGCCCTAAGATTGGATTGCAGAGTGGAGTCCGTGGAGAGTGAAGGTTTGGATAGAGAGTAAGATAGTCCAATGGAGTGGAGGCCATGGACTTGAGAGCAAGAGATTGGACTTAGAGTCAGAGAGAGTTTTGGCTATACCAAGTTGATATTCGAACTAGGGTAGCAACAAGTAATCCTATGGTTTATATACTAGTAGGTATTCCGAGTCGGAGTCCGTTGGACTCTGATGGAGGATCTGTTCACTACCAAATTCAGGTTCTAGATTTAGTATGTGAAATATGGGAATGAAATCAGAAATGAAATATCAAATGGAGTGTACAGAAACAGCGGAGCGGAGCTCCGATGGAATCCGAAGAAATTGGATGTTGAAGAGACTTGTAATGATCAAGCAACTAGGGATAAAACAGAGGTCCATGGAGTCCGAAGGAGTCCGAAGAATTTGTAGGAGCAGAGCTCCAAAGGATTCCAAAGAGTTTGTAGAAGCAGAGCTCCGAAGGATTCCGAAGAATTTGGCTGGTGAGGTTGGTGCAAAGTGGAGGCTTCTGGCATGCATGTAACACTTCCCCTATACCCAGTGTGGATTCCTCTGCCAAAAATCCATTGCAATTGCAAGCAGTAATAAATTGCGCCCAATTGCAAGTACAAGGGATTAATACATTATGGCTGTTTTACAGCTACAATGAATAATATATTGTTAGGCTTTTAACAGGTGTGGCGAGCACAATCCACTGTAGCCATGCCACTTGTTGCCAATCCTGCACCTCGTTTCATGGTCACCAGCTTCACAGCCCCGTGATCTCGGCAGTCACTGGGATCAAACAGGATCTGTTTCCCATACTCAGCAATGTGCTCCCAGAAATCATCTTGGCATACAATGAAAGCTGCACCATTTGTCAGACTGGGATCCCGGTTCGAATTTGACACCACCAAGCGGACTAGTCAGAAATTAGCATCGATGGCAAGATACAGTGTATACTTCCATCTGATAAGTAGCATATTAATTGTGAGACACTCATTGATTGACAGCGACTTATGGATCATTGATATCATTCTCCCAACCCTTGTCCAAATTAATTCCAGGCCATGGGCATGCTGGACACTTCACTGCTAATGATCCCGCTGGAACAGGAAGCTTTCCAGGTGGTGTATCCTTGAAATCACACTGGGAATTTGCCAGTTGTCATTTCAGGAGCTTGAGATGATGCCATTCCCTGACCATTCACATGAACACTTGGAAATGATTCTAAAGAGTCAGAGTGAGCATTTGGAGCTGTCCCAAGACTATCCAGTAGCTTACTGGGGGTATCCGTGTGCCTGTGTTGTCTGTTAGCTGCACCAGAGTGTGATAGAACTCATATCCTGAAACTTTGGACATGAATGATAGCATATGGAAAACCTCCAATGTTCGAACAGTCGCAACAATCTGAGGCTCAACCACAGTGGAGGGGAAGAAATTGGTGCGGAGGAGCTGCCGCCATCTAGGCTTAGTGTTTCCATGGTCTGGTCCATGAACCTTTTGGACCTGGTCCGAACCTGCACTGCACCTGGGGTTCAGGTTCAGTGGCTGTTCTGCACTGAACCTGCACCAAAAGGTTCAGGTTCAGGTTCTGTTAACCGTGAACCTCTTGTCAAGGTTCAAACCTCATCTGAACCCAGTGAACCTGTATGCAAATGATTACTGAATAGGTAAGCAAAGTATAATTTCAAGGTAGCTATACATTCAATCAGAATAAGCTTTTCAGCCACCATACACTGACCAATCCACTCAATTCTTGCTCCGATAAACCTTGTAGTTGACAAGGATCATGGCACCTCGTCAAGAAGTTGATCCCAGTCAAATAATCACTGGACCATGAAAACGAGGGCCTTCCGGCAAACTCATTGATGAGAACAATATCGAGCACACAATTACCCATGGCACCAATCAGAATGGTATGATCATCAATTCTGAATGACATGTACCTCATACTTTGAGCAGATGACATTCCAGTCACCAAAGATCCATCTAAACCTAATGGAGATGCTGTTGATCAAAATGGAATACTGAAAGAATCAGGGGACATTGAGTGGGCTCATTCACCTAGTGCTGAATGTCAGTTTCTGTTGTCCTCGATAGGTGTTAGCCTTTAACTAATACTTATTGCTGTGGCTCCAGACTCTGAGAACTTGAATGTTGACAAAGATGACCTTCAAATCAAGTATAGAAATGCAAAGTGGCACCGCATAAGTCCATAAATGTGCTCAAATTGAAACTGACTTCTCACATTGATGTCAGGAGTCTGGGCCGGCCAACATTGATCTTGCAAATGAATCCAGCTCAGCCCCTGGCCTCGCAAAACAACCAGCAGAAGCGAACCCAAAAGAGCTTGGAGGGACCAATGACTTGGAAGGAGAACAGTCAGAGATGGATGAAGGTGAAAGGTGCTACTGGGATGCAAGTGGTGGGAAGGTATTTCAGAAATTGTGCTATTATACTGCATCCGATGTCATGCCTGCGGCATGGCTACCCATGTAAATTCGCGATTTAGCATGTTTTAGCATTAGCTTATATGCTACACTTAGCGAGCTTGCTAAGCAGACATGTGAATACATAATCTAAGTGAGGTTACTGAAGCGATGTCACAGTAGGTCAATGGAAACAACAGAGCTAACCAAGGACTTGGTCATAGCGCTGTACCAGAAGGGCAGGCTTGACAGAAAGGCCATTTAGCAAGCTCACTCCTTCCAATAAGCTTGACCTGCGCTCGCCTCAGTAGGATGAACTTAGAGGTGAATCGCAACACAATGATGATAGCCATGTGCTTGCTTAATGAAAGAAGCATGGTGCCTGAAAATCTGGAGATAACCTTGTGCAAGGACGGAAATGGAGATATCATGAGGCAGGCCTAAGACAAGGGTTTCGGCCGAGAGATTAGCATGTTTGCTAGCAATCCGAAAGACCTGATGGCTAATATGCCTAAGAAAGGAGCTGTCCACCAGAAAGGAGCTCCAGAAGAGAGATGCCATGGGCTTAATCAGCAGTTGCCAAGGTCCTAAGCCTGCAGATGTGACTTTGACATGCACCATCATTGCAACACCTTGATGAGACCAATCAGAGGCAGTCTGACTCACCTGCCAAGGAATACCACAGCTGTGGCGGACTGACATCGAAAACTATAAAAATGCATCGAAATATCTATACCCTTTTCTGTACTCATAGACTGTTTGTAATCATCTTTCGCTCATAGTATATAAGTAGTCCAGTTAGGCAGTGTACAATGCAAGTTACTATTTGCCCTCTTCTCTGCTCAGAAACAGTACGAACGGCTTCGGTTGCATTGAAAAGGCTTAGCTTGGAATCTGTAGGTCTCCTGCTTTGTGTAGTGAGCCTGCTAATCGCTAGCCTTGGAAATCGTGACAGACAAGTGCCGAGAGACTGTATTTTGGTGAGAGAGTCATTAGTTGGCTTCTGGGTTCGTTGGTTATAGCGAGCTCGCAGAGAAATAGAATCAGAGAGAGATTTTGGATAATAAACTTCGGTTTACTTGAGATAAATAAGAGATCTGGAGGCAGTGAAGCTGCGCCGGCCTTGAGAGTATACTTGATTACATCTGAGAGAAAGCTCTGTTCCATTTCTGGTGCAGTGTAAGAGAGAATTGAGGGTTTCATGCAGGAATTGGCCTAATCAGGCTGCTCTGTGACAGCTGCACTAGGTGTAGTAGGTGCGCACCGGCTGAAAGAACTCCAGCGGTGCCTTGTTACTTAGCGAGCTTGCAGGGTGCAATACCTGTTTGTTTGAGGGTTTACTGTGTTTTGTTTGAGAGTGCTGAGGGCCTCATTTGTGACAAGTCAGGATTCAGGTTTAGTGGACTAGAGAAAGGCGAAGGTGTGCACAGTTGGACCTAGTGGCACTTCATACTAGCGAGCTCACTGAACGGGCTTTTGTCGTGACAAGTCGGGACTCAGTTTTAGTAAGCTAAGAAGAAGGCGAAGTCGTGTGCAGTTGGACCTAGCGGTGATTCGTACTTAGTGAGCTCACTGTGTGGACTGTGTCATTTTCGTGGATCTGTGTGTCCATTTGTATAAATTTATAAAAGTCTTTGCCTTGAGGGTTGCGTGGTACTCCATGCTCTCTTGTAAAAAGCCTCAGAGGAGAAATAAAGAGAACTTGAGATATTGCTGGTTACTTCGTGTTGCATTGGGCCATTGAGAGAGAGCTCTTGAGATTTGTTGAGATACTGTTGGTGCACAAGTAGAATTAAATTCCTTGCTCCCCTCCACACTTATAGAGATTGGTGTGTGTGTGTTAGTGGGGTTGAGTGTAGGTTTGGTGTGTGTTCACACTAGGCCGCTCTTAGTTTCACCAGTGCACGCTGCGAAGCTCTTCACCGACTTACCTGGTTCTCAGGGGAAATGGAAAAAATCCTCCAAGACCCAAGACATTCGACTTGTCTTCAAAAAGGACACTTGGGTTATCAAGGAGAAGGCTACCGCTGGTCACTACTGCCAGCTATGCCTGTATGTCTCTTTCTTTTCCACAGCACACTAATTGACAAGCTGGGTGCAGGAAAAAAGGTCAAACAAAGAGTGAGTCGTTCATGACTGGGAATGTGACAGCGCAATAGTCACACATCACATGGTGAAGAGACTCTGTGCGTGCAGGCTAGAAATGCAACAGCGTCGAAGACACTGATCACACTCACACCCAACACTACACACACAAACCCTCAAAGTTCTTGGGGGGGATGTTATGCTATAGAAGCAGATTGAAGCAATACAACTAAACTCTCAGAATATATGATACACACATATAGTGATAGTGCTCATAGGGTATCTGGATCTCTCTAAGTCCAAAGGCTTTTATAACAAGAGGGGCGACAGATGTCGCCAGGCCTCAAGGCAAGGTGTACTACAATACACAACTCGTCACCACACACCAACAAAACCCTCAATAAGCCTCGCGCGACACACACAGGTGACCACAAAGAACTTAAACACACCCTAAACATGACTTAAAGCTTGTGCTCTAAGCAGAAACCCTTCAAAACATGTCCACTCAAGCCACAGGATTTGAACCCACATGCTCAAGCTTCCAAACCGATCATAGACCCACAGGGTTCAAACCTATGCGATCCAGAGACACAATAACCAAATAAAACCCCGTCTGACAAGCCAAAGGGTTTGAACCTCTGCTGCTTGCGGAAATGAGAACCCTCAAGCATGCACTAATCAGACCACAGGGTTTGAACCTGTGCCGCCTGTAGCACCACACATCATGAGAAGGCCTCTGTACGAAAACTAACCAGACCAAAGGGTTTGAACCTCTGCTGCCTGTAGTACCACGTGTCACAAGAAAACCTCAAAACTCAAGAGCGCGTCCGCAATGACACAAATCTCTTATTCTCAGGTTAGAGCGCAAGTCAACCAATCACTCAAACAGTACCCAAGTCCTGCATTAGCTTTCTATGCCTTGCGCACAATACTCAAGTCACTCAAATGTTATCAATAAAAGGTATATTCTCTCGCTCAAAGCTACAAACTAATCCCAAAGCTAGAGCGCTAAGCTGAGGGCTTTTGTGCTCCAACAAGGGGGGTCCAAAACTTGTACACTATTACTATACTACGGTATTTATATACACTGCGCTCTACCAATTAATACAACCTTAAATAGTAACTCTTGGCTTGCGCAACTTCCTTTCCTGGGTGCCGCATATGTTGCCATAATCACACCATTGCTTGGCACTTACTCAGAGCTCCGGCTCAGGGCCAGATCCTGGTCTCTCAGCTGCGTGACATCGGTTAGCCACGCTATCCATGCATACTGACATTGCCTAGTATCTCCTCGGAGTTGTAGCCTAGAGCGCAACTCATATTTATAGTAATAATATCTTCTAGTGATTTCCATGGTCTTCTAGGACCACTAGTTTCTAGTCTAGGCCTTGCGCACATTGGCCAAAGTCAGAGACATCGGTCTTATTTCAATTATAAACATTCTGAGGTCTAGAGTACTAGCTCCTGGCATGGCAGTGCCTTGTGCATCATAGATCAAGGTTGCGCAAAGTATCAATTATCTCCTGAGCTTCACTGGTTCTATTCTTAGTGTGCGTCTTCTGTGCATTGTCAGCGTATTCAGTGTCAAGTGCTGAGGCTTTAGACTTAGCATGACCCTTATGGTATCACTCTACAGTTAAGCCATGCGCTCCACCAAACATCACTCAAGGTATTGCATTGCCTGCACTTAGGACATTCTGCTCTAAGGTATATCTCATTTCCTTGGTATCTAGCTTTTATAAAATGTATGTATTGATACATTTCACAAAATTACATGTGTGAACAATTTTCAAGCATGTCAATGGTATGTTCATTTTAGTTCTTGTATGTCATATTCTTATTCTCTGAGTTAGAAAACACTACCGAGAATACCTAGATCTATGTGCCCATTTTCAGGTCAAGCCTAAGGCTTCAGTGCCCCAAGGCTGGAAAGGAACCTCTGACTTGTAAGCAGTTTTTCTGTCCTGCAATAAGTTTTTGTTGAAGTAATCTATCAGGCACCAAACCGGAATCAAAGATTTTTCTGTCATGAAGGTGTCGCCACCACCACCAGTGACCAAAGAGGGATTGGGGGAGTATCTTATGGAATTCTTTGCTGATGCTGACCTGGTGCATATGCATTATCCTTACCTCCCATGTACTGACAAGAGCCATAGCCCTTCTTATTGGCTGATCGACCCTCTTTCCATTGTCTTCTTATTTACCTATGCCCAAAGATGAAGGAGACTGAAATACCCAAGAAGACATACATGAGCAATCTTGTGATGAAGAAGGTCAGTGTATTGGATGGAATAGATCACTCTATTATAAAGGTGCATCAGTTCCTTCTACATGTTATGGATGTGAACTGACACCAGTGGCCAGGGCATTACGTCTCAGATATCTTGATGGGTGGACTATGCATTGTTGTCAGCCATACAATTCCTTTACTATACATTGGATCGACTCCCCACTGGAAGACCTGACCTCGTGGAAACTGAGAAGTGAACTCCTGGCATTTGACCAGATGCATGGATGTCATACCAGTGAAGCGGTGGGTAAGGAACTAGTTAAGGTTGTTGAATGGTTTTCTTTCCAAGATCATGTAAGATACTCTCCATTTTCATTTCCACATCTGTCTAAATCATCTCCAGCTTGGTTGGTTTGTATGTGATAATGTTATGGTCAATGACTGTGCCATACACTATGTCTGTATTACATTTGATCCTGCTCAGGAGCGACTCAAAGCAAAGGAAATGCGAGGCTAGTGTGTATTCTTCTCTATTGTTCACATTGTCTTCTGACAAAGAAATTCCATAGATGTTTTGAACACGCAATCCATCTGATGTCTGGCCACTTTATCCTCACCCTTCAAATTCCTTCTCTCATGCAAACTCAATGGCATATCCACCAGTCTGATTCTAATACCAACAATGCCACCTTTGACTGTGACATTGACACTAGCTTGGAGATTGAGGCCAACGTGAACGATGCCAATGTGATCAATACCTCCATGGATTTTACACCTGGTGATATTGTTGGAAAACTACTTGCCTTCATAGCTGAGGTGAATGGCAGTGGCAAACAGGCATTGGAATATCTTTTGGAGCTATGCAGGATGAATGGCTGCTCTGTCCTGCAGGTGAAAACATGGGTTCAGACACGATGGGGGAGCATGAGCGACTGTTTTGATCGCATGTTGGAAATTCGAAAGGTATACATCGCTTTTCTATCCCTTAATAATTTTACTCATCTTGAGACAGCCCATGAACATCTTCTGCATACTAGCTGATTCAAATCCCGATATTCCACCACTTACTGGTGGCAAACATTTCTCTGACTATAAATTTACCAGTGAAGAGTGGGATACTGTCAGCCTAGCAGCGCATGCACTCAGGGTTTGTTTGTACGACTAGTGTATGCCTATCTATGCTAATACTTTATGCATTACAGATATCTGCATCAAGTCATGGTGAACTGTCAGCAGAAAAGACTCCCACATGTCAGAAAGTCTACCCAATAATTGAGCACCTGCAGTCGCAATGGGAGGAACTGTCTGAAGATCCCAAGTACAAGCTCATCTGGCCTGCACTTAACGCTGGCCTGATTAATATGCAGAAGTGGTATTGAGCTATGGATGATACCACAATATATTTTGGGTCCCACAGTCAGTCACTTTGTCTTTACATGCCAACATCTACTGATGGTCTCATGTCAGTTCTCAATCCTACATGGAAGTTGGACTATCTGAGTGTTGCATGGGATCCATCATGGATAGACAATGCCATGGCTCGACTGCAGAAAGTGGTTTGTCAATGTGAATCTTTCTCTGTTGTGTGCATGTGATTGATATCAACTTTCAGTTCCTTGAGTATCATGAGCACTTACAGGCCTGATCAACACTGTCTGATGCAGGGATTATCCTCAACTCAGTTACCCCTGCGAAGCTCAAAGGTTAGTCCTGAGTATTAACCATCTGTTGAGTACAATACTGATTCCTGTAATCTAGCATCAGCATTGGATGACTGGATGGATGCTATGATATGTGCCAAGAGAAAGACAAAAACCCAGCCAGCGATCACAAGCCCAACAGCAGAATTTGACCGCTATTTTAATTTGGCCCCTGTTGAAAAGGAACTGTGTCCAGACATCATAGCCTGGTGGGGAGTGAGTTGCGTTGATGACTGTTTTATTGCTCTGACTGATCTGCTTGCAGATGCATCAATCTGACTGGCCAGTCATGTCAGCTATGGCTCATGATTGTCTAGCAATTCCTGGCTCATCAACTCCTTCAGAAAGAGCTTTCTCAAGTGCCACAAGAACAGATGCAAAGCTTCAGCACTGCATGAAGCCAGAGAAGTTCGGTGGCCTCCAAAGACTCAAAGGGGCATATAGAGATGGCCACATGAGTGCTCAAAACGAGGCATGGATGTCAATTGAGCCTGATTTTGGCCCTTTTGAGGACTCAGATGATGAGGATAATTACTTAGATACTAAAAAAGCCTTTATAGCCTCTTGTCGTAGTTTAGAATAGCTAATAGACTTAATTTTCTTGAAAAACCAGGTTCAAACCTGGTTTGCACCTGAACCTGAACCTATGAACCCAGTTCAATGGGGTCCAGGTTCTGGTCCATCTTGGGTCTGCACCAAACCTGTTGGTGCAGATTCAGGTTCAACAAAAACTGGCTGAACCTGAACCGCACCGAACTGCAGAAACACTATCTAGGCTGAGCTTGGGTACAGTGACAGTAGTTGACATAAAGTGTTTGAATTCCCTCAAGATCGAGGATGTAGAGCCAGGCCTGTCGAGGATTTGGATGGCAGGAGCCAGGGCCAATGACTAAACCTAGGAATAACTGAATAACTGATGCTTGGTGCCGAGATAAGCTAATTAAAGATCGCATACTGATCGAAGCAATACAATCTCAGTCCGACAATCAATTGCGATCAGTGGTTACATCCTCAACATACTGCGCAAGCCATAGTATTGAATAGGAATCCATGCGGCAAGGCATGAAGGAGAAGCGAGGGGTTCCTACAGACCAGTAGGGCACTCCTTGGCAATAGAATGACTACTAGTCATTCTGCCCAACTGAATAGAAACCTTGGAATGGCGCAATACTTGTAAATTAATTACTCATCATTTGTATTGATACCCAAAGCTCATACCATAATTACTTTTAGATACAAGCTCCTATACCTAGGCTAGAAATCGTATAAATTAGCAGCGGCTAGATGCATAATGGCAGGAAAGCATTCCCCCGTGTTTGTGCTAGTAGCCTTATAGCTACCTAATCAATCACTGGTTTAATTGCATATCCTCGACTGAAGTGAATTAAGTTTACCAAGTCAACCCCAAAAGGGTGGCTATAAGTAATCTAGAAGAACTAAGTAGGAAGAAGAGTCGTCCCTGTGTTTGCACCTTGCTAGTTGATTGAACTGCTCCACATACAAAGGCCTCGTGCTCCCTCACCAACTAAAGTGATCTAGACATGCTAAGTCGACCACAGACCCAAGATGTTGCCTAGTTTGAAGTGAAATAAGCCCTAGAACACTTTAAGTTTGAACAGTTAATGAGTCAGTGTACTCTAGAGTCTGTGTACTCTTTGCAAGTCTTGTACTTGAAGCCAGGACCTGTGTGTTCTTTGTAGAGTCTGTGTACTCTTTGTAGAACGTTGGTTCTTTGTTGCAAGTGCATGTGCTTGTGTTGTAATCAAGTCTGTGTACTCCAGAGCAATTATGCTCTTTGTAGACCTCTAGGTCTTTGATTGTTTGACTGCTAAAGCTTCCCTAGTTAAAGCCTTACCAGCTCTTCTAGACAAAGTTGTTGCGAGTCTAAACCACTCAAATTATACCTTACAAAACCCCCATGTCCATATACCTCGCTGTTGCGATTAGTGTATCTTGTGTAAACACTTCTAGACTTGAATCGAAGTTGTTTTAAAGCAAAACCCAATTGATTATCGAAATCTACGTACACCATGAGTGCTTCTATTGTACTCACCCTCGAACTTAATATTGGTGATTGTGTGTGTGTGTGTGTGTGTGTTTTAGTATCTAGATTGATGATCTAGACACTTGTTTCATTTGCGCGCTGCCCATTACCGAGCACATCAGCACGATAGACTACAACTCCGAGGAGATACTAGGTGACATCAGTACACATGGATAGCATGGCTAACTGATGTCATGCCACTGAGAGACCAGGATCTGGCCCTGAGCTGGAGCTCTGAGTAAGCACCAAGCAATGGTGTGATTATGGCAACATGTGCAGGACCCAGGAAAGGAAGTGCTGTAAGCTGAGAGTTACTATTTAAGGTTGTATTAATTGGTAGAGGGCATAATATATAAATACTGTAGAGCAGTAATAGTGTACAAGTTTCGGACCCCCCTTCCCTTGTTGGAGTGCGAAGGCTCTTAGCTTAGTGCTCTAGCTTCAGGATTAGTTTGTAGCTTCGAGTGAGAGAATAGACCTTTTATTGATAACATTTGAGTGACTTGAGTAGCGTGCAAGGCATAGAAAGCTAACATGGCACTTGTGTATTGTTTGAGTGATTGGTTGACTTGTGCTCTAACCTGAGAATAAGAGATCTGTGTCATTGCAGATGTGCTCTTGAGTTTTGAGGTTTTCTTGTGATGCGAGGTGCTACAGGCAGCAGAGGTTCAAACCCTTTGGTCTGACTAGCACTCGCTTAGTTGGGTATACCATTCTGCAAGTGGCAGAGGTTCAGACCCTTTGGCTTGTCAGACAGCATTTCTTGTGTGTGAGATACTACAGGCAGCAGAGGTTCAAACCTTTTGGTCTGGTTAGTGTTCATGCAGAGGCCTTCTTTGTAACGTGTGGTGCTACAGGTGGCACAGATTCAATCCCTTTAGCTTGTTAGACAGGGTTTATTTGGTTATTGTGTCTCTGGATCGCATAGGTTCAAACCCTGTGGGTCTATGATTGGTTTTGGAAGCTTGAGCACATAGGTTCAAATCCTGTGGCTTGAGTGGACATGTTTTGAAGGGTTTCTGCTTAGAGCACAAGCTTTAAGTCATGTTTAGGGTGTGTTTAAGTTCTTTGTGGTCACCTGTGTGTGTCGCACGAGACTTATTGAGGGTTTTGTTGGTGTGTGGTGATGAGTTGTGTATTGTAGTACACCTTGCCTTGAGGCCCGGCAACATCTGTCACTCCTCTTGTTATAAAAGCCTTTGGACTTAGAGAGATCTAGATACCCTACAAGCACTATCACTATACATGTGTATCATATATTCTGAGAGTTTAGTTGTCTTGCTTCAATCTGCTTCCATCACATAATATCCCCCCAAGAACTTGAGGGTTTGTGTGTGTAGTGTTGGGTGTGAGTGTGATCAGTGTCTTCAATGCTGTTGCATTTCTAGCCTGCACACACAGAGTCTCTTCACTGCCATTACTGGAAACAGTCACTAATGATCCACATAGCAACAAGGCTTCTTGATACCCTCAAGCAAAGCTGATTAAAACCAGATAGCCACTAGTCTATCATGTCTGCTAAGGGTCCACACTTGTATTCTTTTCCTGAACAAGCTTCACTCACAAGAAGGATATGTGCATCTGTGCATAGTAGTTTGTACCATTGCTGATGCCCTGTGTCACAATAAGTATAGGGAAAAGAGCTAGGTTGGTTCGGAAAGATTGGGTATAATAGAGTGAGTTTAAGTCATGATACAAGTGTCCTTGTAAGCTGAAAAAAGGTGTTCAAAGAACTATTGGTAATTCAACAGCAGCAACTGAGAGTTCTAGCCATCCAACCCTGGTCATCAGTAGGACTTCCATGGTCAAAATAACAAGTATTAGTTTTGTTTCATGTAACTGCGATAGCTGAACCATATGCAGATCACTCAGTCCATATGCATGAAGATGGTATTTATGGCAGGCACACAGATACAAATGTCAGCTAGTATGGCCTAACTGAGGGTAGATAGATGTCGTTTGAAAAGAGAGACCTAAATCAGCCTGAATTATGACAGGATAAAGTCATGTGATCCCAGTCGTGCTGCTGGGTTCTAAGTTTCAAATGTTCTTGTCTTCCCTTCTACTTCTGTGCTCTCAGTTCTAAGTGTTGACCAGTGCTCCCTGGATGTGTTAGGATAAGATAATCCTCAGTCAGATACACATAGTGGTAGTGAATGACTGAGGTGCAGTTGGGCTGGTCAGCCATGGTTAACAGCTTGAAACAGGAGAAGTAAACTAATTATAGTATAAGTAGGTGAAATAATAAATGAACAAAATACCATGGTATAGGCTGAATATAACCTCAACACTCCCCCTGAAGCCTATACCAAATAGCCTATACTCTCGTCATTCCCATACACTTCAGAAGAGTAAGCGCGTGAGGCTTGGGTATGACCTTCATGAAGATATCAGCCAAATTATCCTTGGAAGCAATATAACAAATGTCGAGTTCTTGAAGTTGGACAGCATCACAGATCCAATGGTAGTCCATTGCAAAATACTTTGACTTCCCATGGCCCTTCATATTTTGCGTCAAGTTTATGGCTGAGTTATTATCCCAGTTTAATGGGTAAGGCTGATCCTTGCATATTTCAAGTTCATTCAGAAATGAACCCATCCATGTCGATTGCCTTCCCCCATGGACCATAGTGACATACTCTGCCTCAGATGTTGATAACATGACTCGTTTCTGAGACCTTGAACTCTACGACACCAGACCACCAGCCATGGTGAATACGTATCCCATCATAGACTTCCCTGTGGTTCGGTCATCTCCATGTGATGAATTGATGTATCCAATGGAAGTCAGTCCATCATCCTCAGCATTGCCACGCTGATAAGTGATTCGATATTTGATGGTACCTTTAAGATATCCCAGGATGTGCATTGCTCAACTCCAATGGATTGGGTGTGGGTCTGAAGCATAGCATTGGAGGTAGTTCATTGTGAATGCAATATTGGGCCTTGTTCCATTAGCTATATGGTTTAATGAGCCTAGGATGGTGCAGTAGTCCTTGTTGGCCATGAACTCTTTATCTTTGGCTGGAATTGGATGTGGTTGTGTATTGAGATTCATAAGACTGCTAATGGGTTGTTGGATATTGCGAGTGAGCTTGCAGGACTGATAGCACGTGGCTGGACCAATTACATAATATACATAGAAAATTTCTTTACCTACATTCTCTTCACCATTTACCATGACATACATACTGGCAAACGTAGCTACTCTCTTCTACATTCACCTGACCTCATTGTAACATAAACAGCCTACCTTGGTTGGTGAGAATACCAACTCTCCTCAGCGGAGTTAGTGCCCTGAACCCCCAAACCAAACCCAAACCCCTGAGCCTTCCTGAACCCCTCCCAAAACTTACCTGATACCCTGAAGAACATCCTGAACCACCCAAAATCCCATTTGAACTCCCAACTTCACCATTCACCCACATCATGTCTAAGGAGAACCTCCTCATCTTGGCTGAGCCAAAGGATCTCGACAACTGGATGTACATTACCAAGACTGTCCTGTCAAGCAAGGGACTTTGGTCCATTGTCCCGGGAGCTGAACCAAAGCCAGCAGGCTTCCCTGGATCAAAACAGGTCAAGTCATGGGAGACTCGAGCGGAAATAGCCAGGAGCAAGATCGTCAAGAGGATTGACAGGCACCAAATCAGCCATATCCGGCAGTGCAGCCATGATCCCAAGAGGATCTGGGACAGACTTGTCACCATGAACTCAGTCAATGGGCTGGATAGACATATTGAGCTCTGGGACAAGTTTGACAAGCTGAAGTTGATCCCAGGTGGACCCATGATGGACCACATCACTGAGAAACTCGAGCGTGTCTACCAAGACAAGCCCTCAGATGCCAAGTTCATCTCCACCCTACTCCACTCTCTCCCCATCACCGATGACTGGAAGCAATTCTGACACAATCTTGAGGGCGACCTGCAGAATGACGATGTGGAATGCATCATTTGACGTTGCTTGAACCAGTATGCATGGCAGGAGCGTATGAAGAAGGCCAACAAGATTGTTGTGAAGAAGGAGGAGGATTCTGATCTGAGTGATGTGCTTGTGATGAAGATCACTACTGCAGCTGCTGCTGCTGTGTTATCATGACTTGGACAGAAGCCAAAGATATCCAGTCTGATGACACAGCATACTGGGAAGAAGTTGATCAAGTGCTGGAAGTGTGGCAGACGTGGTCACTACCAGTCTGACTGTCCCAACAATGAGGCAGTAGAGGCCCTCATGGCAGGGATGCCTATCAGTGACGATGAGGTTGAAGCAGACATGGTCATTGGAGTAAAGAGCTATGGGTTCTGAGCCAGGGAGTGAAGTGACCTGTAATCCCTTAGCTTGAGGGAGTGTGTTGGATATTGCGAGCGAGCTTGCAGGACTGATAGCATGTGGCTGGACCAATTACATAATATACATAGAAATTTTCTTTACCTACATTCTCTTTGCTGTTTACCATGACATACGTACTGGCAAACATAGCTACTCTCTTCTACATTTGCCTGACCTTGTTGTAACATGGGTAACAGGGTTGATTTGGGTTTACATTCTGCCATGCTGAAAGTCTCAAGTGTCTTGAGAATCAGGTTCTTTTGATGTAGGGAGATAGATCCATCGGAATTGTCGAATTTGATGGTCATCCCAAGGACACTGTTATGGTGACCCAGATCTTTGATTTCGTAAACACTTCATATCTCCTGCCGAACTTGCACACCCTCCTCATGAGACATCGAGGCTTCTGAGACATTGTCTGTGTGTGTGCATGTATAGGTCTTTTGCCCTCCCTTCTTGAGTAGCCATACACATGGATCCGCTCAAGATTGTTTATGCCCTTGACTCGTTAGCATCTGATTAAGTTCATGGAACCATGCATTCCCCATGTCCATAGTCCCATACATTGCTCTCAACATCTGTAGGACATATTCAGGACCCTTTAGGTAGTTGCGAGTAACAATGTCCTCATAGCCCTTTGGCAATGTGACATAATTCTCTCCCTGTGGCTCTGCATTGAGGTATGCACCAACAAAATCAATAAGCCAGAAGTCGAGTCTATGGGCTGCGACAATTGTGAAGAACATTTGTAGTGATTTATATCAGACAACTGTGGCAAATGAGTCGTAGTAATGGAGTCCTTGGATTTGTGTGAATCCTTTTAGAACTAGGCAAGCTCGGTGTTTGAGTAGGTCCCCAGTGTCTCTGTCTATTTTGTTATCAAACACCCACCGATTGTTGATGACTTTCATCCATGGTTCGCATGGTATGACTTGCCAGACATCTCATTCTTCCATGCAGTGTATTTCTGCATCCATAGCTGGTGTCCAGATGTTTGGCTTGGTCAAGGCCTGTTTGTAGTTATCAGGTACCCACATGTCCTTCCTATCCACAATATTTATAATTTCTGATGCCTTCATCACAATAATATCCTCCACATCTTTGTCATTTTCGACTAGTGGCATGTCTCCATCATGTGCCCAGTTCTTTCCACAGGCTTGAGCATTTTCTTCATGTCCCAGATATTCTGTAGATTCTTGCATGGCTCATGTTGGCTTTGGGATGTGTGTTGGATGGTCTGGGCGGTCATGAACTGGGATTTGGCATGGAGGTGGGTCTGGATTTGTAATCTGAGTTTGATCTTGGGTAACTCAAATTGGGATTTGCGATCAATCTTGCAGATCAGGGTGTGCTTGAGGATTTTCGATTGGTACTGTTTCTTCAATTGGTTGAAGCAATAGCTCATCATTCTCCCCCTCATGAGGAGGAACAGTACGAGTCAGAGCCAGTTCCTCAAAGATTACATCACAGGATACAATGATTTTGTTTCCAGAGACATCATCAAGTACGATTCAGTATGTCCTGTGTCCTGCAAGTCCGATGAATCTCCCTTTTTGACCTCTGGGACCTAGTTTGCTGTGTTCCTTCGCAGCTGGAATCTTGGTGTAGCAAGTTGAACCCCACACTTGTAAGTGTCCTACTGTCTGCTTCTTGCCACTCCAAACCTCTTCAGGCACTTTCCCCAGATGCCAAGAGGTTGGAAGTAAATTGGCTGCCTTAACAGCATAGTTGCATGCCTCGGCCCACCACGCATGTGCCATCTTCACTTCCAGTAGCAAAATCCAGACTGATCCAAATATCACCCTGAAAGTCCATTCCACAACCCTGTTAGCTGCTGACAAATATGAGGCTGTTAGTTCAATCATGACTCCCTGGTTTTCTGCCCACATCTGCCACAGCAAGCAGTCAAACTTGTTATCACAGCGAATTTTCTTCAACTTCTTCCCTGTTTGTCTCTCTGCCATGCTAGCGAATAGTTCCAGAGTCTTGACAGTCATCTCTGCCCTTCGGTCTGACAAGTAATATGGGGAATGCCATGATGATGCGTTGTCTACAAAGATCATGGTGTATCTTGACCTGCCAATAGAACATACTCTTGCAGGTCCCCAGATATTGTTACGATTTAACCACTTTTATTCTTTTACTTACATAACCCGGACCACCGGACCGTCCGGACCGCTTATCATACAGACACCGAGCAGTGGCTTCGACACTACGCACTACATGGCATAGTAGCCACTTCCACCTTGCACCCTGTCGTGTGACAGTGTGCCAGGTTGAAGTGTCTATCGCTTCGATATTGCGTGCTCAAGCTTCCCACTCTCACGAATGGTTTATATTTAGACCCTTACTTTTAGTATTTAAGTAGCTAAGCTCTCGCTAGATATACCCTAGCTTCGAGCTAACGTTTAATCTATACCGAAACTATCGCTTTATCTATCGCTAAGTGCTAAGGACTTAAACCTTTACTCTCAATCGTATAAAGAACTCATCGGTGACTGCCCGAATGCGAGACAGCCGTTGTTTATCTTTGATTGAAGTTTGGGTCTAACACTTAGCTCGAAGCTTCCCCTGGTTCCTTAACCAGAACCTTTATGTTAACGACACTCCAGGCAATCTTGATTGCAGTCTTCTTTGGCGTCGGGACCGCTCTCTTTGCAGCAGCAGTAGTGCTAGCAGTATTGCATGAGTACGGACTATACCCTCGCCCTCGACGAAACCAAATACGCTACCCACCACCCGCCATAAACCATGTCATCCCACAGCCACCACCGATCCACTTCTACCCACCCCTACCTAGGCGAAGAACCGAGACAGTCGACGAGTACCCTCGCGTCGTCAACGAGCGAACCGCGCAAGTTGACGTTCTTGGGGAAATGGAAGCAGGCGTTCAAGAAGGAAGCGCTAGAGACACTGCCAGAGCAAGGCACTCTCTTACACAGGATTCTACAACCGGTTCCGCCGGCCATACCCCCCATCCCTATCGACCAGCTCCCGCCGCTAACGCAGCAGACCTGGCAAGATACCTCGTTCGACTCGGCATGGGGGAAGTCAGCGACGGAGCAACTCCAATTTCAAAGCAACCTGCCAGCGACGGTCTTGGGACTTCACCAGCCAACCCCTCGCTCAACCTTACCGAGCTATGGGATAACGTCAACCTTCCACCCACGGCCTTCTACCCCAGACGAGAGGATAGCGTCGGGTACGATCCGGACACTGGGCTCACCTCAGCCGAGAGAAACCAGATCGACGACGCATGGGCACAGTCAGGCACCCCTAGGGCAGAGGGCGTCGGCTATGACCCCTTCACCTTCCGTGACCAGTACGACAGGGACAGACGAGAGGCAGAGCGAATCGCAGGGTTCAGAGCGGTCGATGTTGCCGCGGGACGAATCAGCGAGGACGAAAGCAGCGGCACCAGTACAGAGGTACTCCCCGAGGCAGAACACGTCAACGGGAATTCCTGGGGAAGCCCCGCCGCCTCACCAACTCCCCCGCCTCCAGAGCCCCGAAACACTCCACCGGCCGATCACCCCGATAACCATGCCCCAGGCTCTCTACCTCCTCGCCACGGGTAAATTAACCCGAATCCCCGAAATACTTTTCTATGCCACGTTACTTGACCTATTTAATCATTTCAAAGAAGAACTATTAGCGGATCAGGATTGGGCCAGAACCCCAGCCGGAATCGACTACGGTCATTTCGGATATGACTATATCCTAAAGGAAGAAGCCATGCACTTCGCCCATCAGGCTTACAATATGATCCATCTGGATCAACCTCTCCAGATCCCCGCTCGTTACCAACGACCCGATTATACGTACCCCGAACCAATGCCAGACGAACCACCGGTACCGCCACAATGGGCCGAAATACCCCTTCCCCGCCACCCGGTACCGAGCTACGCTTATCCCCGGGGATACGGGCCGCCAGGCACGCAGGCGCCGCCTAGGCTCTTCACTGCCGCAGACGACAACGCCGGACCACCCGGCCCGCCGCAACAGCCAATTCCCGGCCCTGTACAACCGGCAGCCCCACCCGTAGCACAGAGGTGGGCACCACCGCAGTATCCTCCGCCGCCAGGACCACCAGATCCACCCGCCCCCTGGGTTCTCAACGAAGACGCTCAAGGACCCTGGGCATCGCTAAAGCCCGAGATGGTCAAGGTTCCCGAGAACTTTAACGGCGACTCCAACGACATCGCCCGATTCTTTTCCCAGTGTGACATGTACTTTTCCGTATTCAACCAATACTTCCGATATCACCCGCACAAGGTCATCTTCTGCGCATCACGATTCGGAAAAGACGCTCAGGTCTGGTGGGAATTGTGTGCCAGGGAACTCGGAAGGAACGTCAACGGAGACCAGCTATACCCTGCATACGAGAACTTCGTAGGCGAAGTCAGACGACGGTTCTGGAAGGACGCCAATGCGGAGATCAAGTTCACACAGTGGGAACGACTGCGACAGAGCACCTTCCCTGACGGCGACTTGTTCTTCCAGCAGTTTGACTCGCTTGCATTCGAAGCAGGGGTTATCGGAATCGACCAGATGATGGTGGCACAAGTAAAGAAAGCGTGCCGCTCTTCCACCAAAGACATCATCTATGCGTCGGACGCAGACCCCCCACGTAACTATCCCGAGTGGAAACGTCGCATACTCCGCATCGACCACAACTGGAGGACGAAGAAAGCAGAGTCTAGCGGAGGGGTTAAAGTAGCGGACTGGAAGCAGCAGGCGAAGACAAACACGCCATGGAAAGGAAACCAGCAACAACAGCAGCAGGCCAGCACCCCGGAAAAGAAAACCGGGACTGGCACCACATACGGAGGCGGAGGGAAGCCCATGGACATCGACGCCCTGCGCGCCAAAACGAAATGTTTTGGATGCGGGGAACTCGGACACTTCAAGCGGGACTGTCCCAAACGCGCCAGGACAAAGGAAGAACATCTACGACGGGTTGAGTATTACTGGGACCACGTCGCGACGAAGGAGAAGATGGAATCGAAGGTTGAGGAGGTAAAAGACAGCGCCGAGCAGTAAACGATTCGACTGCCTCGGCCAAGGACTTAGTTTCATCCGGTATGCATTTGTCGCCCGCTAGCCAGGCTCATTGTACTTCTGTAGTTCCAAACGTGCATTCGAATATACCATTTTGCGACTTCACTACTGAGACAGAGACTAAGGAAGAATCGAAACAGGATGTCGGGACATCACCACCGACTAAGCATTCGGCGAGTAACTCACCACGAGCGAAAGCGGCGAACAAAAAGGCACCCACCATAGTGCTACCCGTCGTAACAGCGCCTAATAAGCGACTGGATGGGACAGGGGAACAAGCGCCTTCATTGAAGGGACACGCCCCCTCTGAAGCAGAGGAACCGGTTTCCCCTGAGGCGGCTCCACGGGGTCCCAGCCTCGCTGGGAGTTTCGAGGGAATAGCTTCAGCAAAACCTCCCCTGGTAAAGGAGAACACCGCATGGCTACCAACGGCCACGGACGACCTGAACACCATGCACAGCGGGCGAACCCGACAAGAGGGCCCCAGGAGCGCGACCCGGCAACAAGACAAAGACCGGGACCAGGTTGGCAGAGGCCCCGGGACAGGTGGGCGGAACGATTCGCATAGTCCCGAGGAGGAGGGTGAGGCTGTTCCGCATTCTGCTACGGTCCAAGTGCAGCCCGTCGTCGCTACTCGCGGCGACTCCTCGGTCAAGACAAACTTGCTGCTAGAAACCAACACACCACCGGGCGATCCCAACGAAGGCGCACATGTGGCAAGAACCGTTGGATGCGCAACGGCCCCGACCAAGACAGCCGAACGGAAGGAAACTGCTAGCGCCCAGGCGGTAAAAAGGGGGCCTCAGGTACAGTTAGAGGAGATTCCCGATGAGGAGGATGATACGAGTTTCCAACGAAGTCAAGAAGCTAATCGAACCCCTTCTGTAGCCCCTGAGGTGACCCAGCCGACGGTAGCCGAACCGGCAGGTTCCGGCGCGAAGGCTGAGAAGGTCCCACATGAGTGGCTGAAGCCGTTTGGAGCCGAATGGACGTTACGCGGGATTAAAGACGCCAGAACGGAATCAGAGGCAAAAGCGATCCTAAAGAACTGGATTCACAAGGCACGAGCAGAGGAAGTGGTGGATGAGTTACTAGAGGGACTGAAGGGAGCCACGCGCATCAACGCGCTGGAATGGATGGAGGAGCTGCGGGAGCCCAAACGCTATATCTGCCGAGTAAGCGGAAGCGAGAAAGCCCTAACGACCGACGTCCAGATCGAAATGACCGGCCGCACTCCCCGAATCCCCTCCTCTGCCCTAATCGATAGTGGCTGCACTAGTAGCGCCATCAGCCGAACATTCGTTGAGAAACACAACATCCCTACCTGCGCCACGGCGGCACCCATTACCGTTTATAATGCGGACGGATCAAAAAACAGCGCGGGACGGATCACCGCCTTCGCTGAATTACGCATCACCATCGGAGACCACGCCGAGCACATAGATCTAGCCGTCACTGACTTAAAAGATCGTGACATATTCTTAGGACATGATTGGCTAATCAGGCACAACCCATTGATCAATTGGCGGACCGGAAAAATGATGTTCGCCCGCTGCCAATGCCGTCATATTCCACTCCCCTTACCTGACGCAGATCCGTATGACAAATGGGACGAAGAGCTGGAGGAAGGTGACACTATCCTAGCGATAAGCTTTGAAGAAGCTATTCGCATTAGGGCAATGCGACATGTGGCCAATGACCTAGCGGCCGAGGCAAACGCAAAAAAGGCAGCCAAAACGTTTGAAGAAATGGTTCCCGAATGGTGTAGAGACTTCAAAGATTTATTCGATAAAGAAAACTTTGATGACCTACCAGAACCTAAACCATGGGACCACGCCATCGAACTTATTCCCAACGCGAACACCAACCTCGACTGCAAAGTATACCCACTCAACCGAGCGGAGCAGGAAGAGCTCGACAAATTCCTTGACGAGAACTTGTCTAGTGGTAGGATACGCCCATCCAAGTCGCCCATGGCATCACCTTTCTTCTTCGTCAAGAAGAAAGATGGCAAGCTAAGGCCCGTCCAAGACTACCGGAAGCTCAACGAGATGACGATTAAAAACCGTTATCCTCTTCCCTTAATCTCCGAACTCATGGACAAACTACGTGGCGCCAAATACTTCTCTAAACTCGATGTGCGATGGGGATATAATAATGTCCGAATCAAAACGGGAGATGAATGGAAGGCAGCCTTCAGAACAAATCGTGGCCTGTACGAGCCAACGGTTATGTTCTTCGGGCTTACCAATTCGCCTGCCACCTTCCAATGGATGATGAACGATATCTTCAAGGATCTCATTGCATCAGGGAAGGTGACCATTTACCTAGACGACATCCTTATCATGTCCAAAACCAAAGAGGAGCATCGCCGTATCACAAGGGAAGTGTTGGCGACTCTAAGGAAGCACAAGCTGTTCCTTAAAGCTGAAAAATGCGAGTTTGAAGTCCTAGAAACAGAGTACCTAGGCGTCATCATCAGCGAAGGGAGCATCCGCATGGACCCAGTCAAAATCAAAGGCATTGCCGATTGGCCGATACCTACCAAGAAGAAGGAACTCCAATCCTTCTTAGGATTCACCAATTTCTATCGACGCTTCATCAGGGACTACAGCAAAATCGTGAAACCCATGACCCAGTTGACAGGAAACGACGCGTGGAGGTGGGGCGAGGCTCAACAGGAAGCCTTTGATCAACTAAAGAAGCAGTTAGCAGAGGACGTCATACTCGCAATACCAACAAACGAAGGGAAGTTCCGAGTAGAAGCCGACGCCAGCGAAGGAGCTATTGGCGCAGTCCTCTCTCAAGAACAGGATGGCAAATGGAGACCCGTATCCTTCCTGTCGAAATCACTTTCGGTTACAGAACGTAACTACGAAATTTACGACAAGGAACTCCTCGCAATCATGCTCGCTCTCGAAGAATGGAGGCACTACCTTATGGGTGCATACCAAGACTTCGAGATCTGGACAGATCATCAAAATCTCCAATATTTCCGAAAGCCCCAGAAAGTGAACCGACGCCAAGCCCGATGGATCACCGAGCTGGCAGAATACCATTTCACCCTCCATCACAAAGCCGGCACCGCCAATAAAAAGGCTGACCTCCTCTCACGGCATGCCGATCATGATCAGGGACAGGATGATAACGATCAAGTAGTAGTCCTGTCTCCAGAGCATTTCAGAGCAATGATCATGCCCACCGTCGAAGAAACCCATCGAGACGTACGAGTCGCCACAAAGAACAATCGCCTTTGGGATCGAGCTGTCGCCAGTTCCCTCGACCACGATCAAGGGATGAAAATGGCAGACGGACTCATCTGGTACGACGGTAGGATCTACGTTCCCCGAGATCATACACTCCGCGGAGAAATCATCGCTCGATCCCATGACCACATCACCGCTGGACATCCAGGTATCGAAAAGACCAAAGAACTCGTTCTACGAGAGTTCTGGTGGCCGAAGATGAAGAAAGACATCGAAGCCTACGTACGAGCCTGTGAAACTTGTCAGCGAGCAAAGAGCAGCAATCAGGCCAAGGCAGCACCACTACATCCCAATGAAATACCGTCCCGTCCATGGACTCACATCTCCGTAGACATGGTTACTGGATTACCCGAGAGCAACGGACACGACGCCATCATCGTCATCGTTGACCGCTTCTCGAAGGAAATCATCCCTGTTGCATGCTCCACAGAATTATCCTCCGAAGGCTGGGCAAAGATCTTGCGCGATGAAGTATATGCCAAACACGGAATGCCCCAAGTCGTCATTTCAGACCGGGGAACCGTATTCGTATCCAAATTCATGAAGGACCTCTACCATCTCCTCCAAATCAAAGGAAACGCCTCTACCGCCTATCATCCCCAGACGGATGGCCAGACTGAACGCGTAAATCAGGAGGTTGAAAAATACCTCCGCATGTTCGTCAACCATCTCCAAACCGACTGGGCAGAATGGCTTTCACTCGCCGCATTCGCACATAATAACCGAAAACACTCCTCCACCGGCAAAAGCCCATTTGAAGTCAATTATGGTTACAACCCCGCCATACTGCCTGGAATGAAATCCACCACCCCTTTCCACACCCCCGCCTCTGACTCCTTTGTCTCCAAGATGCAAGAAATCCATGCTACCGCCCAGAAATCACTCGAAAAGGCTGCGTCACAAATGAAAGCACAATACGACAAAAACAAACGACCAGCCGTCGAGTACAAAACAGGCGACAAGGTCTGGCTTGACACAACCAACCTCCATCTTCCCCGCCCAAAAAAGAAGCTTGACGACAAACGCACAGGCCCCTTCAAAATAAAAAGCAAAAAGGGCGCCTCAGCATACACCCTAAAGCTACCAGCCAACTGGAAAATCCACCCTACCTTCAACGAATCACTACTCACCCCGTACATTCCACCCGCATTCCCGAACCAAGAACAACCTCCTCCACCACCACCAGACCTGATCGACGGCGATGAACTTTACGAAGTCGAAAAGGTCTTAAACAGCAGGCAACGAAATGTTCGAGGAAGACAGGGAGAACCATCGAGAATCGCAACGGATTATTTCGTCAAATGGAAGGGTTATGGACCAGAATCAAATAGCTGGGTACGGGAAGGCGACATGGATGCCGACGAGTTGATTGAAGAATTTCTGGCAGAACACGTCGACGGGGTGGACACCAAAATCGTAACACCGAACAAGGCCGTCACCATGATCTTAGATCACGAATATGACAGTAACGGCAATGTTCGATACCTCGTCCAACGAACAGATGGATTCCAAAAGTGGGTCAAAGCCCTCAAAAGTTACAACTTTGAGTGGCGCAAACTCCTACAAGACTACTGGAACAACGAATCCGACGACGGAGAGCCACCAATCGGAGACGAAGATCTCGTCGACGACCCATATGGAGGAGAAGCAAGAGGGATGCACCAACCAGACTTCGAAAATGACTGGAGCGGACCATAACAGCAGTCGGGACGCCTGCCTTAAGAAGGGGGTAATGTTACGATTTAACCACTTTTATTCTTTTACTTACATAACCCGGACCACCGGACCGTCCGGACCGCTTATCATACAGACACCGAGCAGTGGCTTCGACACTACGCACTACATGGCATAGTAGCCACTTCCACCTTGCACCCTGTCGTGTGACAGTGTGCCAGGTTGAAGTGTCTATCGCTTCGATATTGCGTGCTCAAGCTTCCCACTCTCACGAACGGTTTATATTTAGACCCTTACTTTTAGTATTTAAGTAGCTAAGCTCTCGCTAGATATACCCTAGCTTCGAGCTAACGTTTAATCTATACCGAAACTATCGCTTTATCTATCGCTAAGTGCTAAGGACTTAAACCTTTACTCTCAATCGTATAAAGAACTCATCGGTGACTGCCCGAACGCGAGACAGCCGTTGTTTATCTTTGATTGAAGTTCGGGTCTAACAGATATCTAGCATGACCCTTCCAAGAACCTCAGTCTCAGGCTTGACAGTAGCATCAAATGGTCACCTCTTTTGGTTTCCTAGGATGCATGGTTTGCACTTCCCAGGAGCCTGCTGATCTTGTTTTATGTGCAGCCCTTCAATGAGATTTCCCTTGGACAATGCTTTGATTTGGTCAACCCCAAAGTGAGCGAATCGCATGTGCCATGTTTTGATTGGGACTGAACTCTCTAGGGATCTCACTGCCAGCACTGTATATTTGTTGCCACACATGAGGTTGCAATTGATCATGTATAGGTCATTGAACATTGAAGCTGTGAACTGGGAGTTTCTGCTCGGGTCCACAAAGTCTGCTCTCCCCCCACTGAAGGTTATTTTCCATCCCTCTTTGTCTGGATGACTTATTGAAAGTAGGTTTGCAGAGATGTCTGGACAATGCAATGTCTTACTGAAGGTGATAATCTTCTCAACACTATGGAATACAAGACTGGTACGCTCTATTTCAAATGCATCTGTGCCTTAATACCCTGGATACCACTGTATTGCCAAATATAGATATAAATTCTTTATAAATATAATAAATACAACTATTTTGGGAAAACATTTTTAGTACTGTAGCTCCATGTATGGAAGCAATAAAGGTAAGGCATAGAAGAGGATTGATTGCATTGCTTATAATCATGGTGGAAGGAGTGATCAGTTGCTTAGGTTAGAGTTGGAGACATTAGCCATGTCTAAAATTCTTAATGATGTCTAGTCAGGCCAAGGGGGTCAAGGGGGAGGCATGGCTAAAATCTGGCACATAGGGTAGGGGAGAGGGGGGGAGGGGTCTGAGCCTTAAACGCGAAAGTGACATACACTTTGCATGTCCTAATTTAGGCCATATGATACTCTAGGACTTATCTGGTGGTCCACTCCAGCTAGTCGCAATGTCTTCATTACTCGAAAGGCAGTTCACACTATCGTCTTAGCATGACCTTCATTATTGAACTTGAATGTGTTCCAGAATGCTTCGAACTAATGAAGAGATGCCTGCTCATAGTGCTTTTTATTCCATTATCACCCTTGGGTGTGTTCTGCAGTTGTCATTGCATTGCGGTGTCATGACAACTTTCTAGAGCGGGTTGGAAAGCCTCGTCCTGGAGAATCCTGTCTGGCATGAGACTATGATGGGATATACCAGGCTTGCTTGCCTGCAGTACTGACCATTGGTGCAACACACTTGTACAATCATGATCAAGTTCTTTGGTGTGCTTGCAATCGGTGGGTCATTACTTTGCTGCTGTCGTGCCTCACTAATTATTGATCTTCTTAGTCGCAGGTATCCGAGTGCTCTTCTTGGCTGTCATAACTGCAGATCGATAAGGATGCAGAGAGCAAGAAGCTGAAACGAGATCATCTTCAAGTGTGAGCTCTTTCCACTATTGTCAAGTATTATCCTGATTTTCTCACTGATATCTAGAAACTTGGAGACGAAGCAGAATTGACCTCCATGCCCCGTTCTGGCAAGTATCGCCCTGTAAATCAAACCCAGCATCTTACAGATCATAGCATGCTGTTTTCCCATGTGCCAAATATGCACGTTGACATGAATTTATCTCAGTCCGAATGAATATAAAAGGCGAGTTTGTGAACTACGCGGAAGAGACAAAGTTCAACCACATAGTTCAGGAATGCCGCTTGAATTTTCAAACTTGGAGGAAAGTCTCAAGACCATGTTGCATACTATCACTCCAAGATGGCGAGCTCTTGGGTACTGCAATCTTGATGTACGACCCGCATAGAATTTAACGTCCGTGCATACGAAGGTCATTAAGGATCTCATCGCCTGCACTGTCGGTGACTCCTAGATCTAGACGACGACATGGAGGATAATCAATTCAAATCCTTCAAGTGCCCTAGCGAAGGGTATGCGCAAGAAGGAGGGCAGTAGGTCTGATGTCTATGCTCAGGTAGAGTGACTTGTAAGCTTCAGTTTCCTCCATCCCTCCCTTCCTATACTGATATACCATCTTCTATAAGGTAGAACATATTTTCGTCAAGTATTACAAATATACGACACCAGTCAAAGACTATGTTAAGCTCATCGACACTGATACCTTCCGGTCGAACGACTGGTTCATCCTGGAGTCAGTGCTCAATGGTGGCATGTCCTTGAGCGTGCAAGGACCTACCGTGCAAGTCGTCTTCTCAGGAGTATGAGAGTATAGTCAAGTGCTGCCCGACCCCCACATAGATTAGCTCTAGTCCTCCTGTGGAAAGAATGCACCCTGTCTGACTTTTGATTCTTCAATTTTACATTAGCCATCGAGGAGAGTGGTATAATCTTGACATCATCTCTAGGCCGTAGGAGATAAATGAGACTTCAATGTGTATAGATTATTTCCCAGCAGTTGCTTGATTAGAGCTTCACAAATCGTCAATTCGATTATTGCTGTCTTGGGAATCTGGTGGCGCCAACTGCTATCTCACAAAGACTCTTCGAAATTTGACAGCATAATGATGCTGAGTTCGGGAAAATGATCTCTCATCTTGATACCACTTCAACATCAAAATGGGGGGACAATGCGACTACTAATTGGGATCCAACGCATTGTACCCACACGGGGTATCTTGATTCACACCAAACCAGGTATATCTCTATTTGTAACACTGCCAACTTAGCCGAAGTGGGCCGTTGCGAGCACGGCAAGTACGAGTCCAAACTTTGAAGTCCAGCAGTGAGTCAGTGACCGGCAGCACAGGAATGAGGATAAGTGTTTTCTTTACGGCTGCAGTGCATAACATTCATGCACTATTGCAGGGTATATTAAGCTTGATTTTAGTTGTAATTGAGACCCACTGCATTAGTTTACCCCTGACTGACTATTCTTCTACAGCCATAGCATCTTGTGTGGAAACACTGGAAATCCGAAAGGGTACCGGTGAAAGAGTTAAGTAGAACAATGATTTAAGCTGGTCATTGATATTGATGGGGAATATGTCAAAAACTGGGCTCCGGGAATGCCCAAGACGGCGCTCTCAGCGAGTCTGGGGCAGGTGGTAGATCCCGATGGTGTTGGTGGCAATGGGCAAGGGCTTCGAGGCATAGATCACTGTAAGATTGGTGGCACCTAGTGTGTTCCTTGGTGGTGAATTGATGCCCGAAAAAGTGTCACCGTTGTCGCCATCATTAGGTGTCATCAATGTCATCACTCAGCCTTCCCGCTCCTGTTCTCTCTCTACCTGAGCTCGCCTGCCCTGAGCTCACCCCCACAATACCCTCGTTCCTTTGGATGAAGTTCTATTTGAAGACGTCAACGGCCAATTAAAAAAGTAAGGACGCCCAATGATAATTGGACACCAAGCTCCTCATGATACATAAACAACTTGAACATGACACGATGTAACAACTACACTATAGAGAAGTCATGAAATATACATAAGTAAAGGTTCGTACAGCTTCATAAAAAATGAAGAATAGTATGTTTAAAAAAAGCTCGCCATTGGACAGGGTATGGCGGGGTGTTGAGGGTACAGATAGCCAAAGGCATAGCGTCGTCGGCAACCTCGGCACTGTAGCCGTCAAAACGCCAGGTCGCGGGGTGGCATAGGTGCTACTCGGCTAGTGGGGTGCAGAAGATGGCTGCACGGCGGAGTCAACTGTGGTTTAATGGCGATGACGGGGCCAGAGGGAGAAATAAACCTCACCACTGCATTCCCCGTTGCAACAAATGGGGGTGGTGAGGTCCTGGTCACGACAGCCCCGCTGTAGGGGGTGATACGGGGTGCGAAAGGCGGAGGTCGGGATAGGGAGTGGGCAGACGGCGACAGCAGCATCGGTAGAGAAAAAAACTTCAGATTCACAATCCCCCACTCAAAGATAGATAGATAGATAGATAACCGGACAAGGTCCCAATAAAGGAATGCCGGGGTTCTGTGCCGCCACTAAAAGTGTCACAGACTATAACACCCCATGCCGCTGTGATACCCTCAGTTGCGAGCCAAGGACGTCTCACAGGTTTAAAGTGTTACAGGGCCAAGGGAACCTCACGAAGAAAGGCAAGAAGGGACAATGCATTCCAGGGTCAAACGCCCTACTATCCATCAACCATACATATACACATACATACATACTCTCGTTGCATTCACATGTTTCCTCCGGACGCAGCAGTATACAGCCAGAGTGGCGGTATATATACCGGGACACTACGGAAGATTTCAAATACATTATGAACAAATTGTGCAAGCAGAGGCTCGGCAGCAGGTAACTGCAACAAGCAAGCCAGTCGGTCATCGTTGCCAAGCGCATTCCATGCGACTAGTAATTGTGGGCATACCCGAAGGATGTCAACAAAAAATTTCTGTCGGAGGCAGACGAGACCGGGAGCTGTAGCACAGACGAGTAAAGCATGTTGCTCATCCTCTACTGCGACTAATGGGAGATGCGAGAATTTGAGGTGTGTCTAGGTGGCGCGGGGCAGCTTGATGTTGGACGGGGATGGGGTGGGCAGCGGCGCGCGCCAGGGTGGTCATGTAGCCATAGCTCTTGGCACGTCCAGTGCGCCATCCACTCATTAATTGATGCCCAAAAGGGCATGTTCACCGCCGTCATTGTCAGCCGTCGGGGTCCCGAGCCACCTCCTGCCATCCCGCTCAATCTTTCCAGTCATTTCCCACACTCCTGGATCCTTGACCATCTCCCCAATTCTCCACCATAGCCATGCGTCGTATTGGAGATCCTTCAGTTGTCTTGTCGTCGCCCTCGTCATCGTCGTCATCGTCGTGGCTCTTTTCCGATTGACCGTGCCCTTACTTTCAGATGATGTCCGATTGTCGATCCACCGATTTCATCATCGGTCAATCATGTGCCCTCTATCAGCATGCAGAGGCGATTGGCCTTGATGTTCGTGTGGCGGGTGCTGGGGTGGGTTCGAATAGGGACATGGGATGTATTGGCGGTATTTGCAGGTGTCGTCGTCAGATACAGACACCGTATTGTTCGTCTTCTGGGGCTACAAAAAGTATGGCCTCGTCTGAGGGCTTATGCATGGGGTTTGGGGGCGGAATAATTGCTATCTGAGGCTCTTGGGGCCGCCGGATGTGTAAAATGTACCTAAAAAGAAAAGTCAACATCGAAATAATAATAACATGCCTTTTTACGCCAACCAGGAGGCAGTTCTGGGAGCAGATGGGCGTCGTGGCGGTGGGAGGTGGTGGTAAAAGACCACGAAAAGTAGTGGCACAGCCACTCAATCGGTGCTTGGTTGATCGGGCCGTGGCGAGTCAAATGGATGCTCGACACTCATCCTGTGGTCTATTCTCACCCTCCGAGGTCCCAAATTTTAGCGGGATACATTCTTTGATAAATCTCCCATACCATAAGTAACAAAAAAGCAGCTGCTCGGCAATTTACTTAGCACAATTAACATTCTAAAAGCAACTGTCTATAGAGGGGCCTTTATTTGGTCGTGTTGAATTCTAAGGTAAAACTTAAAATGCAGGGTCCAGGTTCAAAATGTAGCACAAAAGAACGAATCCTCGTAAACTCGGACTCGTAACACGGAGATCATACCGTCTCCTTGCCCGACAATCCCGACACGGTTTGATGACCATCATCCGGGCAATGGCTGTTATCGGTAACGTCCTCCCTAAAGCAGCCAACCAAGGGAGGGTGGTTCTCCCGCCTGGCGGTCATCTGTTGTCGACGAAGCCTCGCATTAGCGTGTGCTGAAACGCGTGCGACTAGGAGAGTCATGGAGATAGGCTTGGGAGGTTTCAGATCTTACATCAAAAGCAAGTGCGACATAAGCTCACCTTGATATACGCAGCAATGATATCGGCGTAATATGCGGATCCCAAATTCCTCGACACGAGTGCGAGATAGATGATCAAGGAAAGGGAATACATTGCGCACGACTCGATCAGCATCTCGATGATTTTGCGGGAAGCATTCATCATTGGAGCGTGCCAAACGATACGATAAATAATCAAGAGTGTACTGAGGAGTGTTGTAGCCAAGGTCAGCAAGACGTAGATCAATGTCCAGTTTATTTCCGCTGCAAAAGATTCGGTCTTGCTCATGTCATCGGTAAATTTGTGGACGAAACTGAGGGTTTGTAGTACCTTAATGGCTGAGATACTGAGCGAAAGGTGCGTCTGCAGATGGAGAACAGACTCACCGGTACACACCGCAGTGCAAACCATTGGTACAAAAATTACTTGCCATTGGCGATCTCAGAGAACCCAGCAACGCCATATCTAATAGATGTCAGTCCCTTGTTGGTTTACTGGATAAAAGGACATACAATAGTGATGTCGACAAGAAGCGTGCTTATTCCACCAGGGATACAACTGGCGAGGATGTATGCTCTCCACCACGGGCCGAAGTCTACCAACGCCATGAACACGCTGTAATAATTGTCGCCGTGTTCAATAAAGGCGCGGCGCTCAAAGGCCAGGTTAATCCCAAGCGTTACGGTTGACAGAATGTAAAGTATGACGATGATTGTGCACAGGAATATACTGTGTAATCGCCCGGGCGAAGAGACTGCATTATGAGCTCAGCGACGGTCACGGTTTGTTCATGACATTCTACATACAGATGGTCCATAAGGTGACCACTGCAATTCCGGTATACAGTCCTGCGAGACGAGAGTCTAAAAGTGAATCTCAGAATTGGTGGGATGGACTCACCGTGCAACAAGGCTTGTACAATCATAGTGTTCAGATTTAGGTCAAGAACGCCGAAAAAGATATTCTTTTCATCTTGAGAGATGTCAGCCGGCGAAGCCTCCATTGCAGAGGGAACTATACAAGCATGGAAAGCATGCTCGTCGTTTCAAATACCGTTCTTGTGAGGGATTTGATACAAGACTAAATTGGAGAAAAGGGAGCGCCAGGAAGGCTACCTCAGTACGCCACAAGTCTCAGTGGTTTTACGTCGTTGGTGGCCAAGATACACAGTACCCGAGTATAGGTCTCCGAGCCATCATTTCTATACAATTCCCTTGCCATCACGCGACTCTTACCTGCGAGTTGCGATATTATTGAAAGTCCGGGTTTGTCATAAAGCGGGTCGTCCATTCGAGATCATCGAACGAACAATGGTATAGCCTACTGCACTGCGGTAAGATAAGTTTTGTTGCCGATATTCACATAACAACGGGGCTGTTTCAGTTGGATCAACATCCATCATTCTAACGTAATAGTCGTATAGCAGCTCACCTCTGTTGGTTATGCCCTCAAGAGAAGGCGATTAAGACTAGATGGCGTGTTGTGGCTGCTGGAGGTATGCACTTGCACCCTTTGCCAGTATGAGTCACGTCTAAATGAATTTGCCTGCGAGAAGGAAATACGCATACGTGGATATTGTTTTGGACCATTGTCGCAAAAAGTCCTTAGTGTTGGCGGGCGCTTGGAAGTGTGCCCGGTTTTCCGCAAAGGGATGCTGTTTCATGATTCGTGATAAGTATAGGATAGAACGTCAACTTGGTTCGCAGGGATTAGGTACGATAAAACGAGTTTAAGCAATGATATGAATGTCCTCGCACGCTGAGAAAAGGTGTTCATGGAACTATTGACGAATCAACCGAAAAGATTAATGACAGGACCTACCGTAGTATCATTTTTGAGTCATTTATTGCGTGTTCCCGAGCGGTAGAGGTCCAGCTTCCAACCGAGAATTGCGAGTCTGGTCATGAACAGAACTTTCACGGTCGTTAAAACAAGCCTTACTGGTTTTTTTTCTTCTATGACCGAGCCGTATGCTTTTCGTTTGAAGGTGGAGAGTACCCTTGAAGGTGGGCAGTAAGCCAAAAATGTGCGGATGACTGCGAGTCAGACTGACTGAGGGCAGATAAGTCCGGAAAGTGACAGTGCACAGGAAGGCGCGTCCCGGCCCGGATCGGGACAGAATCGAGTCCTTGCCTTCAAATTTCAAATGTTCCTATTGCCTTCTCTTCCGCCATGTCTTTGCTCTCAGTTCCAAGCATCTATTAGCACTCCAAGGATGAGAGGCGTAAAACTCTCCGACAGCAAAGACAATATATCGCTGATTGAAAGGATGAATAGTCGTTAAGAAACGTGAAGGGCTTGGGCCGTGGATATACCACTAGACAATCTTGGACGATATACTCCCCATACTTGGACTTATGCCCATTTTCCCTGATATATGGGCTCATACATGACATGAGTTTCAAAACTACAGGACCCATTCGACCTATTGCACCTGGCGCGCTATCGAAAGCTTTCCGGAACGTTCTGGGAAGTCGGCGAGGAGAAGCGTCGGAGGTATCCAGCGACCTCTTGGTGGCCTTGCTGAACTTCTTGGGCCAACTTAGTCCTCGTCCCGATCTGTCAGGTATGCTTAGTTTTCTTTTCTACGCATTTTCTCGGCTGATGACCTCCGTCGTTTTGCTATAGGCTATTTGTAAAACACTAGAGCTTCGTCATGAAACCTAAGTTGATATGCGCAGAACACGATGCAATGATATATAGCCAAATTCTTATTCACCTTCACCTGTTCTATTAGAGCTATAACTGCCTTCGATTCGAACATCGCTGTCTGGGGAACTCGGACACGCCAACCTGCCATCTAGTAGGAACTCAAAATTCAGAAGGAAACCGGCGCAACGAAGCTAACGTAGGGAAAATCATCTCTTTTCTGGAATCCAGGTCGACGTCAGAATTGGAGCCCAGGAAGGCGTTTGAAGCTCTCCTGAATCCTACTAGTTACGAGTAACCTGTCAAATTAACGGTTGTACATTGGCTATCGTATCTCATTCGGAACACGATTGCATCGTCCTCTAAACTATCATATGCACCAGTTCATTAACGTGGTATCTTGATTCACGCGAAAACATCTGCCGAATCCCGAGTATAATGCAACAGGTAACACTGCCGACTGGGTAATCATACATTTTCCTTGCCCTTTGAAGATCCCGACACCGTTTGATGGCCATCATCTGGAGCATGGCATACTTGGATGTTATTGGCATTCTCCTCCCTAAAACAGCCGACTAATGGAGGACGGTTCTCCCACATAGCAACTGTCTGTTGGCGACGAGAGCTCGCATTGGCATGGGCTAAGACGCGCCCGACTAGGAATGTTGGGGCGATGGCCTTGGGAGGTCTCAGATCTCGAACCAAAGGCAAATATGGCGTAAGCTCACCTTGATGTACGCAACAAAAGTATCAGCGTAGTACCCGGCCTCCAAATTTCTCGACACCAGCGCAAGATAGATGATTAACGAAAGCGAATACATTGCGGATGACTGGATCAGCATCTCGATAAATTTTCGGGATGCGCTCATCTCTCGAGCCTTCCGAACGATGCGGTAAATGATCAAGAGCGTGCATATGAGGGTTGTGGCGAGCATTAAAATGATGTAGATCAACGACCAGTCAATTTCTGGTGCGAATTGTCCTTCCTCAGGGGAGTCGTCGGTAAGAGTGTGAATATCATTGAACATTTGCACTACTTTTATTACTAAAATTCCCATTGAATGGTATATCCAAAGAGAAAGAAAACACTTCACCTGTACCACCTATAGCACAGAGAATCGGCATGGAAACCACTTGCCATGGGCGATCCCAGAGGGTCCAACAACGCCATATCTACGACTCGTCAGTTGCCGTTGGTTGGTCAGACTAAATCAGAGGGCATACAATAGTGATATCTACAAGAAGTGTGCTTATTCCACCAGTGATACCGTCGATGAGATAGTCTGCTCTCCACCGCGGGCTATCGTCTTCCATTGCCGAATAAATGCTATAATAGTTGTCTCCATATTCAATGAGACTCCGGCGCTCAAACGTCCAGTTATTTCCGAGCGCTATCGTTGAGAGAATATGAGGCGTGATGATGATGGTACACAGAAACTTACTACGTAACCGCTTGGGAGAAGAGACTGCGTGATGACTTCAGTGAAGGTATGAATGCGTTCAAGACAGTCCACATACATACAGTCCACAAGGCGATCGCTACGATGCCAGTGTATAGACCTGAAAATTGAATATTAAAATACATATTCGAGGAATAGGAGATGGCTTCACCATGCAACAATGCTCGCAGAATCATGCGGTTTAGACTCAGGTTAATCATGTCAACAATGTCGTCCTTATCATCCTGGGACAGGACAGGCGGTGACGCCTGCATCGTAGAGGGAAGTATATAGGCATGGACGGCTTGTTCGTCGCTTCATATACTCGAGATATCTGAAGAATTCAATAAACGATTCAAGCCAGAGAAGGGGGGAGAATCAGGAAAACCACTCAGTACATGTACGTCTCAATGGTCTCACCTCGGTGGTAAAGCCACGCAGCATCCAAGATAAGGGTCGGAACCATCATTTTGATAAGATTCCGTTGTCATCACGCAGCTACCTGCGAGTCGCAACCGGTCCTAATACGATTGATATCGTGGTTATACTGTACAAAAATTATTGAGACGCAGGTAGTGCCACTACTCTGGTCATGACAGGTACTTTTTGTACGCACCTAGTTGTTTCACGATCTCCAGGTACTTTCTGTCGTGTATAGAGACCCGCTGATGTTTGCTGGTGCTCCTCTGTGTACCTGTGATAAGTTACGCAGGTACCTTTGACCACGGCATATGGGTACAGCCCGGTACTATATTATTACTCAAACGACACGCTTCAATGGAGAATGCCGGCGTGCCGCGTAGTTATACTGCCAAAATGCCGAATGAGCGCCGCCATCCCATTGAGCCAAATTTGAGCAACCGCACAGCTGAAATGGATAACATAAGTCTAAAAACAAACATCTCTGCCGAAATATATTAGAAAAATAGAAAAAGAGTAAACCAATGATGGACTGTCGTTGGACTATCTATGGTATTTCTATATCATTACTTTGAATTATAAGAGTAGGTTCATTTAAATACATTGATGTTCATGCCGTATGCTGTGCCAGAACCAGAGGCTTTAGCGGTGCGGCCGGTGCCTTCAGATGACCCTGGAAGCCTTTGAGAAGGATTGTATTCATCAAAGAAGGGCTAGCCTCACCGATACATTTATGATATGAGACGCGGCGCGGAGGTGCGGCATTTGCAAACCGCGCAAACGCTCGAGGCCGGAACAGCATTTCCATCCGAGTCGATGGTCTCCGTGGCAACGAAACCGAGCCCACAGTGAGCGCTGCATTTTATGCGATCATTGCGGCAATAGCCAAGACAGTCGATAGTGATATGTCGCAACATTCTAAGAGGCAATTCAATTGAATCGTTTGGGGAGGAAGAAAGGGATGGGAACAAACAAGAAAATTTCACCGCGTATTGGCCACATAAAAATAGGCACAAACCTAGGTAAGGCCACGGCCACGCATAATGCTGGAGGGATCAGTCATTGGTAGTAGCGAGTAGCAGCGTCGGGATCTCCTGAAAAGTACTTGCGAATTTGAAGTGGTGATCACTGATGAAATTCAGGGACACGTGTCAATCCATTGGCATCTGGGAAAGTGGTCGGGCGAGCCTAACCTTAAGGACAACTAGGGGGACAGCCCGTTTACTTGAAATAAGTAGTGCTGGGATGCTTCAGAAGTAGCGGTGTTGCCCCCGCGGAACAAAAGAATTTTTGTACATTATTACGCCCATAGATTGACGGCCCCGGTTTGTCATAAAAAGGTGGGCCACGCAATCGAACGAGCAATGGCACCAACTGCACTGCAGTATGATAGTTCGGATGTCGACATGAATCGCAGACACTTGAGATTTCGAGACCATCAATAAATTGGTGCCACGAGATAGTACTTGCCAATATCCATACAACTACAAGGGTGTTTCTGTTTGATCGACACTTATCCTTCTAAGGGAATGGCGGGTATTACAGCTCACCTCATAGTAGGAGCAGGCGACTTGGATAAAGTTGCGTAAGAAGCTGCACTTGTACTCTCTGCCTCGACGAGTCAGATTTCAATGATTCCACGTACGAGAAGGTAACGCGCTTACGTGTCTAGCAGTTTGGAATATTTAGCCTCTGATGCCTTGAAGTGTATCCCCTTTCCACAATCTTGCTTCGTGTTTTCTGATATAATTATTCGACAACGAACCCGTCCGTTAACAGTAATTGGGCATGATAGCAGACCGGTTTAAAGCCGTGATGTAAGCAGGCTGCAACTCTAGTATCCTGGAATTGTTGAGTAATCGACTGAAAGACGTGATAGCAGGACCTGATGTGGTATAATATTTTAATTCATTTCCTGAGGCTGCTCAAGCTGTATGGGCGAAGCGTCCAGGCCAAAATTTGGCAATAACTACTGCACAGAACTTTTGAGCGTGAGTCGGGACCGAACCGTAATTTTGGCCTTTAAAACCTACCCGTGATGCATTTCCGTTCAACGATATGCTTGGAGAAAGAGACGGTGCGTGTCCAGCGACAAATGCAGTGTTGAAAGTGGGTCGGACGGACTGAAGGTTACCGTTGATCTTCAGAAAAGAATTGGTGAAAGGGGTCTCGGCCCGAACCGGGCCAAGCGCGTTGGCGCGGGGTAACAAATTTCAAATGCTCTATCCTGTTCTTCTTTCTTGACCGTGACCACGCTCCAACCACTAATTGCTTCGCACCACGGCTCCACTACTCGAAGGATCATACCGACTCTTGGAAGCTCTATTCGCGAGTCTTTTCTGTCTGTTCCATGGTCTAAAACCAGTGTACAGGAGGCATCGTCAACAGTGTTCCGTTGCAGTCAGAGCAGTCATAGGCTACGGTTCTGCGACAGACACGCGATTTCGTGATGAAATCGTGCCTCTCATTCCTCGCGGTTCCTGATGCCTGCGTTCCGTAGCAGTCATAGGCTCTGATGCTGCGGCAGGCGTGCCGTTTCAGTACGAAATGCATGCATGCTTCCTCACAGTCTCTGAGACCTGCGTTTCGTTGCAGTCATAAGTCTGTGCACCCTGACAGGCACGCTGTTTCTTTAACCAAACAGTGACCTGGGCTACAGAGTGCTCGGTATCTGCGTCCCTATCACTGTTGTTCATGTTCCGTGATATGATTCGGTGGTTGTGGCCCCCATCTCTTTGCTTCGTATGCTTACCAGTCGGATGGCTCGAGCGTATATATGTCTCACCCTGTCTCAGATTCAGTAAGGGTATTGACCTCATCGCTCACTGTAACGTCTGTGCTTCAACATGATCATTGATATCGCTCATCTTGTTAGAATGATATCGATCTTTGTTCTACGGTTGCATCACTGTTCCCAGAAGTTTTCATTGCGATGCGACACCGAAGACCGAAGTCAACGTCTTTCATGACTCCCTTAATGACTCCCTTCTCTTCGTAATAGTGGCTACACACAGAAAAGTGTTTCGTGCGCTTATAACGTCCTCGAGCCTGAGCGCCGTCGGTCCCGTGTAGTCAATGCTTCTGACGCCGCGATGTGGAGGATAAGTTAATGTCCTGTTATATTGCGATGGTTTCCAACTAGTAGCAAGCACTACGATCTCAGTTTTGCCACAACGGTCTCCGCATCGCGCGCGCCGCTTTTTCATTATTCTTACCAGGCACTCCCACAGGTTTCGTTGTTTTACAATTTCTACTTCAGACAGACGACGTTGACAAGATATTGATATTATGTGCTCGTTTGCAAAAATGCACCGGTAATGGGAACATAGCATTTCTCGCTATCTTCCACCTATGTCTTTACCAACGTACCCCACGAGGTGTCTCTACTCCGCGAGACGTACGCAACCGTGCGGTCAAAACAGTACGAGCCTTCGTGGCCACAGCGCATGGCTTGCCATGTCAGGGCTGTGGACCCGGCCGTTCCAGATTGGGACCTTGCGCCGGTAACAACACCAACAACACCAACACCAACACCTATCATCGCATTCTTGCTCTCAGTACTACGCATCCGCCAGCGCTCTACAGATGAATAACGCGACAAAGAGACGTAAAATGGTCTCATGTGCAAAGGAAAAAGTACCACGGACTGGAAGTCAAGGAAGAAATGGACGCCAGGTCAAGAAGCAGGCATTGGCACATGCCGCTAGATATTATGCCCTGCGTACGTGGTTGTATGCGCATTTTTCCTTGATATTTTTCTCATAGATGGTATAGACCTTCGAACTACCGGATCCTTTCGACCTATTGTACTTGGCGCGTCTATCCAAGGCTTTCCGGCACGTCCTGTTGTCAGAGCCGTCCATTTCAGCCTAGAAGTCTGCGAGTAGAGATACTGGAGAATTCCCTGAGCATTTGCACCTAAGCATGCTTGGGCCAAATTGGTTTAGTCCTGGTCTGTCAGGTATGTCTTTTTTCATTTGAATGAGTTTTACCGCTCAATATATGTATAGTTTTGCTATCAGCCATCAGAAAAATGACCGGAAATTCCTCCCAGTGCACCCATAGGCACTGCATGTATGCCATCGCAGTCAGTCCCGATGTCTTCGTTCCCGAAAGGCAGCCTATATGATCGCCGTAGCACGCTCTCCATAAACAATGTTAGGCACACTCTGTAATGCGTTTGTACTGACGCCGGGATACCGCCAGTAGTGAACTTCATTCTGACACCACCCTCGAGTGCGTCCTCCAGTTGTTGTTGCGTTGCACCGTGCCCTGATGAATAACAAAAGCGCGTTAGCAAACGTCTTCTCGAAGAAACTTGTCTGGTACGAGACGGTGAGGGGTTACGCTAGGCTTAACCTGCGGTAGAGCGTACGACGCTCATACACTCAAGATCAAATTCTATGGCGCGCTTGTGATTGGTCAGTCTTTGTTTCGCTGGTGCCATTCTTCGTGTTCCTTATGAGCCTTTGTAGATATCCACGTATTTTTCCTGGCTCTCGCGAATGCAGATCGATCAGGAAATAGGGTCCAAGAAGCTGAAAGAAGATCGTCTTCAAGGGTTCCGGTGAGTTCCTTTCACTATTGTCAATTTATATTTCCCGTCTCCTTACCAGTATACGACAGAAACCTGTATACCTAGGATACGGAGCATGAATAATTGCCGTGTCCTGTATCGATGTTCTCGCAGAGCATAACCCTGCGAATGAATCCAGTCTCTTCATTGTCGGAAGAACGTGCCGGTTGCTATGAAGCCGTTGTTTTGCCTCAAGGCCAGGTCGCATATTTGTGACGTGACTATCACTCCAAGACGGCAAGCTCCAGGGTATTGCAACCATGGAGTACGACCTACCCAGAATCCAACGACTGTGCGTACGAGGTCGTCAATGATTTCATCGCCTGTCACTTTGGCAGTGGCTCCTAGACCTAGTCGACGACATGGTGGATACCCAATGCCAATTCTCCACAAGTTCCCTATCAAAAAGTACGCACATGAGTAGTCCTATGTTTGCGCTTTACGGGTGGAGAGACCTTGTAAGCTTTCATTTTCTCTGTCGCTCCCTGCATGCACTTATGTGCCATCATTCTACGAAGGTAAAACATATCCTCGTAGAGCACTACAGCCGCTCGAAGAATACGTCAAGGTCATCAACACGGATACCTTCCGGTCAGACGACTGGTTTGTCCTGGAGCCGGTGCTTGATGGTGGCGTATCCTTGAGCCTGCAGTGTACGACCTACTGTGCCAGTCGTTTTTTCGGAGGTTATGACAGTTTGCTCTCGTTTGTCTGGGCTCTGGTTGACGACGGTGAAAGATGACGTGGATATTGATGCTTGCGGACATGGTCTTTGAGCGACTTCCGTTGCGAGCATCAAGCGTTTATAAGTGTCATGTTTCGGATTCCTCGTTTTCCGATAACGGGTCGTAAGCCCTTTACTTTCCTGTCATACCCCCAATAGACTAGCTCCCGAACCTCCTGCGGAAAAGGTGCACCTAATTGCCTTCCTTCTTATCATTGATTTCTCATACTTGATATTTTCAGCAGCCAAGGAAGAGTGATTCCTCTTTGTCTTTATCTGTAGGTCTCACTGGAGGCAAACACCGACTGTCCCTCCTCTGCTGAAGACTGGGTCACTATCTCTCTTCTCTCGGAGAGTAGATCCGATCAATCGGATTCACTGTCAGCATCATACGGGCGGACAGTACAGACGGAAGGATTATGGGATCATAGACCCGGAGACTTCGTATCGAAGCCGGCTAGTATACATACCGGCGACGTAGCTGGAACTCCGTCTACCTGTAACTATGCCCTCAATCAAGATTTGTTCTCGTTCATCTGACTTGATGCGCGCTGTTTTTCTCCATCAATCGGATACCAAATATATTCCGAGGAACTCATTGCATCGTTATGGCACAACGACTACCGCCGTTCTTGCTTTGCCTCCTCAGTTCGCTATTGTGCCGCCAACAATTCTTTGATTGAAATCAAGTAAAGTTCTTGGGCTCAATGGATGCAACGTGTAGCCAGGTCCCCTGGTGTGTCAAACTTTACCAGTTATGATTTGTCGAGGTATTCACCCGCCCCAAGACCAAGGCTTATCTATACCGGGGACGTTTGGGCTGGATATCACCGTGCTTAGCCGGGACAGATTAGGATCGAGGAAAGTCCTCTCTTTGTCTCGTGCTTGATTGTCTGAGCTTCCAAGTCTTCCATGAGAAGACAGTTCTGACCGGGGTATCGAAATCACTGTGGGTTCGCAATTACCCAATATTATTGTTATCATTTAATTTCGCGGTTGAACTAGTAACCTGATTCGTTATCAGACCATGTGTTTGCGTATATTTCTTACTTGGCCATATCAGTTTTTTTGAGGCCGGTGAACAGCGGTACCTGCCGCACTGCAATAAGATAAGTTGTACGTGGACGTGAAATATACGCAATCGAACATTCGGGATCAAGTGAACCGGCGCCACTACATATCAGTTGCCGATATCCAAGGCTTTTTCGGTTGAAGCGGCATTCATCTTTCTAAGGGAGTAGTCAGTATAGCAGCTCGCCTCGGTAAGTTATACCCTCAAGAGAAGGAGATTTGGACTATCTTGGCTGTTAGGGGTCTGCACCTGTATTCTTTGCCTGGACGAACCACATTTCAGTGAGTTTGCTTGCTTGAAAGAAATCCGCATACCTGCATATGGGCTTGGATTATTGTCGTACACGGTGGCTCTTCGGGTATTGGCGTTCCGATTGGAAGTGTGCCCGGTTTGCCACAAAGTTTTCATGATAAGTAAAGGATAGAAAGCCGTTTTGGTTCGCAGAAGTTGAGTATAATGTAGCGTGCTTAAGCCTTACATGATACGAGTGTCCTCGGGTGCCGGGAACGGCGTTCATGAAAGTATTGACAAATCAACAGAAAGGATTGACGGCAGGACCTACCATGGTATAGTTTTTTAAGTGTTTTATTGTGCTTTCCCGAGCAATGAACGACTGGTATCCAAGACGAAGTTGAGAATCTGGTCATGAACAGAACTTCCAAGGTTCACAGTGACGGCGCTCGTAAAAACAAGTAATATGAGTTCTTGGCAATTGGTCTTACTCTTCTATCATTGAAGGGTATGCATTTTGATTTGGATCCATGTGTTTTAAAACAGCCTTGGGTATGCATGCAGCGAGAAATGTGCCGATGACAGCTGGGCTGACTGACTGAGGGTACATAGACGTTCGAAAATATAGACAGACGCGCTGAATTGGGACGGGATCAAGTCATGTGATTCAGTCGCGCAAATTTCAAATGATCGTTCTTGTCTTCCCTTGCTCTCGGTTCCCATCCCCCAGCGCTCCCAGAATACTGCAACCACGAGGCATAAAATGCTCTCAGACAACAAAGAGAACACACCGCCGATTGGACAAATGAATCGCCGGCTGGGCAGAGTATTGGCGCCGTTCGCGGATGTGCCATGGGAAGGTATACTCTCCGTGCGTAGATATATGCGCATTGTTCCTCATGTATAGTTCATACTTGTCATAGATCCGAGAACTACAGGATTCCCTCGGCATAGTGCACCTGGCACCTCTATCGAAGACCTTCCGGTGTGTTCTGATGTTCAAGTCTTCAATTTCAGCCTGGAAGTCCGCAAGGAGAAGTGCTGGATGACTACCTGAGCCTCTTCACAGTGTATATGAGTCATTTTTGAACAACTTGGCCTTCGTCACAGTCCGCCATGTACTATTCACAACCTGTACGCCATTACAATGAGTGTCAACGTCATTATCGCGTGCGAGTCAGACTCATCTTATAGTCGTAGTGCGCTCGGAAGCACTGACCTTGAACGTGTTCTAGAATGTGCTCGGACTACGGGTGATGCTGCTAGTGACTCTCGTTCCCATACTTGAGTACGTTCTTCATGTATTCTTGTGTAACGCAGTGCCCTGACGTCTGTGTTGGAAAGCCTCATGCAAAAAGAGCTCTGGACCGGGGCTATGTGAGCCTTCGCTTGTCTACGATAATGAGCACGAATGGAGCACGCTCTTACCACGGTGTCAAGATGACGTACTGTCGGGAGGTGGGCTTTGCTTCGCCAGTGTCGCGTCTAAAGTTACCTATGATATCATTGCCAAAAGGTGTCCTTTCCTGACTCTAGCGAACATCACTCGATAGGGGCAAAGGAATCAAGACGCTGAAAGAGATCGTCTTTATACGTGAGTTGCTTTTGTTATATTCAAAGATGGACCTCATTTTCCTGTCAGTATTCAATGGAGGCTTATTCAAATTGACCTGTGGTATGGAACTGAATTGGCCGCAGGGCCTCGTATCGATGTTCTCGCCGGGCGTAGCCATGTGAATCGAACTCGACCTCCTAAAGTATGTTGATTTCCATACGCCCGATATACCATTTGACATGATCTTGCTCCAGCTCGGTCCAATGTTCAGGGAGACCCTGTTAGCTACATTGAAACAATGAAGAATGACTGCCTAACTTGAGAACACCTTGAACTGCTCCAAAGCTAGAGGAAGGTCGCTATCGACTACCTTGCAAGGACTGCGCCATCTTTTTGCGTAGCTTACCGGTGTATATCATACTGCTCTTCTACCCCGAGATCATGTCACTTCATTACCACGGCGAAAATGGTAAGCTGCGACGTTTCGCAAACACATTCGTATGCATGCTGAGTGCAACTCGTCTCGAATCCGAAACCCATGTACGCAAGACTGTCAATGCTCTCATAGCCTTTCTGCCGAAATCCCGAAATGGCTGCTGGCGAGAACCTCGAGGTCCTCATTTCAGATGTTACAAGTTGCCTAACAGGCAATACACGCATGGATGGGCGGCACCAGTTCTTACATTTGAGCTTTACGAGTGGTGAAACGCTGTAAGTATCCATTTGCTGTCTCCCTGCATATACTCATGCGCCGTCGTTCTATAAGATGCAAGATGTCTTCACAGAGAATTACAAAGACAAAGCCGCTCGAAGACTTCGTCGGGCTCGTCGGTGTTCTTACCTTCTGGCCGGACTGGTTTGTCTTGGAGTGGGTATTCGATGGGGGGAATATTCTTAAGCCGCATTTTATGGAGCGGCTATGCGAGTCACTTTGTCGTAGGTATGACAACGTGGTTAAGCGCCCGTGGTGGGTACGTTTCTTCCTTGTCTTTCGTGAATAGATTGCTGATAGGCCTTCATTTGGTCACAGATTGTATGGTGAGAGATGAGGTGTGTCTGTATGCTCAAGTGGGCATGATCTTTTACCTGAGCAGACGAGTGAGTGGACGACGGAGGACATCACCCTGAAGCGACATACATTGTGAGCATCAATGGAGGCGTGGATATGGTTCCGATATCTCTTTGCTTTGTTGAATATCATGGTGAATCATACTCCTGTATTGCCTCAGCGATATAACGACCCCATTACGGCATTCCTTCCCATCGTGCCTAAATCGCCCATCAAAGTATCTTCAAAGTCGCAAGCCAAAGTCAAATACCGTTCAACTTTGGTAAATGCTGCTGGTTCTGATATTCGTTGCTAAGGTATGGCTTATTTTGAATCATGATCCGCTGAGGAGTTAATAAGAAGTACCGTAGTGGATCGCGAACTATGGGGTGTTCAATATCAACTCCGTTCCGGTAGGGACTTAGGCCATTATTTTTTCTTAGTGTCCATACACACTGTGATGGTCTCGATGGCAATGAATGTTCTGTTCTGTTCTTTGAACTGTCCTTGCTTCCGCCGAAGCTGAGTATATAAAGGAACAAATACTCCTCCTTGCTTCATATACTACCATCCATCTACACCTACTATGCAGGTTCCGCCTCCTGACCTTTCTGAAGATGAGAGGAGAGCCGTTTTTGAATTTCTTGATGTGGACCTGCACCGTCTAATTCTAGAATCCTTATTTCACGGTTAGATTATTTTCTATTCCTGAAATATACCTTTTGAATTGTCACTTTGCAGGTGTATACACCGGCATTGTCGCGGTCACTTTATGGATTATATGTATGTAGACCTCCAATCCTCATCAGACCAGGAGATTTTCACACTCTCAATACAGTCACCTCCACGAAACAGTTACACAGTACATTCCTGCGTACCATCATCATCATGCTTTATTTTCTTAGGATGATAGGATTCGTGATGGATTGGAGACTTCGGTGCCGCTCGTTCATTGAGTACGGCTATAATTATTACAGTGTGTACAGAACACTGACGGATGACGGCCTGTGGTCGAGAGTATGTTATTTCATCGACGGCATCACTGGTGGCATAAGCACAATTCTTGTTGATATCACTATTGTATGTTAACTCATTTAGTCTGGTTAATCAAGAATAGCTGATTTAGTGTAGATATGGCGTTGCTGGGTGCTCTGGGATTGCCAATGGCAAGTGGTTCTCATACCAACCATGTGTCTTGTGGCTGCAACTGGTGAATACACGTTCATTCCTTCGGATATACCTGAACTAAGTGTCCCAGGCATGAAGGCCATGCAAATGTTTAATGATTTTCGCGTTCTCGGCGACATTATCAATGATGCATTATTCGGAATGGAAATTGACTGGTCACTCATCTACATTGTCTTGCACCTAACCACAACACTTATGTGCACACTCTTAATTGTGTATCGCATCGTCCGCTTCTCGCGTAGGTTATTACTCTTCCGACGCATCATTTCGGCTCTGATTGAGTCCGCCATGATTTATACATTGGCGCTGATTGTGTATCTGGCACTTGTGGGGAGGAATGCGGTGACTGCCTATTATGCAGACATCGTTGCGGGATATTCTAGGGTGAAGACCTCTCTGGATTAAATTTTGCTCAGTGTCTGATTGAGGCCTCATCATATGACAGGCTATTGCTCCGACACTCCTGGCGCTACGTGTGGCAGCTGGGTCGACGTCCATCTCTAGTGATGACGAGTCGAACACATCTGGAAACATCTCGGACATTAACTTTAGGCCGATGGGGGAGAATTCTAGCTCCTCCGACCCCAGTGACCAGAGCTTCTCAGGATCTCACGGAACACGCACGACCGAAAGTGTCTAATGCCAAATTTCCTGTAGAGATATTTCACTCCTATCACAATTACCTGTGATATATATACCCGGAACGATATGTAGCACAAATTTAGACTCGGATATGAACTCAATTATTACTAGATTGCGAGTTCGGCAAGGCAAACCTACTTTCTCTCGTAAGAGGTGCTTGAAATTGCACATGCAGGGAAACTAATCCCACGTTAGAAATCTTAGCTAGGCCAGGGTCAACATGGGGAGAGACCACGCCAGTCGATGTCCGATGCACTGAGAAGAATCCTCATTTTTTGGCCATCAATGGCTTCGGCAAGGAGTAATGATCTGATATTGGTCGGGACTCGGAACTCGCGATGAAAGCACTCCTGAATCCTAACTACGAGTACGCATCTAAATTAAGGGTCGTACATGGGCTGTAATGTATAATGAGAACAAGTAAGTAGCTAACCGACACATCAGTCAATTAACGGGCGTCGGGGTATCTTGATCTGTGCGAATCCATCGAAGAATCCCGAGTCTAACTCAATTGGTAAACACTGCCGACGCGGAGATCATACAGTTTCCTCGTCCATTGAAGATCCCGACACCGTTTGATGTCCATCATCTAGGCTATGACTGTTATCGGTAACCTCCTCCCTAAAACAGCCGACCAAGGGAGGATGATTCTCCCATATAGCAACCATCCGTTGGCGACGAGAGCTCGCATTAGCATGGGCTGAAACACGTCCGACTAGGAGTGTTGGAGCGATGGCCTTGAGAGGCTTCAGATCCTCGACTCGATGAAACTGTGAAGGAAACTCACCCTGACATAAGCAGCAATAATAGTCGCGTAGATGCCGGTTTCCGAATTCTTCGACACCAGTGCGAGATAGACGATCATGGAAATAGAATACATTGCCGACGACTCGATCAGCATCTTGACGATTTTGCGGGAACCGCTCATCCCTGGAGCATGCCGAACGACGCGGTAAACAATCAAGAGCGTGCACATGATTGTTGTCGCTAGGACCAAAACGACGTAGATCAATGGCCAGTTGATATCCACTGCAAACCGTGCGCCGATATCATTGGGAGAACAGAAATCACTGGAGATTTGCATGGCCTTCATGACTGAGATACTGAGGAATGCACATCTGTAGACAATGAAGAGAGACTTACCTGTTCCGGCGGCGATACAAATTATCGGTATGAAAACTACCCGCCACTGGCGCTCCCAGAGCACCCAGCAACGCCATATCTATTAGACATCAGTTCTGGTTGGTTGACTGGACTAAATGAGACGTCATACAACAGTAATATCGACAAGAAGTGTGCTTATACCACCAGTGATACCATCGACAAGGTAGCTCGCTCTCCCCCATGCGCCATTCTCTTCAAGTGCTGTGAACGTGCTGTAATCATTGACGCCGTGCTCAATGAATGCGCGGTGCTCAAACGCCCAGTCCATCGCAAACGACATCGTCCTAAGAACGTAAAGCGTGAAGAGAATGGTACGCAGGAAATTGCTGCGTAACGGCTTGGGAGAACGGACTGTAATCAGACGTTATCAAATGTCCTGGTCCGGCCAGGAATAGCAGTCAACGTACATGCAATCCATAAAGTAACCGCTACGATGCCGGTATACAGACCTGCGAGACAACTGTGTAGAAGGGATATCTCAGAAATGGAGAATGGACTTACCGTGCACTAAGGCTTGCAGAATCGTAGCATTTAGATTTATGTCAAGCTCGTAAAAAATAACGCTCCTATGATCCTGGGAAAGGACAGGCAGTGAAGCCTGCATCGTAGAGGGAAGTATATGAGCATGGACGGCTTGCTCATCGCTTCATATACACGATCTCTGAAGAATTTGATAGACGTTCCAAACTAGAGAAGAGGAAAGGATCATGAAAGACGCTCAGTACGTCTCAAGTTGCAACACTTTCACCTCGTTGGTAGGACAAATACACAGCATCTGAGGATGGTAGCAAGTGACGCGAGCGATCATTTTGATAAGATGTTCTTGTCGTTGCATTCATCACACAGCTTTTAACTGCGATCGATACTAAAGTATTATTGAGCAGATCGGTGTGTCAAAGAAGTAGACCTTACCTCCGGATTATCGTATACTAACTAAACTGAAGTAAGATGCCGACGTGAACATACTCATTGAGATTTTCGGGACCGTCGGGTGAGCTGGCGCCACGAGCTAGCGTTTACCAGCATCGTGATAGCAACGAGGAGGCTTCTGTTTGATCGACATTTATCTCTCTGAGGGAGTGGTCAATAGACTAGCTAGCTTCCTCAGTACGTTATATCAGGACCAAGCGACTTGGAGACCAGGAGGCTGCACTTGTATTCTCTGTCTGGATGAGTCAAGTTTCAATGATTTATATGAGAAGGTGGCGCGCTTACGTGCCTATCGGTTTGGAGTATTTATTACACTCTGATGTTGGCGCTCGCCTGGAAGTGCGTCCGGTTTTCACAAAGAAGTGTTGCTTCGTGTTTTGCGATATAAATAGTGGATAACAAGCTGGGCGGTTGACATAGAGATTGGGCATAGCAAATTGGGTTCAAGCCGTGATATGAGTAGCCTAGCTCTAGTATCCTCGCATGCTGAGAAAAGGTGTACATGAAACTGTTGAGCAATCGACCGAAAGATGACCTATTATAGTGCTGTTCTCCTTTACTTTTGTTGCTCAAGCAGAAGGAACTAAGCGCTGAAGTGTCCATCCATGAATTTTGAACCTGGCAATAACCACTACAGAGCTTTGAGCGTGTTGCCGCAAAGTGAAAAACAAACCTTGGCTTTGGCCTTTTAAAATGTAACCATCACGTCATTCCATTTAGATGGATATGCTTGGAGAAAGAGGCGGTAGGTATACAAGGATCAACAAAAATGTGCAGATGACGACGAGTCAGACAGGACTGAGGATAGATCTTCCGAAAGAGTTGGTGGGCGGCTGGAAGGGTCCCGGCCCGGATCGTGGCAATGGCAGGTCATGTGATCTAGTCGCGTTGTGAGGTTTCAAATTTCAAATGCTCGTTCTTCTTTTTTCCTCTCATCACATTCATGCTCTCAGTACCACGAATCCACAAGCGCTCTAAGGATGAACAACGTCGCAAAAAGACGTAAAATGGTCTCTCATGTAAAGGAAAACGTACCACCGACTGGAAGTCAAGGGAAAAATGGTCGCCAGGTCAAGAAGCGCTTAAAGGGGGCATTGGCAGCTTTTGTGGACATGCCGCTGGACATTATGCTCTGTGTACGTGGCTGTAAGCGCATTTTTTCGCGACATTTTGGCTTACACGTGGCTTAGATCTTCGAACTACTCGATCCTCTCGACCTACTGCACGTCGCGCGTCTATCGAAGGCTTTCCGGCGCGTTCTGATGTCCAAGTCTTCGATTTCAGCCTGGAAGTCTGCGAGGAGAAATATTGGTGGACTCCCTGAGCCTTTTCACGGCCTATCCGAACCTGCTTGGGCCAACTTGGTTTTCGTCCCGATCTGCCATGTATGCCAGTTTCATTTGGATTAAATTTTACGCTCAAAAAATGGCGCAGTTCTGCTATAAGACGTCAGCGAAAACGCCGGAACTTCTTTTCAGGGCGCGTATATGCACTGCATGTATGCTATCACAGTTAGTAGTCCCAATGTCTTTATTCCTCAAAAGACAACTTACACTATCATCTTAGCACGCTCTCCATTGCTGGTCTTCAACGTGTTCCGGAACGTGTTCGGACTGATGACGGCACGCTGCCCGTAGCGACCCTCATTCCGATATCACCCTTGAGTGCGTTCTGCGGTCGTTGTTGCATTGCACGGTGTGCTGATGACTTTCTAGAGCGCGCCGGAAAGTGTCGTCTTGAACAATCCTGTCTGGTACGAGATTATGAGGAGATATGCCAGGCTTTGCTCGCCTGCAATACCGAACATGAGCGCAACATGCTCATACAATCAGGATCAAGTTCCATGGCGCATTTGCGATCGGTGGGTCTTTGCCTCTCCAGTGTCATGCTCCATTACTTATTGATCTTGTTGGTAGCGTGTCTGAGTGCTCTTCCTGGCTCTCGCGGATGCAGATCGTTAAGGACATGGAGATCGAGAAGTTAAAACGAAATCGTCTCCAAGTGTATGCTCCTTTCGCTACTGTCAAGTATTATTCTTATTTTCGCACCAGTATCCAACTGAAACTCGCGTGCCTGGGATACGGAGCAGAATTGGCAGCGATGTCTAGTGTCGACATCCTTGCAAAGCATAGCCTTGTGAATCAAACTCGGCCTCTCACAGATCGAAGTATGTTGTTTTCCCATGTGCCTGTTGTACGTTTTAACATGAAGTTATTTAGTCTGGACGAATATACAAGGAGAGCTTGTGAAATACATGGAAAAGGTCAAGGTCGACCGCCTAGCTCGGGAACACCATGAGCTGCTTGAACGCTGGAGGAAAGTCGCTATTGATTACCTTCGCATATGCAAGGCTCTGGCTCCGAGCATACTTTTCCCTCCCCTGCTCGACTTTTTCGAACTTCCTCCAATCCGAAAGATCATCCACCTGCCGTCCAACGAAACTGTCACACCAGGTCATTTTCATAGGATCACCGAGCTAATTCTCGTTCACATCGATGCCTGGGAGTCCTCCGTAACACAGCAGGTTATTGACTTCACCATCGGGAAGGACTCTCCATTGTCGCCAGAAGAGAAATCCTCCGAGGTCAAGCTCGCTCGGAATGTTTTCATTTGCAAGAATTGCACCATCTTCTCGCGTAGCTTGAACCCGCGTTGTCGGAAGAACAAGCCTGCTTATATCACACCGCTCTTCTTCCCTGATATCCTGGGGCACCGCTGCCTCAGCTTGGGGTTCAATTATCGTGCTAAGGACGATGAAATCCGTCGTACCGCAACCGCATCTGTACGTGTGCCGTGGAATACAACGCGTCTGGAAATTAATGACTGTACGCGGGAGGTTATAAACGCTCTCATGGCATATATAGGTACAGATCCCGAGACGACCACCGCGGAAGATCTGGATGATGAAATGGAGGATTATCAGTTCAAGTGTTACAGTTTCCCTAACAAAAAATATGTGCATAACGGGGCGGCACCAGTTTCTACATTTGAGCTTTACGGGTGGAGAGACTTTGTAAGTTTCCGTTGCCTTTGTCGCTTCCTGCATATATTGATGTGTCGCCATTCCACAAGGTAAAACATATCCTCATAGAACATTACGAAGATACAACGCCGCTCGAAGACTATGTTAAGCTCGTTCATGCTGATACCTTCTGGGCGAACGACTGGTTCATCTTGGAAAAGGTGCTCGATGGTGGCGTCTTCTTGAGCCCGCATTGCACGGACCTACCATGCGAGTCGTATTATCGGGGGTACGACAGTATGGTCGAGCACCTGCATGATGAGTACGTTCATTCCCTGGTCTTTGTGAATAGATGTTGATTGAAATTCGTTTAGCCATGGGTTGACTACGGTGACAGACGATGTGGATATTTACGCTCGTGGGCATGAACTTTTGCCTGAGCAGAGGAGTGCACGGACAACGGAGGGAATCGGCATTGTCCCGGAAGGACATCCGTTGCGTGCGACGATGGAGGAGGAGTAACCTTGCTCTTCCCTTCCGGCGGTCAAGCTGCCATTTGTGTACATTTTCCGCAATATTGCAACGTTCCTCATTGACCAAGTATTCATGAAGTCTTTCATATTCCACTGAAGTTTCAGGAGTTTCCATCCGACCATTGATAACGGCGAGCGCCTCTGTAGTGCGTAATTCTCGAAACACACTCGATGTAAGCCACCTTTAGTGAGACATCAAAGCAGACAAAATCACATACCTTATCCCGGATGGCCTGAAGAGCAACCATGAAATCATTTTACTCATGCTCTCCTTTACCCACGTCTAGAACGCCCTTGGTACGGCGCTTATATTCTGATGTCCACCCATATGATTGGCTGCCGGAAGTCATGTTGTGGTAGATGTAGATGTATTGCTGCTCATCGGCTATGCCCTCATCTAATCTTCCCTTCGCGACTGGAGAAGCGTCCAACAGTTTTCTTGAGCTCGTTCAGCGGTTCTGACATAGGCTCGGAGTACACTTTCATCTCTTCTTCCGGATGAGGAGGGTACTTGTAAGGGATCTGGACTTATATATGTACTACTATTTACCTATGTCACTAGCAGCGCCCGTTATCCCTCCGTATTCGGACATTCGCATCTTAATCACTTACTATCACCTACGCTTACCTTACTAGCTTGTATCTTTGACTCTCCCTCACTCAATACACCCCGTTGGCGTGTGTAGCTTTCTGGTCAAAGGACCTCGTAAGGTATCGTAACCTTTACAGTACTCGTGATGAAATCTTTCATCGACGAGATCTTGCATCCTCTGCGCTGCCACCTCATATGCTCTGACGAAGTGGTGGTGCCATATATGAATCTCGGTCCATATTGTCATCCTCGGCTATGGAGATGCAAGCCGAGCCGCTGCTTCTGTTGAAGAAGGGACTCGGGCGGTGGTGATATGGCTTTCGACTGTGATTTCGCGAGCGATTTCGACATGGGGGGATTGCTCTACCTGACTGAAACGATGACGGCCATCTCCTACTGGCCTCAATGTCGTGTCGTAACAAAGGTGGTGACCTTTCAATTACCGCTAATCTTTTTCTTAAATCACGGAACAGGGAAGTTGATGCGGCATTAATAGCACACTATTAGAATTGTCGTAAAGACATAGATTGTAATAACCAGTCAGGATCCACTGAACTATCGAGGTCCGGAATGGAGCATGCAAAGGAAGTATGCCTTCATCTCCACGTCGCTGATATTAATCATTAAATTGCTACTCTGATAGATCATTTCGGCAAAATCATTGTTCTGTCACAGCCGAAGCGTTGATTTTGGTGATATTTCATAGAACTAGGATCACTGTTACAGATGAAACGTATGCGGTGATTACAGGGGCCCCTGTCCTTTCCTGATTCACAGAAATATGCCACCCAGGTTCCGCTCTGTATATCAAGCAACCGACGATTTCCCCGCTCGACACGTAACATGGATTCTCCCCCGGCCGACCTTTCTCATTCTGAAAGAAATCTCATATTTGAGAGTCTTGACTTGAATTTCAACCGTATCGTCTTGAGATCGTTATTGCAAGGTAAGGCCATTATTCCTTCCTCGTCTCCCTTTTTTAAGCTCATATGACCGTAGGCCTGTATACCCTTATCGTAGCAATCACTCTTTGGACTACATGTTCGTGAATCGCCCGTCCTCCTCGAATGCCCCATACACTAATTTAAAATCCCATCCAGTTTCTTCACCTAAAAAATCCGGCAATGCATTCCTGCTGACAGTTATCATCACTCTATACGTTCTCACCACAGTCGCTTTCGGGTTCGACTGGGCGTACCAACGGCGTGCATTTATCCAAAATGGAGACAACTTCTTCACTGTCTTTGTTGCATTGGAAGCTATTGGACCATGGTGGAGAGCGTCCCAACTCGTGGACGGCATTAGCGGCGGTCTGAGCACATTTATTGTCGATATGACTATTGTATGCCTTCCCTTCAGCCGTGTTTATCTCTCAGCGCTCACTCCTCTTAGATATGGCGTTGCTGGGCATTGTGGGGACGTCGATGGCTGATTATCCTTATCCCCGGGCTTTGTGCCATAGCCGGGACGAGTAAGTTTCTCCTCGTTGTTGCTACGTGCTCTGGGATTAATAATTGCAGTCGCAAAGTCCCTGCAGATTCGCAGCACCTTCATCAATACGACCAGTGATATTGGCAACACCGGAGGCTTCGCAGTCCAGATCAACTGGGCCTTGATCTATCTGTCCCTGACGCTGGCGACAACTCTTCTGTGTACACTCTTTATCGTGTACCGAATTGTTCGCCTGGCGTCAGGTGTGAGCTCATACGGGAAGATTGTCGAAATCGTGATCGAAACTTCAGCTATGTACTCACTGACGCTGACCGTGTACCTTGCCCTGGTGGCAAGGAATCTGGAGTCCGCGTCTTACGCCGATATGATCATGGCATATATTAAGGTCAGGCTTCATTGGGTGTCCTTTCGTCGGTCAAGAAACTGAATTTTCCATGTCATGGTAGGTTATCGCCCCTACGCTCCTGATCGGACGCGTCGCGGCGGGTTCGAATTCCAACTTTAACTGCCATGCGATAGTTAATCCGGGCAGGGACTGCAGCTCCGTTCTGGACCGATTCTTCGTAAGAAAGCGAGAGCCTGTTATAGTTTGTCGGGACATTGAAGACTCCGCTACCTCGTTGGGATACTACAGCAAGTCTGGAATAGAAAGTCTTTGACATTGTAAATCCGAACTGTTGATGGATTTTATTATTTCTCGCGATCGGGTACTTACATCCTCATCATTGGTCCTCATACCAAATAAACACCTATAGACTCCGGACAGTAATCACATAGAATGTTAACTGTAATAGTATCTATCTAGAATGAGTTTGCGTTTTTAAATTGGCTAGCTCTACCTTCGTGTTTGTTCAGATCGTAGTAACTGAGTAGTCTTAGTCTGTAACTCAGATGGCCAAGTCATTCAGATATGTATACATAGGCAAGAGGTATTCCGCGCCATTCGTAATGAGATGAAGTACCAAGCTCAGTACGGCACAGAGAGGGTGAAATGGCTGTGTTCTGAGTCCTGTGTATACAGGATTCGGTCTTTGCAACTTGAGCTTTTCAGGGTGACTGTGCCGTTTGATTCCCCTTCCTGTTTGCGACGTCATCGTGTGACTTATTTTATTTTGCTTATGCATCGTTCGATTTATGCCCGCTTGAGCCTCAATGCTCAAAATGCCTCTTCGCTATATGTCCAGGAGGAACTTGAGACCGTTCAGACACTTCCAGAAGACACCCCAAGTATATCACCTGCCTTAGTACACTCCCTGAGTTTCGAATGGAGCTCCGTGACCATGCACTGGAGAGAAACATGAGACCTCGAGGAATGTCTCTTCAAGAAGACGGGGATGTCAAAGCGTGGCAACCAGGGACGCCATTCAATATCACGACTTTCACTTCTTCTGACCCGAATCTTGTAGATTCCGTCCGTGGAACAATCCCCACCGCTGTGTCCTGCAAGGGATGAAATTCAGATTTCCGCCTGGAGATCCTATGCCAACACTCATTGACGCGTACGTACTTTATGTACCTGAATATCTTTATTCCTGCCATCCATCGGCTGATGTTTCAGAAATTCTTGAGGGAGGGGCTACACTATCGAAATTACAGTTTGTAGAAGTCGTTCTGGTCGTCTGTGCACTGAGTCGGGTCCAAGTACGTAGATGGCCTTTGATTCCTCATTATAGGTGAACAGTCAAAGCCGTCAAGTCGATAGAGGTAAATATATTAGGTTACCAGTCGGCGTCGTTTCCTTCCTTGGAACCCTCAACTTCAAGTCTGTATGATGCGCAACTTCGCTTTGAAAGTCTAATATTTCTTTGTATGAGCCTTTGATGGAAGCGACAGTTTATCTGTAAATTCTACTTGGGTTCTCCAGCACCGCAACAATCATAAATATTGGCCGGCTTGCGCAATATGCAGGGGCTCACCAAAAGAAGACAAAGAAGACAGGGGAGGCTAAACAATGGAAACACGTATCTTGGTACTTCTTGCATTCATATCTCGGCCTATGTTTACCTATTTTGTCAGGTGTCTTGTAGATATAGATCGGACCTTTATCTCGGCACTGGGTCGGGCGTGTGCCATTTATGATGAATGTGTATGATCTGTCTCTTTACCGACGCTCGAGCTTATTTTCTATAGCATTGAAATCAGCCTACCCACTAAATGTGATGAGTATTGGGAACATTCTGACCCCAACAGGCCTTCAAGCAACCTTTCAGCAAACCAACAACTGTGCATGGTATATCTTTCACTGAATTTCTGGTGGGCTACTGACGAAGGTCTTTCCGTTCTCTAGGGATATCCTGTACGAGCTAGCATCTGCTAGCAATCTTCTACTTCAGAATTTGCAGATAATTCAGACTGGCACCGTGCGCTAATACTCAAAAACAGCTCTACGCCCTACCAATAAACAGTACTATCCTTGTATGAACGCCCCTCAAAGGACAAGGAAAGGCACAAAGTATTGTCACGATATAAAGTTTTGCTACAATCATCATCTGAAAACACTCAAACATAGCAACAATTACTTTTCGCACGCTCTTCCCTCATAGCCTGTGGCTGTTCTTCGTCTTCTGAAATACTGACCTCCATCCCTCCCGCTGCAGCAGTCCAACAACAACCAGAGGACTCGGTTTTTCCACGCTTGCGTTGCCCCCCCGCTTCAGAAGGTTATATATATATATACTTATTCATAAGCAGGAACGAGTGAACGGAATCACGCGGGTATATAGTACGTATATCCAACCACACCTCGTGTCCAATTCATAGGGCTAAGCCAACGGCAGATCGTCCTGGACGGCCATGATCATCGTTTGCTTTTTTACATTCTCCCAGTCTTCCACAGGTAACTTGACGGCTGCATGAAGCGCCTTCGACTCGATATCCATACGCTTGCGACATCGGTGACGCCTACATATGAACCCGCCCATGAGAAGAAGTAGTGCCAATGACACCCACGCAATCACGAGAGTTGAATTCCAATCCCTACGTCTGAATGAGCAAGATGATTAACATCGTTTGACGGATACGACTTACACCACATCGTGTTCGAATAGCATTCGTTTTCTGCTACAGGAGTATGTTAATTGTCTTATGCGCTCCGGTCACGTGTTTCCCGAACTTTGCTTGGCATGCGGATCCTTCGTGACACTGGGCTAACCCAGTGACCGGCGAACTTTGACTGAACGCAACCTTGCTTGTCGTGGTTCCCATAGAAAAGTTGGATATAAGAGATCGCCTTGGAAGCCTAATGATGTTCATTCAGGCTCCTATGAATATTGAAACAGAGTAATACTTTAACACACCGGGGGAACGTTTGCTGTGTGGAAAGTGCTGTAACACAGATATTTGACACCGACTGCGTTTATAAGAAAGCTCTTGTCTGGGCCTTGGCGCGGTCTATGTGGGACCTTTTTCTAGATTATCATTGTCTCGAGATATACCATCATGAGAGATTGTGATTAATTTGCAGTGCGCACATGATATTCTCGTGTCTTGCTAGATGGCCGACAATTGAGCTTCGGACGCCGTTCAAAGGCCACTTCAATAAGACTGCGAGAGGAGATCCCAAATAGTGCGTCTAAGCTCAGTAACATATCACGAGGAAGAAGTAGGGATGTCCACCGTTACCGTATATACGGCGCATACGGATACCGTATATACGGGTCCGTACCCGTACCGTCGGGCCTTCCAGAGGCTGTTATACGGTACGGTATACGGTACGGATGTGGTCCGTATAACCCGTAGCGCAATACGGCTTTACGGCCGTAAATACGGCATCCATAAAAGGACAAAGAAGTTGCCGGACGCGCATGTGCTGCTATCACTGATATGTCTCCCTCTGGGCACCGTACTGTCAGCTATTACAGTTTCCTTTCTTCAACTCCCTCTACTAGTCACCATGGTTACGCCGCAGACATCTATGGCCAGGGCGGCGACGTGACTGAAGGCCACCTTCAAGTCCAGAAGAACTGTCAAGAGTCCGAAAAGTTTTTCGCTTGCCAGCACTTTGTCGGAATCGTCGCTCTACCTCTGTGCTAGTAGCTGTTGAGACTTCAATACTGAGGGATAGTTGGTGTTCTATTGTGTGTTTCACGTTTATTTGCATGGCATCATCCTAATACTCGGCAATCTGTTCCCTACGGACGCAAGCCCTCTCTACCTTTGCACTACCAAGGCCACAAGCGAGATGATATGGGACTGCACATGTGTGTCGTTGCAATAACAACGTTGTCGACATCTTTCTCACTCTCCACCTAGTCTAGGTCGCAAGCGAGTCCATATTCCCTCCGCATTTTGACGCCGCAAGTGAGGGGAAGTATAATCGTGGTGTGAGTCAGGCTACACCTTCTCATTGACGGTGTTCAGTAACTCTCACCAGACAGGTTGCAAGTGCAGACGGATATCATCGAATCAGAATGGCGAGCCTGCTTGCCGTGTCGGGAGGGTTATGGCTTTACAAAGTTTACGTTGCTATTCCCATCCAGTGAGTCGGTGACTCAGACAATTCAAACAACGCCTCTTCACTGTGTGGCGAGGCTGCTTTTTGGCTATATCTGTTCCCCAAATAGTCCAACTTAAGACAATTGACACAGATTCATGCAGTTTCACTTTCAATAAGTTCTAAAGGGTACCGTACGTCAGATTTGGGTGAGATTTCTCGCAGTCACTCCTTGGTTGCTCCCGTATCGACCGTATGCCCGTAATACGGCCGTACCGTAAGCCGTACCGTACCGTCAGGGATGCTCAACGACATCAATACGGTACGGGTACGGGTCACCCGTACCCGTCAAATGACCGTAATGTTTACGGCCGTACCCGTATACGGGTACGGTGGACATCCCTATGATGGCGCTTCAGACTTGCTTCAGACTTAAAATCTAGTGTAGATTTGTTGCCGTTATCAAGAATCGTGCTGAGAAGATTCGCTTCCTTTGAAAGACTCGGTATGAAGGTGAAGCCGACTAAGTATTGCTGCAAAACTGGAAAACTGCATGCGAGTCTAAGTCGAAGGCCGGGCCGGAGAGCGAGGTAGAGCCGGCTGCGTTGGGAAGGTAGAACACAAATATCAACAAATATTGAGCCTCATCTTTCCTTCCTCCTACCAGCTCCTACCGCCGTGCCGCATCTATCCTGCCCTCAACGAGAATGGACTCTTGCCCCGAAATCGCGTTTATTAACTTGAGCTATAGGGCCAGCTGCTGACCTCGTGGAACCATTCAAGAATCAGATCTCTGAGCTGATCGTACTGCTTGGGGTAGGCCGTCGCCATGTACTCAGCGAGGTGAGAAACGGTTCGACAACGAAAGAGTAAAGAATGTGCGCCTTTTACTTCTGCGTCTGTGTCCGTATCCTAACGATATCTCCGCAGACTATGCGTTACTATCTGTTTATGGACGCTTACAGAGTGATCTTGTCGAAATTTGTTGCAGTGCATCTTCGCTTTGTACAGGTATAGGACCTCGGATGACTGGACAGGATACCGTCGGGTCAATGGAGAGGTGAGTTTTCATTGACCTTCTATCCTAAACTACGCTAAGGGAACGCAGTTTGTTACGTATATCCGTATTCGACCCTTGAAGCTGTATTGTACGAGCGATCAAAACATTGTCTTATCGTCATCGTTTATCGTAAAGACTTGCCGACATTGCGCGACGGCAATTATGTGTGTCGCTGCAATAATCGCAATCTTCGATTCGTTCAAGAACACACGGAATCCAACAGCAGCTACGGTCTCTGACTTGTTTGTGTCTTCATACCCAGCCAACCGTTAGCCGGCGCGAAGAACGGGAAGAAAAACGACAGCCTATCACAGAGATGTGTGTGCAACGGCTAGGAGTGAGTATTGAGCCAGCTGAGCGAGGCTGAGCCCTGCCGAAGTTTGTTGCCATGGTTAATGTCGCGGCAAAGACTCCGTTTTGGCATCTCACTTGTCGACCTACCCGCAATCTCCTCGTGTTCTTGACGCCCAGTCACAGTTTGGATATGTGGGCGTAATGGCTCCGTTACGAGTTGCTCGAATACTGTAGGTATATACTCCTTTTTGCGCCAACGAGGAAATGAATATCATATCCCAAGCTGGTTCAAGGAGGTAAAGCTACCAGCCTTTGTCCTAGGAAGCGGCTTTGATGTTGACTTGATTCTGTCAGGATATAACTGCTGCTCTCCCGCCATAATATGCTCTAACCATGCCTTTCTTAGTTCTGGGGCGCACCCCGTAATGGCATGTATTCTACTGCACCCGGCGTTTAGCACAACTCTATAGCACCCCTTATTGACTAGGCTCCGTGTTCTCTCGATATAGTATATCAGAACGCCCATGGAGGATTCGGAGATCTCGAATTCGTTCAAATATACTTATGTCGAGCGACCTACCCATCGCGGCCAGGGGATTTCAACTCGACGACAAAGTTTTCTCGTTGGACCGCCTAGCCGGAGATTTGTCCTTTGGCGACGATAGCAAAACTTTTGGCCTCTCCAATGGTTCGGACCGTATGCAAGATTCGATGAGAGGGGGCCGCCGTTACACGGTCAAGCGACCCAGCCTGATTGCCGCCCTCTCGCCGTCCAATAGAATTTCGCTGTGGGTACAGATTCCCATCAAGTGCATGATATATTATGGGCGGTCTATCGTTTGATGATCCCCCACGATATCATGACATCCAGCACTCTCATAGTCAACACCTCGACCAGCGTCGGGCTGTCCTACATAGACAGCGGCGCGCCAGCCCAAGCGTCGTATATCACCATCTTTGCAATCCATGGTATGATCTTTACCAAGGGTTAGTCCCGTCCTATTCTCTCCTTGAGCCGCCACTTATGCCACATTTACAGAGATTTTCCAGCGAGTGATAGACCTCGCTCCATCCAAGGGCGTCCGCTTCGTCGCGCTCAATAGGCGTCATTTCCCTGGTACAACGCCACTCTCCCCGGAGGAGCTCGTTATCACTCAAACCGGAGGTACCGACGATTCTCAGCGCGAGGCACTGGTCGAGGCTCGAGGGCATGAGATTGCCCTCTTCGTTGATACCTTCATACAAAAATTCAACCTCCCGTCCATCTCGAGCGGTGGCGGTGTTGCACTTCTCGGATGGTCTCTTGGCGCTACCTTTGCTCCCATCGTGATCTCCAGCATCGATACCCTTCCAGTGGACGTCCGTCGTCGTCTGAGGGATTACATGCGGTCATTGATTCTCTATGGTACGCCTTTGCTTCTTCGAGTGATTAGTGCTCAAACTCAATGATGACCGCAGAACCCGCCCCAATTGCACTTGGGCTACCTACCCCTAAGCAGAACTGGACGTTCCTCGTCGACACTACGGTGCCAGAGAACCTTCGTCTACCGGCGTTCGGGCAGTGGTGCACGTCCTATTTTGACCATGCCGACATCTTTGGGCGCGACCTCGACAAGCTGTCCTGGGTTTTAGCATCCCCCAATCGTACTCCCACGTTCTTCAATGGCTTGCCTCTGTCGATTCAGCGCTATGGGGAGGATGCAGCCACGGACCTGCCGTTTTTGTTCTTCTTCTCGAAGCAAATTTTGGCAGCGTATCGTAAGGCTTTCTTTGACCCAGGGGTGTTCCCGAGCATGGAGAGAACGTTCGTCTGCGGAGACAAGACGTGTGCTTTTGGTATTGCTGGTTTGTGGGCGGTGCAGGAGGACGAGAAGGAACTGAGGACTGCGAATGCGAAGGCGGTTAAGTATAGGGTTATTCCGGGGGCTAATCATTTTGTATGTATCTGTCCGTCATCTGATATCAGGAGCTTATGTTGCATTTATAGGTGCATTGGGATGATCCGGAAAAGGCACTGAATGCATTCATCGCCATGTCATAGACTGCAGTGGGAAAGCTGTTCTGTTTATAATGATACAGGTGTACTAGGAAATCTGAAATACAAAGAACACAAATATCGGAATGCAATGAAAACAGTTTTACGATGACATGTGTAGCGTTCAATGGACCTCTGTCGGTCAGTGGAAACGATGGTATCTCCGCGTCGTCTTGGTTCGTTGACTGGGAAACACAACAAGAAGAGCATTGCCGTTCCTAAGATGGTACGTTTTGAATGGCTCCAGAGGAACTCCTCTAAGTGGATGATTATCTGATACTTGCGGCCTGCCTATCATATGTTCTGAAACCCCAGTGAACGGTTGTTTACGTTCCAGATACCTAATAATTGTAATGGTACAACTTCGGATCGCCTTAAATTCTTTCGTCATTCTCCTCAGAAGTTGCGGGCGTCGATATCTGTTTTCTTCCGTGTTGACGAAGAACAATTGCTTCACAGGATAGCAAGCTAGTACCAACCGGACGTGCATCGATGTTAGTCCGTTATCCACTTTTCTTTCCATGTTTTCAGATCTTACACCCTTGCAGTATCGGCGTAGACGACCAGATATACCAAAGAAATCAGGGAATGTTCCTGTTGGTCCCATCTTTGGAGTTGGCCCTTCTGGCGGCCACATGATTATGAATCGAAGGAAAAGGGACATGATGTGAGTCTATCTGGCCGCTTTTTTCGATCGCCTCTGATATATCAGAGCAGAAAACAGACGTTCGTGACCTACTTTGATAGCAGATCTAGGTCAGTTTCGCGTACGCTAATTCGATTCACAATTAAATAACTCGAGCCCTGCTAGCGAGTCGCAGTCGTCTGCAGAGGGTATATTGAGAATGATGATCGCCTGGGGAGTTGCGACGGTCCGTCTTGCGTTGATCCTCCTCTTGATTTCTGCAGGGCTTGCCATCTATTGGGGGGCGAGAAGAAGGTGTAGTGCTGAACGTTTCGTTGGCAGGGAAGGGCGAGCCTGCTTTTATGGACGAAATGCGCTTCATATCCCAGGCGCAAACACGGGAAAGGAACGGAAGCCACCTTATTGTTCTGGAATGCTTCCTGTATAGTTACGGCCAAAAACCGTGCGTTGACAATGAATTAGGTGGAAGTGAAAATTGGCATCTTCTCGCCGTCTTGGTTCGTTGACTGGGAAAGTCAACATGAGGAACGTCGCTATTCCCAAGATGGTATGTTTTGAATGCCTCCAGAGGAGCTCCTCGAAGTGGCTGGTCATCCAGTACTCGTGGCCTGCCCATCATATGTTTTGAGACAACAGCGAATGGATGTTTACATTCCAGATACCTGATAATCGCAACGGTGCAACTCCAGAGGCCTTGAATGCTTCTGTTGTCCTTGCCAGAAGTTGCGAGCGTCGATATCCGGTTTCCCCGGTATTGACGCCGAGGAATGGCCGCTTCACAGGATTCCAAATGGTTTTGCATTAGGCCACTACCAACCAGATCTGGTCTCTCTCCGAGGCTTAGCTCCCAGACAGTGACTCGAATCAACTAAGATACTAGATGATGCTATAGAGGTACCGTCTTGACTCTTTGCGATCATCTTCTACAGTCTCATCCTGAACCACATAATCACTAGCAACGGAATATCCAAAGCCAGGAGTCGTTGGCTTCGGGCTACGTATCATCTTCATTAAGGAGAATTAGGACAGCGCTAGCTGAAATGATCGTTCGACTTTGTTCATTGCAACATGAAACCATGATATCCAGAAAAGGAACTCCTGGTAGCCCGTACCATCGGACATCAGACTGTCACAACCAAGAGCTTATAAACGCCATCGATAACGTATATTTGCGTTCAAGCAGTCCGTCTTTCTACACAGGTCTCTAGGTGCATGAAAGTACTATTGCCTCTCATTATAAACATGACCATAAAAGTCTGAACGAAAATTACAGGCCTCTGAGGCTATTACTTGTACTTATCGACTTCAAATGGGAAATCAGCAGAGCACACCTCCAACAGACAATCCACCGTATGGCAAAGGGGGCTGGGGACATGGCATAGCAGGGATACCATACTGCTCTTCAGACGACGCGTCTGGATGCGTAAGGTTTGCAAATTACTTTCCTGAAGTGTACAGACAAATTAAACAACAGACTCGTGCAGAAAACGAATGCCATTCGAAAACAATGAGGTGTAAGTGATATCCTTTGAACAAGAGGCGTCGGTGAACTATGTTGCTCATCCAGATGTAAATAGCTGGTGGAATTCGACGCTTGTGATTGCGTGGATTTTATTAGGGTTACTTCTCTTGGTTGCATTCATACGCTGGCATCGCCTACGCCGCAAGGTCACGATCATTGACTCGACTCCTGTAAATCGTCCTGTAATTGATTATTAGCTGTAGTCTCTATCAGGTTGTGATATGATATTACCTTACCATTACAGACTTACAGTCAGCTAAAATCTATTAAACACCTGTAGTTACAACGAGGATTTGGCGGGGCATCGATAAGACTCTTGCTTGAGTAATAGCTCCCAAGAGGCTTGCTCGTTGTAAGTGACGGCGAACAAGAGAGACCCTGGCGCGTTATATCACCCACGGCGCTGCCTACCGGGGGTCTGGCAATCCTATTCAAGATATACCTCTTTGATGTTCATGTGTCGGAAGCATGTTCTTCTCTGAATGACAATCTCTGGAAATAATATTGTGGGAAACGATAAAAGCTTATCAAGTCGTCGAAGACGTGCCATTGGCTTAGCTTCATCTTTCCGATTAAATGTATGTAAATCATACAGTGTAGGATTCTTCTACATACCCACGTCTAACTGACTTGCTCGTCTTTATCACAGGGTCTTGAGTCATACGAAGGCTAGCCAAGATACGATTCCGCGCTGCACTTTATATCCTATCGCATTATAAATAATGGTTACATCAGGACGATTCGTAAGTCCAGTGAATAGGTCTAATAGGAGAACATAAATACTCGAATGCTATGATAAAGATGATCTCCGTTAATAGTGCAACGTCAAGCACTTTCCATTGCAGGCTTCCCATAGGACCCCAACGAAGTCATGGAATCTTCAGCGTCTTGACAGATGAGGTCACTTTCCCGCTTGCTTACACTGAATCCGCTCAGAGTAGGACTGCGGTCCCTTGCCGAATGAATTATCACCTGACTGCCAGAGTTTGAATTCGAGCTCGCTGCGACGCGTCCAACGAGGAGCGTAGGGGCGATAACCTGCCACAGCATAGAACGGTCAGTTTCCCGACAGAAGAAGACGCCCTTACAACGAAGTCTCACCTTGACATATGCCGTGATGATATCGGCGTAAAAACTGGATTCGAGATTCCTTGCCACTAGGGCCAGGTACACGATCAGCGTCAGCGAATACATCGCTGACGATTCGATCACTATTTCGACAATCTTTCCGTATGAGCTAACTCCTGACGCCAGGCGAACAATGCGGTACAAGATCAAGAGTGTACAGAGGAGCGTCGTGGTGAGCGTCAGCGAGAGATAGATCAATGCCCAATCGATATCTGCTGCGAAGACTCCGCTGTTTCCAATATCACTGGTATTGATGAAAATGCTGCGGATCTGTAAGAACTTTGCGACTGAAATCATTAATCAAAGTGCACGTAGTGACAACGAGGATGAACTTACTTGTCCCGACTATGGCACAAAGACCTGGTATAAGGATAATTTGCCATCGACGTCCCCACAACACCCAGCAACGCCATATCTAAGGATAGTGAGCTTTTGAGAGATCGACATGACTGGAAAAGAAAGTATACAATAGTAACGTCGACAATAAATGTGCTCATACCGCCGCTAATGCCGATCACGAGTTGGGAAGTTCTCCACGTGGGAGTGATAGCTTGGAGCGCAAAGAAGACGGTCAAGACGTTGTCTCCGTTCTGGATGAATGCACCCTGTTCGAACACCCAGCCAACCCGAAAAGCGACTGTTGTGAGAATGTATAGAACGGTGATAACCGTTATGAAGAATGGATTGCCGGGTTTCTTGGGTGAAGAAACTGGATGAGATGGTAAATCAGTGTATTGCAGGCCATAAGGCCCAAATCATTAATAAAACCCTTGAAGCGAGAGGTGTTGCTTTTATTAATAAAGCCCTCTCATGTCCCAGGGCTCGCAAAGCGGCCATGGTCGGCGATGAACAGGCGGGTGTGGGCTGCTTCTGAAATAGATTGTGCCGTCTACGGGAACTATTTTTCTTTCCCGGTGCTTGTTCCCACCTGCCTATCAATACTGATTATACGCTGAACTGAAGAGATAAGATAGTTGTTCTGATAGGTTTAGGAACCACGGGCCAATCCATCGGAACACTGGAATATGGTAGCAGGTCGTTATTTGTGACGATGGAGAGGTCAGATAAAGAATCGGACAGTGATATCGTAGATACTATGGCTGCAGTCGGGTTCAAGTTGTCGTTCCAGAAATGCAGCACCTTCTTGGCCCAGGGGTCTGTAGACTGGAGTATGGGTAACCGGAAGGACAGCAGGGTTAGAACTTAGAGAATAAATGAATGTCACTGTCTCGGTGTTCCAGAGAGCAGGAGCTTGGAGACACTGGTACGGTGGTGTCGGTCGACGGTTCCGTGCCTGACGGCACAGCCACTGATCGAAAGCTTTTCAGGAGGCTGCACGGTGACGAAAACATATACTGGACTTGAATATTGCTCTCAAGTTGTATCTTCGAGGCCGCGAAAATCATCGGCCTTCATTTATACTCTTAAAAGGATACTGCTGATATATCATGCATTAATATTGCAGCTTTGAATGCCAAGTTTTGGATCAAGAGCAGTAGATATACAGCGAGGGTATCCAATAGTTTCTTGAACGAGGTCTGCAGAGGTGCAAGAGGTTGGCAAAAAGTCATTTTTTGTATTGCATATATCATTCTGTCTTTTCTGAAGCAATTTCGGAAGTAGCAATATGCAGTCCTCCAAATAATGTATGTCATCGAAGTATGGCTTACTGCACTATTGAATGATCTCTGCGGATGCTGAAATTTATCTGACCGGTACTCATTGAAAGACTGACAGAGGCCTCGGATCATCCGGAAATATATAGTATACTATATTATAGTCTGGTAGGATATATTGGGGATTTTTTGGACACTACTGACGCAACTTTTAAGCGATAGTAACCTAAAGACGAGTTTAGGTCAGACGAAAAGACGGTAATCTGCTAATATTGAACGTAGACATGCACCATTTGATGTGTAAAAAATCATGACATAGTTTAAACGCCTAATAAGCCGTACCGAATAGTTCGCGTGGAATATAGAGGCCAGGAACAAGTGTAGGAGCGTCGTGGTCGCGGAGGATTAGGACTCGGAAATGTCGGACCGAACATCCGGACAGCGATCAAAGGCATTTTCTCTGCTTGCGACACGACTCTGTTCACTGCTATCTGTCCCTTCTCTTCTAAAAATGTCCCTCGCTGAATGCGGTAAACTTTTTCCCAATGATACTACACGATTTCTGCCATCGATGCCACCCACGACGATCTGCTCCCAAATATTACCCTCGACAATTCACGGTGACCCTCCCATGTTCAATGCTCAACGACTGCTTCGACTAGCCCCGTCTTGGCTGAATCCTCATTTTCGGGGACCCTGGGGATGATAGCACCAACAGTCTGAGCCTATGGTGGTGCCATGCTGCCCGACAATGGCCGATTCAAGTACCCCTACCCCCATCCCGCCAACATCAATTCCTCCCCACTCGATGACGGCCTCAACCGGCCCCGTCTTGAAGAAATATCTGTTTTCAAGGTCGCTGGAGACGATGGCGCAAATGGTTTGAGTCCATAATGCCACTATCCCGCCCGACAACGGTCGCCACCCCATCCCACCAACATTACCACATCCTTACTCAACGAGGACGCTGACTGGCGGCGCCTTTGGGATCATCCTATTTCTGAGACCTCTGAAGACGATGTTGTTGTCTGTTAACCCCCACGATCCCGCTGTCTCGTGATGTCCAGACTCCATACCATTTCCACCCCACCAGCGTCGTCCCCTCCCTCTCGATTCACGACTATAGCGTTCAGCACCGTACGCCCCCATTTTCGAGGGTGCAGGAGCAAACACTGCTGTCTATTTCCCCGCCAAGACCGCTGTCGCTGCCGACGTTCCGCTCAGTTGCTAACCTTCCCAACCAACCATGGTCCACCCACATCAACCGCGGCCCCGACTAGCGCAGACATCTCTCCGCCCCCGTTTTTAAGGATGCCGGAGGTAGCACGATCCGTCTCTCCCTCCGACTGCTCTTGTTGCGGCTCTCCTGTATTTCATGTTTTTTTCTTCATATTTTTTCGTCCTGACTTTTAATACACTACCCATTTTGTTGTATTAGCACCACAGCACAATATAATATACATTCTTGAGCTATTTTGAACCCCGAGCCGATGTACCGCTAGAAAGAAAATCCCATTTACCCAGTAGCTGCCAGATATCAACGCACCACAGCACACCGAATCAGCAACCAAAATAGGCAGCCCATATCCTAGTTATTAAGGCTCGGAATGCTCAAGACACCGGTAACCGGACGCCGCACTATCGCATGTCCTGGCAGAGCAGAGGGATTTATTAATAAACTTTATCCTGTAATTACAGGCGTTTATTAATGAGACGGGCCTTATCCGTTGCGTATTGGGATACCGAGGAGGACGGGCGAACATATAGTCCAAAGAGTGATTGCTACGATAAGTGTATACAGGCCTAAGGCGATATGAGTTTGAAAGAGGGGAGACGAGGAGGCTGACCCTGTAGTAACGATTGCAAGATGGTGCGGTTGAAATTCAAGTCAAGAGTGTCAAATATGACATTTCTTTCATACTGAGAAAGGTCTGTCGGGGGAGATTCCATATTATTTGTCGAGCGGGAAAGTCGAAAGTTTCTTGATATATGGAGCGGAGCCTCTGTGGCGCATTTCTGTGGATCAAGAAAAGGACAGGGATCCGTGTAATCGCCACATACGTCTCTACCAGTGTTCCTAGTACTATAAAATATCACGAACAGCTGTGTGCTTCCATTACCCTGCGGTGCTGACTATGTGATATATATGAGTGCCTCAATACTGATTTGGTTGAAGAGAAATGTACCTTTTGACCAGGAACGATGCCTTCTAAATACACCGGAAAAGAGGTGAAACCTAACAACTACCTTGATAGTCCCATAGATTCTGACGAGTTATTATGATCCAGGCCTTTGCGGTAGTTCTTGTATGGTGAGCTATTAATGCTGCATCAGTCTTCCTGTTCCGCGAATGAATAGAAAGATTGCCGGTAACTGGAAGATCATCATATTTGTTTCGACATGACATGAGGGTCATCGTTCGAGTCGAGTAGACTAATCTCACAAAATCGCAGCCAAAAACGTAACCACCATTGACACGGCCCGAGTCCCATCTCCACCAGGAGCAGTAGCTCGACTCGCATCTCCGTAGCCGAGGCTGACAATTCGGACCCAGAGTCAAACGATAATGGTCTGCCGCTTTCTTGTCCTATTCGACTTAGTAAAGAGCCGCGGTCTAGTTATTATTTGAAGTCGAGTGGTCTGCAACGCGTCCACGAGCCGTATACATAAAGCCGGCGGCCTTGCATGGCGTCGCTGAGATTGAACCCCTTTTGACTCAAGAATAAGAGGAAGATCTTCTTTAGTTCGACGAACAATTCAGTCGGTTCAGGCTGGCGTGTTCGATTAAGCACATTGAGTAGCCCCGGCGCCTTGGACAATGAAGTGAGTAAAACTAATCCTCCCCCTGGGGACAATATACCTTGCGATAGGTTTATTGAGCTCGAAGGTTTGAGACGCTGAGTAGATGCTAGATATCCCGACGAGCAGGTTTACGAAGTACATGTTCACTACTCCCAGGTTCAGGAAACACCAGATACTTCCATAAAATTTGTTGCCGCTATGATGGCTCAGCGCTCAGATCTCAGATTTCAGGAGGGACGTACTTCAGCGTCTGGAAGAGCCTTGGTATTACGATATGGCTGCCGGACGAGATTGAAACGTGGAAGTGAAATGGTAATTTAGAGCCCGGCGAAGCCGGCTAGAGAAGGAGATGGCAAATACCAACAAATATCACGACCCTTCTTTCCGTCCTTCAAGTTCCTTTGTTCTTCCTTCCTTCTAGACTCAGCATACTCAACGTCAACTCTCAGCGCTTCCTCTACTGTGACTGCGTAGCTACGATTATGCGACGAGTGTCTTCGAAGACCTACATCATCTTTCCTGGAGAAGGACCCAGCGAATCAGAGTGAGCTGTGGTAAGAGAATTCTGATACTTTGTCGTTGCATGAGCTTACGGTAAACTCAAGCCAACTTCTTGAATCTGGTATTCGTGGCGGTGCTCCCATCCGGACGATAGCCATCACATCTGGTAAGGATATCGATGATTTCGTTCTGGGTCATTCGATGACTCCTCGTTTGTGACGGTGAGGCTACGACTGTGCTACGGGGTAAAGGTGCGTTTGGTTTTTCTTCCCTTGGACTCGTGTGTGTTGACTTGGGCTATATGGCCAGTCGCCCACCGGTAACTTGTGGACTCAGATGAGCGAAGAACGGTGCAAGCGTGACGAAGAAAGAGTAAAATCGTTACGCCTTCTACAGCTGCGTCTATGGCCGCATCCAAGCAGACTATATGCGCTATCGTCTCCTCCCCCGGCCATTCCGTCGAATTTTGTTGCGGTGCATCTTGCCTTTGTACAGGTGTAGTCCCCCGGATTCCCAGGAGACATACAAGTCGGGTAGATTCAGAGGTCAGCCACATTTCCAGAGATTTCTACCGAGTGATAGACCTCGCTCCATCCAAGGGCGTCCGCTTTGTTGCGCTCAATAAGCGTCATTTCCTGGTACAACGCCACTTTTTCCGGAGGAACTCAGTATCACTCACACCGGAGGTACCGACGAGTCTCAGCGAGAAGGACTGGTCGAGGCCCGAGGGCATGAGATTGCCCTCTTCGTCGATACCTTCATACAGAAACTCAACCTCCCGTCCATCTCGAGCGGTGGCGGTGTTGCACTTCTCGGATGGTCTCTTGGCGCGACCTTTGCTCCCATCGTGATCTCCAGCATCGATACCCTTCCAGAGGACGTCCGTCGTCATCTGAGCGAGTACATGCGTTCATTGATTCTCTATGGTGCGCTCTGGCATTTTTGAAAGATTACTTAAAACTCAATGATAACGCAGAATCTGCCCCGATTGCACTTCGGTTACCTATACCTAAACAGAATTGGACGCTCCTCGTCGATACCGCGGTGCCAGAGAATCTTCGTCTACCGGTGTTCGGCCAGTGGTGCACGTCCTATTTTGACCATGCCGACATCGTTGGGCGCGACCTCGACAAGCTGTCCTGGGTTTTAGCATCCCCCATTCGTACCCCTACGTTCTTCAATGGCTTGCCTCTGTCGATTCGGCGCTACGGGGAAGATGCAGCCACGGACCTGGCATTTTTTTCCTTCTCGAAGCAAATTCTGACAGCGTATCGTAAGGCGTTCTTTGATCCAGGGGTGTTCCCGAGCATGAAGCGAGCGCTCGTCTGCGGAGACAGGACGTGCACTTTTTGTATTGTCGGTGTGTGGGCGGTGCAGGACGACGAGAAGGTGCTAAGGACTGCGGATGCGAGGGCGGTTAAGTATAGGATTATCCCGGGGGCTAATCATTTTGTACGCAGCTGTCCTTGATATTACATCACGAGCTTATGGTGCTTCTATTAGGTACACTGGGATGATCCGGAAAAGGTGCCAGATGTGTTCATTGCCATGGCATAGACTGCGGTGGGAAAACTGTTATTTTTAATGATAGAGGTGTACTAGGGAATTTGAAACGTCAACAACACGAATACCGAAGGCAATGAAGACATGCATAGTTCAATGGTTCTTCGTCGGTCAGTGGAAACGATGGTATCTTCACATCGCCTTGATACGTTGAGTGGTAAACGCAACAAGAGGAACATCACTGTACATTTAGCTCCAGAGGAACTCCTCTAAGTGGCTGACTATCCAATACTCCTGGCCTGCCCATCATATGTTCTGAGACGGCAGCGAATGGTTTATGGTTCCAGACACCTGATGATGCAAGGAAGGGGCCTTATACTCTTTCCTCATTCTTAGAAGGTGCAAGCGCCGATATCCACTCTCTTCGGTATTTATTACATTGACCCGTTACGTCGCTGGCTTCCAAACAGCTTTGCGTTAGGCCACTACCGCCCATATTTCGCTTTCCTGGACGCGGGTTTGTCCCCGTTCATTTCCCGCCTACGTTCTCCGTCCTTACTTCTTGACAGCATAGACTTTTAGATACGTAAATGACGTCAACAAACCGTCGTATCCCCCCAACATTTGGAACTGGTCACGCTGTCGCGCACATGGACCATTTAAACAAGAGGAATATAATGTCGGTTTATCTCAATGCTTCCACAGTAGACTCTGATATATTGTAACAGAAAGCAGACGTTCGTGGCTTACTTTGATAGCAGATCAAGGTTAGTTTCGCGTATGGTAATTCAATTGACAATTTGATAACTCGAGCGCTGCTAGCGAGTCGCAGTCGTCTGCAGAGGCTATATTGAGAATGATGATCGCCTGGGGAATCGCGACGGTTTGTGTTGCATTGATCCTCCTCATGATTTCTGCAGCACTTGTCGTCTATTGGGCGACGAAAAGAAGGCGCAGTGGTGCTTTCGCACTTTGTCAACGTTTCGTTCCTGGTAGGGAAAGGCGAGCCAGCTTTTATGAACGAAATGCCCTTCATATCGCAGGGGCTGCCGCGGGAAAGGAACAGAAGCCGTCTTATTGTTCTGGAATGCTTGCTGTATAGTTACGGTAAAAATAGCGCGTTCACGATGAACTAGGTTTCCGTGTTGGAATGAGCCAGTGCCGCTGGAAAGTAATAGGATGGTCAACAACTGCGTGATCAAGCACCATTTTAAACGTGTTTGAACCTGGCCTACTAAGTATCCTAGACGGTGTAAATGCTCTTCCACAAGTTACTAGTCAATTCCTGTTCATTTTCGTTGCATCTTTACACGAATCACCGTGCCGCAGAATCCAAGTTCAACAGTATATGTGAGTTGGAACCCCGATCCTCCTCGGTGACACCATCTCCCGACAATGGACTTATGATTCCATCTGACATTCTATGCAGAAATATGGGGTGGATATTGGCTCCCTCAGCCGGTATGTTTACGCTAGCGTCCTGTCTCATTTGGAAGCGAAATAGTCAAAGCGGTTGTTGAATTGTTGGTAGTTGTGGCACCTACCATCATTTTCGCAATATATGATTGAATGAGTATGAATTTGCGGGTCCCTCTCCTAGTCCCATTGAGAATAGCTCCTCTGAACGGCGCTCAAAGCTCAAATGGCGGCTGAGATAAAATATCTCTTGAACCTTAAATACAACGGCTAAAGCATTATAAGCGTAGCAAGTATCTGATATCCGAAACCCAACATTTCTTTTCATTCGGCTTCAAGAACGTTACCAAAGTGCGTTGTTTTGTGGATATGCTGCTCTACATCCCCATTGTATAACAAGCAACAGAGAATCGCTCAAAATCTGAAGCATTACAAATGGAAAACATACCTACTCCTGCCCGCACTGGTTATAGTAACATACCCAGTGCCGAATATGGGCACCCTGGTGGCATGAGGGGATGGTCCGGATGGTCCGTAATCCTGGTACTGTATCAAGATTCGTAACTACACCTTAATTCTTCAAGGTGGCACAACCGGAAGCGTTCAACACTTGATGACAATCCACCGTATGCCCCTTTTCTTTAAAGAAGAAATAATATTGATGTTGCACGTAGCCCACGCAACTTTACACTAGCTTTCGCATGGGGATTATTGGGGATCCTCATTGTGGTAACTGTGTTCAGGAGCTGGATTCGTCGCAGGACCGCAACATTCAAGTCCAATGTAGGCTCAGCAGGTATTTTACCTACGGAAGAACCGGAGAGCAGAGACGTGATCATAATCATCGAAGACGCATCTCATCATTACGGCTCTGATTGAATAGACATGGATAGAAAGATTGTTTCTCTACGTACGCTATATTACATCCTGTTGGTGATCGTTCATATATAATATTCTTAATTTACGGGAGCATAACTACTACGGCGGCCCAATAACCCCCGTCAACAGTGCAGCTTTTCAATCTCAAGCGGTATCCATTCCGGACTTCCCATATGTTCCAACGATGTAGTGGAGTCTTCAACGTCCCGAAAAATGACGACAGTCTGCCGTAGTCCCTTGTCAACTTGTTTAACCTTTGAAGTCGAGCTGGCTGCAATGCCTCCGACGCCACCAGCCTTATACATACATGCGAATCCAGCAGCCTGGCCTGAGAGGATTTCTTGTCCTTCTTAACTTCGAATGGGGAATAATTCCAGCAATCAGTCACAAGGCGAATCAGATCCTTCATATAGCAAAGGAGCTGGGCATACCAATAGGATCGAAGAACGCTATTTTGACCAAGGATCCGAATGCATGAGGTTTGTAAAGTGCTTACTTAAGTGCACGGATGAATTAAATAACATACTCGTGCAGAAATCGGAAACGGTGTGGCGTAAGTCTTATCCGTTGAACAAGGTTAATCATCATGCTCATTCAGACGTAGGGGGAAAGGGGTCTCGAAATTTGTATTTAAATACATCGCGTCTCTTTATTTTTTAAGCCCTCGATGAGCCGACCGACCGACCGACCAGCGTGGGAATAACATACCCAGTAAGGCGAAACAAACGAGCTTGGTAATCACACAGCCATCTGCACCCCTCCTACATGCTGACCTGTGCTGATCAGGCTATTGTCATGCAGAATACTATCATTTGGACACAGGTATATTACTATTCTAATGTACTTTCGTCTCCTAATAGCCTAGAAAGTCCTCCCGAGACAGGTATCAAAAAAATTTTAAGGTGCCCCCAGCCCGACCGACCGACCGACCAACCCGATGTAACGGAACAGCGGTCCGGAAGCCCCTTGGTAGGGGGTGGAATTCGACTCTTGTGATTGCATGGGCTTCATTGGGACTACTTCTACTCATGGCAGGATTCATATGTGGGCGTCGTCGATGTCGCAAGCTTACGGACATCGAGTCGAAGGCGCTTCATGGAGCTGACAAGCCTCCCGTGGAAAATGGGGAGTATATAAAGAGTCGGACCGTGACCGGAGTCGTCAAGGACGTGCCATTAGCTTAGCCCGATCAAACAGACACGAATTGCTGTCAGATATTCGGACCATATACCGATGTGTTTCATTTCACTCGCTCTTGCATACCATAGATATCATCCTATTACAGCTAATATTCTAGGTGATTAGTGTACGAAGTCTATAGATCTATTGAATATGAGAACACGAATGCCCGAGCGTGATAAATAATAATTTTCGTCAATACTGCAGGGTTGCAATGTCAAACACTTTCCATTCCAGATTTCCCAAAGGATTCCACTGAGGTCATGGAGTCTTCAACGTCCCGGGAAATGACGACAGTCTCCCGCTTTCTTACCATTAATTGGCTCATAATGGAACTGCGGTCCCTTGTCGAATTAACTATTGCCTGGGCGCCGGGGTTCGAATTCGAACCTGCTGCGACTCGTCCGATGAGGAGGGTAGGGGCCATGACCTACCATGACATAGAAAATTCAATGTTTTGACCGAATAAAGCAGAGACAACGAATTCTTACCTTAATATATGCCATGATCATATCAGCATAATAAGCGGATTCGAGATTCCTTGCCACTAATGCCAGGTCCACGATCAGCGTCAGTGAATACATCGCTGAGGATTCGATCACTATTTCGATAATCTTCCCGTATGAGCTAACTCCTGACGCTAGACGAACAATGCGGTACACGATTGAAAGTGTACACAGAAGAGTCGTAGCGAGCGTCAGGGACAGATAGATTAACGGCCAGTCGATAAAAGCTGCGAAGCCACCGGTGTTGTCAATATCACTGGTCGTATCGATGAAATAGCTGCGGATCTGCATGGACTTCGCGACTACAATCATTAATCAAAGAGCACGTAGGAATAATAAGAGAAACCTACTTGTCCCGACTATGGCGCAAAGACCTGGTATAAGGACAATCAGCCATCGACGGCCCCACAATACCCAGCAACGCCATATCTAATAACAACGAGCTTGTGAGATATTGACACGGATGGAAAAGAAGGCGTACAATAGTAATATCGACAATAAATGTACTCAAACCGCTGGTAATCCCAATAACGAGTTGGGAAGCATTCCACCAGGGACTAACAGCTTGCAGCGCGAAGAAGACGGTGAAGAAATTGTCCCCGTTCTGGATGAATGCACGCCGCTGGTACGCCCAGTCAACCCCGAAGGTGATTGTCGTGAGAACGTATAGAGTAACGACGACGGTTATCAGGAACGCATTGCCGGATTTCTTGGGTGTAGAAACTGGAGGAGATGTTAGATCACTGTTAGGACGACCAAGGAGGATGGGCAAACATGTAGTCCATAGAGTGATCGCTACAATGAGTGTGTACAGACCTACGGTGATATGAACTTAAAAGATAGAAGACGAGGAATGAATAACGGGCTGACCCTGCAATAACGATTCCAAGATCGTACGGTTGAAATTCAAGTCAAGACTGTCAAATATGAGATCCCTTTCATACTGAGAGAGGTCGGTCGGGGAAGAGTCCATGTTATCTGTCGAGCAGGAACCTCGATGGTTGCTTGATATATAGAGCTGAGCCTAGGTGGCGTATTTTGTGGATCAAGAAAGGACAGGGATCCTTGGAATCACCACATACCTTTCATTTGTTCCATGGTTTTCCTCGTTCCATTAAAGATCAGGAAAATCAATGCCTGGGTTGTGTGTTTCTACCCTACGATGTTGACAGCATGATAAATATGGGCGCCTCAATACTGATTCGGTCGAAGAGAAACAATGCCTTCGAAATCCACTGAGAAGGAAGCGAAGGCCAACGTGTTTGTTCATCCGGCATTATGATCCAACCTGTATCGCATACATTGCGACCTAGTGACTATCATCAAGCGATGATGTTTCATCTCGATTTTCGATGGCAAAGATCCAGTTCTTCGACGTTTAGAAAAAGGAGTTACTCGAAGACAGTCAGAGCAGGCAAGACTCGAACAGGTGCTGTAGATGGATGACCCAAATATAAGCCTAGCGGAGTATGTGACGGTTACGCAGACGGCCGTTACCGCCACCACGTGGGTACCGTGTTTTCAATCTACCTGGATAGTCTGGCTCACGATCCGTCTGATGGCATAGCGGCTTCAGGGCCTCTTATTTTTTTAGTCCTCCACAATCCTTGGTGTGAATTTCTTCACGCAAAATGTGAATTGAAAAGAATTGATACATGTCGTCGTCACCATCATCATATTACACGGCATGGTCCGCTGTAGAAACGGCCGTGGCGTACAGTACAGAAAGCTAGCTAAGAAATCTATATACTGTACAAACCAACACAAAACAGGGGATCATTTTGTTCCCAGTATGTATACGTGCGGTGTCAAGCCAATAGTATTGCGCTTCACTGAGCTCTACAAATGCATGACACGGCATGAGGATGTACACTACAGTACCTACGTTTAGACTAAAATACTGTTTTACTGTAACTTTCTACGCTTTCCTCCTCCTTCTTCTTTGATTAGCAAGCGTGCCTGAAGGTACCGTGACGTGTAATGATAAGATGAGATGAGATGCCGGATTATCAAATTCCAACGATGCAAATATGAGGACGATTGGTTTTGATGGAACGCCAGCCTCCATATGTCAGGCGGCCGTGTATCAATCTTACACTGATGTATACTAATGTGTGATCAGTTTGAAGCAATGATATTTTCCAAGCATCTGCTGATCCGTTGTCTATTCAGGACGACGACCGATTGGAATCAACCCGTGAACGAGATCGGACCATTGAAAGCCTCGGGAGACTGATATTATAGGTTTCCTCGTAACCTGGCAATAAAAATAGAATAGCCTCTGAACTAAAATCTTAAATTTGCTTGTCCCCTCCTCAGCTCGGACGTTGTGACTCATATCATCTATCATCCCGTTTTCATTATGTTCGCAGGGTGGAAGATTGCTTTATGCGGAGTGAGCCATGTGTAGCCAAATACTCTCAAAGTAATAATCCGACTCGCCTCGGCACTGATAATAAAACAATGTCCGATTCGACATGAGGTCTGTATTTTCCCAGGAAGCATGCCGCTTAGGGTATTGATGTAGTTTTATACAGGAAAAGAATGATACTCCAGTATAATACAACGTAAAACGCATCGATTAGAGTCAATGGACCGCGACTCATCTTCTCGTAGATCGTCGAGTTCTTCCTCTGCTACTGCGTGGTCTTCATTTGGGTTACTTCTCTCAGTCATTCTCGTTCGCCGCTACCAGCGGAATAAATTGGTAGAGTAGAGGACGGATGCTGCGGAGAGTGGAAAGACGATCCCTGTTATCGACCAAATCTGAGATAGTGGTCCACTAGACTCGGATGCGTGGTGCAACAATGATTTCCCGAAAAAATTCATCAGAGAAGCATTACCCTCTTCGTTCGGAAGAAGAAGAGATGAAAATGTTACTCCAAGCCCACATTGGAGTTGATGAAGGCGCTCGAGACGTGTTCAGATGATTCCCCGATCACCAAGGGAGATTTGATGATTTTATGGATGACGAGCGGCAAAACGTCTATTTCCACCACATGTTTTCCTGTAACTAACCATACGGTTGGACGTCGGAGTACGAGTAACAAATCAAGGATTCTCTCGGCTTGGTTAAATAAGAGCAAGGAAAGAATGGCGGAGGCAGGGTCTGAGTCGCTGAAGACCCTCACGAAGCTTTTTGGACGCTTCTCCAATCGCGAAGGGAAGATTTCATGATTTCCTGCGATATGATTTCCGGTAGCCAATCATATGGTTATTAGTCGGACATGGGCGTAGGGGCACCGGATCGAGGACACCCCGACGGGGTTAAAGGAGAACGTGCGTTGGTGGATTATCGCTGGGTCTACCAGCACATCGAGCATCGAGCGTGTTTCGGAAATTATGGCTTGCGAGGGCGCTCTCTGTTGTCAGATGAGTCTTTCAAATGGCCCAGGAATAACTCGGCAGATAAGACGCTGATTCCCGGGACCGAAAGAGGATGTAGAGGATGAAAAGATAGTGTGGCTGATCCTTCAGGAAGTGATTGCACTCGTGGCAGACTGAGGGGAGAAATAGAGGAGCGTGTAAAGAGCATGGCCACTCATCGACGGTGGGGGATTCAAAGACAGAAAGAATGTGTAAGATCTAGAGTAGAAGGACCCTGGAGAGAAGCAGTTCGCTAGCAAGATCGACGATGGACACATTGCGGAACGTAAGTAACCAATACCTTTGACAAAGGAGTCAGTAAAACTAATCGGGGCAAAGTACCTACCCATGCAAAACGAGTCTAATGTATTACTCCATACAAGAAACATCCCTTTATTTTAGGTCTAAGAGTAGATGCACTTGAGACTCTGGAAGAGCTGTGGCATTATTGTGATGATAAGACTTAATATTGCTGCTGGATGAGCCGGCGATCACAGTGCGGCAAAGCCGGTTAGGGAAGGAGAAGGAAAATACAACCAAACAATGCGCCCTTCCTCCTCCCCAGCCTCAGGTAACTCAGCTTCCTGTACTGTACCCGCGTACCTACGATAATGGGACGAGCGTCTTGGAGGTCCCAAATTCTCTATCCTAGGGAAGAATGCACTGCTGGTTCGTGAACAGCATTGAAGGTGATGCCGCCTGAGGTATGGAAATTCAGATATTCCGTCATTGCATAGACTTACGGTGACCTCAGGCCCAACTTCTTGAATCTGGTACACGATGGCTTGCTCTCTCTTGCTGTGGCTATGACGATACTCTCATACGGACGATATTCCGCACGATGGCAAGAATGTCGACGATTTCGTTCTGCGTCATTGAATGACTCCGGTTCGATGAGGCTACAGGGTAAAGATGCATTTGGTTGTTCTTCCGTTGCACTCGTGCTTATTGACTTCTCACGCATCTGCTCGATAGGCCTTAACCGCAGGACTCTGCTGAGCGAGGGGTGTGACAAATAAATAGTAAAAATTGGTACGCCTTTTACAACTGTGTCTGTGGCCGCATCTTAATGGTATCTAAGCAGGTTGTATGCGCTACTGTCTCCTTCCTAGGCGGTCTGTGGAAATCTGTTGCTGTGCATCTCACCTTTGTACAGGTGTAGGTCCTCGGATGGCTAGGAGAGATACGTTAGGTAGATCTAGAGGTCAGTTTTCTACATCCTTCTATCCCTAAATCACGCTAAGGGACCGCAGTATATTCATGATCATTCGTAATATACTTCGATGTATGATCAGTCGATTAAGCCCGAGTCATTATCCAATCGTTATCATCCATCACACAGAATTATGCGCGGACACTGATTGTGCGAATAATGTCGATCTTGGGCAAGAATATACTGTTACACGAATAACAAACACTGGTGTCGACGTCTCGTTCGTACACAGGCTTGTTCGCCAACCTTTGACTGACTGGAGTAATACTGAAATGTCGGGACTGGGGGAAAGAACTGCGATCATTAGAGGTAGGAGTGAAATCCAACGGACCGAAGTTCGTTACCGCCGAGGCATCAACCGCGGCATAGCTTTCGGCATCCTCTTCGTCGTGCTCTTCGAGCTTGAAATAACGAATGAATGGCGTCATCCCCTCTAGGCGGTGATGAAGAAAGACTACCAAATGAAAGCCGTTAAGCGAGATTACTCGTGGGGCTGATCATTTCAATGTGCGTATCTACCTGCCGAGTTCATCGTCTCCTCAGCCGCCAGCGCAGCTTCATTCCTTCCGTAGCACGTTTTAGGAGACCACACCATTGTAGCTTCGGGTTAGACTCTCGGATACGGGAATGAGGCGAACAAATAATAATCTCCAGCGTCTCTTTGGATGTGGAAGTTCCTCCCAACATACATAAGGGACGCAATGTCGGACATTGCATCTCACCCATGCTTTTCTTCGATAGCCTCTGATATATAAGCTCAGGCGTCCATAGCCTGTCTTAACAGGTCAGGGTCAATCTTCCATATGCCGATTCAATTGACAATTTGAACGCTACCCGCGTGTCGCAGTCGTTGATATTGATCCAGTAGCGGCAGCTTCGTGCCGGCCCCCGATTCTTCCCCTATATCTGGCTTCTTACAGATAGAGCATGTCCATCCGACCTCAAGGAAAGATTCAGTGGCATCAACGATTCATCGTCCATAACTGCTATCCAGTGTGCAGCGTCAATAAACTCATCAGCAATGAAGTCGGGGAGGCGCTGGTGCCGTGGTACGGTAATGGACGGAAATTTTGTCCAGACACTCACAAGACACTGATCCCCTCGAAGCCATCTTGCTGTTCTTTCGTCATGAAAATCTACACCAAATTGCACTGTTCAAAACGGCTCTCACAGGCGCGAGGATGGAATTTGACTCAGTGAAGCTTTTCTGGAGGAAAATTCTCAACAATAAGAACCCCTTCGATACAATTAAGACGTGCGCAATTCCGGAATCCACCCTAGGAAGCGCTGTTTCAACCATCATGACACGCGGCAAGTCGATGGGAAAACATCAGGAAATTCTGGACAATACATAGGTTCATAATACCGTAGATACGAATCAGTAAACCGCCTATCATCTGTATAGGGACGCCCACTTCCAACAACGCTCATGACAGCAAAGCTTGTGAAGGGCAGAAGGCGTGATGTATGTTGTGGGGGTTGAGGCTCTGAGCGCAAAAACAGGGAATGCAATTCGACGTTCTTCGCGAGTAAGAAAATGCTGTCCACGAAACAACAAAACCGACTGCAGATAGGAAAGGGGAATCAGTATGGAATAACAATGGGATAATAGATACGCACTTGATTGCTTCAAGACTCAACTTTGGAACGATGGGAAAGTGTTCTGAAGTATTGCCGGTTCTATCAATACAGAAGACAAACAGATATTAAGACGTACCGACAAAGATTAGTTTTGTAGGGCCTATAAACCGGTGTCGATGGATATTATACATTAAACTACTCTTGAACTACTCGCCAGTGGCAGAGACAGATTTAGGTCCAGCGAGGTAGACGGCAAGGAAGCTTCAAGTTCAAGATAAAGGGCATGATGTTAACGCGCTGAACGCAAAAACGGGGAACGCAGAATGTCGTCGCTGAACAGCAAGGTCGTCGTTGACGCCTACAAGAAAACCTTTGTGCGCGAGACGAGGTCGGGACTCGGCAGAACAAACTACCAGATATTGATCACGCTGATATATGAAGCCGTCCTAAAATAGCGAGATATGTTCGCACACGCAATAAACAGACAATATTTGGAAACATACTGTGGGTGTGGCTAACATGGGCAACGACTCTTATATAGCTGAGGAGTCGTCACCGGCCTAAACAAACGGCGAAGACTTGTCTCAGACCTCTCGGAGACTGTCGGTAGAGAAAGTTTGGTCCAGAAGATCAAGTACGCAAAAACTAATCGCCTATGGTGGGTGATCGGTCGCGGAGCAAGTGATAAACACCCTCTCTATTCCTCTCTACTATCGGAAAGAATCGGGGATCATAGTGAGTCGCCGTGTTTTGATGCGACCTCGTACTACCTTCATCCGTGACCGAGGAGCGGCATATAGTGTTATTGTCTCCTGTCAGCCTTACATGGACGAACAACAACCCTGATTTTTTAAAGTGCCTTACAAAGTGTCTCTACACCGCGAGACGTACAACCTTGCGTTCAAAGCGGTATGAGTCTTTGTGGCCACGGTGCATGGCTTGCCAGGGCTGTAGACCCGGCCGTCCCTGATTGGGCCTGGCTCTGGCACCACTGGGCCACCACCTCTTGATCTCTGGAGCGATTTCTGTGGTATATCATTGCGAATCAGGACCTCCAGTCCCAGTTCCATTGAAGAAGACTCGGCGGAGACGAAATCTCTCCGAGTTGCTTAGAAGCAGTCTAGTAAAACACAGGAACGCCCGGGTTGACCCCTGTTATTCACAATCACTCGTGATGATATCGCTGGAGACAATGGTAGCCCGGAGAGGGGACGGCGCGCAACCAGCGCTGAGAGACCTGCAAGAGCTATATAAGAGAATGTAATCGGTATCGAATATTCGTATTACAGTCCTTTCTACACGGTAAACGTTCCCCTAGGTACGTTAAAGCATCAATTTTGTTCAACATTCATGGCAGTCTAAATGAACGTTATTGCGCTACTGCAGCAAATTCTTGTATCAACTTTCCATGGGAAACGGTCCGAGCATTCTATTTGGCCAGCTGGCGAGCAGTAGGGGCGCGTCGAAATGTCCTCCATCTGGATACGAAGTAAGGTTCGTGAAATATATCGCTGAAGTGTATAGGATAATTAACATACTCCTGCGGCAGAAAATGAAACCCATTCGAAAGCAATGTGGAGTAAGTCGTATCCGTCGAATGAGATTACTCTTCATGCTCAATCAGACGTAGGGAGTGGGATTCTACTCTGGTGATTGCGTGGGTTTCATTTGGAATGCTTCTTCTCATGGCCGGGTTCATACGTGGGCGTCGTCGATGTCTCAAGATTGCTGACATCGAATCGAAGGCGCTTCATGTAGCTGCCAAGCCACCCGTAGAAGATGGGGAGAATATAAAGAGTCAGACCAGGATCGGAGCCGTCGAGGAGGCGCCGTTGGATTAGCCTGATTAAACAGGCACGAATTGCTGGCAGATTCGTACCGACGCATTTCTTTTCACCCGTTCTTACATATATTTACTTGACCCCCTTTCCTTTCCCGATTGACTGTTTTAAATTACGCACATTCGTAGTTTCGTAGGTGTACTTTATTTCATGGGACACAATCTATTCAATACACAGTCATTCGCCTTCTCTGTGCCAAATCGAGCGTACTTACACCCTCATCTCGTTACGAACGAGCTGAATAGATTTCCCAAGACATAGATAATTGACTTGGTCGTCGAAATTACTACGGTCTGAGTTCACATGAAGGCATAAGGTTAGCCAAATTGGCCATACAATCCCAGTCTGGATACATCATATTACAACCAATATTCTGGGTGATTAATAAACGAAGTCGATAGCATAAGTACCCGAACGCGAAAGATGATTATAAAGTTTTCAATGTCAAACATTTTCCCTTCCATGCTTCCCATAGGATCCCATCGAAGTCATGGAGTCTTCAGCGTCACGACAGACGACGACAGTTTCCCGCTTTATTACTATGAATTTTCTCAGAACAGAGCTGCGGTCCCTAGTCGAATTAACTATCACCTGACTGCCGGGGTTGGAATTAGAACCCGCTGCAACTCGTCCAATGAGTAGCGTAGGGGCAATAACCTACCATAACATACAAGGTTCAGTTTCTCTACCGAAGAAAGGACATACATAGAAGCCTCACCTTAATATATGCCATGATCATATCGGCGTAATATGCGGAGTCCAGATTCCTTGCCACCAGGGCCAGGTACACGATCAGCGTCAGTGAATACATCGCCGATGATTCGATCACAATTTCGACAATCTTCACGTATGAGCTCACTCCTGACGCTAGGCGAACAATGCGGTACACGATCAAGAGTGTACACAGAAGAGTCGTCGCCAGCGTCAGGGACAAATAAATCAATGCCCAGTCAATCTGGGCTGCGAAGCTTCCGGTGTTGCCAATATCACTGGTCATATTGATGAAGGTACTGCGGATCTGCAGGGACTTTGCGACTACAATCATTAATCAAAGAGCACGTAGCAACGACGAGGAGAAACTTACCCGTCCCGGCTATGGCACAAAGGCCTGGTATAAGGCCAATCAGCCATCGACGTCCCCACAACACCCAACAACGCCATATCTGAGAAGGGTGAGCGTTGAAAGGTCGACACTGTAACGGCTGGAAAGGAGACACACGATAGTAATATCGACAATAAGTGTACTCATACCACCGCTAATGCCGCCCACGAGCTGGGACGCCCTCCGCCAGGGTCCAACGGCTTGCAGGGCAAAAAAGACACTGATGTAATTGTCTCCGTTTTCGATGAATGCATACCGCTGGTAGGCCCAGTCAAACCCGAAAGTGACTGTCGTGACAACGTATAGAGTGATGATACCTGTCAGCAGGAAGGCGTTGGCGGGTTTCTTGGGTGAAGAGACTGGATGAGAAATTGAATCAGTGTGTATGAAAACTGAGGAGGACGGGCAAACATGCAGTCCAAAGAGTGATTGTTACAATAAGTGTGTACAGCCCTGTGAACATATGAACTTCAAAGAAGAAAGACAAGGAAGTCATAACGGACAGACCTTGTAGTAACAACTGCAAGATGGTACGGTTGAAATTCAAGTCAAGGCTCCCAAACATGAGATCTCTGTCATTTTGAGGAAGGTCGGCGGGGGGAGATTCCATGTTATGTGTCGAGCGGCAAAGTCGATGGCCAGCCTGAGATATGTAGCGGAGCCTCTCGCGTATTTCTGTGGATCCAGAAAAGGTCACGACGTACATTTCATTTGTACCTCAGTCCTCCTTGTTCTATCAAATATCAAGAAAATCAACACCTGTGCTATATGTTTCCACTATCCTGCGAAGCTGACTACGTGATAAATATGTGCCTCAATAGTGATGGTCGAGGAAAAAGATACCTTCGACCAGGCACGATGCCTTGTAAACCCACCGAGAAGGAGGTGAAGCCCAGTGTGTCTGTTAATGCGGTATTACGATAGCTGTGTTGTATGCATCATATCAAGCGAATCAGATATCGATGATGCTCTGTCTCGTTTCCCAACTCCCGAGGGCCCTCGGCCGAGGTCCAGCTCTTCCGACTTCGACATTTAGAAAAATGAATTACTCAAAAGCATTTAGAGCAGGTAAGACTCGAACGAGTGCTGTAGATAGCAAACATAAGGATAAGGCTAGCAGAGATTGTGACGGTTTAAGTTGGATCGCCGGTACCACGACCACGTGGGACAGCGCAAGAAATTATTTGCGGAATAAATCAAGGGCGGACGATGTGGAGAGCTGAAGGATAGTCACTGTTGCCGACAAAGGCTGAGATAGAATAGCGGGTTCACTAGACCTTGGGTGCTTAATAGAACAATGATTTTCAGACACAATCTATCAGAGTAGTAATTGAACAGCTATTTTATATCAGCGACGCAGAGATAACATACTTCCTTTGCACTTTCCATGCTGGATCGAGGCTCGATCCAGCATGGAAAATAGTCCCGAGTTGTTACGATTCATGTGACATGTCTTTGCCGCAGTACCAGTGTAGTGTACTAAGCACATATCTCAAAGTAGATGCGCTTGATCATCTAGAAGAGCTTTTGTTGTCATGACGAAGCTTAAGATTGCCCCCGGATTGAGGCAGAACTGAAATGAAACGTAGGCGATCAGAGTTGGATCGGAGTGCGGCAAAGCAGGCCAAGGAAGGACAAGGCAAACACCAACAAATAGAGGGTCATTCATTCCTTCCTCCTCTCCACCTTTACCCCAGCTGACTCAGTTTCCTCTACGGTGCCCGCGTACCTACGATAATGGGACGAATGTCTCGGATGACCTAAATATTCTATCCTGGAGCAGGATGCGACTTCGATTAGCGAACATTATTGAAGGCGGGCTGTGGTATGGTCTTCCGTCGTGGACTTCAGTGACTTCAAGTCCAACTTCTTGAATCTGGTACTCGATGGTCTTGCCGTTATTTTGACTGTACTCTGATACGGACGGTACCCAGTATGGTAGCAAGGATATTCGCGAGTTCGTTCTGTGAGTCGTTGAATAGCTCCTAGATGCTACAGGGCAAAGGTGCGTTCGGTTTTATTCCCTCGGACTCGTGTTTATCGGCTTCTCATGCAGCCGTTCGGTAGACCTTGACCGCAGGACTCTGCTGAGTGAGGACCGGTGCAAGTGGACGAATAAATAGTAAAAACAGGTGCGCCTTTTACAGTTGCGTCTGTGGCCGCATAGTATTAATAGTATCCAAATAGATTATCTGCGTTACCGTCTCCTTCCTAGGCGATTCCGTGGAAGTTTTGTTCCCGCCCATCTTGCCTTTGTACAGGTGTAGGACCTCGGATGGCCAGGAGTCAGTTTTCTACATCCTTCTGTCCCTAAATCACGCTAACGGACCGCAGTACATTCATTATCATTCGTACTATACTTCGGTGTATGATCCAGCCTTGGCCGTTATTCAATCGTTATCATTCATCGTACAGAACTGCGCACGGACACTGATTGTGCGAATCATTACAATAATGTCAGTTTTCGATCCCAGCCTATTACTCGAAAAACGAACACTGGTGTCGACGTCTTGTTCGTACCCAGGCTTGTTTTTCAACTCGTGGTAGACTAAAGTCATATTGAAATGTCAGGATTGGGGGAAGGTGTGGTGTGGTGTGTACCGGCACAAGGTCCCAATCAAGAACGGGGAAGGAACTGCGATTATTGCAGGTAGAAGTAAAAATTCATCGGGATGGGCTGCCGCGGATTATTACCGCCGCGGCGTTAACCGCGGCATGGCTTTCGGCATCTTCTTTACTCTGAGAGCTTGAAATACTTAGCAACGGCGTCATCCCCTTTAGGCGGTAATAAACAGAGAATACCTAGATGGAGGCAGTTCAGGAAGGTTATTCGTGGGGCTGATAACTCAACGTGCGTATCTATCCGTTGAGTTCATCGTCTCCTCAGCCGCCGGCGCAGGTGCTTTTATGCTTCATTCCTTTCCTATTACGTTCTCGGAGACTACACCCTTGTAACTTCGGGTTAGACTCTACTGGAATGAGGCGAGCAAACAATAGCATCCAGCCTCTCTTCTGATATGGAAGTTTTTTCCCATCACGCATATCCAAGGAAGAGGGACGCAATGTCAGTTTATCTCACTTATGTTGTTCTTCGATAGCCTCGGATAGCTCATGGCCTGTTTTAATAGCAGCTCAAAGTCAATCTCCCATACGCCGATGCAATTGGCGATTTAAGGACTCATCGAGCGCTACTCGCAGGTCGCAGTCGTTTATGTATGTTGAGTCGCGGTGTTTTGTGTTGCGTTGATGCTCCTGTTGATCTCTGGAGCGATTTCTGTCTATTGGGCGATGAGAACACATCGCAGAAGGACGTTTGTAGCCCTACGCCTTGCCTTCTTGACTGGCGAATGCGCACAGGCTTATGCATGGAATGCGAAAGGATGATGCTATACTGTCAGCGTTGCATAGGGAACCTGAAAAGAAGCCCTGCCCTGCCCTCTTATTGCTATCCGACAATGCTATGAAACGCTTCCTGCTTAGTTCATAATGAACAACGCGCCGACACTGAGCCGGGTTTCCGTATTACAATGGGCCACTACCGCTGTGACAGAGCGTGACATCAATTGCGAGATCAACGCATCAGCTGTAGTTTATTCCCCATTCTCTCTCTTGGACGTAGCGAGACCGTTCCGATGTGTCTACCTTGCATGAATCATCGTACCTTGAATCCAAGGTACGCGTTTCATCGTCGGCATACAATCCTCACTACCTTGGAGACGCCGTCTTTCTCATCAAAGTGGGCTATCAATTTATGATCCCATCCTATACCCAAACCGTACCTGGTAATACTATCATGGGCGGCGTGTCTTCGCCAGTGGCCACTGTCCTGATAGAAGGGGACAATGTGCGCAAATTGTGACCTCAGATGTCAGTCAGAATCTCAGAGCATTAGATATAGAAGATGAGTACAGTCTTGATTGTCATGACCATAGGCTTACATTTTCAAATTTTCTTTCGTAGATCGCTAATACCGGAACGGTCCTGAGAGTCTGGCTGACTTTGCGGGACGGATCATCTTCACCGTGTTATACCATTGAACTCGTAGGTCCCAATTTGGGACCTCCGCCCACAGTTCCATTTGAAGAAGACTCGACCGAGACGAAATCTCTCCGAGTTGCTTCGAAACAGCCCAGTAAAACAACGGACGGCCCGGGTTTATCTTGCCCTGAAAGGTAGTCAGAATCTCTCGTGATGACATCTTTGGAGACAATGATAGCCCGGAAAAGGGACGACGCGGAACTAGCGCTGAGGCACATGTAAGAGCCATATAAGAGTTACAAGCAACATCAGTATGTAATATTTGTGTAACAGTCCTTTCCACCCGATAAGCCTTCCGCAGGTAGGTTCAAGTATAAATTTCGTTCAACATTTGGAACCTGAACGTTATTAGGCTGCTGAAGTACATTCTTGTATCAACTTTCTATGGGAAATTCTCCGAGCGGTCGATTTAGCATAGGGCCGGGGAGCAGTAAGGGCGTGGCGGAATGTCCTGGATGCGAAGGAAGGTTCGTGAAATATGTTGCTGAAGTGCATAAGATGATTAAAATCTTTGGCAGAAAACGAAGCCTAATGGAAAGCAACGTGGAGTAAGTCGTATCCGTCGAACAAGGCTACTCTTTATGCTCAATTCAGAAGTAGAGAGTGGAATTCGACTCTGGTGATTGCGTGGATTTCATTGGCGTTGCTTCTTCTCATGGCAGTGTTCATACGTGTGCGTCGTCGATGTCGCAAGATCGCGGACATCGAATCGAAGGCGCTTCATGGAGCTGTCAAGCTACCCGTGGAAGATGAGGAGAACATAAAGAGTCAGACTATGATCAGAGCCGTCGAGGGCGCGTCATTGACTTAGCCCGATTAAACAGGCATGAGTTGTTGGCAGACATTCGACATGCGTACCATAGACCCGTGTGTTTGCTTTAACTCGTTTTTACTTACAATATATATACTTACTTACCTCCTTTCCTTTCCATCGACTACATATTCTGACGGTAGTAGAGACTCGGACACCTCAGATGTTTCACCCTCGCTGCGCCAGGCTGGGATATGTCTACGTTACTGCTCTTTTTATCTTTTTAATCACATTCATTCGTAGCTTCGTAGGTGTACTTGATCTCTTGGGAAATAATCTATTCAGTCCATAGTTGTTCACCCTTTCTGTGCCCGGCCAAGCGTACTTGCACCCCATCTGGTCAAGAATGACGCGAAATACATTTCCCTATACATATCTAATTGACTTGGTGGTCAAAATTACTACGGTCTGAGTTCACTCGAGGCCGCAGGGTTAACCAAGTTATAGATACAATCCCAGTCTGGATACATCATACTGCAACAAATATTCTGGGTGATTACGAAGTCGATAACATAAGTACAGGAACGCTAAATATAATTATAAAGTTTTCAACGTTAAACAATTTCCCTTCCATGTTTCCCATACGATCCCATCGAGGTCATGGAGTCTTCGGCGTCCCGGCAGACGACGACAGTTTCCCGCTTTCTCACTATGAATCTGCTTAGAACGGAGCTGCGGTCCCTTGTCGAATTAACTATGGCCTGACTGCTGGGGTTTGATTTGGAACCCGCTGCGACGCGTCCGATGAGGAGCGTAGGGGCGATGACCTACCACAACACGCAAGGTTCAGTTTCTTGACCGAAGGAAGAACATGCATGGAAGCCTCACCTTGATATATGCCATGATCATATCGGCGTAATAAGCAGCTTCGAGATTCCTTGCCACCAGGGCCAGGTACACGATCAGCGTCAGTGAATACATCGCTGAAGATTCAATCACTATTTCGACAATCTTCCCATATGAGCTGACTCCTGACGCTAGGCGAACAATGCGGTACACGATCAAGAGTGTACACAGAAGAGTCGTCGCCAGGGTCAGGGATAGATATATCAAGGCCCAGTCAATCTGGGCTGCGAAGCCTCCGGTGCTGCCAATATCACTGGTCGTATTGATGAAGGTGCTGCGGATCTGCAGGGACTTTGCGACTACAACCATTAATCAAAGAGCACGTAGCAACGAGGAGAAACTTACTCGTCCCCGCTATGGCGCAAAGGCCGGGGATAAGGATAATCAGCCATCGACGTCCCCAGAATACCCAGCAACGCCATATCTAAGAGAGAGCAAAAGGGTAAGTGTTGAGAGATCGAGACGGTTGAAAGGGAAGGCGTACAATAGTAATATCGACAATAAATGTACTCAGACCGCCGCTGACGCCTATCACGAGTTGGGAAGCTCTCCACCAGGGACTAATAGCTTGCAGCGCAAAGAAGACGGTGAAGAAGTTGTCCCCGTTCTGGATGAATGCCCGCCGCTGGTACGCCCAGTCAACCCCAAAAGCGACTGTCGTGAGAATATATAGAGTAATGACAACGGTTAGCAGGAACGAATTGCCGGATTTCTTGGGTGTAGAAACTGGATGAGATATTAGATCAGTGTATTGGACGACTGGAGGATGGACGAACATGTAGTCCATAGAGTGATTGCTACGATGAGTGTGTAGAGGCCTACGGAGATGAGCTTGAATGGAGGGAAGCGAGGGAAAGGAATAATGGGCTAACCCTGCAATAACGATTCCAAGATCATACGGTTGAAATTCAAGTCAAGGCTCTCAAATATGATATCTCTTTCATCCTGGGAGAGGCCGGCCGGGGGGGATTCCATGTTATCTGTCGAGCGGGAAAGTCGATGGTTGCTTGATATATAGAGCGGAGCCTGGGTGGCGTATTTTCTGTGAACCAGGAAAAGCACAGAGATTCCCGTAATCACCACATACGTTTCATGTGCAGTACACTGTTCCTAGCTTTATAACGTAGCACGAAAATCAACGTCTAGGCTGTGTGCTTCCATTGCCCTGCGGCGCTGCCTATCTGCTAAAAATGAGCGCTTCAACACTGATTCGGTCGAAGAGAAATGTACCTTTCGACCAGGAACGACACCTTCTAAATCCACCGAGAAGGAGGCGAAACCCAACGACTCCCTTAGAGTGGCATTATGATGCAACCTGGATCAATACATCATGACCTAGAGATTAACATCAAGCGGATCAGAGATAGATGATGCTCCAAATTCCAAGGTCAACACAGCCCAGCAGTGGTTAATCCTAGTGATTCTGAATGATCTACAGGCGCCCGAAGAACACCCTCCATCGTCGAAGGACGGTTTGGTTCTGAAAGGTAAACTGATCAAGGAAAGAGTATTGCTGGTTTAACAGTGTTAGTTCGAACACGGGGTATCGCATCTGCACTCTTCATCCCTAGATATGATGCAACGAGTTCGGTCCTAGCGCTATGAAACTGAGGCGGTGTCCGAAAAAATTAATTAGTTAGAGAGACTCGCTTTCAGTGTCGTTTACCCGGCATCCAGGTCTTAAACGTTTAGAGAAAAGAATGGCTGATCAGCAGGGTAGAGCAAGTGAGCAAAGCGCTGCAAATAGCAGTCCTAAGGATAAGGCCGGCAGGGCTTTTCACGGTGACGGTGTAAGTTGGACCGGGACCGCCACCACGTGGGCACAATGTTTTTGTTTTACCTTCATTTTCCGACAGTCGCGACTGACGATCCGTCTGCTGATTACGAGCCGCTGAGTCCGATCCTCATGTGTCGGGGCTCCTCCTTAGTAAAAAAACACTTCCTGCGCAAAATGTGAGCGGGAATCATTGCGGAAATGAGGACGAGTGATTTTGATGGAGACCCGGGAGATATGTCGCGTCCGACTTGCCCTGTTGGGCGCTCAGTTTCAAGAAAGTTCGACATAGACTCATGGAATTCTAGATCTAATGCACGCATTGATGTTTTAGTACGTTCTTTATGATGGAGGTATCACTGTCCATCGCTCAAGTTTTAATTAATTCCGTTCGAGCGCTTTCTGACTCGAGTTCCTAACAGGTACGCTCTTACAAAATGTCAGACTGTTTCATCGCATCTCCGGAAATTGATATAAAATGGTAGCCCTATGTGGGTGGTACCTTCAAGTGTACCTTCAAGTGACATTTACCTCTGAAAGTTGTCGGCTGCACTCAAGGTACGTTCAAGTTTATTGTCATCATATATTCATGGAGCCCTCATTACATGGTAGCAGACTCTACATCTAATCACAATGGGAAACAGACCCAGTGCTTCGCCGACCTTCTCTTTCAGTAGCGTCGGCCACGAGACCGCGTTCGTACTTGGCGTCTTTTTACTTCCGTTAGCTCATACAAATAATCTCAACAGTACTAGGCGAGCATTATTCGACTGGCCAGGTAATGGCAACGACTGCGCCTCAAGTACGGGTGCTCGCTTCGATATCTTATGGGGCGTCACAATGCTACTCCTGGTTGTCGTGATTTTGCGGCAATGGTATTTGGACAGGAGGGCCCGTAAAGCAATAGAAGAGGTAGATCATCTGGTTCGCGTCGATTTGGAGAGTCAAAAGATTGCCACCAGTAATACACGCGGATAAAATCACGCGCCACACAACGCCTTTCCTTTTTCCTTTTTCCGCTTTCCTTTGTAATTTGTATTCTATTTTCATAGAGTCAAGTTCGTCTAGTAGCCATTCTGCTCGCCGCTAGGGAGCCCCCTAACGAAACATGTTTTAATGCCTCCCAGTGATGATTGAAGTCAAATTGAAGTTGATCCAAAGTTGATCACCACAGTGCGCCGCCGAACATCACATCAATGTTATGAATAAATTTGTAAACCGTAAAAGATTAGGTACAAGCGTTGTCGCAGTTTGAATTGAGGCCAATCCCTATAGAGCCTTCGGACCGACTAAAAAAGCGTGCAAAGCGTCTGCCGTCGGGCCAACGTCAGATCGTCTGAAACAAGAGATCACGTCCATAAGCGACGGCGCTCAGCATGGAAACGCATTGTCCCAAGATCAAATATATCGCGTATCCACAAGACGAAAACAACGTGCGATCCTTGGCCCGGACCGGATGCCCATCATATCCGCCACCGCTTGGGCGGCCCGCCCTTTCAACTTCAACCTCGAACCACGATGGACATGGCTGCCGTTTTTGGTTGAGACGTCGCGCCAACAGTACCAACACCGACACCGCGACCCAAACACCTGCTGTAGCCTGTCACGGGTTATGTACTGCTAAAGCGAGTGGTATCTATCTATTTCCATTCATTCTGGTCTGGAGGCTCGTCGTTGAAACTGGACATACAACGCGCTTTGTCTAGACCGTAAAGCACAGATTATGGCGCATCATTTTGATCAAGAGTCCCAATCAGTGCCTCACTGAGTCATTTATCGCAGGCGGCAGGTACAAACAAAAGGTTTCTCGTGTAGTGCGGCCATCATAGTATAATCTAACAGCCAAAAAGATAGACACTGTGCGTTTCAACTTCTCTTTTTCCCATTCTCTTACACTCACAGGGCCTCGATACATAGGTACGAGGGAATCGGCCTGCTAGTTTGCATTACTCGCCAACAATTATATCTCCGAAACATCATTTGATTGGTAATTCATCCAAGGCGCAGGCGGCTTCGGAATAAAGATACGCACGGTTTCGCCCCCGTCTCTATCGGGATATGGCCCGAGCTATCATATCACAAGTTTCATCATAACCAGGCGCTCAAAATGAGCAGTAACTCCCAGAAATCATGAGTTCTCCGATGTCCCGACACGCTATAAAGGCACGAAAGACTTGGAACTGATATCTTTAACTGTTCTCCTTTAGCTTGAAAAAGCTAGCGAAACGGTGCGTCATGCATTATACCTACCATTGATCTCCTTATCCTCATTGTTCTTTTGGAAGGAACAGGTTTCCTTGCCCGCATCATCTGGTTGATCTGACGAAATGGGATCAGGCCAGAGTAGAGCTTACTCTTATGCTACAGCTCCGACTCGTTGGGAAGATCTTCCTCCTAGAGGCGAAGTAGCGTCCGATTCGTCGTTGGCGTTCGTATTTCCCTTCGATGCATTTTGCTTGGAGGTACTGACGGGCTTGCTATACAGAAAGAGAACGATACTCGAGTATAATCCAACGTAAGCCGCATCCTTCTGATTAATGGGCTGATATGTACTCATCCTCCTGTAGAATGTGGAATTCTTCCGCAGTTGTTGCTTATGCTTCATTCGGGTTATTGCTGCTCGTAGTCTTTTTCATTGGCCGGATTTGTTACCGTCGGCGCGAGAAACTCACAGTGGAATCCAAGGCAGACGATGTAGAGAGAGGAAGGATAGCGATATAACAGCTCTTCACCTGGCGGGACACAGGATACCACCTGAATGGATGGAATCATGGATCAGCGATTTTATAGGAATATCCAGACAGTAACTTAGTATTCAATATCTGCGACGCAGAGATAATGTGCTTCCTTCAAACTTCCTTTCCACCTACCGATCTTCGCACTTTCCATCCCGGATCTCGAAATTGAAGTTATTACGATCCACGACTTTGCGGCAATTCCAACATAGCGAAACGCTGATCTTGACAGTGCCCTGAATAACTGTATCTCTTGTTTCCCCGCTGTTTGCTATCAGAGCAATATTGTTTCAGCCTTCAAGCTTCAAGCTTCAAGCTTCAAGCTTCATATCCGCGATTGAGCAATAAGATTACCGATAACCGGAAGATCGTCATCTTTGCTATTACGAGTGATCGACATAATATTAGGGCAGTCGCCACCGTTTTAGGGCATAAGATTGAAGTCATTGCTATGGAGGTCAGCTCCTGTAGTAGCGTTTCCGACGCATTGTACAAGTAAAGTTCGGCCTCTGAATTTCCCCTCATGCCCAAGTCGTCCACAAATCGCAAACGACGACCACACCCCGAGTAACTGGAACACTGGCGGCTCAAGAAGACGGTCTCTTCTTGGCTGTGGAAGGTTTCCATCTGAGGGTGACAATACGGACCAGCGGGTCCAGCGCCACGTTGGTGTTTGGTGGTACAAGCGAAAGGATTGAGACAACGACGACGGCACGATGACGACAAGTGCTCTGAGCTTAGTCAGCACCTTATGAGGCATTCGCAAGCTCCTGCCTCAACGTCCAGGTGTTTGGCACCGGTCCGATCCTCCCGCGACCACGTGGGCCAGGTTTCGGTCGTTGTTTATAGCTCCGCTTTGCACCAGCATATCCATTTGCCTAGAAGACTCTGCGATAAGATTCCAGCAATCTGCTCCATTGGCAGGGAGACGTGGCAAAAAGCACTTCTCGCTGTTATCAATGTTTGATCAATGGCTCTGTTCCCAACGTGGTATATGTCGAATGTCATCCTAACTTGACTTCTTGTCAATCTTGGCGTACAGGACTAGTCACTACATGATAATTTACGGCATCTAGACATTTGATAAATGCGAAAGGCACAAAGTGAGGGTGCTTTTCACTCTTCCTTCATTCATCTCGACCGTGAGTATTGGTATTTATTTATCTTCGCTATTGAAGATGCTTCAGATTCGCTTCGCAAAGGTCCAAGTGGCTCAATATTCGTCCACAATTAACCGCTTCTAGACCTTTCTCTGCACAGGTCGTTCTACGCTTCATTCCTTCCCTACAACCTTGGTGATCCCAGCCTTGCGGCTTCGGTGTAGATTCTTATATACGCGAATAAGGTGAACACACAATATTATTCAGCCTTTCTTCAGACGGAGAAAGTTCCCGCACACTATCGAAAGATGAGGGACGCAATGACAGTCTATCTCACCGTTAATATGTTCAATAGCCACTGATATAGCACCACAGAAAGGAGGCGTTCGTGGCCTGCTTTAACAGCAGATTAAGGCCAGTATTCCATATGCTCGATTCGATTGACAATTTCATAATCGTGCGCTACTCGCGAGTCGCAGTAGTTCATATCGAGCATAGTAAGTCACAGTGTTTTTTTTGTGTTGCATTGACATTCCTGTTGTTAGAATCGCGGGGCTAAACTCAAACGAAGTGAGTAGCAAAAATGGGTTACATCTGTGGCAAACGCGACATGGGGACTAACTACGGAATGTACTAGCTTATATACTACGAAATCCCCGCGGAAATAAGTAAACACGTAAGTAAATCCGTACGAGAACCAAACGGCGACTAATGAGAAGCTCGAATATCCCACACCTGTTGATCTTTGCAGTAACTGCTGTCTATTAGGCAACGGAAGACGTCGCAGCTGCCCTTTGAATCCAAGGTACGTGTTTCGCGGTTGACATCCGATCTTCACTACCTTGGAGACGCCATCTGACCCAAGCGAGCTGTCGAATCATGGTGTCACCCAGTATACCCAACCGATCTTGGTAATACTCTCACAGACGGTGAGTTCTCGCCACTGTCCTGGAAGAAGGAGACAATGATTGAACACTCCGATCTCTGATGCCAGAATATGCTGATATACTCTTGATTGTCACATAACAGGGCGCCAGAAACTTTTTTCACTAGGTCTCCGTGCCCGGTTGCACGCCGCCTTTGCCCGAGCTCGTTCGTATCCTCTCTGGATAGAATACTCCGAGACGGCCGACCCTTTTTCATGATGCATACTACCAACATGGTTTGTTCGTTCGTGGTTAGCCCATCGATCGATCGATCGATCGTAGACAACAGTATGATCACTGATACATCAATGGTCAAAGTCCCGTCCCACGTAGACCGTGCTCAGGCACACACAAGAACTTTCTTATAAAAACAATAGGTACCTAACGTCTGTATTTCACTCCTTCTTTCCACACAGCAACCGTTCCCCTGGTCCGTTTAAGTATCATTTTGTTTCAATATTCATACTAACGAGCCTGAATGAACATCATTAGACTGCTAACGCGATCTCTTATATCAACTTTCAATGGGAAGTGCACCAAGCCATCTTGGATTCGGCGAAGGGGCTTCGGTCGCTGGGGGAACCGCTATTAATCCGCCTGGGACTGCGTGTTCGTCTGGAGAAGCATCCGGATGCCAAGTAAGGTTCGTGGAACCCGTTACCGAAGCGCATACAATACTAATTAGCATACTCGTGGGGCAGAAAACGAACGCTATTCGAACACAATGAGACGTAAGTCGTATCCATCAAACAAAGTTAATCGTCATGCTCATCCAGACATAGGAAATGCAATTCGACTCTTGTGATTGCGGTGGTTTCATTCGGGATACTTCTTCTCATGGCCGTGCTCGTATATAGGCGCCGTCAATGTCGAAAGCTTACGGATATCGAGTCGAAGGCACTTCATGCAGCTATAATGTTACCCGTGGAAGATTGGAAGAATGTAGAAAAGCAGACGATGATCATCGTCGTCGAGGATGACGTGCCGTTGGCTTAACCTGATCAAATAGGCACGAAGTATTGGCGGATATCCGTAGTATGGTACCATATACTCGCATGTTCCTTTAACTTATTCCTACTCTCACTACTCTATTGACTATGTTATTCACACTAATCTTAGACTCATTCCTACCTTCGTACTTATATATTCATCTCATCGCGTATATTTCCATTCAATACACAGTGGTTTCACCCTCGCTGTGCCGTACTGAGATTCGTACTTCATCGCATGACGAATGACGCGGAATCCATCTATACATATCTGATCTACTTGGTCGTCTGAGTCACTACGGTCTGAGCCACACGAAGGCGTAGGGCTAACCAAATGAGATACAGTCTCGCTCTGGAAGATACATATTATTACAACTAATATTTAGGGCGATTAGCAAACGAACTCTATAGGTCTATCTAATATGAGAACACAATTGCCAGAATGACATGAAAACGACAACATCTATCAACAGTGTAGGTTTTTAAGGTCAAACACTTTCTATTTCAGACTTCTCATAGTATCCCAACGAGGAAGTAGAGTCTTCAACGTCCCGACAAACGACGTCGGTCTGCTGCTTTCTTGCCATGAATCGGCTCAGAACAGAGCTGCGGTCCCTGGCCGAATTGACTATTACTTGGCTGGTAGAGTTTGAATTCGAACTGGCTGCGACGCGTCCGATAAGGAGGGTAGGGGCGATAACCTACCATGACATAGAAAATTCAGTTTCTGGAACGAATAAATACAACGAAGGCTCACCTTAATATATGCCATGATCATGTCGGCGTAGTAACTGGACTCCAGATTCCTTGCGACCAGGGCCAGGTACACAATCAGTGTCAGTGAATACATCGCTGAAGATTCGATCACTATTTCAACAACCTTCCCATATGAGCTCACTCCTGACGCGAGACGAACAATGCGGTACACGATCAAGAGTGTACACAGAAGAGTAGTAACGAGCGTCAGGGAGATATAGATCAGCGCCCAGTTGATATCGGCTGCGAAGCCTCCGGTGTTGCCAATATCACGGGTCGTATTGATGAAAACGCTGCGGATCTGCATGGACTTTGAGACTGCAATCGTTAATCAAAGAACACGAAGCAATAGCGAGGAGGAGCTTACTCATCCCCGCTATGGCACAAAGGCCTGGTATGAGGATAATCAGCCATCGACGTCCCCAGAGTACCCAGCAACGCCATATCTAAGAGAGAGCAAAAGGGTAAGCGTTGAGAGATCGACACGGCTGGAAGGGAAGGCGTACGATAGTAATATCGACAATAAATGTATTCAGCCCGCCGCTGATGCCTATCACGAGTTGGGAAGCTCTCCACCAGGGACTAATAGCTTGCAGTGCAAAGAAGACGGTGAAGAAGTCATACCCGTTCTCTATGAATGCCCGCCGCTGATACGCCCAGTCAACCCCGAAAGCGACTGTCGTGAGAACGTATAAAGCAATCACAACTGTTAACAGGAAGGCATTGCCGGATTTCTTGGGTGCAGAAACTAATGAGAGATTGGATCAGTGTATAGAACATTTGAGGAGAATGGGCCAACGTGTAGTCCATAGAGTGACTGCTACGATAAGTGTGTACAGGCCTACCGTCATATGAGCTTAAACAAAGTGAGACGAGGAATGAATAATGGGCTAACCCTGCAATAACGATTCCAAGATCGTGCGGTTGAAATTCAAGTCGAGACTCTCGAAGATGACATCCCTTTCATACTGTGAGAGGTCGACGGGGGGAGATTCCATGTTATCTGTCGAGCAGGAAAATCGACAGTCGCTTGATATATGGAGCGGGCCAATCGTGGCGTATTTTGTGGATCAAGAAAGATACAGGGATCCTTCGAATCACCAGTGACCACAGACGTTTCACTTGTAGTACAGTGTTCCTAGTTCTATCAAATATCAGAGAAATATACGCCTAGGCTGCGTACTTTCATCACCCTGCGGTGCGGACTAACTTCTAAAACTGAGCGCTTCGATACTGATTTGGTCGAAGATAGATGTACCTTTCGACCAGGAACGACATCTTCGAAATCCACAGAGCAAGAAGCGAAACCCTGTAACTCCGTTAATATGGTATTACGATGCAACCTGTAACACATACATTACGACCTAGAGACAATCATCAAGCGAAGCAGATATGAATGATGCTCTGTCTCGTTTCCCGAGATCCAGGTTGGACATCCAGGCCTCAGACGTTTAGACAAAGGAATCATTGAAGAACGATTGGAATGGGTCACACTCGGATGAGCGCTAGAGATAGCAAACGTAAGTACAAGGCTAGCCGCGTTCGTGACGGACCGCCGGTGGCACCACCACGTGGCCACAGTGTTTTCATTTTACTTTCGTAGTCTGACTGACGATCCGTCTGATAGCACAGCGGCATCTGAATTCTGAATTTCCTATTTCGTCGGTCTTCTCTGGTAAAATCCTCCGCCCAAGACGTGGACAGGATTCGTGCAGAAACGAGGACCAATGGTTTTGATGGAGAACCATACCGGGTGGTATGCATCGACCTTCAGCTGATGGGTGATCAGCTTCAAGCAATGATATCTCCGAAGCATCTTCTGACCGTGGTACATCCAGAGCGATGAAAGACCGCAGAATCAAGCTATGAATGAATCTGAGATCGCTCCCCATTGAAAACCGGGCCATGAACGGAGCCATCCTATCATATTTTTTTGGAACCAGAAGTGGACCGAATACGAGGCCCAGATACTTTCAAGGCAACAACCCAACTCGCATAGTCATCGATGACGAAACAGTGCCCGGTTCGTCATTAGGATTCGTATTTTCCTTGACGCATGTCGCTTGGAAGACTGATGCAGTTTCTATACAGAAGAAGAACGATACTCCAGTATAATCCGACGTAAGCCGCATGCTGGTAAATCAGAGTCAATGAGCTCCGACCCGTATTCTGGTAGAATGTCGAGTTCTTCCTCCGTCGTTGCTTGGTCTTCATTCGGGTTACTTCTCCTCTTAGTCATTCTCATTCCTCTGATTCGCCACCACTTGCGGAAGAAACTAATAGTGGAGTTGAAGGTGGATGATGTGGAGAGCGGAAGGAGAGTCTCTGTTATCTGCGAAAGTTGAGATAGAATAACCGTTCACTAGACTTGGATGCTTGATAGAACAATGAATTTCCCGAAACAATCTATCAGAGCAGCAATTTAATTATTAATATCAGCGACGCAGAGATAACATACTTCTTTTGTACTTTCCATCCTGGACCTCGATAGTCCAATGGTATTACAATCCACGTCACTGCGGAAATTCCTTGGCAATTCCAGCATAGTGGAACATTGAACGACAGCGCCCTGAAGAATTCCATCTCATATCGCGTTATTGCAAACGTTCACGTTTGCTATTTGAATAGTCAGACTCCCGATAACCGGAAGATCGTCATCTTCGTTGCGAGTGATCGACATGAGGTCGATAGGGTCGTCATCGTTTCGGAGTATAAGATCGAGATATCAGTAGAGTCATTGCCACGTCGATCATTTCCTATATCGACGGTCCCGACGCATTACATAAACGAAGCGCGACTCCTGAATTCTTCCTTTCCCCTCATGCCAAAATCAACCACAAAATCGCAGTCGAAAGCCAAACCACCGCCACGACCTGAATCCCTTGTTCGCATGGAGCAGCGGCTCAAGAAGACAATACCTTTTTGGTTATGGGACGCTTGCATCCCTATAGCCGAAGATGACAACACGGACCCAGACTGCATATACAGCGCCACCACGCCGTCACAGAATAAGAGGATGGCGATGAAGAGAATGCAGGATCTCGTTGGCCAAGGATTTCATCAGAAGTACCCTGATCGTCCGGAGGAGAAAGAGATGACAGTGTACTCCGAGCCCATGTCGGAGTCGATGAAGGCGCTCAAGGAACTGTTGGACGCGTCCCCTGTCGCAAAGGGAATATTGGATGATTTCACGGATGCAGAGAGGGAATACGTCTACTTCCACCACGGCATGTTTTCCGGTAGCCAATCATGGGGTTGGATATCGGACTATGAGCAACAAATCAAGGACACTCTCGACGCGGTTAAAGAAGAGCATGCGGAAAAGGAGTTAATGGTTGCTCGCTGGGCCGTCCGGGATAGGGTATGTGGCCTCCTCTGCCGTGATGCCTTACTAAAGGCCGTCTACCAGTGCGCCGACTGCGTTTCGGGAATTACGGGTTACGAAGGCGTCTACAGTTATCAGTGGTCCGATGAGTCTATCAAGTGGCTCAGGGATGACCTGCCGATTGAGCGGAATCCCGGACGGAAACTCATAAAACTTCAGTAGCATATGAAAGACTGCATGAATACTTGGCCAAATGTCCTGATCGCATTGCTTCGTATATCGATAGCCATCCCAGTAGATAACTCACCTGGGACTCTAGTCTTGAAGTATTGATAGTCTTTGACCTAAATGTAGGATGGAACACGTGGTTGGATATTGCAACGGTGCGGATAAGGATATCAAGGTTGATATCGGGTTGTCGCCTAGCCGATGAAAGCGACAGCAGAAAATTCGACGCAATAATTGTCTGAAAGTATCAGCTTTTTCATTGCAAGTTTAGCAAAGCGATAATTTTAACTAATCCGGGCGAGGAACCTTTGTAGTATTGCAAATAATGTATGTCAACATCAATGGCAACTTGACCGGGAAGAGCGAGATTACTCCTCCTCCATCATCGCACGCAACGGATGTCCTTCCGGGACAATGCCGATCCCCTCCGTCGTCCGTGCACTCCTCTGCTCAGACAAGAGATCACGCCCACGAGCGTACATATCCACATCATCTGTCACCGTAGTCAACCCGTGGCTAAACGAATATCAATCAACGTCTATTCACAAGGACCAGGAAGCAAACGTACTGATCACGCAGGTGCTCGACCGTACGGTCGTACCCCCGATAATAGGACTCGCACGGCAGGTCCGTGCAATGCGGGCTCAAGAATATGCCACCATCGAGCACCGTTTCCAGGAGGAACCAGTCGTCTGCCCAGAAAGTATCAGCATGGACGAGCTTAACATAGTCTTCGAGCGGCGTTGTGTCTTCGTAATGTTCTCTTAGGATATGTTTCACCTTGTGAAATGACGACACATCGGTATACGCAGGGGCGACGGAGAAAATGGAAACTTACAAAGTCTCTCCACCCGTAAAGTTCAAACGTAGAGACTGGCGCCGCCCCGTTATGTCTGTATTTCTTGTTGGGGCAACTGTAACATTTGAACTGATAATCCTCCACTTCATCATCTAGGTCTTCCGCGGTGGTCGTCTCGGGATCTGCACCGATAAAGGCTATGAGAGCGTTTACAACGTCGCGTGCACGGTCGTTGATTTCAAGACAGGTCGTACTCCACGGCACGCGTACAGATGCGGTTGTGGTACGTCGGGGCTCGTCGTCCTGCGCGCGATAATCAAATCCCAAGCTAAGGCAACGATGTGACATGATGTCTGGAAAGAAGAGTGGTGTGAGGCACAATGGCTTGTTCTTCCGACAACGCCGGTTCAAGCTACGCGAGAAGATGGTACACTTCTTGCAAACGAAAACGTTCCGAGCGAGTTTGGCCTGGGAGCATTTCTCTTCTAGCGAGAGCGGAGAGTCTTCCCCAAGAATAAAGTCAACAACTCTCTGTGTGATGGAGGACTCCCACGCTTCGGAGTGAAGGATAATTAGCTCGGTGATTCGATGGAAATGACCTGGCGTAACTGTTTCGTTGGACGGCAGGTGGATGATCTTTCGGATTGGACGAAGGTCGAAGAAGTCGAGCATGGGAGGGAAGAGTGTGCTCGGAGCCAGAGCCTTGCACATGCGAAGGTAATCGATAGCAACTTTCCTCCGGCATTGAAGCAGCTCATGGCGTTCCCGAGCTAGGCGGTCGACCTTGACCTTTTCCATGTATTTCACAAGCTCTTCTTGTATATTCGTCCAGACTAAATAACTTCATGTTAAAACGTGCAACGGGCACACGGGAAAACAACATACTTCGATTTGTGAGAGGTCGAGTTTGATTCACAAGGCTATGCTTTACGAGGATGTCGGCACTAGGCATCGCGGCCAATTCTGCTCCGTATCCCAGGCACGCGAGATTCAGTTGGATACTGGTGGGAAAATAAGGATAATACTTGACAGTCACGAAAAGAGCTCACTCTTGGAGACGATTTCGTTTTAGCTTCTCGATCTCCATGTCCTTAACGGTCTGCATCCGCGAGAGCCAGGAAGAACATTCAGAAGCACGCTACCAACAAGGTCAATTAGTAACGGAGCATGACACTGGAGAGGCAAAGACCCACCGATCGCAAATGCGCCATAAAACTTGATCTTGATTGTATGAGCGTGTTGCGCTCATGTTCGATATTGCAGGCGAGCAAAGCTCGGAATATCTCCTCATAGTCTCGTACCAGACAGGATTCTTCAGGACGACGCTTTCCAGCGCGCTCTAGAAAACCATCAGCGCACCGTGCAACGCAACAACGAACGCAGAACGCACTCAAGGGTGATATCGGAATGAGGGTCGCTACAAGCAGCGTGCCGTTATCAGTCCGAACGGATTCCGGAACACGTTGAAGATCAGCAATGGAGAGCGTGCTAAGATGATAGTATAAGCTGTCTTTCGAGGAATAAAGACATCGGGACTACTAACTGTAATGGCATACATGCAGTGCATATACGCGCCCTGAAAAGAAGTTCCGGCGTTTTCGCTGACGTCTTATAGCAAAACTACGCGAGTTTTTGAGCATAAAATCGATCCAAATGAAACCGGCGTACATGGCAGATCGGGATGAAAACCAAGTAGGCCCAAGCAGGTTCGGATAGGCCGGGCAAAGGCTCAGGGAGTCCACCAATATTTCTCCTCGCAGACTTCCAGGCTGAAATCGAAGACTTGGATAGCAGAACGCGCCGGAAAGCCTTCGATAGACGCGCGAGGTGCAGTAGGTCGAAGATCTATGTCATGTATAAGCCAAAATGTAGTGAGAAAATGCGCATACAGTCACGTACGGGCCAAGAGAATTCTGCGTTCGACATCTGCGTGCATGCGTTCAACTGCGTTCATCTGCGTTTGTGTGAGTTCAACTTGCATACATTTGTGGGCCCATCGATGTGTTTTGATGTATGCTGTCCTGATAGCCAGTGTCATTTCAATGATACCGGTTAAATATGTTTTCTGTTGAAATTGACTTACTTTTCTGAGTTTCCTGGAAAGATCTCCGTGACTTATTATGACTCAAGAATGAAGGGGATTCATCTGTAAAGCCTATAAATGCATACATATTAGTTGGTTCTAGTCTCATAATGACTATGATACCGTTTTATGTCAAAGTACTTGTAATTCCTTCGTTATTCTCAACTTTGAGTAAATCAGGCACCACCAAAATCAACACAAAGACTCACGCATCTCAGAAGTAAATCACGCATGCGTCCAAACATTGAACGCAAGCGTTAAGATAGTGCACGCATGCGTTCCTTTTGCAAACGCATGCGTCCGAAATTAAACGCAAATGTGTGACAGTGTTGTGACAAATCTGCGTTCGGTGTGTTTGATGCGTTCAAGTCCGAGTTGAACTAGCTGACTTATGATCGTTTCCATTTCTCCCGCCCGTAATTGCTTCCAGTCACTCACTCTAGGCAGTTATTGTATTTTTATGATGCATTCTAGTCATGCATAGCCAGGTTGATATCAAGTCATTGTTTTCGAGCCTGGATTTGGCTCAGTTTCTTCTTGGTTTCTTCAGCTTGTTCCTCAACAGAATGGTAATGGTACCATGGTTTTTACTGAAGATTATCATACATCACAGTCTCTAACATCTCTTAAAATCTCCAAATGCTCTTACATTTAAAATACCAGCTTGAACATTAATGGACTCAGCTGTACAGAGACTCTACCATTAGTGAAAAGCACGGGTGCCCCGGGTTTTGCCGGGTTGCCGGGTCGGGTACCACACGGGTCGGGTACGGGTCAGCATGTGGCAACCCGGGGTATACCCGGCTGACCCGTGATGACCCGTTGTATTAGACTACATCAACAAAATTCTTCAAAGCCATCTAGTATAGTGGTTAAAATGACTGCCTTAGTTCTATTTTGCATCACGCAAGTCAGCGAGTTCAAGCCTTGCTCACTGTTGGTTCATCATGATGTCATCTCCGGTTGCGATATTAGTTTACAGCCGGAAATGAGGTCATAGTCTAGTGTCTCGGTCTTAAATAATATTGTTTATTCTATAATATAATGTAATGTTAACAATTCCTCATTTAAATACCCGGCAACCCGTGAAAAATACTTGGCAACCCGGCTGGAACCCGTACCCGTTGCTCCGGGTTATTACCCTTGCGGGTACGGGTATGGGTTGGCTTTCTGAACCCGGGGGTTTACCCGGGCTATTCACTATCTACCATGTCAAAGAAAGTTAATTATGGCCAGTGTCGATGCCATACTGGGTATAAATGTGATAGGCAGTAAGTATTACTTACACTGTAACTAATAAAATAATTTTACAGGTGTCTGTAAGCCCAAATGCATAAGACACCCAACAAACGCATCCATGTCACGCTCACACAGACGTGACAAACGCATGTGTGAAAACGCGAACGCATGCACGCAAACGCAAACGCAGAATTCTATGTGCCCGTCACGTACACAGAGCATAATGTCCAGCGGCATATCTACAAAAGCTGCTAATGCCCCCTTTAGGCGCTTCTTGACCTGGTGACCATTTTTTTCTGAACTTCCAGTCGGTGGTACGTTTTCCTTTGCATCTGAGACCATTTTACATCTTTTTCCACCATCATTCATCCTTAGAGGACTGGTGAATGCATGGTACTGAGAGCAAGAATGTGATGAGAGGCAGAAAGAAGAACGAGCATTTGAAATTTGAAACCTCACAACACGACTAGATCACATGACCTGAAATTGCCCCGATCCGGGCTGGGCACCCGTTAAATCCCTGGTAATAGATTATGCACTGTACTGATAAGACAGCTCTAATGTATTAATCCCTTGTACTTGTAATTAGGCACAATCTATTATTCCTTGCTATTGCAAAGGATTTTTGGCAGAGAAATCTAACCCCACTATCATGCCAGACAGTGCTCCACACATTGTCATCATGGCTGTCATTGCTTTCCTCGACGTGCTCAATGCGCTTGGTGCCATGGCCTGTGCACTCCCGCCTTGCTGTCAAATTTTACTCGGATTCCTTGATGTGCCAACATTTTTTTTGATATGCTATCAACTTGGACGTGAACTGGTACGAGATCAGTGATTTTATGTTGGTTTGATGTGCAAAAGTTATTTTTGTTCATGTTCTGATGTTGCTGTCACCGGTTTCCCCCTGCTGTCCTCCCTCTTCCTGGAGACGATCAAGTTCGTATGTCCTCCTTGACATGTCCTCAACTTTTTTGGTGCCCAACCTTCCATATGTTTTTTTAATGATGATTTTCCACCAAACCCAAACTTCTTCAACGACATATCAATTTATGTTTTTTTTTGGTTGTACTTCACAAAGTCAATGTATTCCGACCTACTGTATGACATCTACAGGTGCAGTATATAAAGGTCTATCCACGGGTTTGGGGCACTTTGGACGACTGCGTTTGGACACGGGTACAGTACCTGCAGCTGACCACATCTCTACATCCTTCCACATCTCAATGCAGTGCAGTCGCATATGTGCATGCATATCTGCCTGACGCAGAGCATATGCATGCTCACCCTCAGATACATCTTCTTGTGCTGCCTGTACAAGCCATGTCCGGCCCTCCCACACAAAGAACGCTTTGACACGTTTCATCTCCTCTAAAACCAAGATTGCCTCCTCTCTCCAGTGATGCGCTCGAGCCTGGGTCTTGCACCATTCTATCCTTAATGCTGGAATGGGATCAGGACTGATCTCAGCTTCTCAAATATGTACTCACCTTCTGCCGTCTCCTCCGCATCCGTGTCATGATGGTGAACACGCCATATCCAACTCATAGTTCACTGTCCTTCCGTCTCTCCCTGTAAGCTCTCGTCGAGGGGGCGGACATCGGTGGCGTTTAGGACACGTAACTGCCGGTCCCAACCATCCTTTTTCCTACTCAAAGCGGCTGCCAGAGTAATGAGATGTTCCCGAAGCTTGCGATATCTATCCGCAGCTTCTTCAATGTTATTGATGACACTCTTGATGGTCGATCTTGCTCGAGTACTCATCAGCTGACCTGTAATATGAATATCCTTGAACTTGTAGATATGTGACCGATAAATTAACAGCTGGTGTAAGGTAGTCAGGCATTCGTACGCCTCAGCCTCATGCAAACGGAACTCGAAATTGGTGAGCTTCCTATTAGTTTGGATATGAGTGACTGTGTTGCTAGGCAGAAAGAGGGGCACATTGACAGCCTCGAGAGCTTCTTCGATCAGTTTGGCCTGAGCTCGACCCTTCTGTGGCTTCCGACCCTTCCTCGCATTCCATGGCTGCTCATCGGCATTTGACGCCTTGACGGCAGCCTCTGCCGCCGCCAGCTCTGCCACCACTGCCTTCGCTGCTAGCTGTTCCTTGTTCCACTCGGTGCGCAAGATCACTACGGTGGGCATGTACAGTTGTTGAATCTCAAACCAGGCATCAAGACGCCGACGCATCCGATTAAGCCTCTCCTGCACCCTGGCCCAATCACGATCTGTCAAATGCATGCCTAGTGCTGTATATGCCAGCTTCAGACGTCGTCTAACTCTTGGATCAATCTGCCAGCTCTCCGAAAGCTTCGAGGCTACTCACTGATCATTTTCCAGTTCCACACCCTGGAGAATCATGGCACTCGGGCCCGTCTCATGCTGAATGGCAAAAATTGCAGCATCAGGATCCTGTGCAGAATCTTGGGGAGGCGTTTGTGTTGATTCCGACTGCTCCACCAATTCCGCTGCCACCATCTTGGCCATTTCCGCGGCCTCCTCCTGGGCAAGGGTCAAATGAACCTTGTTTGTTGTCAATTCTGAAACCAGCACTAATAAGTAATCAATCTCACTGGAGACAGAGGTGGTACTCACAGGCTACTGTCATGTCAAAAGGATTGACCTTATTAATCAGATCTTTTTCCCAGTCTTCCACCACCTTTGTCCACATGATAACCTCTTCTTGAGGTAGACTTGCAGTAAACTCGGCATAGATGGCCACATGAAGGGTCCGAGATGGGATTGCTTCCCTAACCACTTTGAGGAGGGTGAAACCTCAACATGATATTAGTATGAAGAATTCAAGTCAGTAAAGGTGGCACTCACTGATCAACGTAGTTTTCCTGTAATTGTAGTCACTGATGTGGTCATCCAATGTATCAAGATAACCTCCAGGTCCCATTACCTTCAGACTAGCGGCGAGAGGATTCAATTGGCTCCACCCATGTTCTGGGGCCTCGCCGTCCGTCTCGCTCACATATGGTGTCTTGTAAAAGGAATATTTTGTATGACAACTGGGAACATGGGCCGGTAAGTGAAACTTGGGGATCAGATAGACGAAGTCTGTCAGAGCTTGTTGAGGTCTCATGGAAGTGGGGTAAATGTCGATGTGCTCCCACAGCTTTTTAGACCATTGGCAGTTGATGTCATACGAGACGACAACACGCCGCAGAGTCGGATGCTGAAGATGACCACAAAAGATGTAATCCATGCGCACTTGTCTAAAATTTGGTGTTAGCATTTAGCATTGTTTAGATAAAGATCAGGAGCCTTACTCCTCACCATGATCCAGTATTGTGACGGCACTGGGATTCTTGCAGTCGTGCTGAGCACAATCTATGGTCCCCACCCCACTCGTCGCTAATCCTGCACCTCACTTGGTGGTTGCCAGTTTGACAGCCTCATGATCTCGACAGTCGCTGGGATCAAAAGGGATCCGTTTGCCATACTCGGCAACGTGCGCACAGAAATCCTTCTGCCGCACAATGAACGCAGCCCTGTTGATTAGACTGGGATCTCGATTAGAATTTGAAACCACCAAATGGATGAGTCGGAAGTTGGCATCGATAGCAAGATAAAGGGTATACTTCCATCTGATAGGAGGTTTGTTAGAAGTGAGGTACACATCGATGGACAGTAACTCACGGCTCGACTGTATCCTTCTCCCAGTCTTCTTCTAAGTTTATCCCTGGCCAGAGGCATGCTGGGCACTTCACGGCCAGTGATCCAGCTGGCATGGGCAGTTCTCCGGCTGAAGTATCCTTGAAATCACGTGGGGACTTGTCGAGTTGGCGTTTGAGGAGTTTCAAGTGATGCCATTCCCTGACCATTGGCATGAAGGCTTGGAAACGATTCTGATGAGTCGATATCAGCATGGTGAGGTATGGAGATAATCTGGATTAGCTTACCAGAGGTATCTTCGTTCCTGTATTGTCTGTCAGGTGGACTAGAGTGTGGTAAAACTCGTACCCTGACACTTTTGACATGAATGATAGCATGTGGAACACCTCCAATGTATGAAAGGTGGCCACAATTTGAGGGTCAACGACCGTTGATGGGAATAATTTGGCCTGCAGGAGCTGCCGCCATCGAACTTGTCCTTGGGTACAATTGCAGTAGTCGACGAAAATTGTTTGCATCCCTTCCAGATCGAGGACATGGAGCTGCCCTTGTCGAGGAGTTGGACAGCATGAGCCAGGGCCATGTCCCAGGGGAAAGATCATCCCTAGGTCTGCGAGTGTGGTGCACTTGAAGAATGTGCCCGTCCACTCCTATACAAATCAGCTAAGGCTTGAAGAATGGGAGGAAGACTCACAAGCATACAATGGAACAGTGAAGAGACTCTGTGCGCGCAAGCTAGAAATGCAACAGCGTCGAAGACACTGATCACACCCACACCCAACACTACACACACAAACCCTCAAGTTCATGGGGGATTCTGATGCGATAGAAGCAGATAAGGACCAGACAACCAAACTCTCAGAATATAGGATACACACATATAGCGATAGCACGCATCAAGTATCTAGATTTCTCTAAGTCCAAAGGCTTTTAATAACAGGAGGAGCGACAGCTGTCGCTGAGCCTCAAGGCAAGGTGTAGTACAGTACACGCAACATCAAGAAACACACACGAAACCCTCAATAAGTCTAGAGCGACACACGGTGAAGAGACTCTGTGCGCGCAGGCTAGAAATGCAACAGCGTCGAAGACACTGATCACACCCACACCCAACACTACACACACAAACCCTCAAAGTTCTTGGGGGGATATTATGCGATAGAAGCAGATTGAAGCAATACAACTAAACTCTCAGAATATACAATACACACGTATAGCGATAGCGCTCATAGGGTATCTAGATCTCTCTAAGTCCAAAGGCTTTTAATAACAAGAGGGGCGACAGATGTCGCCGGGCCTCAAGGCAAGGTGTACTACAATACACAACTCATTGCCACACACCAACAAAACCCTCAATAAGCCTCGCGCGACACACCCAGGTGACCACAAAGAACTTAAACACACCCTAAACACGACTTAAAGCTTGCGCTCTAAGCAGAAACCCTTCAAAACATGTCCACTCAAGCCACAGGATTTGAACCCACACGCTCAAGCTTCCAAACCGATCGTAGACCCACAGGGTTTGAACCTGTGCCGATCCAGAGAAACAATAACCAAATAAACCCCGTCCGACAAGCCAAAGGGTTTGAACCTCTGCCGCTTGCGGAAATGAGAACCCTCAAGTGCGCACTAATCAGACCACAGGGTTTGAACCTGTGCCGCCTGTAGTGCCGCGCGTTAAAAGAAGGCCTCTGTACGAACACTAATCAGACCAAAGGGTTTGAACCTCTGCCGCCTGTAGTATCTCGCACACAAGAAACGCTGCCCGACAAGCCAAAGGGTTTGAACCTCTGCCACTTGCGGAATGGTATACCCAACTAAGCACGTGCTAATCAGACCAAAGGGTTTGAACCTCTGCCGCCTGTAGCACCGCGCGTCACAAGAAACCCTCAAAACTCAAGAGCGCATCCGCAATGACACAATATCTCTTATTCTCAGGGTAGAGCGCAGTCAACCAATCACTCAAACCATACACAAGTCCCCCACTAAGCTTTCTATGCCTTGCGCGCTACTCAAGTCACTCAAGTGTTATCAGTAAAAGGTATATTCTCTCGCTCGAAGCTACAAACTAAACCTGAAGCTAGAGTGCTAAGCTGAGGGCTTGCGCGCTCCTACAACGGGGGTCCGAAACTTATACACTACTATTACACTGTGCTATTTATCTATTTTACGTCCTACCAATTTGTACCACCCCATATAGTATTATTTAAGCTGCGGGGTACCTTCACCTGCGACCCACGCATGTTGCAATCATCCTGCCATAGCTTGGCGCTGTCTCCGGAGTCTGGCCATGGTCCAGATCCTGTCTCTGAGTGTCACGGCATTGGTTACCAAGGCTATTACCCGCGTAGTGACATCGGTTGCCATCTCCTCGGAGTTATAGCCTACCCCGCGACTCTTATCTCGCTTCCTGGTATTCTCTTAGGGAATTCTATTGTAGTGAGGTCAACATGCTTCTTGTCTAGGCCTCGTGCACTTCGGCCGAAGCCCCGGGACTTCGGATTTACTTGAGTTCTGACATCACAAAGTCTAGGACTCTAAGCTCTGGGCCTGCCGGGCCTTGTGCGTCATAGATCACTGTTACACGAAGTCTTAATTATCTCCCAAGCGTGTCCTGCTCTATTATTAGCGCGCATATGCTTTGCTGTGTCAGAGAACTCGGTGTCAAACACTGGGACTTTATACCTAGTACGGCCTTTCTAGTACCATTCTCAAGTTAAGCCATGCGCTCCACCCAGCTTTACTCTGGTAATATCATTACTGGCATTATACACACTGCGCTCTGTTGTTTTTATCATTGCCTTGGTATCTGGACCTTATTGCCTGTACTCATTGGCACAATTCACAAAATTACACGCGTGAATGCACATAGAGCGTGTCAACGGAATGACCTCAAATGACTTGTAACACACTACACACAACTCAAAGCTTCACACTCTAAGCAGAAACACTTCACAGAACCTTCCACTAAAGCCACAGGATTCAAACCTACGCGCTCAAGTTTCCCGACCGATCGTAGATCCACAGGGTTCTAACCTATGCGATCCAGAGACACAAAGAACCTTATAAAACACCGTCTGCAAGCCAAAGGGTTTGAACCTCTGCCACTTGGGAAATATATACCCTCAAGCGAGCACTAATCAAGCCAAAGGGTTTGAACCTCCACCACCTGTAGTGCCTTGCATCACAAGAAACCCTCAAAGCACAAGAGTGTGTCCTCAATGACACCAAATTCTTCTTCTTAGGTCAGAGCGCAAGTCACCCAACCAATTAACAGTCACACAAGTGCCATGTTAGCTTTCTATGCCTCGCGCGCAACTCAATTCACTCGGTATGATATCAATTCTAGGTATATTCTCTCACTCGAAGTTACAAACTGATCCTGAAGCTTACAGCGTCAAGCTGGAGGCTTGCATGCGACTACAATGGGGGTCCAAAACTTGTACACTACTGTTACACTGCGCTATTTATCTATTCTACGTTCTACAAATTAGTATCACCAAATATAGTATCATTGAGGTTGCCGAGTTCCTTCGCCTGCATCCTGCACATGTCGCCATTATCACGCCATAGCTTGGTGCTGACTCAGGAGTCCGGCTCGGGGCCAGATCCTGTCTCTGAGTGTTGCGATGTCGGTTACCAGCTCTATTACATGCGTATTGACGTCGGTTGCTATCTCCTCGGAGTTGCAGCCTAGCGCGCAACTCTTATTTCGCTTTATAATATTCTCTTAGGGAATTCTCTCATAGTGAAGGCAACGGGCTCCTTGTCTGGGCCTCGCGCGCTTCGGCCGATGTCAGATACTTCGGATTTACTTGAGTTCTGACATCACAAATTCTAGAGCTCTAAGTTCCGGATCTGCTGGGCCTTGCACATCATAGATCACTGTTGTGCAAAGTCTTAATTATCCCACCAGTGTGTCTTGTTCTATTCTTAGCGCATGTGTCCTATGCCCTGTCAGAGCACTTAGTGTCAAGCACTGGGACTTTATACCTAGGGCAGCCTTTCTAGTACTGTTCTTAGGTTAAGCCATGCACTCCACCCAGCTTTACTCAGGTAATCTTATTACTGGCATTGTAAACATTGCGCTCTAGTGTGTTTCTTAGTGCCTTAGTATCTGGATATTGTAGCCTGTACTTATTTGTACAAATTGCAAAATTACATGTGTAAACACTTTCAGAGTGTGTCAATGGATTACCATAGTGATGGACAATCATGCACTCATCACAGTACAGATGGTCTTCATAGCATGATGCACACCGATAAAGGGTCCTGGAGATGACCGAATTGCCGCAGCATGCACAGATCATGGTGACATTGACCGGCATCTCTCCACAAAATAATTCTTCTATGAAATCCCAGATGCGGGGTAGCCAGTTATGAAGATGAGGATCGTCCTAGCATACATGCCCCTTTATCAATATCACTCTATGCTATGAAAAGCTCGGCTGCTTACCTGGTTCACAGTGCCGTCCTCGGTCAATCCTCGTGGATCCAATCCATCGGTTGCATCGTCGGAGTTGTCGGAGTCACTGTTTTCCTCCTCCAAAGTGGGGCCATTGAGCCAGGAGAGATCTTCACCATTACCGTATTCGTCCAGGATGGAGTCATGAAGCTCTGTGTGAATGGGGGGAGGGCTGGCAGGTACCTCGTGGTAGGTGGTCCTTGAAGTAAGGCATGACCATCCCTCGCTTTGGATATTGAAGTCGGTGTGTCGATGGTGAGCGTGAGTAGTAGCAGGTGGGTCCAGTTTGTCCTCATCAAAGTAGGCGTCGGCTGAGATCTTGGGTCGTTTGATGTTGTGTACCATTGCACTCAAGCTGGGGACCCATTGCAGCTGCTTGCAAGGCTATATATCCTGCACAAATAGCAGCAATCAGATAAACATAAACTATCAGTGACATGTTCACCAATCTGATGCAAGCCCTTACACACCTGCTGCCAAATACAGCCAAATTGTTGAACTTAGAGAATTCCCCGAAAAATGTGAATTTTTGAATGTAAAATATTGATAGTCTCGCGTTAAGCACAAAGAGGTTAAGACATGATTCAATTAGTTAATAAAAACAACTATGCTCCAAAAATCGTGTAGCCAAGCTTGTGGTCACTCAGGCAACCACTTGCCATCATATCCAGTTGCCTCTGCCCAAGCATCAACATCGATATGTTCCCATTCCGAGGCTGGATCAATACCAGTAGCTAAGACGACACCACACCAGGCAGTTATCCTGTTCACAGCCTTTCTATGAAGCTCCAGTCCTGCCCGCCTCCTTTGAAGAGTCAGATTGGCATCTATCTGCTGCTCATCATGGCCATCATCGGCGCTGACCACATCTGATGGTATGGTTGTTGTGCTGGAAGAGCCCGAGGTCATCCCCTCGCTAGCTGATGATGCCGAGTCACTCTCGCATTCAGCCTCCATAGCTACGAGGTGATTAAAGCAGTCTATCTCCTCCTTGGCGTCGTAACCGCCCATACAGTCCAACTGACTCTCGAGACGCTATCCTCAAAGATATGAGACTGGAAAAATTGAACAAACAACAATGGACATACTTGATAACAGGCCTCATAGCTTGCGATATATCCCTGCTCCCAAGAGGCAGTGAAACACTGGGGAAACCTCTTCACCCACATGTCCATAAACCACATCCAAAAATTATCGGTTTCCTCGCTGTGAATATTCTTGATATAGATGTCCAAGTGCTCTTCAAGTGTTTGCTGCATCTTGGCGTCAATGAAGATGGAGGGTTTTCGTCACTTCAATAAAAACAGTCAGGCGCCCAAGCTCTTTTAAGTACTGAGTGAGAACGTATGGGGCAAGGATGAAGACCCCAGACATTGACATCGTTGTTGTCACCCATGGTGAAGAGGGAACTGAGCTAACAATGGCTGATAGTCAGGTCGAGGCTGGGAAGGAATCAGGGAGATGAACGTGACCTCTACGTGTGAAGCAAGTAGCTGCTGAAAAAGGACTGATTAGACTCGCCCCATGGCAGAGAAGCTGGAGAGGCTGACGTGCGTACATACACCTCATAGATGTAACAATGGTGGGTGGATGAAAAACACAAGGGCGGGACATTAGGACGGTGGGCGATGGAGCCTATGTGGGAGGAGAGGGTAGTGGTGGTTCATATTCATCAGATCATGCAGGGATCTGTTTTTCGGAATTTCCAAAATAGATGATGACAAATTTGGCCCCGAGCGTCCCCATGGAGTTAGTGTGACAAAAAAAGAATGTGTATTATTTTTCCAAGTATAACAAAGTCCCATCTTGACAAGCCTTCTTCAACTCATCAATGCCCGAGAGTGCAGAACAAAGGAGATCCTGTAGCAAATCAACAACTTCCTTCACTTGGCCAGTCACAACATTGGCATCTCTCCATAAGTCCATACAGCCCATCTTGTGGTAAATATGGGTGGTGATGAAGTCAGCCCATGCCTGGAGCTTGTTGAATGGTTTGAGAGCCTCGCTAATGGTAGCTGCAGCATCCACTGTGTTGGAATCGATGGCAAGTGTGTAAGTCTTGGCCACGAATGAGCTTGAGGTTTGGTGCGCCAGTTGTATAGCCAGTTTTCGCCATATTTTATCCAGAGAGTTTTGCCAGTCCTCGGAGGTGGTTGCTTTGCACTGGTGTGCTCTACAGATGGGTGTAAGCAGAATACCCTTCGGAGATATGCCACTAAAAATGCTTGCACTGTAGGGGCACCTTGGCTTCATGGTCGGCGTGGTTGGTGGGGAATGACATTGCGTCGGCTGCATTCTTTGTTGTTGCTGCAGTCAGCATAACGGCGACAGCCCTGATGACAGAGAGTGTCATGATTTCTGAGAGAGACACTGAATAGGCAGCTGGGCCATAGGCAAAAGAAGATACACACTGTTCATAATATCCCTGCTGTGATAATGCATGGGCAGCCGCCTGCTCTTCGGGCGTGTTATACTTGTGAGGATGACCACAAGCCCAACGCGTTGGAATGGGACCTGCAGACCAAGGATAAATGAATTGAGGAAATGTGAGCTGGGGCTGCACAATGAATCGATCAGCTCACGCACCAGGATTTTGGCTAGTAATGAGAAGAGCAGTGAGGTTGCTACCAGGTGTATCCGTATCTTCGTGGTCAGGCATGGTGGTGAACAAGAGAGACGCTGGACAGAGACCAAAAAAGGCAGGCGGCGACATCCGATTGTGAGTCCACTTCACTGATGTTAAATCGCTCACGCTCCAGGATGATTAGTTGGGGCTGGGAAAAAATGGAAATTAGCATTGACAAGTTGACCTACAGATAAACGAGCCTTGAGATGGGAAACAAGAAATGGTGGTGGGACAGAATGGATGCATGAATGAATGAGGTGAGATCGTAAGCTAGATCCCATAGCAGGAGTGTAAAGGACTCGCCTAATGATTTTAAACTGATGAAAAATCAAAATAGCATTTCGGCAGCTAGAGACTGCTGGTTTCCTGCAGCAATAGATATTACATCACTCACAGATGTAAATTGACGCCCATGAAGGATATATAGCGCCTAGGGTGGTGCAGAGTAGGTAGAGGAAAGACGTCTGACTGAGATCTGGCTATCCAGGTTTGCTCATACCGGTCCTCCAAATTCGTTGTATATTTATGATGATACAGGGAAAATTCTGGGAGTGTACAACAACTACAGACATGCTTTGTATAGGACTCGCTGAAAGCTCGTCTTTGCTGTCTCGGGGGCTTTCGTTAATGCCCAGGTCCTCTCCACTCTCTCTCTATCACTTGACTGCATACTGGCACAATGACGTTTCACTAATGGCAGGACGTGGATGGTAGGCTGGACGGTCGGAAAGAAAGCGCGTCGACTGGGGTAGAAAACGTGAAGGGCAACACGAAATTGAGCGATAAGGTGCCAGACATCATAAGTGAGTGGCAAGAGGAGGGGTTTCCTAAAGCAGACATCAGAACAAATGACAGACATCATTCAGAGTTATATATGTACTGTGGACAAGGAATGTATGCATGACGTGCAGGCCGAGCAACCAATGCTTGTGTGCTAGGTCACACTCATCAGTCGTTGGATGTCAGGAAGGCAGTTACAATCTTACTGGTTCTGCTGCATGTGTTGGGGTACGTACATTCTCAATGCCGGTGCAATCTACATGCACTGCTAGATATATATATCTTTGTGGAGAGGTTTTACAGGGTATAATAACATTTATTTTTTGGGCGAGCTAAACTACTTAACTACTTAAATGCTACGATTTTTTTTAAGGCTTTTAATGGGAAATACGGATGAGGAAACGATAACAGTGAAAACAGATAGAGTAACGGAAATGAAATTGAAGGCCCTGCAATGGGAGCAATGGAAACCGGAGTGTACCTGCGCTGGGGGGGGAGGATGACTGGATGGTCCAGCACCAGCCGATGAGTAGCTCACAGCTGTCGATGACGCCGCCGCCTGGGAGAGAGGAGCACGGGTGAAAGGGTGCCTCATGACCATGGGCGAGGAGGGGCGAGTAGCAGTCACTGAGAACGATTTTGTTGAGAGGAAATTAGATATGGAAGAGGAGAAAAAAGCTTACCAGCGGAGACGACCGCAGGAGCAGGCGTTGGACACAGCATGGAGGGTGCAGAAACATCATTGCCACCTTTGGATACTGTGGGGGCAGCAGAGGAGGCAGGAGTCACAACGGTCGGTGCAGCAGTGTTGCCGCTCGACGTGGAGTCACTGTTTGCTGTGGGAGAGAGGTGAGAAAGGCAGGAACAAGATTGAGAGAAAGCAAAGCGTACGAGTAAGATTCAGGGCAGAAAGTGCCTGAAGGAGGGCCGTGAGAGCCTCGGGAGAGAGATTAAGTTGCTGTTGTGCCATTGGGGGAGAGACAGACAAATGGAGAAAGCGAGGGTGGGTGATAGTTAGGATCAAGGGTGGTGAAAGCATCCAAATGCCAAGATGCTGCCCTAAATACTCCCGTGGCGGCTATTTGATGGTATTTGCATTAGAGTTGGATTAAATGAGGAACATTCTTCAATTACAGGATGAATGTGCGTCGGCTTGAGCAGTGCCGTTCATAACTGTACAGTTACTTATAGGCCTTTGCCAAAAGAAAAGGGTGCAAACAGAGTCAGATAGGCATCCAAAAATAAAATAAGCTTGCAAAAGGTACGGATATGACATATAGCCTTATGACAAAAGCTAATCTGATTCTATCTGATTCTAGATGGCTCGGAAATCAATGCCTAAATCATCAGATGTGCCACGGAAAAAATCCGGACCCAAGCCATGGGCTGACCCTGAGCAATGGGAACATCTCGAAAGCGGCATCCCTGGGTATCATGTCACGCAAGCAACAAAGGGAAAAAAAGCTGCTATCGACAACTTCATGGAAGAGTTCTTACCAATGTGGTGGGACAAGTTTCCGCTCAAGGGAGACAGGACTGTCGCCTTAGATCACAAGGTATTTGCCCCCATTTCACTTACAATGCTGAAACTAATCTCCGATTTGGCTTCAGCACATCAAAGAGTGGTTCCAGAATCATGGCTCAGTCAAAAAGGCCGCCGCTGGCATTCGCATCCGCGACATCTTTCCAAAGCAACAATCACGCACACTCAAGGCAGAGGAATTATATTCTCAAAAGTACTATGAGTCATGAGTGAAGCCCGTGGTTGACAAGAAGAAGAAAGATGCAACGTCACAAGGAGAGATCTTGAACATCATGAAGATGACAATGAAGGAGATGTTCACAGCTGAGGCAGAAGACATTCGTGAGGAGATTTTGATGGAAGCGAAGGAGCAGCCTTCATTAGTCCCTGGGAAGGATGGGGTGATGACACCCAAGATGTATGCTGCATACATGACATGCTGTAATATGTTCTCCGATCTAGATATCTAATCTCAATATATTTGTTAGTGCTATCAAAGCAGCGCCGAAACAAATTGAGGTGTTCATTAAGGCATTGGCAGAGGCCACTGGCAGCAGTGTACTACTTATATTTGGTGGTCCCGACCCTTGGGATGAAAAGGGAAAGGTATGCTTGTATGGGTATGTACTCTGGCTAAGCCTTGTGTTATGAACTGATGTTGTATTATGGAATAGATTTCACGTGGGTAAGGACCAGCAAGGGTGGAATTTCGGTCAGGCCTTTCCAAAATTCAGGGAAACGTACCTGAATCTGTTCACGTGTTTTCTGAAGTCAGTGTTTTGTGGGTGTTTTACATAAAGTGACTGACTTCTTATTAATTTGGATTGACAGCTCCAGATGTATGGGCAGCTTGTGTACTCGGTGGGAACACAACCATTGCTGAAAAGCAGAATGGCAGGGTGGAGGGTATGAGCGAGATGGATGATGAGGCTCGTCCAGCAGAGCAGGAGCAGGCGGTGGAGGGGAAAGAGCCGTCTCAGACTGAGGATGGCCAGATTGATGGAGTCCAGACCAACGACGGAGTCCAGACCAACGAAGGCCCTGCTAACGCTGAATTGAACAATGGCAGTGACCATCAAAAGGGACCTGAGATGGAGGTGAATCCCGAGGACAATAACCCCATGCCACACTCCCCAAGGGCTCCCACTCCAGTGCCGTCGTCACCTCCAGCATCACCCACCAATTCTCGGAGATTGTCACAGGCTCCTGCTTCGCCTCGTATGAACGGAATCGACTCGAATCTGGCCGAGAAAAATCTGCAGGACAACATTGTCAATACCAACAATGCCTTGGATCAAGTCATTATGCAGGTGGATGGACCGATCGCCCCCGAATCGAACACTGTCAAACGTCCACGCCCATGTCCCCAGGCGAAGGTTACTCCTGTAGAGGATGGCCTTGTCATGATGTGGGGGAAAAGATTGAGGTCAGGACCAGCACCAAAGGAAATACTCACTCTGGCAGAACGAGCGAGGCAGATGGATGGGGGACGTGGTGATGAGGCTTTGATGACTCCAAGGGTGAATCGCAAGGGAGGGAAAGGGAATCTATCGAAGCGCAGCAGAGGGAGGAAATTGGTCTCGGCGTAGTTCATACTTACCACTGCACTGTAATTTCCGTTGAATAGATTGGTGAGACTGGTCATGTTGCGATATTTCATGGTCTACCGAACTTGTCAGCATGGTTGATGCTTCCTCGGCTGTAAGGTTTCCGCAGTGTGATGGACTTAGCAGACTGGGACTTGGGGTGAGCAGATGTGGTGTGCAATTTGGGTGCCATGTCAGGTTTAACACAATGTTCTCATCCTGTAGTGAAGTGTGTGAGGGGAGGGGAGAGCAGTAGCAGCAACAAGTTGAGACGGGGGTCAAAGCACCAGAGCTATGATTCCTTTGCGATGCGCCCATTTCTGAATGTTCGTTTTGTAAAACATATTTGATGTAGAGCATTGTTTATAGTCGGTAGTATAGAACTGCAGTAGATTGTGATAGTATAGTGGGATAATTCTGAGTATGGGTATTTCCGGAGAAAACATATCTATTAGCGACATTCAGTCGGGAGGAAGATGGAGTCAGACTAAAAATAACACTCACATTGACAGGACGACACAAGGAACCAAAAACAAATGGAAAGGGACCTGAAGGAAGCTGGCTGAGAATGATTTGATGCAGAAGTGACACGAGCTGACCAAAAATAACACTCACATTGACGGGACAATACAACAAACCGAAAACAAACGGAAAAGGACCTGAAGGAAGCTGGACGACAAATCAAGGATCTAAAAATACAAGATCAGGGAGGACCAGCTATATTTATCTCACTCGGATCTGGAATAACATATTTGGCACGATTGTGATTGATGACATTCATGAAGGTGCTATTTTCAGAATTGAGCAAAGGGCGGCAGCGCACAGAACCTGTACCAGCCAGTGCCCCCGGTGCTGAAGCTGGTGGGGTGCTGCCAGCTACTACAGTGCTAATAATTAATTAGCTGTCAACTGTGAGTACTGTCATTAATACATTACGAATGGACTGCTACAGCAACCTGTTAATTGATTATAAGGGATATAGGGCCTGGGCTGGGACCCTTCCATCCATCCACCAACTCTTTCGGAAGATCTATCCTCAGTCCTGTCCAACTCGCCATCATCTGCACATTTTCGTGGGTCCTTGTATACCTACCGCCTCTTTCTCCAAGCATCCATCTAAATGGAATTACGTGATGGTTACATTTTAAAAGGTCAAAGCCAAGGTTTGTTTTTCACTTTGCAGCAAGACACTTAAAGCCCTGTAGTGGTTATTGCCAGGTTCACAATTCATGGCTGGACGCTTAAGCGCTTAGTTCCTTCTGCTTGAGCAGCCAAAGTAAAGGAGGACAGCACTATAGTAGGCCATCTCTCAGTTGATTGCTCAACAGTTTCATGTACACCTTCTCTCAGCATGCGAGGATACTGGAGCTGGGCTACTCATATCACAGCTTGAACCCGCTTTGCTATGCCCAATCTTTTTGTTATCCTCCCGACTCGTTATCCAATAGTTATATCGCAAAACATGAAGCAACACTTCTTCATGGAAACCGGATGCATTTCCGGGCAAGCGCCAACATCAGAGGGTAATAAATACTCCAAACCGATAGGCACGTAAGCGCGCTACCTTATCGTATAAATAAATGAAACTTGACTCGTCTAGACAGAAAATACAAGTGCAGCCTCCTGGTCTCCAAGTTGTGTAGTCCTGATATAACGTACTGAGGAGACCAGCTATATTGATGACTCCCTCAGAGATATAAATGTCGATCAAACAGAAACCTTCTCGTTGCTATATGGATATCGGCAACTAGTAGCTCGCAGCATCAGTTCACTTGATGGTCCCGAAATTTTCTGTGTGTCTGATTCACGCCAATGTCTCACTGCAGTATAGTTGGTACACGATGATCCCAGGTATGGCCCACTTTTTGACAAATCGGTGCTCTCAATTACCGTTTGCAGTCAAAAACTGGGCGATGGTTGCAGCGCCGGAACATCTTATCAAATTGATCGCTTGTGTTGCTTGTCCTCAGATGCTATGTATCTGTCCTACCAACGAGGTGAACACATTGAAACTTGAGATGTTCTGAGCAGCTTCCCTGTTCCTTTGTTCTTCTCTAGTTTGGAACATCTATCAAATTCTTCAGAGATTGTGTATATGAACTGATGAGCAAGCCGTCCATGCTCATATACTTCCCTTTACGATGCAGGCTTCACTGTCTGAGCTTTCCCAGGATCACAGGAGCGTTATTTTTGACTGACTTGACATAAATTTAAATAGTACGATTCTGGAAGCCTTATTGCACAGTAAGTTCAATCTCTATTTCTGGGATATCCATTCTAGACACTTGTCTTGAAGGACTGTATACCGGCATCGTAGTGGTCACTTTATGGATTGTATGTATGTTGACTGCTAATCCCCGCCGGACCAGGAAATCTGATAACCTCTCATTACAGTCTGTTCTCCCAAGCAATCATGCAGTACATTCCTGCGTATAATCATCATCATGCTATATGTGCTTAGGACGGTAGCCTTTGCGATGGACTGGGCATTTGAGCGCCATGCAATCATTGAGTATGGTCACAATTATTACAGCATGTTCACAGCGTTGGTAGTCTTTGGCCCATGGTGGAGAACAAACACCCTTATCCTTAGTATCACTGGTGGTGTAAGCACACTTCTGGTCGATATCACGATTGCACGTTGACACGCTCTATGTGCATTCACGCGTGTAATTTTGCGAATTGTGCCAATGAGTACAGGCAATAAGGTCCAGATACCAAGGCAATGATAAAAACAACAGAGCGCAGTGTGTATAATGCCAGTAATGATATTACCAGAGTAAAGCTGGGTGGAGCGCATGGCTTAACTTGAGAATGGTACTAGAAAGGCCGTACTAGGTATAAAGTCCCAGTGTTTGACACCGAGTTCTCTGACACGGCAAAGCATACGCATGCTAATAATAGAGCAGGACACGCTTGGGAGATAATTAAGACTTCGCGTAACAGTGATCTATGGTGCACAAGGCCCAGCAGGCCCGGAGCTTAGAGTTCTAGACTTTGTGATGTCAGAACTCAAGTAAATCCGAAGTCCCGGGGCTTCGGCCGAAGCGCACGAGGCCTAGACAAGAAGCATGTTGACCTCACTACAATAGAATTCCCTAAGAGAATACCAGGAAGCGAGATAAGAGTCGTGGGGTAGGCTATAACTCCGAGGAGATGGCAACCAATGTCACTACGCAGGTAATAGCCTTGGTAACCAATGCCGTGACACTCAGAGACAGGATCTGGACCATGGCCAGACTCCGGAGACAGCGCCAAGCTATGGCGGGATGATTGCAACATGCGTGGGTCGCAGGCGAAGGTACCCTGCAGCTTAAATAATACTATATGGGGTGGTACAAATTTGTAGGACATAAAATAGATAAATAGCGCAGTGTAATAGTAGTGTATAAGTTTCGGACCCCTGTTGTAGTCGCGCGCAAGCCTCCAGCTTGACGCCGTAGCATCAGGATTAGTTTGTAACTTCGAGCGAGAGAATATACCTAGGATTGATATCATATTGAGTGAATTGAGTCGCGTGCAAGGCATAGAAAGCTAACGCGGCACTTGTGTGACTGTTAATTGGTTGGGTGACTTGAGCTCTAACCTGAGAAGAGGAGTTTAGTGTCATTGTGGACGCGCTCTTGTGCTTTGAGGGTTTCTTGCGACGCGAGGCACTACAGGTGGCAGAGGTTCAAACCCTTTGGCTTGTCGGACAGTGTTATAAGGTTTTTGTGTGTCTCTGGATCGCATAGGTTAGAACCCTGTGGATCTACGATCGGTTTGGAAGCTTGAGCACGTAGGTTTGAATCCTGTGGCTTTAGTGGACGGTCTTGTGAAGTGTTTCGGCTTAGAGCGCGAAGCTTTGAGTGGTGTGTAGTGTGATTCGAGTCGTTTGAGGTCACCCCGCGTGTCGCTCGAGACTTCTTGAGGGTTTTGTGAACGTCTCTCGACGTTGCGTGTGTTATATTGCATCTTGCCTTGAGGCCCAGCGACGGACGTCGCTCCTCTTGTTATTAAAAGCCTTCGGACTTTGAGAGATCTAGATAGTTACTGCACGCTATCGCTATACGCATGTATCGTATATTCTGAGAATCCCGTTGTTCTAATTCATTCTGCTTCTATCGCATCAGAATCCCCCACGAACTTGAGGGTTTGTGTGTGTAGTGTTGGGTGTGGGTGTGATCAGTGTCTTCGATGCTGTTGCATTTCTAGCTTGCGCGCACAGAGTCTCTTCAACGTCATCTTATTTAGTTATGTCAGCAGGGAAGAAGTTGACATCCAGTAGATATGGTGTTGTTGGACCCTCTGGGATCGCCAGTGGCGAGTGGTTTTCATATCAATAATTTGTACTGCAGTTGGAACGGGTAAGTTTCTATTCTTTGTCTACAGATGCACGTTCCTCAGTATCTCAGTCATGAAAGTCATGCAGATCTTCAGTGCTTTCCACGATCTTATCCATGGTTTTAGCACCCAATTCGCAGTGGACATCAACTGGCCATTGATCTACATCGTATTAATGCTAGCCACAACCATCATATGCACACTCTTGATTGTTTACCGCATTGCTCGACATGCTCCAGGGATGAGCGCTTCCTATAAAATCATCGAGATGCTGATCAAATCGTCAGCAATGTATTCTATTTCAATAATCGTCTATCTTGCACTGGTGTTGCAGAATTTGGAATCTGGCTTGTACACAGATATTATTGCTGCTTATGTCAAGGTGAGTTTCCATCACAAATTCATTGAGTCGAGGACCTGAAGCCTCCCAAGGCCATCGCCCCAACACTCCTAGTCAGATGTGTCTCAGCCCATGCTAATGCGAGCTCTCGTCGTCAACAGATGGTTGCTATGTGGGAGAACCATCCTCCCTTGGTCAGCTGTTTTAGGGAGGTTACCGATAACAGTCATAGCCCGGATGATGGTCATCAAACAGTGTCAGGATCTTCAATGGGCAAGGAAACCGTATGATCTCCATGTCGGCAGTGTTTACCAATCGAGTTAGACTCGTGATTCAGTCGATGTTTTGCATGAATCAAGATACCCCGTTAATTGACTGATGTGTTGGCTAGCTACTTACTTGTTCTTAATATACATTATAGCTCATGTACGATTGTTAATTTAAAGGCTTACTCATAGTTAGGATTCATGAGTGCTTTCATCATGAGTTCCGGGTCCCAACCGCTATCAGGTCATCATTCCATGCCAATGCCATCAATGGCAAAAATAATTGACGACTCAACTCAGTGCATTGGACTTCGACTTGCGTGGTCTCTCCCCATTTTTGACACTGGCATAGTAGATTCCTGATGTGGGATTAGTTTCTCTGCATGTGCGATTTCAAGAAGCTCCTATGAGAGAAAGCAGGTTCACTCTGACAAATTTCCAAACTAGTAATAATTGAGTATATATCTAATTCTAACTGGTGCTACATACTATCATTCCAGGTCTACATTTAATAGGTAAATACTTTAAGAGTGAAATATCTCAACAGGAAAGATCTGAAGTCATACACTTTCAACTGTGTGTGTTCCGTGAGATCCTGAGAAGCTCTCGTCATTGGGGCTGGAGGTGCTAGAATTCTCCCCCATCGGCCTAAAGTTAATGTCTGAGATGTTTCCAGATGTGTTCGACTCCTCATCACTAGAGATGGATGTTGACCCAGCTGCCACATGTAGCGCCAGGAGTGTCGGAGCGATAGCCTGTCATATGGATGAAGCCACAATCAGCTGCTGAACAAAATTTAATCCAGAGAGGTCTTCACCCTAGCATATGTCGCAATAATGTCTGCATAATAGGCAGCCGTCATATTGCTCCCCACAAGTGCCAGATACACAATCAGCGTCAGTGTATAAATCATGGCAGACTCAATCAGAGCAGAAATGATGCGTCGGAAGAGTAATAACCTATGCGCGAAGCGGACGATGCGATACACAATTAAGAGTGTGCACATGAGTGTTGTGGTTAGAATCAAGACAGTGTAGATGAGCGACTAGTCAATTTCCATTGTGAATGATACACTCTCGCTAATGTCGTTGACAGTGCTAAAGTCACTGAACAGTTGCATGGCCTTCATAACTGGGACACTTAGTTCAGGTATGTTATGATTTATTCATTTTCTGACATAAGCGCCTCTTATCTTATCTAATCTTCGGCGCTTATCTTATCTTATCTTTAGATCCGCGACTCCACGGAGTCTTCACCTTGCGACACAGTCACACTCGTCAGTGTGGAGTATTATTCTTGGTCACCCTGTATTTGCTGATTCACTTTCTAACACAGTATACCCATTATTAGACCCTTAACTTTAGTATATAAGTAGTGTACTCAAAGCTGTATATTCCCTAGCTTTGAGCTAAAGTTTATTCATACCAAACCACATTCCTTCTCACTAAGTGCTAAAGCCTTAGTCTTGACATCTTAACTGCATGGGGACTTAGCGGTGACTGTACAAATGTGATACAGCTGACTATTTACCTTTGTTAAGAGGTCGGGTCTAACAATTAGCTCAAAGCTTTCCTATGCCCTCTAAACCAAGGGCCCTTATGGAAAACGATGACGCTAAAGTCATAGCAATCTTGCTAGGAATACCCAGTGCTACTCCCCTCTCCATCGCCCTCATTCTTGCAATCAGGTTTCGTTACAGACCGAGGCAACAAATAGGGACACCCCATGCTCCACCATCCACAGTCACTACCACCCCTACTAACAAGCCCAATGGCATCCCGCTCGAGCAGTTCTCACCCTGAATCTTCACACCCGTACCACAGAGACCGATCCCAATCGACGAGTTCTCTAGGACAGGAATCCACAAAGAAATGGAGGACGTTTCTGAGTCATCTACTCCCGTCATCCCGGAGGGAAGGGCTCCTACCCCTCCCCGAAGGCGCACGCCTATCATCACCATCACCTCCACCATCCCTCCCTCTCCCGAGTATGTCCAATATATCCCTCGAACTCCCTCACCCAGCACGTACGCCCGATTTGCTGAGCGCGTTGGGGGATTTGGTGTGGGCCGCAACACCAGACCCATCGCCCCAACCACCAATTACAATCCTTGGGCGAATAGGTATCCCACTCCACCACCCACAGCCGGTATCGCTTCAGAGGAGTTCTGGGATAACATCGACATTCCCTTCAGTGCCTACTTCCCCTCCCACAGCCGTGAGTCGGCCAACCACTGCACTCCGCCCCCAACAGGAGCCAGGAACTTCACAACGTGGGATCAGCCCGTACAGAACCCCGAGTGGACACCCAAGCCTGTACCAACCGTCAAGGAACCAGTCGCCGGTCCCTCCACTCTATGCCCACCAAGGCACAGTGGTTGGCGAAATGTCACGTCCCCAGAAAGGTCCCTGCGCCGTCCCCCTCAAGCAAGGGCTTGGGAACGACTCACCCAGCGGCTCAGAGAGCAGCTGGAGCCTGAGCACCCCCACAATCAAGGAAACCAGCCAGCTGAGTCAGACGACACAAGCACCGCCGTTGACTCACCATTCCAGCCCCTGCGTCCTGCAACCCCTTACCCCTCGCTCACGATCAATGGAATCCCAGAATCGTCCACTGAGTCGCCATGTGAGCACATGCCCCGCAACCCCAATCCTGATGACACTAACAGATGCCATCAAAATTTATGAAGAAACAGCAGATGACCTAAGTATAGGTATACTGGATATTTTAAGACAAGCGAACTATCACGAACTATACGTATATTTCGCTTATGAACTTCCTTTCGCTCCAGTTTGGGGGAATACCCAAGCCGGAAATGATTTCTTTATGAAGAAACAGAGAGGACTCCCAGCTGACGACATACTACAGTACGAAGCGGAGTGAAACGCTCGCTTCCTGTGGAACAAAATACACCCAGATGCTGTAATGGAGGAATTTCCCCCCTATGAAGAAGCCGCAGCCAAAATTGAGATCCAGGAGCCGATGCCGGATGAACCACTGGTACCACCTCCTCAGGTAGCAGTAGGAACCTTCTCCTATGTCAGGGGACAGGAACCACCAGGAACGTACACACGTGGCTACCAACCATTTGCCGGTGGCAGAGCACCTGCACAACCGGTGCAACCTCCCGCCCCTCCTACAAGGTACACACTTCCACGCTACCCCGCACCACCAGTACCCTGGCAACTAGTCGATGGAGCCGTCGCCCCCTACGACGAATTTAAACCTAAAATCCTAAAGGAGGTCGACGACTTCAAAGGTGATTCTAATGACATCACCTGGTTCTTCCTAAAGTGCGAATTGCACTTTGAAGTGTTTAACCAACACTTCCGCCACCACCCTCACAAGGTCGTCTTTTGCGTCTCATGACTCGCTGACAACGCTGAGAAGTGGTGGGAGTTGTGTGCACAGGTCATAGGAAGGGACCAAACGACTGGGGACCAGCTCTACCCGTCTTACGAAGACTTCAAGACAGAGCTCAGTCAGAGGTTCTGGAAGGATGCCGACGTGCAATTAAAGTACGCGCAATGGGAAAAGCTTAGGCAAGCAGACTTCAAGGACGGTGACCAGTTCTTCCAGAAATTTGAAGAACTAGCCTACCACGCCAAAGTACGCGACAACGAGCAAGTCATGCTCCATCAGATCAAAAAGGCCACCCGCCAGACAAGTAAAAATACTATATACTCGGCTGACAGAGAAGTGCCAACTGATTACCCAGGATGGAAGGCCCGCCTACTCCGAATCGATTACAACTGGCGCCTTAAACAGGCAGAAGGCACGACAACAATCCCAGTACGACCCCAGACACAGAAGATGACCACGCCCACTAAGGGTGGTCAAACAGCAGCTCCCGTATCGTCGACGACGACAGCTACAGGAACGACATATGGAGGACACGGCAAACCGATGGATATCAATGCCGCTAGGGCAGTAGCAAAGTGCTACCAATGTGGTAAAACAGGCCACTTCAAGCACGACTGCCCTGACACGCCTAAAACCTGGGAAGAGGCGTTCCGACAGTTCACAGCATACTGGGACCATCACCCGACGGAGGAAAAACTCCCCGCCATCACAGAAGTAAAAGAGAGCGCTGAGGAGTAAATGATTCAACTCACTCAGCCAGGGACTTAGTTTCAGCTGGTATGCCTATCGCACTTCATAATTGTACTTATACACCTGTAGTATCTACCGCGCATTCGAATATACCCATGACTTTGCAATCAGACCAGAAACTAAGCAAGAATCAAATCCCAGTATCAGACGTCATGGTAGTTCAACTACTGATGACTAAACGTTCAGCGAGTAACCCATTACGGGCGAAAGCATCAAACGACAAGTCACCTACCATAGTGACACCCATCATAACGGCTAGACCAGATGGGGCAGGGGAACAAGCATACACCGCCCCCCCTGACAAAGCGGCTCTACAGAGTCCCAGCCTCGCTGGGAGTTACAAGGGAATAGCTTTGGCAAAACCTCCTCTGGTAAAAGAGAACACCGTATGGCTACCAACAGCCACGGACGACCAGAAGATTGAGGACGAACCGGACTCAAGTAAGGGCCCCCGACCAGTTGCCAATGCCTGTTATGACACAGGGTGACTCGAGGATGGGGGAACGCTGAAAGAAACGAGGGATCCGGTGGCCATAGCAACCACCGGCTCGAAGGAACCAGGTGAAGGCGACTGTCATACAACAGTGAGAAGCAAAGGCAATCGCTGTGTGGCAGCATCAGCCCAACCTGTTGCCCCTTTACGGGGTGACACCTTCGAGAAACGCACCTCACGTCCCATGACTGACCAGAAAGCCGCATTACAGGAAGCTGCTAGTGCCCAGGCAGTGAAAAGGGGGCATCAGGTAACTTCTGAGGAAGTACCTGACGACGAGGACATTACAAGTTTCATGATGAACAAGGATGCTAAATTAATACCCCCTTTAGAAACAGCGGTGACCTTGCCAACAGTAGTCGAGCCCTCACGGGTTGACGCAAAGGTGAAGGAAGCCCCACAGCTCTCACGCACTTATACTAGTGGCGAGACCTATAGAGAATGGCTTAAACCATTTGGAGCTGAGTGGACTCTGCGCAGCATAGTACAAGCCAAGACAGAGTCGGAGGCAAAGGCAATCCTAAAGAATTGGATTCACAAGTCACGCGTGGAATAAGTAGTCGATGAGATGATCGAAGGGATGAGAAAGGCAGAACGAATCAATGCCCTTTGGTGGCTCGAAGAATTGCAACAACCAAAACTATACATCAGCGCACTAAGCGGGAAGGGAAAGGACCTAGTCATCCCCGTCGAAATTGGGGAACTAGGAACCATTTCCCAAATTTCAACCACCGCACTAGTAGACAGCGGATGCACCAGTAGCGCCATCAACCAGACATTCGTCAAACAACATCACATCCCGACTCATGCGATGGCTGCACCAATCCCAGTCTATAATGCTGACGGAACCAGGAACTCAGGAGGATCAATTACAAGATACGCTGAGATTCATCTTACGATCGGAGATCATTCGAAATGAATAGATCTAGCCATCACGGATCTCGGTGATAAACAGATCTTCCTCAGTCATGATTGGTTAGCCCGGCATAATCCGATCATCAATTGGAAGACAGGAGGATTAACATTTGCACAGTGCGAATGCCACAAGAACCTGTTTGTACTACCCGATGCAGACCCCGACGACAAGTGGGATGAAGAACTGGAGGAGGGAGATACCATTCTTGCAATAGATTTCATGCAGGCCATTCTCATACGCGCTCATCACGCCAATGACCTAGCGGCCATGGCCAACGCAGACAAAAAGACCAAAACATTCAAAGAGATGGTCCCGGAGTGGTGTCGGGATTTCAGCGATCTATTCAACAAAGATAGTTTTGATGAACTCCCTGAGCCAAAGACGTGGGACCACGCTATTGAACTCACTCCAAATGCGAGCACCAACCTTGATTGCAAGGTCTACCCTCTCAACCAAAACAAACAAGCAGAGCTCGACAAGTTTTTAGACGAGAACCTCTTGAGCGGACGGATACGACCCTCCAAGTCACCCATGGCCTCACCTTTCTTCTTTGTCAAGAAAAAGGATGGCAAGCTGTGACCAGTACAAGATTATCGCAAGCTCAACAAGATGACGATCAAGAATCGCTACCCGCTTCCCCTCATCTCAGAGCTTATGGACAAACTACGAGGTGCCAAGTACTTTTCCAAGCTCGACGTTTGATGGGGATACAATAATGTACGCATCAAGAGCAGTGATGAGTGGAAGGCAGCATTCAGAACTAATCAAGGGTTGTTCGAACCCACGGTTATGTTCTTCGGACTTACCAATTCGCCCGCCACCTTCCAGTGGATGATGAATGACATCTTCAAAGACCTCATTGCATCTGGCACTGTCACAGTCTACCTCAATGATATCCTAATCATGTCAAAAACCAAGGAAGAGCACCGTCGTATTACGCGCGAGGTTCTAAGGGTCTTATGAAAGAACAAGCTATTCCTTAAAGTGGAGAAATGTGAGTTCGGGACCCTAGAAACAGAGTACCTCGGAGTCATCATCAGTGAAGGAAGCATCCGCATGGACCCAGTCAAAATCGCAGGGATCGCACGATGGCCTGTGCCAGCCAAGAAACAGCAGCTCCAGTTGTTCTTAGGCTTTACCAACTTCTACTGACATTTCATCAAAGGATACAGCAAAGTTGTCAAACCTATGATGCAGCTAACAGGAAACGATCCATGGAAGTGGGGAAAAGCACAACAGGACACATTCGAGGAGCTAAAGAGACGGCTGGCCGAAGAAGTGGTACTGGCAATACCCACAGAAGGAGGCAAGTTCCGCATAGAGGCAGACACAAGCGAAGGAGCAATAGGCACGGTACTGTCACAGGAACAGGATGGAAAATGGTGCCCAGTCACGTTTCTATCCAAGTCCCTCACAGTGACGGAGTGCAATTACAAAATTTATGACAAAGAACTGCTCGCAATCATGCTATCGCTGGACGAATGGAGACACTGTCTAATGGGAGCGGCTCAGGACTTCGAAATCTGGATGGATCATCAGAACCTCCAGTATTTCAGGAAGCCCCAGAAACTCAACCGACGACAAGCGCATTGGGTAACTGAGCTGGCCGAATACCATTTCTCGCTGCACCATAAACCAGGGACAGCAAACAAGAAAGCCAACTTACTGAGTCGACAAGCGGATCACGAACAAGGAAGGGAGGACAACGATGAGGTTATAGTCCTCAAACCCAAACACTTCCGGGCAATGGTCATGCCGACAATCGAGGAAGTTCATATTAAAATCAAGCAAGCCATGCTTGACCACCACTGATGGGACAAGAATGTCTCCGCGTCTCTCAACCATGATCGAGGGATGAAGCTAGATGACGGTTTGATCTATTACGATCACCATATCTATATTCCCCAAGATCATGCGTTATGAGGAGAAATAATCGCGAGATCTCACGACCACATCACGGCGGGACACCCTGGCATTGAAAAGACCAAAGAGCTCATCTTACGAGAATACTGGTGGCCCAGAATGAAGAAAGACATAGAAAACTACGTCCATGCTTGCAAAATGTGCCAACGAACCAAGTCGAGCACTCAAGCGAAAGCAGCACCCCTCCATCCCAATGCCATACCCTCCTGACCATGGACTCACATCTCTGTCGACATGGTCACTGGTTTACCAAAGTGCAACGGTTATGACACTATCTTAATGATCGTCGACTGCTTCTCCAAGGAGATCATACCGATAGCATGTACCACAGAGATGTCATCGGAAGGGTGGGCTAAAATCTTACGAGACGAAGTTTACACCAAGCATGGAATGCCACAGGTAGTCATCTCCGACCGAGGCACTGTGTTTGTCTCCAAATTCATGCAAGACCTCTACAACTTGCTCCAGATCAAGGCGAATGTATCCACCACCTACCACCCACAGACAGATGGACAGACGGAAAGAGCCAATCAAGAGGTTGAAAAATACCTCCGAATCTTTGTCAACCATCTCCAGAACAATTGGGTCAAATGGCTCTCTCTTGCAGCATTCGCCCACAACAACCGCACTCATTCCGCTATGGGCAAAAGTCCCTTCGAGGTTAACCATGGCTTTCATGCTGACATCCTCCCTGGTGCAAAACCCCGAGCACCCTTCAGAACACCGGCCTCGACAACATTTGTTTCAGAAATACAGAAAATCCACAAAGAAGCAAAGCAAGCCCTCGAGAAGGCCGCTGACCAGATGAAAGCCCAATACGACAAAAAGAAACGACCTGCAGTCGAGTATCAAGTAGGAGATAAGGTTTGGCTCGACACAACCAACCTCAATCTCCCATGTCCCAAGAAGAAACTCGCAGACAAATGAACAGGCCCATTCCCAATTGTCGCAAAGGTCAGAGCATCAGTGTACAAACTGAAGCTCCCGACAGGCTGGCGCATCCACCCCATATTCAACGAAGCACTCCTCACACCTTACATGTCACCCGCTTTCCCTAACCAAGAACAGCCACCTCCACTGCCTCTAGATCTTATCGACGGTGAAGAGCACTACGAAGTCGAGAAAGTCCTCGACAGTAGAGAACGCAAAGTCAGAGGAAAAGCAGGCGAACCATTGCCCTGGGTCACAGACTACTTCGTCAAGTGGAAGGGATACGGACCCGAATCAAACAGTTGGGTATGGGAGGATAACATGGATGCTGAAGAACTCGTTGATGAGTACCTAGCCGAAAGAGTAAACCACACGAACACCAAGATCGTAGATTGGCAGTCCTATACGGATCCATTCATGGGATGGAAAGTGTGGTACGACCAAGAGCTAGACTGGGATCTATTCGGTGGCAATGACGACCCTTGGACATATACCAAATCGCCGTACGAACCGACAGAAATTCCATAGCAACATACGGAAGTATTTGGCTCGCCTTCTCCTCTCCTATTACCACCTAACTGGCACTCTTCCTCTTCATTCGTCCCCCTGCATATGAGGGACAAAGAAAAGAGGTCGCACACGGTTAGGCTGTGGCTCTAAAGTTGAGTCTGGCATAATAGTGATGTTTAGGAAGTGCAAATTCACCACAAAAATTGATGAGACGATCCATAACAGCAGTCAGGATGCCTGCCTTAACGAGGGGGTAATGTTACGATTTATTTATTTTCTGACATAAGCACCTCTTATCTTATCTAATCTTTGGCGCTTATCTTATCTTATCTTTAGATCCACGACTCCACGGAGTCTTCACCTTGCAACACAGTCACACTCGTCAGTGTGGAGTATTATTCTCGGTCACTGTGTATTTGCTGATTCACTTTCTAACACGGTATACCCATTATTAGACCCTTAACTTTAGTATATAAGTAGTGTACTCAAAGCTGTATATTCCCTAGCTTTGAGCTAAAGTTTATTCATACCAAACCACATTCCTTCTCACTAAGCGCTAAAGCCTTAGTCTTGACATCTTAACTGCACGGGGACTTAGCGGTGACTGTACGAACATGATACAGCCAACTTTTTACCTTTGTTAAGAGGTCGGGTCTAACAAGGTATATCCGAAGGAAAGACATGTGCTCACCAGTTGCAGCCATGAGAAACATGATTGGTATGAGAACCACTTGCCATTGGCAATTCCACAGTACCCAGCAATGCCATATCTACAACAAGTCAGCTATTCTTGATTAACTAGACTAAATGAGTTAACACACAATAGTGATATCGACAAGAATTGTGCTTATGCCACCCGTGATACCAGCGATGAAATAACTCAATCTCCACCACAGATCTTTGTTCATCAATGCTGTGAACACACTATAATTATTATAGCCATACTCAATGAATGCATGATGCTCAAATGTCCACTCCATCACAAATGCTATTGTCCTAAGAACATAAAGCATGATGATGATGGTATGCAGGGATGGACCATGTAACCGCTTCGTAGCAGTCACTGTATTGAAAGTTTAACAAATCTCCTGATCAGACAAGGACTGGCAGTATACACACATATAGCCCATAAGGTGACCACTACAATACCGGTGTATAGACCTTCAAAGCAAACATTTAACAGAGACACTCCAGAGACAGAGGATGGACTTACCATGAAACCAGGATTCCAGAATCAAAGTGTTCAGATATGCATCAAGCTCCCCAAAAATGGCACTCTTCTCATCTTGAGAAAGGTTAGGAGAAGGAACATGCATAGTACTTAGGCGTAGGCAGATGGTGGTGGATAAAACCATGAGGTATGTACGTTGCTTCATATACTCAGCTTCCGCTGATTCAAGGATAGAACAAAAATTAGATCAGACAATCCATTGTCATCGAGCCCATCACAAGCAAATATGGACACTAAAAAAAGAAGGGCATGAGTCCCTACCAGAACAGAATTGAAACTGAACACTCCATAGTTTCGCGATCTACTATCAGTCTGCAGTACCTCTTATTAACTCCTCAGCAGATCATGATTCAAAATAAGCCATGCCTTGGCAACAAATGTCAGAATCCGTAGTGTTTACCAAAGTTGAAAGGTATCTGGGTTTAGCTTTGCATCTTCGAAGATGCTTTGATGGGAGATTTATGCTTGATGGGAAGGAATGCCGTACTGGAATCACCATATGGCTTGGACACTACAGGAGTATGATTCACCATGATATTGAACAAAGCAAAGAGACATCAGAATCACGTCCATGCCTCCATTAGGGGAGATCAGAGTAGGCGATTATGCCTTGATTATGAGAACAATTATGAAAACAATTATGAGTCTGCTGTTTGAGCTGGAGGCGCCGTCGAGATGCTTCTTCGAAGCCCACAGTGAACTCCCTTCCCTGAATTAGGCAGGAGGCACAATTGTTGCATAACCGCCTTCATAATCGTTCATAATCCGCTATTCTGACCCCCCCATTGATGCTCACAACAGATGTTGCTTCGGGATGATGTCCTCTGTCGTCGTTATGGATTTCACATATCCGTTGACTTGGTGCATGAGTCAACACATGCCCATACTCGGCCTTCTTGGTCTTAACAGTGACTCGCTTGTATTTCTATTACTTTCTCTTACTTTCTTGATTCTCTGTACCAATACTAGAATATAATGGAACATTGTAGAATAATAATGACTCAAACCTTCCCTTAGTATATAAACTCATAGATAAATTGTATTAGGATCTCTTAATCTAATTTAACTCCTCTTCGAACGTCCACTTAACTGTGTGATTCAAGCATCTGTGATCAGTTACACCCAGCGCTTGCCAGTAAATTGCTTCCTGACTACACCTAGCGCTTGTCAGAAACCCTGTCAGTTATGCCTAGTGCTTGCTGACAAACTCGTTAACTATGCCTAGTGCTTGTTAGCACCCTATCGGATCCCTCTTGGTGGTTGGAACTTGGCTTTAGGACATCCTCGCTCATGACTTGGGTTTTACTCGACTATTCATTATCTCGTGTATTACTCAATATGCTCTGATTCTTAACAGTCAACCACTTACTCGTCTGCTCAGGCGAAAGATCATGCCCACCTGAGCGTACAAATACATGTTGTCTCTTACCATGATATTTTCCATGTATATAATGAAGTTGTAAGGGATATGGATTCTTTACGGACCACTTAGCTATGTCATATTTTCTTTCTTGCTTACATATGGTTTGCAGCAGCTATGTATGCGCCGATTTCGGACTTTTCCTCACTTAACTTTTAACCTTTACCATGCCTTCATGTCTTTAACCTAGCTTTCTTCTGGCAATATACACCTGACTTGTACTCATTTCTGGGTTGAAGACCCATCGTGTGGCAGATCCTTTACAGAAGCTCCCTTATATTGCCCTTAATCACATGCTGTCCATCGCTTGTTCTGTTCACTTTGTCTCTATTGAACCCCACAAATGTACTCTAATCCGCGAGACGCACTCAATAGTGTGCTTGAAATGGTGTGAGCCTTTGTGGCCACAGCACATGGCATGCCATGGCAGGGCTGTGGACCCGGCCATTCCTTATTGGGACCTTGTGCCGGTACCAATATCAATACCAATACCATAGCCAATCTGTGGCCAAACGAAGGCCTATCAGCAATCTATTCGTGAAAGACAAGGAAGAAACATATCCACCACGCAGGCACTTAACCACGTTGTCATACCTACGACAAAGTGACTTGCATAGTCGCCCCATAAATGTGGGCTCAAGAATATTCCCTGCATCGAATACCAACTCCAAGACAAACCAGTCCGGCCAGAAGGTAAGAACACCGACAAGCCCAATGAAGTCTTCGAGCGGCTTTGTCTTTGTAATTCTCTGTGAGGACATGTTGCATCTTATAGAACGATGGCACATGAGTATATGCAGGGAGACAGTAAATGGATGCTTACAGTGTTTCACCACCCGTAAAGTTCAAATGTAAGAACTGGCGCCACCCATCCATGTCCGTATTGCCTGTTAGGCAACTCGTAACATTTGAAATGAGAACCTCGAGGTTCTCGCCAGCAGCTGTTTCAGGATTTCGGCAGAAAGGCTATGAGAGCATTGACAGTCTTGCATACATGGGTTTCGGATTCAAGACGGGTTGTTAAGAATCAGGGTATTTAGAGTAGTACACGAGACAATGAATACTCGAGTAAAACCCAAGTCATGAGCGAGGATGTCCTATAGCCGAGTTCCAACCACCAAGAGGGATCCGATATGGGTGCTAACAAGCGCTAGGCATAGTTAACGGGTTTGTCAGCAAGCGCTAGGCATAACTGATGGGGTTTCCAACAAGCGCTAGGCATAGTCGGAAGGCAAACGGAACGGAAAGCGCTAGGCGTAACCGATCAGATATGCTTAGATCACACAGTTAAGTGGACGTTGAAGAGTAGTGAAATAGATTAAGAGATTCTAATACAATTTATCTATGAGTTTATATACTAAGGGAAGGTTCAAGTCATTATTATTCTACAATGTTCCATTATATTCTAGTATTAGTACGAAGAATCAAGAAAGTATCAGAAAGTAATAGAAAACACAAGTGAGTCACTATTAAGACCGAGAAGGCCGAGTATGGGCATGTGTTGACTCATGCACCAAATCAACGGATGCGTGAAATCCATAACACAGGTTATACTCAGCATGCATACGAATGTGTTTGCGAAACATCGCAGCTCACCATTTTTGCCGTGGTAAGGAAGCGACATGATCTCTGGATAGAAGAGCGGTATGATATACACCGGTAAGCTATGCAAAAAGATGGCACAGTCCTTGCGAGGTAGTTGAAAGCAACCTTCCTCTAGCTTTGGAGCAGTTCAAGGTGTTCTTGAGTTAGGCAGTTGTTCTTCATTGTTTCAATGTAACTGACAGGGTCTCCCTGAACATTGGACCGAGCTGGAGCAAGATCATGTCAAATGGTATATCGGGCGTATGGACATCAACATACTTTAGGAGGTCGAGTTCGATTCGCATGGCTATGCCCTGCAAGAACATCAATACGAGGTCTTGCAGCTAATTCAGTTCCATATCACAGGTCAATTTGAATAAGCCTCCGTTGAATACTGACAGGAAAATGAGGTCCATCTTTGAATATAACAAAAGTAACTCACACATGGAAACGATCTCCTTTCAGCTTCTTGATTCCTTTGCCCCTATCAAGAGGTGTTTGCCAGAGTCAGGAAAGGACACACTCTGGCAATGATATCATAGGTAACTAGACATGACACTGGCGAAGCAAAGCCCACCTCCTGCCAGCATGTTATCTTGACACTGTGGTAAGAGCATGCTCCATTCATGCTCATTACCATAGACAAGTGAAGCCTGATATATCTCTTCATAGCCCTGCACCAGAGCTCTTTCTGCATGAGGCTTTCTAACGCAGACGTCAGGGCACTGTGTTACACAAGAATACATGGAGAACATACCCAAGTATGGGAACGAGAGTCACTAGCAGCTTCACCCATAGTCTGAGCACATTCTAGAACACGTTCAAGGTCAGTGCTTCCGAGCGCACTAAGACTATAAGATGAGTCTGACTCGCATGTGATAATGACGTTGACACTCATTGTAATGGCATACAGGTCGTGCATAGTACATGGCAGACTGGGACGAAGGTCAAGGTGTTCAAAACGGGCTCAGGTAGTCATCCGCCACTTCTCCTTGCGGACTTCCAGGCTAAAATTGAAGACTTGAACATCAGAACATGCTGGAAGGTCTTAGATAGAGGTGCCAGGTGCACTATGCCGAGAGAATCCTGTAGTTCTCTGACCTATTCCAAGTATGAGCCATAAATGAGGGAAAATTCGCATACATCCACGTATGGAGAGTAAGTATACCTTCCCATAGCATATCCGTGAGTGCTGCCAATGCCCTAACCAGGCAACAGTTCATTCGTCCAATGGTGTGTTCTCTTTTCTGTCTGAGAGCATTTTACGCCTCGTGGTTGCAATATTCTAGGAGCACTGGGAGATGGGAACCGAGAGCAAGGAGTTGACATGACAGAAGAACGATCATTTGGAACCCGCAACGTGACTAGATCACATGATTTGATCCTGTCCCAATCTGGCACATCTGTCTCTTTCCCAACGTCTATCTACCCTCTAGTTTCTGGGGCCCGTCCAGGGTGCATGGCATGTCCACTAGCAGACTCTTGTATAATTTCGACAGCTTGCCTATCAAAAGAGATGGACGATTAAAATGTCTGCACCTAGAGATCGGGACATTGCCTAAAATCGAACTTATTTCGCCTACCTTGCCAGTCGACATGTGCCCATCGCAAAATGGAAAGCTTTACAAGATCGCTTCAAAAGAATGATAAGGCAAGGCAAAGAATACACACCCGCATATCCTGCTGAGCTGGATTTACAGATACTTGCGGTACTCGTAACTATGGAGCACCCACATGTCATCTGATGATGCTAGTTGTTTGCGAACTGTAGTGATTTATGATCAAAGTCACGTCAATGCCGCCAGAACTCTCCTTAACTGGAAAACCGGAAATAGCAGTTCAAAGTTCAAAGGAATCGAGCATGAGATTAAAACAAGACCTTGCCTAGATCCTAATTTCTCCCAGAGAATGTGCTTGATGCACAGCTCTAGTTCCTTCAAATTAGGGGGTTCCTGGGGCAGGTAAATATACTGACAGATTGTAATTGGTCAGTTTAATGCACCAGGCACCTGACTACGCTTTGAGAGACCATCCATTGAGCTCAAGGATTCGAGTTGATTTTCATAGAGGAATCAGAATAGCGAAATGAGGTGCCAAAGGAGAATGGCTGAAGTTGATACGTTGATGTCCTCAAAGAGATATCTGACATCCAATTGACGGAAAAACATGGTGCGCATCAACTCAGATGAACGAGAACAAATCTTGATTGAGGGCATGGTTACAGATGAACGGAGTTCCAGCCTAAGTCACCAGCGTGCATACTAGCTGGCTTTCATATGAAGTTTCAGGGTCTATGATCCCACAATCCTTCTGGCTGCACTCTTGCCTGGTATGACGCTGATAGTGAATCTGGTTGATATGATCTACTCTCCTGAGATAAGTAAGATAGCGACCCAGTCTTCATTGGAGGAGAGACGCTCAGTGTTTGCCTCCAATGCGACCTGCAGAAAAAGACAAAGACAGACCACCCTCCCTTGCCAGCATGAGAAATGAATAATAAAACAGAAATCGTGGACTGTCATTGGAAAACGGGGAATCTGAAACATGACACTTATAAGCGCATGATGCTCGCAATGGATATCGCTCAAAGGCCATGCCTACAAGCATCAATATCCACGTCATCTTTCACCGTTGTCAACCAATGCCTAGATAAATGGGACCAAACCGTCATACCTCCGATAAAAGGACTCGCACAATAGGTCGTACCCTACAGGCTCAAGAATACACCACCATCGAGCACTGACTCCAGGATGAACTGATTGTCCGACTGAAAGGTATCCGCGTCAAGGAGCTTGACGTAGTCTTCGAGCAGCTATAGTGCTCTACAAGGAGATATTTCACCTTCGTAGAATGATGGCACATCAGTATGTGCAGGGAGCAATAGAGAAAACGGAAACTTACAAGGTCTCCACCCGTAAAGCCCAAACATAGGATCACTCACATGCATACTTTTGCTAGGGCACTTGTGCAGCATTTACATTGGGTATCCTCCATGTCATCGTCCGGGTCTAGGAGCCACTGCCAAAAGTGGCAGGCGATGAGATCATTGACGACCTCATATGCACAGCCATTGGATTCTGGGAAGGTCGTAATCTATGGTTGCAATACCCTGGAGCTCGCCATCTTGGAGTGATAGTCATGTCACAAATATGTGACCTGGTCTTGAGGCAAAACAACGGCTTCATAGCCACCTGCATGTTCTTCCAACAATGCTGGTAGGATACAGTCATAGGTTCTGAGCGAAATACCCTGGCAGAACAGTTTCATTGGACAACAGGTGCATGGTCATTTGAATGGGAAGGAGGTAGAAGCAGCAGAGCAACAGAGGGAAAGGCAGTTTGAAGAATCACAGCGAGCTGGGCAGACATCCACACAGAGAAAATTTCATGTTAATGTGTATATTCGGTGTACAGTGATATGATCTGTAAGAGACCAGATTCTTTCGCAGGGTTATGCTCTGCGAGACCATTGATACAGGACATGGCAATTAATTATTCTCCATATCCTAGGCATACAAGTTTCTGTCGTATACTGGTAAGGAGATGGGAAATATTATTTGACAATAGTGAAAGGAGCTCATCGGAACCCTTGAAGACAATCCTCTTTCAGTCTCTTGGTCTCTATTTCCTTATCGATCCACATTCGCGAGAACCAGGAAAAGCACCTGGATATGCTCTACAAAGGCTCATAAGGAATGGAACTAGCGAAACAAATACTGACCGATCACAAGAGCGCCATAGAACTTGACCTTGAGTGTATGAGATTCATATGATCTACCACAGGTAAAGCCTAGCGCAACCCTCACCATATCATACCAGACAGGATTCTTCGAGAAGATATTTGCTAACGCCCTCTTAAATTTCATCAGGGCACGGTGCAATGCAACAACTGGAAAACGCACTCAAGGGCGGTGTCAGAGTGAAGTTCACTACTGGAAGCATCCCAGCATCAGTTCAAACACGTTACAGAATGTGCTTGGCATTGGTTATGGAGAGCGTGCTACAGTGATCATATAGGCTGCCTTTTGGGAATGAAGACATCAGGACTGACTGCAATGGCATACATGCAGTGCCTATAGGTGCACTGGGAGGAAGTTCCGGTCATTTTCTGATGGCTGATAGCAAAACTATACATATATTGAGCGGTAAAACTCATTCAAATGAAAAAAGACATACCTGACAGACCAGGACTAAACCAACCCAAGCATGCTTAGATATGTGCAAAGGCTCAGGGAATTCTCCAGTATCTCTACTCGCAGACTTCTAGGCTGAAATGGACGGCTCTGACAACAGGACACACCAGAAAGCCTTGGATAGATGCGCCAGGTGCAGTAGGTCAAGAGCATCCAATAGTTCGAAGGTCTATACCATCTATGAGAAAAATATCAAGGGGAAATGTGCATACAACCACATATGCAGGGCATAATATCTAGCGGCATGTGCCAATGCCTGCTTCTTGACCTGGCGACCATTTCTTCCTTGACTTCCAGTCCATGCCACTTTTTCCTTTGCACCTGAGACCATTTTACATCTCTTTGTCACGTTATTCATCTGTAGAGCACTGGCGGATGCGTGGTACTGAGAGCAAGAATGCGATGAAAGGAAGAAAGCAGAACAGGAGAGAGCATTTGAAATTTGTTACCCCGCACCAATGCGCTTGGCCCGATTCAGGCCGAGACCCCTTTCACCAATTCTATTCTGAAGATCAACGGTAACCTTCAGTCTGTCCGACCCACTTTCGACACCGCGTTTGTCGTTGGACATGCACCTTCTCTTTCTCCAAGCATATCGTTAAATGGAAATGCATGACGGGTAGGTTTTAAAGGCCAAAATTACGATTTGGTCCCAACTCACGCTCAAAAGTTCTGTGCAGTAGTTATTGCCAAATTCTGGCCTGAACGACTCGCCCATACAGCTTGAGCAGCCTCAGGAAATGAATTAAAATATTATACCACATTAAGTCCAGCTATCACATCTTTCAGTCGATTACTCAACAGTTCCAGGATACTAGAGTTGCAGCCTGCCTACATCACGGCTTTAAACCAGTCTGTATGGAATACAAGACTGGTATGCTCTATTTCAAATGCATCTGTGCCTTAATACCCTGGATACCGCTGTATTGCCAAATATAGATATGAATTCTTTATAAATATAATAAATACAACTATTTTGGGAAAACATCTTTAGTACTATAGCTCCATGTATGGAAGCAATAAAGGTAAGGAATAGAAGAGGATTGATTGTGTTGCTTATAATCATGGTGGAAGGAGTGGTCAGTTTCTCAGGTTAGAGTTGGAGACATTAGACATGTCTAAAATTCTTAATGATGTCTGGTTAGGCCAAGGGGGTGCTGAAATGTTGGCTAGGAACAGGTAGGGACCTGCACTGTATCTTATAGACCGGTAGGACCTAGCATATGGTGGACATGGTCAGGACTAAAGTAATGTATGAGTACTTGTGTGCTAGGTAGAAAGGGTAACAGGAATACTGACCTTCTCAGTCACCAAGGATATAGTGAACAACTGAGCAGTGGTAAAGTAGAAACGGTATGGAAAAGGTGAAGCAGAAGCTGTAGGTAAACAGGAACAAATACAAGCTGATAAGAATCATAAGAGAGAGGGAGAGGAAAGCTAGATGCAAGACCATACAAACAAGCAATGATGTATCCATCTTTTGATAATTCATCTAAATGTATGTGAAATAACAGAATAATAATTTTTAGTTTTATATTTTATAATAATGAAGAATAAATCTATTTGGCTCCCCCAGGCGGTAGTTGCATAAGCCGCTCCCCTTTAGGCACAGGTATGGTTGTGGAGGCGTTATGAGTTAATCCAGCTCCCCCGGCTCTCTTGGATACCATCACCTCAGTACTAACACTCATCGAACTGGCCGCCATCCCCACCATTCTCATTACTTGTCTTCATCCCATACAAATATGTACAATGGCCAAAATTTTCTTTCTTTCTCTCTTCACTGTTGAACAAGTGTTGTCTTTGGCAAACTTCTTTCAATCGGCTTGCTTAATACCGTGATGTCATCGGCTCACCCTTCAATTTGGTCTGACATGCATAATGTATTAGGTGTGTCAGGTGTTGGTCTGACACAATCTTACCCCCTGGCTTGTTCGTGCAAAAGGCCACCTCAGAAATGCTGGGCTTATGGGAGCTCATGAAGACCAACCTTCCCTGAGTCCTGACTCAATGATCACGACATAAGTGCTAAATATAATGAATTACCAGAGATACAGCCAAACCAGAAGGGCGTCCTTGAACCCTGAACTCCCTGGTGGGGCAGGTGATTTGTAATGGTGTTCCTGAGGGAGCTAAATAGATACAGCCAATAATGAAAGCCCAGCTCGATGACTATAATGTATGACTAAGCAGGCATCCAGCTCGATGTGTGACAAAGAGCGTCATGATGTGTGACTTTAGTCACAGTCACAATTTCAGAAGATCTAAAGGTACATCACAGTTTAGTTTATTTGCTTTAATTGCTATTTATTAGACCTATCACATTATATCTTTCATTATCTGACCAATCTTAAAACATATTTTATGCAAGTCTAATTGCCATAAGAACATATTAGCCATGAGCTTTTGCTGTCAGGACAAAGAAGTTGAAGTGAGTTCAAAATTGACAAATACTGGAAAAATATAATGATTGCAAATGTCATTCTGGTATATATAAAATAGATTTCAAACAATAACAAGTATGTGCAGAGGTCTACCAATTTATGCATTGTCAATGATTTCAATATGACTGTCAGAGAGAGCACTGAACACCTGCAACAGTGATGCTCTCTGGAGAATTGGGATACATGCACCATGCCATGGTAAAATTCCATGTGAAGTTGATGGGGGGATTGTAGTGTTGTACACTGCAGTGTCTATAGTGTTGTTTGTACTCCAGAGGATTGCAGAAGGGTTAAAGGGGCCTGAAGAACCATCACCATTGTCCAGTATCTCGTCTTAACTGATATCTGAACACTGTAGGGCTGGTGTGGCATACTCGATTGTATAATTACATGCGCTACCACAACCTGCAGGTGCATTCCACCCAATGAGTGAGTCAGATTGGAAGGAGCGTGAAAAGGTGGCTAGATATACTTAGGAGAGTAGCAGAATTTATTCCTTTAGTGTGCTTTTAGCAAGTGAGATTAACTGAGATTCTAAATACATTATGCGTGCTTATATAGTAGCGGATCTGAACCAGCTCCTGCTCCAATAGCCCTGAATGTATCCTCAAAAGCTGATATTTGACACAAACTGTCACACTGAAATCCACTGCATGAGCTACTCCAGCATCATCAAGCGCACTCTGCAACACCTTCCTCATCTGGTTTGGTTTGAGAATAGCCATATATGGCTATCTGCTGTCAGCCACTCTTCAAGGATAATCCTTCTGCCATCCGCTGGCGCAGGCACTTCAGGTTGATAGCTGTCAGCTCCTGGAGCCTAGGCTAGTCAAATTTCTATGAAATGAGGCAGTTTTGTGGCAGATAGCATATGGCCAGGCAGACAATGCATTGCTTGGCAGACGTGTAGTGGATGGGCAGTTGCCTGGGTGGATTCTGCAGGAATTCCATTTTTGAATGGTAGGAAAGTGTGACTGGAGGAGCAGTGAGTGAAAGTAGTTGTAGCATAGCACCTAGTCACTATATCAAGGTGAAAGCTAAAATTTGGTGCACACATAAATGTGGTGCAGCACATCAGTCCTGTAGCAGTTACCAATCTTTGTAGATCTTATTTATTTCTGACTCAGACTGACTGTAGTATGGACATCGTTACATTTCTGTTCAGGAGCACCAATGACTAATAAAATCACCTTCCTTCCTTCCTTCCAAGATTTGACTGGTTAAACATTCCCTCCAAGTCTTAACTTTTTTGACTTGTCAGACCAGGTTTCTGTTGGTTGTAAGGGGTGAAACTGAATAAAATCAAGCCAACTGAGATAAGAAGAGAAAAGATGAAGATCTGCAGTATAAATGCCAATATTTAAGCACAGTCACAGATGCATGCATCTTAGTCACAATTGATATTCTTTCTATATATGTATTAATATGGCAAAATCAATGTGTCTGAGGTCCTACTACTATATATAGTAAGAACAAATATACACATACACCGGCTATACATATAACCAGAGCATACCAGTCTTGTATTCCATAGGTCTGCTATCATGCCCAATTACTGTTAACCAACAGGCTCGTTGTCAAATAATTATGTCAGAAAATGAGAAGCATGATTGTAGAAACCGGATATGCCTCAAGGCATCAAAGGGTAAATATTCCAAACTGATAGTCACATAAGCACATTACCTTCTCATATGTGGAATCATTGATATCTGACTCGTCGAGGCATACAAGTGCAGCTTCTTAGGCAACTTTATCCAAGTCGCCTGCTCCTACTATGAGGTGAGCTGCAATACTAGCCACTGCCTCGTAAGGATAAGTGCCAATCCAACAGAAACAACCTTGTCGCTGTATGGATATCAACACATACTACCCCTTCACATCAGTTGATTGATCATCCCGGAAATATCAATGCCTGTGATTCATGTCGATGTCTGCCCTTTCTGACTACAGTGCAGTTGATGCCGTTGCTCGTTTCATTGCTTCACCCACCTTTTTCATGACAAGCCGTGGCACTAAATAAGAATAATATTAGCACTGATCATGATTCACAGGTGACAGTTGCATGATGACAAGGAAATCTTATCAAAATGATCCTCTACCACTTATCCTTGGATGCTGGATAGCTTTGCAACCAACGATGGGAAGGTATCAAACCTTGAGACATACTAAGTGGCTTTACCTGATCCTTTCGTCTTCTCAAGTTTGGAAATCCTATCAAATTCTTCTGATATGGGGTATATGAAGCAACAGGCATGCCTCCATACTCATATACTTCCCTCTACGATGCAAGCCTCACCGCCTGACCTTTCCCCAGATGATAGAAGTGCTATCTTTCACAACCTTGACCTAAATCTGAATCGTTTGGTTGTGGAAGCCTTCTTGCATGGTAAGTCCATCCCATGTTCCCGCAGGGTCTCCACTAAATGTTCCCCTTGAAGGTCTATACAGTGGTATTGTAATGGTTGCTTTATGGGTGATATGTATGCCGATTACTATTCCTGACAGGATCAGACAGCCATTAATCTCTCATTACAGGCTCTTCTCCCAAGTGGTTATGCAGTACATTCCTGTGTATGATCATTATCACGCTTTATGTTCTCTCGATGATAACATTTGGAATCAGCTGGTCGTCTGAGTGTCGAGGGTTCATTGACCATGGCGACAATTTTTACAGTATTTTTACGACGCTGATTGACACTGGAACATACGATCTCATTAACAGTGTCACCGGTGGAATCAGCACATTTCTTGTCGATATCACTATGGTATGTCCTCTCATTTAGTCGGACCAACTTACAGGAACTGACGAGTTATAGATCTGGCATTGTTGGATCCTCTGGGAAGGTCAATGGAGAGTGATTTTCATACCAATTGTCTGTACAATAGGCAGTACAAGTGAGTCTCTGTTCTTGATCTTAGGATATATCATTCAATGGCTATTTTACTAGTCATGAAGGCCATGCAAATATTTAGTGTTTTCCACAATGCAACCAATGATATCAGCGCGCAATTCGCAGTAGATGTCAACTGGTCATTGATCTACATCGTGTTGGTGCTAGCAACAACGTTCATGTGCACATTCTTGATTGTTTACCGTATCACTCGGCATACTCCAAGGATGAGCGCTGCTTACAAAATCATCAAGATGCTGATCAAGTGGTTGGCCATGTATTCTATTTTCCTGATCATCTATATCAGATTGGTGTCGCAGAATTCGGAATATGCCTACTACACAGATCTTATTGCTGCTTATATCAGGGTGAGCTTATATTAAACTTTCAATGATTCGAGGATCTGAAGCCTCCCAAGGCCATCGCACCAACTCTCCTAGCCGGACGTATTTCAGCCCATGCTAATGCAAGCTCTTGTCGCCAACAGATGGTTGCTATGTGGGAGTCCCATCCTCCCTTGGTTGGCTGTTTCAGTGAAGCGGGACACAATCAACACAGCCATTGCTGGGATGATGGATGCCAGATGGTGTCGGGATCTTTGATAGGTAACGAAAATGTATGAACTAGGCACTGACAGGGTTACCGATTGCATTGTACTCGGGATTCAGTGGACTATTTTGCAAGAATAAAGATACCCCGTTGATGAACCAACACATCAGATAGTTAGAGAACAATGCATGGGTATTCCTGATTATAGCCTATAACCAATGTACAGCCGTGAATTTAAAAGGTTGCACCTGGGGTTCGGGACTCGGGAGAGCTCTAACCATGGTTTCTGATCATTCTTCTCTTGAAAATATCTTAAATGGCTAAAACGATGCTAGTAAAGTGCATCATACCTCGAAAGGCAGTCACAGCACCCCTTCCTGGACTTCAATTCTAACGTTGATGTGGATTCTAGACAAGGGATGATTTTCCCTACTTCAGCTTCACTGCACAGGTGTTCCTTTCTGAGTTTTGGTTCCCTAGATCACGATTATTGAATCGAAAGCCTTATAGCGCTTATAGTGACTAGTAATGAAACAGGTACCCCTTGATCTCATGACGTGAGTCGAAGATGGAATAGAACGAACGGGTCGGGATGGGCTGCCCTATCTGTGTCTCGTTCTGAATGTTGTCCATCTACCCTCAGTTTGCCCTCAGTCAGCCAAACTGTCATCTGCATGTTTATCGCAGCATATCTGTCCTCAAGGGTGCCTTCATCCATATTAAAATCCATATGATTTGGTTATAGACAACCAAAACCAATACCCATTTTTATGACCGTGGTATTGTGTCCTACATGTGACGTATCGACTTCTAAATGGTGCTATATATCATTCCAGGTATATATTTAATAGGCAGATTTTTGTTAGAATCGTGGGGCTGAACTCAAACGAAGTGAGTAGCAATTTAGTTTACATCTGTGGCAAACGCGACATGGGGACTAACTACAAAATATACTAGCTTATATACTACAAAATCCCCGTGGAAATAAGCAAACATGTAAGTAAATCTGTCTGAGCACCAAACGCGACTAACTGTCCGCCATGAGAAGCTCAAATATCCCCCAATTTTCAAGAGCGAAAGGAGATCCGAAGTCATACACTTTCGGTTGTGCGTGTTCCGTGAGACCCTGAGACACTCTGGTCACTGGGACCGTCAGAGCTAGTACTTTCTCCCACTGGCCCAAAGTTAATGTCCGATAAGACTCTGGAATCAGTCGGCTCTGAGTCACAAGAGCTGGATTTTGACATCACTGCAACGCATAGCATGAGGTGCGTTGGTGTGACAACCTGTCATGATGAGGAAACATTTAGCTGCTAGCCGAAAGTTAATACAGAAATTGGTTGACCTTAGTGTATGCCACAATAGCATCTCCATAGTAGGCAGCATCGCCATTCCTCATCACCAGCGCTAGGTACATGATCAGTGTCGTTGTGTATATTGCTGAGGACTCGATCAGAGCAGAAATGACACTTCAGAATAAGAATATTCTCTGCGCGAGGCAGACAATGCGATATAAAATCAAAGTTGTGCACATGAGAGTTGTGGCAAGCATCATCAGGATGTAGATCAACGACCAATCTGTAGCTGCTATGAAGTGTGTGATCTTTTGAATATCATGGGTAGAATCGTTGAGATCACTGTAGACCTGCATTATCTTCATGACTGATATAATCAATAAACAGCATATCCAAAAAAGAACAGAGAATCACCCGTTCCAGCCACAGCACAAATTATTGGTATGGAAACGACTCTCCATCAGCGATCCCAGAGGATCCAACAACGCCATATCTACCAGATGTCAATTTCTTCCCTGCTGAGTTGGCTAAATATGACATACAATCGTGGCATCGACCAGAACTGAGCTTATACCACCAGTGATACCATCAACAATGTAGTTTACTCTGGTCCACAGGCCATCGTCCATCGCCTCGAACACGCTGTAATAATTGTTGCCAGACTCAATGAATGCATGGTACCCTAACACCCAGTACATCGCAAACGATACTGTCAAAAGAACATAAAGTGTGACAATGATAGCACCCAGAAATTTACTCCGCAAATGCTTGAGAGAAGAGACTGTGTTAAGAGTTGAACAAATATCCTAATTTAGTCAGGATTGATAGTTGACATACACATAGTCCATAAAGTGACTGCTACAATGCCAGTGTATAAACCTTCAAAGTGAATACTTAGCAGAGACACTTCAGGAATAGGGGACGGTCTTACCATGCAGCAGGGCTTCCAGAATAATACAGTTCAGCCGCGCATCAAGCTGTTCAAAAATGATACGCCTATCATCTTGGGAAAGGATAGGTGGTGAGGCCTGCATCGTAGAGAGAAGTAGATGAGTAAGGAGGCACACTCGTTACTTCATATAAGTACTGGGTTTTCACTGCCTCAGATTCTGATCAGGTGAGTGGACAAAGATAGTACGAGCAAATTCCGCAACTAAGATCACCAAACATATGGCACCAGGCTGTAAATCGTGAAAGCAACATTGGTTAAGTACTAGAATTGAAGTACTAACAGTGGGTACCCAAGAAGTTCTGATCCATAATGGGTATCTTATCGCTTCCCGATAGATGGTCATCTGAAGCAAGCCATACATGGATTTGGATGAGATACCAGAGAGGCACAGAAAGTATCACACATGATCAACTTTATGACGAGGATTTTCAAGGCAACCATTATAGAAGAGATGGATGGATAAGATGATAGCCTGAGCACCTAGAGAGTCGGACGTCACTTAGATTGAACCTGATTCAGATCACTTTGTTCAGAGGACTAAAAATACTAGGAAGTTCAAATAAGTTAAGCGCGAGACAAAAGACAGGACTTAGTAGATCCTAAATTTGCTGATGGAGAAGGAATTTGGTGTCCAGCCACGGTTTACCGGTTTCTGACGTTCCTAGTAAGGTTAGGTGATTCAGGTTGAATATATCGACGAATCGTAACCGGTGGATTTTGATGCAAAAGGACCTGAGATTATTTTATCAAAGAGTTGCTGGACAATTCATGCACAAAAGTGAAACGAGGAACCAAACAGAGAACGACTGAAGTTGGTCTGCCGTAACCGCACATTGAGTTCCCAGACGTCAATTCACGGAAAGTCGCTAGTCAGTAGCTCGAATGAACCAGAACAGTTTTAGACTAGGGGCAACAGATGAACCGTCACAACGAAGTACTAGCCCACATCCGCAACATGTGTAATTGGCTTCAATATGAGGCAGTAGACCGCCCTCCCTAAACAGTTAAAAGCCAAGTCCGAGAGAGAAATAACTAAAAGGAAGGCAGTAAGGCGTACTCTTTCCGCAGGAGATTCAAGAGGTTCTATCTGGGGGCTCAGTGAGAAGCTAAAAGGCTTGGATGTCGTTACGTTACAATTTAGTCGCATATTCAGCCGCAGTACCCAATCGGAACCCGGCCCGTCGATTCTTCCCGGTGCTTGCACGGTGCATTTTTGCACCTCACATTTGATGCCTCCTTCGCTGGAATAGCCCTCTGAGTCAAGTATCTATATCTCTTTTTTTCTTTCCGGACGCGCTGACGAGCATCCTTTGACGACTTCTCACCTTCGGATCCTCCTCGAACAACTTCGTCGACTGGTCAAACCACTGATACCATAATATCCCTGGTACCCGAAACACAGTGCACGCTCTGATGAACCTACTTAAGTCGCTGAGAAAAAAAACTGAACTACAAGAAGAGACATATCCTATCCCGAGCCAACGAACGAGCAACCTCCAATCCACCTTGTCCATACTCCTTTCGAACCGAATCAAGGGCAGTCTTCCTTGACTCGCACGTCACGTTCCTGCTACCAAGCCAATATTCCCTCATGAGAGGTCGGGTTGACATGGAAAGGAGAGCGTTGACAGTCTCGCAAACATGGTCTTAGGCTCCGAGACAAGTTGTACTCAGCAAACGTACGGAGGTGCTGGTAATACGTCGTAGCTCGTCATTCTCGGTGTGCTAGTCATGTCCCAAGTTGAAGCAGGGAAGCGACATGATCTCTGGGTGGAAGAGCGGTGTGACATACACCGGTTTCTTCTTCCGACAACGCCGGTTCAAGCGATGCGATAAGATGGTGTAGTCCTTGCAAGTAAGTAGTCGATGGTGATCCCCATCCGGCTTTGGAGTGGTTCACGGTGTTTTCGAGTTAGGCAGTCGGTCTTCACTGTTTCGATGTTGTAACTGACGGGGTCTCTCTGAATACTGGACCGAGCTGGAGCAAGATCAAGTCAAATGATATATCGTGCATATGGAAATCAACATACTTTAAGAGGTCGACTTTGATTGACAAAGCTATGTCTTGCGAGAACATTGATACGAGGCCTTGCGGCCAATTCTGTTCCATATCACAGGTCGATTGAATAAGCCTCCGTTGGATACTGACGGGAAAATGAGGACCATTGTTGAGTATGTGAAAAGTAACTCACATATGGAGACGATCTCCTTTCAGCTTCTCTCTTTGCCCCTATCCAGTTGCATTCGCCAGAGCTAGGAAAGGACACCGTCTAGCAATGACATCATAAGTAAGTAGATGCGACGCAATGCTCACCCTCCGCAAGCACGCCATCTCGATGTTGTGGTAAGAGCAAGCTCCATTCATGCTCATTACCGTAGACAAGCGAGGCCTAACATTTCTCTTCATAGTCCCGCATCAGACCTGTTTCCGCATGAGGCCTTCCTACGCGACCTAGAGAATTGTCAGGGCACTGCGCAACACAAGAACAAATGAAGAACGTACTCAAGAGTCCGAATGAGAGTCACTACCAATATTGTACCCGTACTCTGAGCACATTCCAGAACACGTTCAGGGTCAGCGATTCCGAAGGTACTACGACTATAAGATGAGTCTGACTCACGCGCGATGATGATGTTGAGACTCACTGTAGTGGCGTACAGGTCGTGCATATACGAGTCGTAAGAATAAGCTCCGGTGTTTTTGCTGATGTCCCATAGCAGAACTGTACATGTGTTGAGCAGCAAAACGCAATCAAATGACAACGGCGTACATGGCAGAACGGGACGAAAACAAACTCGGTCGAAGCGGGCTCCGATATACCGTGAAGAGGCCCAGGGAGTCATCCAACACTTGTCCTTGCAGGCTTCCAGGCATCAGAACGCGCTGGAAGGTCTTCGATAGAGGTGACAGGTGCACTAGGTCGAGAGGATCCAGTAGTTCAGGTACCTATGCTAGGTATGAGTCATACATGAGGGAAAATGCACATATATCCACGTACGGAGAGTATACCTTCCCATGGCATATCTGCGAAGCCGCCAATACCCTGACCAAGCGACGATTCATCGTCCAATCGGCAATATATTTTCTTTGTTCTCTGAGGGAGTTTTACGCCCTCGTGGTCGCAGTATTCTGGGAGCGCTGGTAGATTGGAATCGAGAGCAAGGAAGGGAAGGAAGAACGACCATTTGAAATTGGAAACCCTGCAACGCGACTAGATCACGCGACTCGATTCTGTCCCGATTCGGGCCGGGACGCGCCTTCGTCACTTTCCGAACGTCTATCTACCCTCAGTCAACCAGACTAGCAGTCATCCGCACATTTTTTAATGAATGCATACCCTCAATGGTGCTCTAATTCTTACAGATACAAACGAAATGCATACGTGTCAGTCATAGAAAGAAAAAAACCAATAAGGCTTGCTTTGACGGCCGTGGAAGTTCTGTTCATGACCGGACTCGCAATTCTCTGTTGGAAGCTGGACCTCTACGGCTCTGGAACACGCAATAAATGACTGAAAATGATACTATGTTAGATCCTGTCGTTAATGTATTCGGTTGATCTGTCAATAGTTCCATAAACAACTTTTCTCAGCATGCGAGGACATTCATATCACAGCTTAGGCCTACCCTATTATACCTAATTTCTGCGAACCAAGCTGACATTCTATCCTACACCTATCACGAATCATGAAACAGCATCCCTTTGCGGAAAAGCGGGCACACTTCCAAGCGCGCGCCAACACCAGGGACCTTTTGCGGCAATGGTCCAAAACAATATCCACGTATGCGTATTTTATTCTCGCAGGCAAATTCATTTAGACGTGGCACATCCAGGCAAAGAGTGCAAGTACGTACCTCCAGCAGCCACGGCACGCCATCTAGTCCCAATCGCCTTCTCTTGATGTAACCAACAGAGGTGAGCTTCTTCACGATTACTCCCTTAGTCAGATGGATGTTGATCCAACCGAAACAGCCTCGTTGTTATGTGAATATCGGCAACACAACTTATCGTACTGCTGTGGCCGTACCGTTGGTCGTTCGATGATTCCGAATGGACGACCCGCTTATTCATGACAAACCGGCGCTTTCAATAATATCAGGACCGGTCCCAACTCGCGAGTCGCAGGTAACAGCCGCATGTTGACAAAAAAGTCTTATCAAAATGATGGCTCAGACGCTTATCCTCGGGTACTGCGTATCTTTGCCACCAACCAGGTAAAAACGCTGAGACTTGTGGCGTACTGAGGTAGCCTTCCCGGCGCTCCCTTTTCTCCAATTTAGTCTTGTATCAAACCCCTCACAAGAACAGTATTTGAAACGACGAGCATGCCTTCCATGCTTGTATAGTTCCCTCTGTAATGGATTCTCAGCCGCCTGACATCTCTCAAGATGAGGAGAATATAAATTTTGGCGTTCTTGACCTGAATATGAATACTATGATTCTACAAGTCTTGTTGCACGGTGAGTCTATTCCTCCATTTCTTGAGATTCACTTTTAGACTCTCCTCTCGCAGGACTGTATACCGGCATTGTAGCGGTAACATTATGGACCATATGTATGTGGACTGCACTAAACAAACTGTCACCTTTGCTGAGCTCATAATGCAGTCTCTTCACCCAGGCGGTTACACAGTATATTCCTGTGTATAATCATCATCACGCTCTACATTCTGTCAACTATACCGTTCGGGATTAACTGGGCATTTGAGCGGAGCGCGTTCATTGAACACGGCGACAATTATTACCGCGTGTTCATGGTGTTGGTAGATTTCGGCCCGTGGCGGGGAGCATACCTCCTCTCCAATGGTATAACTGGTGGTATAAGTGTTCTTCTTGTCGATATGACTATTGTATGTTCTCTCATTTAGTCCAGTCAACAAATAAGAACTTAAGTCTATTCTAGATATGGCGATGCTGGGTGCTCTGGGATCGCCAGTGGCGAGTCATTTTCGTACCGTTGATTTGTGTTGCAGTCGGGACTGGTGAGTCTCTTTTCTTTTTCCAGACATGCCTTTCACACAGCTTCTTAGTCATGAAGATCCTACAAACACTAAGTAATATCCACAAGTTTACCGAGGACAATAGCAAAACTGGACATTTCGCAGCGGAAATAAACTGGACGTTAATCTATATCTTCATGACGCTGGCCACAACGCTGCTGTGTACGCTCTTGATTGTTTACCGTATCGTTTGGCATGCTCCAAGGAGGAGCGCTTCCCGTAAAATCATCGAGATGCTGATCGAGTCGTGCGCAATATATTCCCTTTCCTTGATCATCTATCTCGCACTCGTGTCGAGGAATTTGGAATCCGCATATTATGCTGATATCATTGCTGCGTATATCAAGGTGAGCTTATGTCGCACTTGCTTTTGACGTAAGATCTGAAACCTCCCAAGCCCATAGCCACGACGCTCCTAGTCGCGCGCGTCTCAGCGCACGCTAATGCGAGGCTTCGTCGACAACAGATGGCCGCTATGTGGGAGAACCACCCTCCCTTGGTTGGCTGCTTTAGGGAGGATGGTACCGATAACAGCCATCGCCCGGAAGATGATCATCAAACTGTGTCGGGATTGTCGGGCAAAGAGACGGTATGATCTCCGTGTTGGCAGTGTTACAAATAGAGATATACCTGGTTTCGTGTGAATCAAGATACCCCGTGTGGGTACAGTGCATTGGATCCCAATTAATAGTCGCATTGTCCCCCCATTTTGACGTTGAAGTGGTATCAAGATGAGAGATCATTTTCCCAATTTCAGCATCATTACGACGACATTCAATTCGCAAATTTCAAAGATTCTTTGGGAGATAGCAGTTGGCGCCGCTAGATTCCCAAGACAGCAATAATCGAATTGAAGGTTTTTATGGCTCTAATCAAGCAACTGCAGCTGTGAAATAATCGATATACTTTCCAAGTCTCATTTATTTCCTACGACTTAGAAATGATGTCAAGGTTAACCCACGTCCCACTCTCCCTCGACGGCCGGTCTAAAAATCGAAGAACCAAAAGTCAGGCAAGGTGTACAAGAGCTAGTCTATTCGGGGGTTAGGCAGGGCTTTACCATACTCTCATGCCCAGAAGATGATTTGCATGGTAGGTCCTTGCACGCTCAACGACACGCCACCCTTGAGCACCGACTCCAGGATAAACCAGTCGTCCAACCGCAAGGTATCGGTGTCGATGAGCTTGACGTAGTCTTTGAGAGGCGTCATGTCTTCGTAGCACCCTACGACGATATATTTTACCTTATAGAATGATGGATGGCACATTAGCATATGCAGGGAGCGACGGAGGAAACAGAACCTTACGAAATCTGTCCATCGGGACCTACCTCCCTCCCTCGTGTGCGTCCTTTTCGCTAGGGTAGGCCATTGGAAGGAATATCTATGTCATCGTCCAGATCTAAGAGTCGCTGTCAATACAGGCGATGAGATCTTTGATGACCTTCATATGTACGGTCATTGATTCTGTGCGGCTTGTACTCCATGGTTGCAATACCCAGGAGTTCGCTGTCTTAGAGCGGTAGTATGCACCACGGTCTTGAGGTAAAAGACCGGCTTGATAGGTACTGGCACCTTCTTCTGGTGACGACAGTTTAGGCTACAGAAAACAATAGACGAGGGCTTCTGGGCGGAATGACTTGGCGTGATTGTTCCACTGGACGACAAGCAGATTAACTTTAGGCTGAGAAGCAGTCGTACATTGGAGGGAAAGGAGTGCTCGGAGCTAGAGATTTGCGAATTTCCTCCGAGTTGGAAGATTCAAGTGACGTTCCCGAGATAGGCGGTTGAACTTCATCTCTTCTACGCACTTCACAAGCTCGCCTTTTATTTTCATCCGGGCTGAGATAAATTCATGTTAACGCGTATATCCGGTGCACGAAAAAACAGCGTACTGCGATCTGTAAGACGCTGGGTCTTATTTACAGGCTACGCTTGCGAGATCGTCGATAAGGGGCATAGAGGTCCATTCTGCTCCGTATCCAAGTTTCTGTTGGATGCCGGTAGGAAAATGAGGATAATAATTGACAATAGCGGAAATCGCTCACACTTGAAGACGATCTCGTTTCAGCTTCTTGTCCTCCGCGTCCTTATCTATTTGCCTTTACGAGAGCCAGGAAGAGTACTCGGATGTATGCCACTAGTAAGATCAATAAGTAGCGAGGCACGACAACAGCAAAGCAGGGACCCCACCGAATGCAAGCACGCCATAGAACTTGATCATGATTGTACAAGTACGGTGTTGTGCCCATGGTCAGTACTGCAGACAAGCAAGCCCGGTATATCATATCGTAGTCTCATGACAGACAGGATTCCCCAGGACGAGGCTTTCCAGCCCTCCCTAGAAAGTTGTCACGACACCGCAATGCAATGACAACTGCAGTACACATTCAAGGGCGGTAACGGAATAAAAAGCACTACGAGTAGACGTCTCTTCATTGGTTCGAAGGATTCCGGAACACATTCAGTTTCAATAATGGAGGTCGTGCTAAGACGATAGTGTGAACTGCCTTTCGAGTAATGAAGACATCACGACTATACGCCCAGTGCATATGCGCGCCCTGATAAGAAGTGTCGGCGGTTTAGCTGATGTCTTATAGCAAAACTGTGGTTCTATGTTGAGCAGAAAAATGTACGCAAATGAAAGAGACATACATAGCAGACCAGGATAAAAACCAAGTATGCACAAGTGGGCCTGGCAGATATGTCGTGAAAAGCTTCAGGGAGTTATCCAATATTTTATCCTTGCAGCTTTAGACATCAGAACGCGCCGGAAAGCCTTAGATGGATGCGTCAGGTGCAGAGGGGGAACCAAGCGAGGTAAATCGGCGTGTATCCACAAAACCGCTGAGCTGGGCAACGATCCGTTTCTCTAATGGACGGTACATTCTCTTTGGAGTGTGAAAGCGATTTATACCTCTGGAATGTCCGTCGTGCCATTCGACAGACTCATATTCTCCTCATGAACTCCCCGGATGAGAACTTCGTTCCCCAGCGGAAGTAGTCCTCTTGGATCTCGATGTATTGAGCGGTATCTGTAATGATCTTCGGACTGATGACATGGAGTCGTTACCTGGTGGTCGAGGGGTTCAATTTTCATTCAGGGAGTACTGGTCGACACTTAGAACTGAGTGCATGGAAGTGGAAGGGAAGACAAGAACATTTGAAATTTTGAACCCAGCACTACCCAGCAGCGCGACTGGGATCACATGACGGTCCTGTCACGATTCCGGTCTCTCTTTTCGAACGACATCCTACGACATCTATCTACCCTCAGTTAGGCCATACTAGCTGACATTCGTACATTCGTATCTGTGTGCCTGCCCTAAATACCATCTTCGTGCATATGGTCCGAGCGATCCGCATATGGCTTGATTATCGCGGTTACACGAGACAAAACTAATACTCGTTTGTTTGATCAGGGAAGTTCTGCTGATGACCAAGGTTAGAATGCTAGAACTCTCAGTCGCTGTTGAATTGCCAATAGTTCTTTGAACACCTTTTTTCAGCTTACAAGGACACTCGTATCAGGGCTTAAACTCGCTCTATTATACCCAATCTTTCCGAACCGACCTAGCTCTTTTTCCTATACTTATCGTGACACCGGGCATCGACAATGGTCCAAATTACTATGCGTGTATGCACATGTCCTTCTTGTGAGCGAAGCTCGTTCAGGAAAAGAATACAGACTCGGACGCTTAGCAGACACGATAGACTAGCTTCTATCTAGTTTTAATCACCTTCACTCGAGGGTATCAAGAAGCCTTGTTGCTATGTGGATCATCGGCGACTGTTACCAGTAATGGCGGCTCAGTTGATGTTCCCAGAAGTTCGTGCGTCTAACCTATGCAGTGCCCTCCGCCCATCCACGCGGTGCTTTTGATAAGTTATGATCGGTCACAGATAGAAGCTGTGCGATAATTAAATGGGCATCCCATCATACTGATCATCCCGAGACTTATCCACCGACACTACGTACATCTGTGCGACCTCCAATGAGGTGAAATCGTTAACTTACGACATACTGAGCGCTTTTCTTCTTCTCTCGCTCACAAAGTCTATCAAATTCTTCAGAGATCGGGTATATGAATCAACGAGCTAGCCGTCCATGCTCCAATACTTCCCTTTACGATGCAGGCTTCACGGCTTAACCTTTCTGCCGACGATAAAGGCGTCATTATCTACTGGCTTGACCTGACTCTGAACCGTATGATTCTTCAAGCTTTGTTGCATGGTAAGCCCATCATCTGTTGCCTGAGCGACTCTGCTAAATATTTGCTGTAAAGGTCTATACACCGGCATTGTAACAGTCACTTTATGGGTGATATGTATGTCGACTGCCATTCCTGATGCGATCAGGAGAGCTATTAAACCATCAATGCAGATTCTTCTCCGAAGCGGTTACGCAGTACATTCCTGTGTACGATCATCATCACGCTTTATTTTCTTTCAACCATAGCGCTCGGAAGCAGCTGGGCGTTTGGGCGCCGAGGGTTCATTGAGTATGGCAACAATTGCCAGACCATTTACGCAGCGTTTTTAAACAACGGTCCGTCGTTGAGAGCATATTATCTCATCATCGATATAGCTGGTGGCATAAGCACACTGCTCGTCGATCTCACTATCGTATGTCCTCTCATTTAATTCGACTAACTACTAGCAGCTGACGAGTCATAGATATGGCGTTGTTGGGTGCTCTGGGAACGCCAATGGAGAGTGATTTTTGTACCAATTATCTGTGCAATAGGCAGTATAAGTGAGTCACTGTTCTTCATCTTGGGATATACCGTTAAAGTAGTCTTTCAGTAATGAAAGCCATGCAGATGCTTAGTACCTTCCACAGTTTACCCGACGGCATCAATGAAGTCGGACACTTCGCGGCAGAAATTGACTGGTCGCTGCTATACATACTCTTGATGCTCGCAACAACCCTCATGTGCACGTCATTGATCGTTTACCGCATTGTTCGACATGCTCGAAGAACGAACGCTTCCATCAAAGTCATAGAAATGCTGATTGAATCATCAGCAATATATTCCCTTTCGCTAATTGTCTACCTCGCACTGGTATCGAAGAATTCGGAAAGCAGCTACTATGCGGATACCATTGTTACTTATGTCAAGGTGAGCTTACGTCGCATCTACCTTTGATCCAAGATCTGAAACTTCCCAAGGCCATCGCCCCAACTCTGTTAGTCGGACGCATCTCAGCACATGCTAATGCGAACCGTCGTCGAGAACAGATGGTTGCTATGTGGGCGAACCATCCTCCCTTGGTAGGCTGCTTTAGGGAGGACGGTACCGATAATCGCCCGGATGATGGTCATCAAACCGTGCCGGGCAAGGAGACGGTATGATCTCCATGTCAGCAGCGTTACCAATAGAGATACACCGTCAATGAACTGATGTGTCGGATAATTAAGGGACAATGTATCGTATTCCTAATTATATATTGTAGCCTATGTATGTCCATCAAATTAGAACTTTAGGAATCTCGAATGATTATCAGATTCTTCTTCGCTTGAAAATGTCTTGTATGGCGGAAGAGATGCCGATAAAGTGCACTGTACCTCAAAAAGCAGTCGCAATACCCCTTCCCGGACTCCATTCTGATGCTGACGGGTATTCCAGACAAGGGCGGATTTCCCTGTTTGCTTTGTTACGCACTTAGCGTTGCCAAGTTTCCAAGATACAGACGGTCGATTTGAAGGTTTGGATAATATGTAATCATGCAGCTGAAGCTTGAAAATGATCTGGTCTACATATATTATATCGAGTGCTACACGTATCTAATTCGAACTGGCGCTGCATATCGTTCTGTACATATGTTGTATGTTTCAGTGTCAAAGATCTCGGATAAAATTACTCGTGCGGTGGGTCCATACACTGCATTATCAAAAAATTTACCACCATCGAGCACCGACTCCAGGACAAGGCAGTCGCGGCCTGAAAATGTCAGCATTGACGAGATTGACGTCGTCCTCGAGCGGCGTCTTGTCTTTGCAACGCTCCTGAATATGTTTTACCTTGTAGAATGCCGCTACATTTTTTTTGAATCGAAAGTGTATTGATTACGCGAGCGTATATTCCAATATAACTACTGTGTCTTTGTCTGATTACTCCTTTGAGTACTGTGATGTCATCGATTTGAACCTGCTCAACTAGCGTGCGAACTATGGCACAGAATTATCCCTCGCCCTCGATAATTTGGTGCGACTCGGACACTGCCACCTTTTCCCATTTGGGAAATCCTAGCCTCTGCCGAAATTTGGCCACAATCTGTCCATCACTGTTGTTTCTTCACCAGTCCCTTCTCATAACCATGTCCCACTTCCCACCAGACTCCATCGATCCCAGTCCTTTTCCGGTCTCCCTGTCCAGACTCGTCTTACTCGGCCAAGGTCACCAACACAGTGCAATCAATTGATGCCGGGGCGATGTGCCGGGCCGTGGTGTGCTTAGATCACCACTCCATTTTTGCACCTGTGTTCCCAACCAGGCGGCAGCCTTGCGGCACGCGACTCCGTTTCCCAGTCTTATTCGAAAGATCGCTGGAAGGGCCTCAAACCGATGCCCAGAATGGTAAGGAGAGATTAGATTTGTCGTGTGATTTTAGAGGGGGTAATGTGCATGACATGATCACTTTTAGAAAGGGAGGCTGCGTTTTCACGTGATTCGGACATCGGAGGTGGTAGAACCCAGAAAGTGTCTAGATTGTTACTTTCTGGGGGGTGGGGGACTCGAACTCGTGAGTATGAAAATAAAATTTTTTCTGTGTGGAACAAGTTACAATTAAGCAAGCAGAGATGACCACTACACCATCTGCCCCCCATGCCGCTACATTAATATATGCGAGGAGCGAGGAGGAAACGGAAACTTACGAAGTTTCTCCATCCGTAAAGCGGATACAGGACCTGCCACACCCCATATGCGTACTCTTTGCTAGGACATTTGCAACGTATGAATTGATTGTCCGTATCGTCATCTAGGTAATCAGCCGTAGTCGTCTCGGGGTTGCTGCCAGAGCAGGCGGTGGAGTCGTTGGATTCTGGGAACGCCGTACTCCGTGGTGGCAATATGCAGGAGCTCGCCGTCTTGGCGTGAAGGCAAGTCCGAAGCTGATGGGAGGATGGGGCATAGTTTCGGCAAAAGACTGGTATGATATACCGCGGCACGGTCTTCCAGCGGCCCCGGTTCAGGCTAGATAAAAAGTTGGTGCGAATGAAAACACTGAGGGAGCTTGCCCAGGGACTAACTCTCCTCAGTCGTGAGCGGAGTCCATAAGATTCGTTGCTGAAGGGAAGACCCCCATGCCTCGGAATGGAGTACCGTTTCCTCGTTGGTTCGATGGAAGTGAGGCGGGGTAGCTGATTGCAGGTAGATAATCTTTCAAATGAGAGAGTTCGGTACTCAGAGCCAGAGTCTTTTGTACATGGGAAGATAATCAGAAGCGCATTTTCTTCGACTTTGAAGCAACCTGTCTCAAGCTATGCCGGCGTTCTTCACTTGTTTCATGGAATTGATGAGACCCTGGATATTGGTCCTGAATTGAAGTAGAATCTTGTCAAAAGTCATGCAGGCTCACGGGAAAGCAACATACATCAATTCGTAAGAGGTCGACACTGAATCATGAGGCTATGCCTTGTGAGAACGTTGACACTAGGAATGAAGGCCAAATGATATACGAGGTGCACAAGTCACTTTCTGATACTGGCAGAATGATGAGGATGGTCCTTGAGAGTAGCGAAAGGAACTCACGCCTGAAGACGATCTTCTTTCAACTTCTCATTCTCCTTGTCCTATTCGCTGCATTCCTGAGAGCTGGGGAAAGCAATCACATATGCCCTACGAAGCTCCATAAGTAATGAAGTATAACACGGCGAAACGAAGCCCACCTCTTGCCAGCGTGTCTGAGCTTGATCTAGAGCAGTGTTCGGTACGGGCAGGGGAGCATATCGCCCTCATTCTCCCGGACCAGACAAGATTCATCAGCACAACACTTTCCAAAGTGCCATAAAACGTCATAGGATACCATCCAACGAAACCACGTCTAAAGAACATAGGGCTATCGGAATGAGGGTGTGCTCGTTTTGGTTCGGACACATTCAAGAACACACTCAAGTTCGGCGACTGCTAGTGTATTAAGACGATGGAGTGAGGCTACTATCCGACGGCAATACTGTTGGACTCACGCGCGTCACGAAAAAAGTCCCAGTGTTTTTCAGATGTCCAAGGACTACAGATACGTTGAGCAGAGAAACACAACCAAATCAAAACGACGCACATGACCCACTGAAGCAAAAGCCAAGTTCGCCAAAGAGTCTCTGGGAGTCCTTGGACATTAGAGCATGCCGAAAAGTTTCCGATAAATACGTTAGGTGCAGTAAGTCGAGAACATTAAGCAGTTTGAATACCTGCGCCAAGTATGAGTCTATACAGTAAGGAAAAAGTGCATACATCCACATACTGAGAGCGCGATGTCCACTGGCATATGCAAGAAAACTGCGAATGCCCCCCTTCACGCTTTTTTGACCGGGCAACGTGTCGGCGGCATCCTCTCTCGACTATCGGAATGAGGCTTACGCCCCTTGGTCGTGGCATTCATCTATCAATGTAGCTGCGGGGGATGGAGGGCAGGAGCTGATTATACGTCGCGGGAGGAAAGGCAGAAGCAAGAAACGGGTTTGAACTTTGAAATTGAATCGTTGTTGACTTGGGCCAGCATCACATGATATGCCGATGGTTCAGCAGAGAAATTTCAATTTGATGCCGCTACGGCGCCACTGCGGGGTACTTCGTGCATCCACCTACCAGCGAAGAAAACAATTTTTAGCCCGCGTCGTCACTTACTCAGGAAATTCCGATGTCTCTCATACTACCCATACTATTAGGTCAACAAATGTGGATCAAGCATGCTGCTATAAGCATCTCTGGCACGCATTAATATCCTGCAAATTGCAATCAGTAGCTTCATCATTGATGATACCGCTCTGTGATTCATGCAGTTGTACGCTGTGCACCAGTAGTGCATGGAGGCGATCCATCATCCTTTACATTGAATAACGAGCTGTACAGAGTGTTCGATATACATTCCTGCTGAGGTATGGTCTACGTCTATTCACAATATGACCAGAGCGCTGGTACGGGTAACAGGTTGAAGCTGTGAGATATTGGTAAGACATCTAATCACAGTGATTGTTCTTGGGGGCGTATCCTCGTCACTGCCCATGTCTTTGTTGCTACCAACGCAGTGAAAGCATGGAGACAAATTGAATGGTTTTTCCTGATCTCTTCCTCTTTCCCGAATTAGATTTCCGATCCAAACATTTAGAAGATGGTATATAAAGACACGAGAGTGTCTCCTTGCTCCATGGACCTTATCTCTAGATGGAGAAATCGCCAGCTGATCTCTCTCAAAACGACAAGAGCGTCGTCTTTAATGGTCTGGACTTGACTCTGAACACGATGATTCTACAAGCCTTGTTACATGGTGAGTCAACCCTATGTTGCAGAGATATCCTATCTTGACCCTCGTCTCGCAGGCCTGTATACCGGGGTCGTAGGGTTCACATTGTGGACTATATGTACGTCGACCGTCCTGAAAAAACTCGGGCATTCACCGAACTCATAACTCAGTTTTTTTTCCTAAACAAATACGGAGTACATTTCTGTGTATAATAATCATCATGCTCTACATCCTCTTGACGACAGCGTTTGGGAGTAGTTGGGCATTCGAGCACCACGCGTTTATTGAGCACGGCGACAACTATTACAGCGTTTTTGCCGCACTGATAGACCCTGTCCCGAGGTGGAGAACATACATCGTTACCAGTGGTATCACTGGCGGTATGAGCACGCTCCTAGTTGACACCACTATTGTACGTCATCCCATTTAGTACGGGAAATGATGAAGATGTTGACATACTGTAGATATGGCGTTGCTGGACTCTCTGGGATCGTCAATGGCGGGTGATTTCTCTAGCCGCGGTTTGTGCTGTAGCCGGGATGGGTGAGTATCTTCTCCAGCTCCAGAAATGCCATTTACTTAGTGTCTCAGTCATGAAGATCTTACAAATTCTGAGTACCGTCCGCAATTCTGCCAACGATATCAGCAAGCACGGCCAATTCGCAGCAGATATTGACTGGCCATTAATCTATATCTTCCTGACGCTCGCCACAAACCTCCTGTGCACCATCCTGATTATTCACCACATCCTTCGGCACGCACCAGGGATGAGCGCTACCTACAAAATTGTCGAGATGCTGAACGAGTCCGCGGCGGTGTATTCGCTTTCCTTAATCATCTATCTCGCACTTGTGTCCAGGAATTTGGACTCTGCATATTATGCCGATGTCATTGCTACGTATGTTAAGGTGAGATTGCCTCGCATTTGGTTTCGGTCGAAGATCTGAAATCCCGCAAGGCTATCGCCCCGACGCTCCTAGTCGGACGTGTTTCAGCCCATGCTAACGCAGTCTCGCGGCGTGAAAAGATGGTTGCTACGTGGGCGAATCATCCCCCCTTGGTTGGTTGTTTCCGAGAAGAAGATACCAATAATAGCCATGTATACCACTGCCCAGAGGATGGCCATAAGACATTATTGGGATCGTTGGGCAAGGAGACTGTATAAGCTCGTGTCGGCTGTGTTACCATGATAGATATAGCTGGGATTCGGTAGATGATTTCGCATGAATCAGGATTCCCCAATATTTAAAGATGTGTTCGGATATCTATAGGAAATTACTCCATGTTATTAGTATACTTGGCTTGGACCATTAATCTAGAATCTGATTTGTAGTTAGGATTCGGAACGGTGAGCTTGGATTCCGGACAAGGGATGATTTTTGCTCCGTCCTGACTCCTTACTGGCACAGAACTCTGGCGCTCCTTTCTGGGACCTTGTCCGGTAATCTATCTATCTATCTATCTGTCTGACTAGGTGGTACATTGGCTTCGCTATATTCCCAATACAGTATTTAAATATAATATGCGCTGCATATTGTTTCGAGAAAATGTTCCATAGGTAATTCTTTGAATGTATCCACATGGCAGAGCTGAAGATTTGTAGTCATACAATTTCAGCTGAGTGCGTTCCGTGAGATCCTGAGAAACTCTGTTCACTGGGGTTGTCAGAGCTAGTGCAGGGCCCGCATTTACTATTCTAAGCCTTACCCTACTTATTTCTTAGGCTTGGCTAGACTTATCCTACAGTATCAGCCTACAATGGAATAAATTTTGGGATACTAAGACTAGACTAGCCTAATCTCTATATTTATTAATCTTTCCCAATATTGTCCCACTGTTACATAGCTTCTGAGATTAGCCTAGCGTAGTCGCAACAATAAGACTTACCCTTAAAATACCTAGCCCAGCCCAGCCCAGCCCAGTCCAGTCCATACGATGCCTCCCTGTACAAGCCTATCCAATCCTAGCTTACAGTCATCATGTCCCTCCCCTATGTTTGGTATGGCAAGCACGTCCTAGGGCACCTCGTGTCCCACGACCACGACCACCACGCGACACTGCTGAAGAAGTACGATGATCGGCTGATAATGAGCTTTCTGAAGAAGGTGCTCTCCTACGTTTCCTAGGACAAGGCATTGTAATCTTTGCTGCACTACCGCTTTCACATTCACTTGAAGTGTCGTTTTCGTCGTTTTCCGAGGTCATTGAGTTGACTGCTGAATCATTGTGGTCGTGACCCCCATCATCTGGACTGTTCGACATCTTCATCATCTCTTCTTCTTCACGTCGTATCTTGGCTTCTTCCTCCCGAGCTAGCTCGTCCTCTCTCTCTCTCATGCAATGATCTTCCTCCCGATTTTCCACAACTTTCTTCAAAGCCTTCTCCCACTCCCTTATGCAATGGTCAGCAAGTTTGGTATAGACATCCGCAACCTTGTATGCATATGCAGCTGCCCCAGTTTGTATGTCACTGGCATGAGCGATCTGTGTCCAGACTTCAGCAGTTTTGCAATGTGAGACCTCAACTCGCCGCCTTTCTTCCTGTAGAAGCTCCACCTCTTCAGTCCAATGGTCAAGGTCAGCATGCTCCCGCATCCACTGGACACGTCTGACTGTAAACGTATTCAAGTTAATGTATTATCAAGCAAGCAAACATGGATAACATACTTTCAGTTATCCACTGGTCTTCATCAGACTCAGTGAGTCCCTCTGGCTTCAATGCGCCCCACAACCAAGAGTTGGGCTTCATGGTATCACCTAATCCTCAACTTTGAACAGCATTCTTGGTGGTAATGTGTGCAGAAGTAAGCTCTCGAAGATCAGCATCAGTTGGTGACATTCCAAGAGTTATAAGCTGCCTCCGAACGAAGTTGTACCGATGCATCGCGTCGATTTTATTGAGTTGGAAGCGGGTGACAAAGGCATGCGCTCACGTATGCATGTTCTGTCTGTGAAATTCTGTACGAACAATCCGTGTATTGTAACTTTGACCAATGATGAGCTCGTGGATTTCAGCCAAGATGTCATGAGCCTGCCTGACTCTGAGCGAGTACTCAATGTCGACTAGTCCTTCGAGTCCATATCATATGCATGTCTTACGAGGAAGTCGACTAGGAATAGGAAGCTTGGCTTTTTCAGGTGTTTTGATGCTGACTTGCTCGGTGGATGCACGGGAAGCTGGAAAGAATTTGACAAAGACCTGAAGCCACTCCACAGTATCATTGTAGAGAGCGGTTCGGCTTAGGCGTAGGTGATTTTCCTCTGCTGCCGTTCGGTATTTAGGATCGGGCTCCCTCTTCACCAGGAGCTCGATTCGCAGCCTATGAAACACAGATTAATTTCAATTATAATGTCTTTGACAAAGCACTTACTGTTCATGGTCCAATCGAACCCCCTCCATGATCACCTCAGTAACACCTTCACTCATTCCAGGGATGGGCAAATCACTCAAGATGGCCATCTTCTCCTTCTCCAAGAGATCAGTCACCATACTTTGCATGGTAGGACAGTCTTTGAAGCATGATAAGCACAGCGTACCAAGCCAGGGCTAGGAAAGCATACCTATATTGTTGAAGTTGCATTGGAAATGGTCAATGAGAGGCTTGGTCGCACATGTCGGCATGGGCTCCTGATATTCTGTCTCCCATTTTTCGATCAGCACTGGCAGATGTGTGGCGGTCAATGTGGAAAAACTATGCTGCAGCCTCTCTTGCTGGCGCACTGCTTCAATATACTTCCGTTTCAAATGCTTAGCTGCATGTTCAAGTTGGTTAGTGCGTTCAGATTATGTTAGTTAAAGGCTAACCGAGGCGAACAACTTTACTCCAGTTCCAGTCATTCAATAAGAAGTCGAGCATGTCGTGACACAGACCATGGTTCATTTGCTTGAGACTTCCACCGGCACACTTGGTCTTGTCCCATGCCGACTCTAAGACATCCCCACAGCTGCGACCAATGCCTGGTGTGTGATTAAAGCTGTAAAGAGCCAAGCAGCGCAATATATGCACAACGATGTGCAATTGGTGAATATTGCCTTCAACTCCAGCAATCTGTACAAGCTGCTCATCGGTGAGTTCAGGAAACCGCTTGTTGGTTATTCAGGCCAAAAGATTAGGCAGATACTGGCAAACGAGGTCGTAACTGAGTCGAATCCAACGCTGCTTGGTTTGGTCCTTCAACGCGCCAACGAGACCCCAATCAGCGTAATATAACCTGATAAGCCAGTGAGCATGAACCTTGCAATGCTGTTGAGCTTCTTACCTCTCTCCGGCGTACATATCCACCATCGCATCAGGCTTGAACATGACATGGCATACACACTGAAAGCCGACAATGCCAGTCACCACCAGGTTTACGAATTTGAGAAGATGGTCAAACTTTAACACCCGAAGCTTCGCACAGTCACACTTCTGCATAAAGGCACAAGTTCAGATCACCACAGAACTCCTTCTCATTGCAACACTCACCTCTGGTGGGTCCTTTTCAACACGGGAAAGGTAGCGCTGGTACTCATGTTCTTCAACCACAAATGCACGCCCAGCATTCAGGGCTTCTTCATGGGGATCATCCGGTTTGTTAATGCGTGGTACGTTAAAGGTACCATCGCAGTCAAGAAACAGGGTATATTTATGTCTATAGAAACAATCAGTTCAGTGACGTGGATTAATTAAGAAAAGGAAACCCACTTTTCACTCTCGAGCGCATTTTGCAAGATGTCCAGCTCAACGTTCCACTCTGGCTCTGGGCAAGCTGGACAATGTATAGCAATGCAATCCTTGCGCCAATGGGTGATGAAGTCATCAATGTTGTGTACATGACCGCTGCGCCGAACTGCCTGTAAGTGTCGGTGAATGTGCGAAGCTCGCATAAAGGTACGGTAGGAATCCTTCAAGAGCAAATGACTGAGCAATCTCACACATATACAATGCCATACTTACAGAAACATCATCAGGGAGCTCCGTCACTGACATTTTTCGCAGTGCTGCACAAAATGACTCCGCGGACTTGGTAGAAGTGCTATGGTGAATATTGAAACTATCCAAGACTTCCATGGTGAAGACGGTTTCCGGCCACATGACAGTTGCTGGAAAAAGCTGATGACCAAACAGCTGTTTAGCCTCATCGAGTTCATGATCCCGACAGAAACAGAACTGGAGGTCAACGTCATGATAGCCATTGACGTCCACAACAATAATCTTGCGAAAAGCTGTCTCTAGCTGATTTGGGCAAGGCTCTCTGCCATGTCCGAGTGAGAAAACAAAACCCAGGTTACGCAGGCTCGTCTTCTTGAAGTAGTGTCCATTCCATTTTTCGATTCGGTGGAATGGTAGATGGCGATGGGTAGTCTTGATACATTGTGGGCAAGACGGCGGTCTGAGATGACAGCTCCTGCAATGATATTGGGACAATGATCCTGACCCACAGGCGCACATCTTGTGTACCCGTTCATCATAGTTCTCAGCGAGATATGTCGATTGGATGAACGGGAACAGTGGCAAAAATGGCTTCATTTTCTCACTTGCGCCCTGTGAAACTATCTTAGTAACAAGTGAATGCCCCAGATCAATTCTATGCTTACCTGTGGTTGTGTCTGTCGAGAGTGCAATGTGTCATTGACAGTCTCGGCGCTTGGTAGATGTGGACAGTCATCATCGTGGACGGGTGTAGCCTCGTCCGCAAAAGTGGGATCAGTCGGTATGAATGTTGTCCGTGCACCAATGATAGAAGTTGGCTTGTGGTTCACGAGCTTCTTGAAGTCTGGAAGTTTGATGCGCATAGCTGGGGCGATCAACAATGATAGAGGGTGACCGGTGCAGTCACATTCAGTTGAACCTGAATGAGACAGGAAAGAACATTAACAATGATTGGCAAGAACAATTGGGTGTGGCGCACCTCACCTGTAGGCCCTTGGTTAATCCCAGTGGCATTTGGTCTCCCTGACAATCGCACAGCTGGCTATTCTAGCTTTTCATGAGCACATTATAGTATCACAATGAATCAACAAATTTTTTCCAAGACAAAGAGATACATTGGTTCAAGAATCATATGGAACAACTACCAAATGACTCTATCGCACTCATGTAGAAAGCAAGAAATAAATGATAAGGACAGAGAAAAACACTGATTCAGCAATGCAACCATTTTCAATCTAGGCGCAACATCTCCTCCATGATAAGCCTGCGAACCCGCAAGCAAAGCAGCACAACTGGTTGTTGCAGGAGAATATCCAGGAGAAAGCCTGAAGGTCATACATCAGTTGCAATTCCACACCGACTACACTACAATCGACATGAGGAATCACGCCTTAACAAGCCAAAGGATGTACATACCTTGAGCTGCTGCTTCCCCAAATTCTCAAGTACATGCTGGTCATGCACTGCATTGCCTGTTTCAACTCCTACATCAGTGACGAGGGACAGTCACCCCCGGCAGTAGCAGAAGCCAGCCAGGCAATGATTCGGATAGTGCACGTCATTGAGGGCTTGAAGTCGTAGGTCGAGAAGTTCACAGACATGCATGAACGCGGCGGAGAGCTGCTGAAAGGGTGAGATATCGCTGTAACCGGTGAGGTTTGGGGTGATAGTGGGACAGAGAGGTCCAATGGGCATTGCTATGGTGGCGGCAAGTCGAAGGGGAGGAAGCAACGATTCCTGCATAGAGCAACTTAAATCGTGAGTACAGTGGCACGACACATGAGGAAGCAAAGACTAGAATTGTCTTCAATTTCCTAGAAACAATAGGCCAATAGGATTAATTAAACAGGACAATAGAGCATCAAAGCATACCATTTTATTATCTCCCAAATATGTTCATGAAAGCGCAAAGACCATGCAACAGGAAACAGTATGTTGTCATTTAAGTACCCAGATTTATTTGATGGTGTGGGGCATCCATTTGGGGTGCGAGTTGAAAGACAATAGAGGTAGCACATTATTTGAAAGAAGAATGAAACGAGTTTCGAGGAAGTGACAGTGCCGCTGCTAGCCTCAGTGGTGGTAACGGTAAGAGAAGGAAAACTTATATAATGTTTGCCGAGTCCAGTTGGCCAGAGCCAAAACTGGATTCCGAGACGGCGGGGAGTGGCGAATGTCGTTATAGCTCCTGATTCCAGTGCTTCTTCAAGGAGAGCACGAGTGCATGCATGGCACCTCGACGTACTCTGCAAAAGAGGCAAATGAGTGAAGTAGGGGACAAGAGATAGGAAAGATGTACCTTGAGCTTGATCAATTGGCCTATTGTCTTACGATGGCCTTTTTGTTGTCTTCAAACTTTGTGGAGTTTACAACTGATGATTTTAATCGCCTTTGTACTTGGAATGACTCTTGGTAATTCTTTTCACGAGATATTTACAACACAGTGATAATACATTTTTTGAAAGATATAACTGTAATCCTACAATATGATTTCACGTACAAATTCGCTCCATCCCATGAGGTTAAAGACTCCATTCCTTCGCAAGGCAAGAACAGGACTACCGTTTGTCAGAGTAGGCTCTCCCCAAGGGCACAGAACCCAATCGTGGAGTGCAGGGTCATATTGAGAAAAACTTCCAACTTTCTCGATGCCGGCCTGGCCGAGAACGACACGTCCTCGCTGTAAAACGATCTCGCCAGCAACAGATTCAGGTAAGATGGCATGATGAGGCAGTTCCCCATCCTGGAATGAAATTGTCAATACAGCTGTGCACCAGACAAGCCAGTCATGCTTACCTCGAGCCAACAAATAATCTCTACAAAGGTGATGACCTTCACCCCCTCTCCGATGTTCGATGATTGAGTACACTGGGCAATAGATGACGTTGAAATGGACCTTTTGCTGGGATCAGGTTTTTGACGAGGCCAGTCGGGTTCATCGAGAGGTGGGATGTCAGGGAACGGTTGTGGTACTCGAGGACTAGAATGTGTTGATGGTTGACAACAACTGATAACTTTAGAGCTGCTAGGTGCCGGACAGGGTGAGGATTCTACAGGCATATACCAGTCCTTGTGGTCGACGCTGGGTGCAATGGCTGCTCCAGATGTGCTGGACGATGATGGCTGATGAGGTGTTCACTTATTGGGCTTCAGAGAGCACTGACAAGCAAAAATCGTCTGGATGGCAGGGCTATGAAGTTCGTCATGCGAGAGGGGATCTGTCAGATAGGCAAATTTCTTGTGTGTCAAACACTGGAAGAGACAGGCGTCAGTCACGAAATAGTTATAAAGCTAAAAGCATGTACCAGCTGTATTACCCTCCCAAGGTTAGCAAATCCCGCATCATCTGGGTCACACACGAATTTGGCGGCACCCAAGTTAATTTTCATGGTTCCCCGACATTCTCCAGATACACAGCTAGGACATTTGCGAGGGTTGAAGGCCGGAATATTGGGGCAAAGAGCCTTAAAGTAATGCTCAAGCGACGTGTTGACTTGATGTCATTGATACTCGACGCTGTGAGGGTTACAGCGGACAGGTGTCTTGACTGTAGACTGCTTCGGCATGGGAGGCAAAGAAAAGAGGAATGACTTGCGCACCTTTAGCACGGCAGTCCTTTAAGCATCCCAGAAATGCCACTTCTTCTTGCTGTGAACAATAGAAACAAAGTAATCTCAAAATTGCATGGCGTGGTATTGAAACAACTGATTCATAAGGTTTGGACAATAAATGCTGGAGACGTGTAGCAGGAACTACTTGTATAATCAAACTCCCTATGACATAGATAAATCAGTTAGATGGTGGGCAAGGAATACTAGCTACAGAAATGTACCCGCACAAACACCATCGCCTACGTGGTGGTGGTATCAATAAAAGAAAGGAAAGCTTATCTAAGATCAGCCGAGTCCAGTTAGGCAGTGCTGAAACTGGATTCCGAGTTAGCCAAAATTGAATTGATCTGGACTCGGCTAAGTTGGACTGAGTCCAGATCAATTCGATTTCAGCTAACTCGGAATCCAGTTTCAGCACTGCCTAACTGGACTCGGCTGATCTTAGATAAGCTTTCCCCTCTTTGACATTTACACTGACATCAAGTGCCGTTCGGATGGCCTCATCCACTCACAAACTCCTCTATTTTCCACGTCTGGGTTGAGCGGTACTACTCCTGCAGGCGTCGTTGTCACGTCTTGACCATTGGCTCAGCATTAGGGTTTGAATTGGGTATGCTATGATGGATTTTTCATACAGTACACCGTGTTTTCCTTCTGATTTTCCAATGAAGCTAACCATTTCTGCTGTCGCAGGGTCAAGATGTATGGTATTTGCATCACCAACGGTGTACGGGCGATGATGGTTACGTGACAACAATACGTCTTACATTCACCCAAGATGGATTGTATGTCCTAATCCATTTGGCTCTGTCTATTGCGTTGAATTGATGTTTCTCGTTCAGAGGCTTGTCACAAGTATCAAGCAGTACATCTATTTGGCCTACTCAATTGCATCCTTCACTGTTGGTGGGTCCTAAACGATCTCAGTACGTTATTCCACACCAATGCATTCGCTGTGGTGGTTGATCACAATCTTTCCGTTGCGCAAGGTAACCCATGATTTTTTCTGCCAAGCATTTCATGATAGACACTCAGTACGAGGTTGGCATCAGAAATTATGCTCAACTCTAAAAGCCTCATTGATCCGAGTTCGAAATAAGTGGAGAATACTGTCTTTTACAATCCTGGCGAGTCAGGTTTCTGGAAGCCTGAGGGACGGGATGAAAAAGCCACTGATACTAGTGGGAACAGCATAATAGACCACGTGCTTATTTTTTGATGGAAGGCAATGATAGTTTGTCTTTCCTATTCTTCTCGTAAATGCAACTCATTTTTTACGCGTTTCCGATTCACCAGTTCATGTCTTGCAAGTCGCTCACTGAATGAACTATACTGCTGGGAGGCAGCTCCTCAAGGGTCTGACATGCCAGGATGTAATGGAAAGGTAGCTCTTAGCGCCTTCAAGTTCATAATACTATATACATGATAATCACCTTCATCACAGAGCTTCCGAATAAACTCTACATGACGAAGTCTCGATTAAAGGCAGCAGTCGAGTGATTATTGACACATGTGTTAGCTTCCGATGCAAGCGAGGTAATACACTTATGTCTCATGAGCACCTGTCCCACTCAGAGCAATGCGTTTATTATATCATTGATGCCTATGTGTGAGGGCTTTGTGGATGTTGGATGGATGTCGAGCGGTCTTGCAGCTGGGCAGACAAGGCTAGAACAGCAGGGAGGTACCCATGCGGAACCGCAGACATCACCCTGAAGTCTTCGGCATTCCATGGGTATAGTGTCAGTGTAATGACGAGAAGATACGGCAGCATCCGCGAGGTCGACGTCACTCATGGTAGTGACCCGGTCTGGACGGACAATGTTGATCTTATCTCTTTTTCGCAACGGTCCTTCTCCTCGCACTCTCTTCTGAGTCCTCCAGCAATGATGTCATTGGCGGGTCCCAGTCGTGTGGTCATTGATTCTGTGACGCTTGTCATGCTGCCAGTGTGAACCTGTACGTGGCATGATTGTAAAGAGGATGCCGAGAATGCTGAGTTCACTGGATTCTCGGCTATCTCGGAATCCAGTTTTGTGATGGCCTAACTGGGTTTGGATTACATTAGATAAGCTTTTCCATCTCTTTCCGTTACCACCACCAAAGGTCAGTAGCGCCGCCTGGCTGATGATCTTTGGTGGTGGTTCAATGGATTGGCGTTCGTCTGAACACCTTTTTCTTTCTGTGCTTTCAAGTATGTATGAAGAATCTGATTCGGCCTTTCTTATTTTTCAAGATTTGTATTCAATGCATGCGCTCACTGAGGCCTAAGTTCCATGGTGGATCATATGTCCATGGTAAGTTCTCCATCAAAACCATATACTGAACTAACATGTCTGTGGTTAGACCACAGATTCTCTCCTTTCAGAGGGAAGTGATCGCAATGATGAGCATGGTGGTGAAGTTGGCAATGATATAAGTATGACTTATTGACAGACCATGTGGAATTGTTTAACGAATGCATTTTTTAGATGTTCGGGGCAACGAGTGCAACAACAATGACCTTGTAATACCGCAAGAATGGCACTTTGTTGAGGGAGAGGCCGTTCTGGCACCCAACTCCACCATGGGTCTTGTCACTCGTATGCAGTCTGTGGCGGTAGAGATCAATACAGCAGATGGTCCTCTGTGGTATAGATGGTATGATATTGTCAAACATTATCAGCTGGGTGATTATGTGGAGGTGGTCGGGGGAGAGCTGTGAGGTCGGCATGGCTTTGTCCAGAGTGTCGATGATGAGAACTTCATCAATACCATGGAAGGTCACTACAGCCAAGGAGTCAGGGTGCGTGGACTGTACAAGTATTGTTTTGTGTGCTTACATTGTCTCAGGAAATGATGGTACATCGTAACTTATCAAGAATTATCTCCCTGCCTACAAGACCTAGCAGTTTCGGCCTTTCTCCTGAAGAGATGGCCAAGTGAATGCACACTGGCAGAGTGCCATGGCAAGGTCTCTGTGTACTCGTACTTCCATCCACTGTTCAATAAAAAAAACAATGTTTTGATCAGCTGGAGAAACCGTCCAGCCTCGGTCATGAGGCCGATGTACACAAAGGCAAAATCGGAACGGTGCTAGATGTTGGAATCAACCAGGCGACGGTTAGTGGGCTCAGGATGTGTCCATCTGGAACAAAACTACAGTGCAGTGCACACTTATCGTGACATATGGGTAGATTATGACGAGGTCATTGAGGAAACGTATGTTCATAGATTTCATCACCATCAAGATAAACTAATACTGTCTACCACAGGACTGGACTGCCTTTACGATTCTATCAGCCACTGCACCAAACTCAGGAGGCTTTCTTACCATCATGGGAGTATCACCATATGCGAATAGAGCAAGAGAATGTTGTGCGCGGCCAGCTTTTAGCCTCCCAAGTCACGCTACAATTGCGACGAGCATCTCCCCCTCCTCCCCGCTCAACCACACCACCACATGAGGGTCCATCTGAGGACTGTGGTACGGGGAATGCCTGGGATGTGACCGCACCAGATCCACCGGACCCAAGTGTAACCCATTGGAGCAGGCATCTGGCGCTAGCTGGGCAAGAGTTACGTGTCAACATTCTAGGCAAATCCCAACCCCAGAAAGTCAGACTAGAACTTTCAGGGACCAAGTGTATTATGAAAATCATGTTTCAAACGACTCTCATGGATGTCGGCAGTCTAACAAGTGTAACCCCTGTCGAGCCGACGGTGCAAGACTTCCATCGCTGGGTCGTCATCCACAGACCTCACATCGGCAAGTACGTTCGCGGTATCCACTACGTACAGGGTTCCAAACCGATTTTGTGGACAGTTCAGGAGATTACATTGGCAAAGCATGGACATGACTCCCTCGTAGGCGAGGCATTCAATGTTCATAATACAGATCCTTGTCAAGTGGTGGACAGCCAGGAAACATTAGATATTAACAACCAGTGGGCACAAGGTATTCACGAGGCACCTATGAAGCTGAAGAAGGGGAAAAAATAATTTATTTTCCATGATATATGATGTTCGTTTACTTCTTGAATTTTGTTGTACTATTTCTCTCAACTTTTAGATACCGTAATGTATAGGGACTGTAAATGCATCACACTTAAAACTTTGAACTGGTGAAATGGGATTCAAACGACAAACGAGGACAATAGGGTTACAAAATTTGCTCATTGTTGACTTTGCATTTGGTATGTTGCCATTCTACTGTTGACCACTTCCTTATGCTGAACTGTCCTAATAGCCGGCTCTCTCATCGTGATCGCTATGCCCCAGGATTGTCAGTAATTTTGTAACATCGCTAGCTACAGATATGTTCTTTATTTACTCAAATTTTATAGCTACTGCTGATTTTCTGCTACTTGAGATTGTTCCGAACGTAATACTTCAACAAAGGAGAAACGCAGCAGGTTCGACTGGACAAAACACTGGCAGAAACAATAATAATCATGCAAAGCCAGCTTATATCTTTTGTCCATGGAAATGAATCTGACTTTCTATGCCACCCTCCCAGCTTTTCCTTTGCATCCAACTGCCACAACAGCATCGACTCTTTTACCAACCACCACCACCGCGACAGAGACGCCGCCGAACATGACTGACAGAAATGCACAACCTCCCACACCCACCGCTCGCCCCGGTTGCCCTACTCTCACGAAAGAGCACATAACTTGGCTCAACAAGAATGCTATGTTGGGCTATGCCCAGGCCATTGCCATAGCACAGGCTCAGTCATCTGGCAATAAGAGAATACGAGGACCAGGGATTGAGTATGTCAAGGATCATGTACTCAGCGACTTCCTTGAGGAGTTTTGGTCTCCAGCTGACAAACCAAAAACCGCTTCCGTTCTCTTGGTAAGCTTGCTGGTCACCATTTCTAACTGGGTTGCTCACATTTTGTACAGAAAGTCCGAAAGTATCTGGCCAATCATCACAAGGCTTATACTGAGAAGACTCGCTTTGACCTGTGTACTCAAGCACATCCAACCTGTCAGACGAATGCCAAGGAACAGTTCCGAAAAGTAAAGGCTGACGAGATAAAAGCTGAGATGGCTGGACGATGCACCAATGGCAAGGTTCTGGATGACCTTGATTTGTATTGCGAGGTATCTGCAAGTATGTGGGGCTTGCTTGATGCAAAGGCTATCAAGGAGTATGAAGCCATGGCCGCTGAAGCCAATGCACATATTGCTGAACCTCCCAGCCTTGCCAACATATATGCGTTAGTCGCTTATTGGGATGGATTGTGATATTTCTCGCTGATCACTATTCACAGGAACCAAAGCTTGATTGACCAAGCCACAGCGTCTTTACTGGAACGTCTGATCGGATTTGGCCCAGGCCAATTAGGCAAAGCCGCATGGGTTGCTCATTGCATGTACGAAGATGCCAATGGCGGAGTCGGCCATGTAAAGTGAGTGAGATATGATTACTTAGACTTCTGGTAATTAAACCGCACTTGGCAGTGTGAAAATTCATTCAAAATCGAAATCATGGGTGGTGGTTCCTGATAATGATCTAAATTCAGATGAATATGTCACGGCAGTAGTGAAATGGGCTGCTCATGGATTTGAAGGTATGACTGATATTTCTGATTTGTTCTAGTAACTGATATAGCCAACCTTTAGGAGATAAGAGCACAGTTCCCAGTGAAGGCCAGCAAACCGGTGTGGCTGAAGCCAAATCAGCAACAGATCAACAAGGTGCCCGTTCTTCGAAATCATCCAGCTCAACCTCACACAAGAATAAATGGCTGGCCACAGAAAAAGCCCACCAAGACAGTACTGTGAAACCGAGCGATGTGATTGACAATGAAGAAGAAGATGAAGCGGACCACGATGACGAAGAGGGTGAGGAGGACAAGGATGATGGCGAAGAAGACCACAATGAAAGTGTCAAGGTCCAGGCGGCACTGGCTAATGCTGCCGCAGCGAAGAAATGGAAGGAGAAGGCAGTGAAGGAGGCTGAGGAGAGGGTGGCAAAAGAGGCTGAGAAGAGTACGGAAGGGGAAGAAAGTGAGATGGCAACCAAGGAGGGTGAAGAAAGTAAACCGGCGAAGGGGGAAGAAGACAAGGGCAGCAAGGGCAAGGAGAAAGGTGGACGAGGGAAAAAGCGGTTGGCAGGGGAGGTTGCTGGGGAGGTTGCTCCGCCCCCACCCCCCAAGAGGCGAGGCCATCCCCCCAAGGACACTACTGACAACAGTGAGCCTGAACCTCGGCATAGCGCTCGCACAGGCAAAGGGGAAAACCACAAGAATTACAAGTTAGTCGATGGCAAGTATAAGGGTAAATAAGTGATTGGTACGCTGTTTCTAGTTGCACTATATATTATTCAAAGCCTTACTCTTTCCTACTAGGTATTTACATCTTTGTTAGGCTAGGCTAGGCTACGCCATGTGTTCTTGTTGTTTGTGACTTGACAAGTTGTAGGATAGTACGGACTTGGCTAGGCTTATGTCGTTATTAGTAGACCAGGTAGGGCTTGTTGAATAGTATAGGCTAGGCTAGGCTCAACCACAATGTATCTGTTTCTCTCTCAACTTATGGCTGGCTAGGCTAGGCTAGGGTAAGGCTAGTATTCATATGCTCTATACTACATACACAAGGATATCTGTCAAGTATAAGCCTAGCCCAGACTAAGGAAAATGTAGTCATGGGCTAAGCCCAAGGCATGTGCTGGTTGATCCATGCTCGTCAAGGGACACCCTGACTGTAGACTGTCGTTGCAAGGCTCCAACCTGGTCTAACCAGAGCATGAAATTTTAAAGGCCCTTGCAAAAGGTACATCTGAATGGAAATTCCAGCGGCAACCGGCTATTAATTCGAGTCACTCGACGTTTCAGCATCGGCCACCGAATTGTTGGCCCATGGCACTTTATTGCTAGTTAGTTGGTTTATCCTGAATAACAAGAGTCCAACTACGAGTCCATGCAGCCAGGAGATTTACGTTGAAACATACTGAGATCAGGTGAAACGGCCATTCCGGGTCCTGTGTATACAGGTGTACGTGCATTTCTACTTCTTTGTGGGGCTGATCTTCATGCAGTCCTGAGACTGTATCAATGAGCTCTCGTTGCAGGTACCATGGGAATCGCTTTGTCTTCTGGATTGTCAGTGACCATGGAGGCGGCGGATGCACTCTGATCTTTTTAGATGTTGTCGTGGCCTCTCAGCAGTGATACAACGCAATCCTATGCGGGCATGCATTGCTCTGGGGGGCCCGCTTGTGATGGGTGTACATTTACTCTTTGAACTGTACATGCCGCCAATCCTTGCCAGGGGGACGACGACACTCTCGATTGATAACGTTGTCACGAGTTCGTTGAGGCTCAAGTGGCACACCAAATTAAACACGGTGTCATGCCTGGAAGCAGCTGCAGATGCTGGCAAACTCTTGGAAAGTGCGATGAATGACATCGCTGTCGGCCTCTTTGTCTGCGGTGCGAAAATGTACTATTTCTAGTCGTTTTCTCTCTGGTCTTTCCGCAATGTCTGTCCAGTATATTTAAATATCTGCCTTTGTAGATTCTATTCTAACATGCCTACTGTATTACTTATGAATTCATAGATGTCTTTATTGCATTGCCGCCCGGTGTTCAACCTGTTTGCTCAACTGTGTGGCTCGTCGAACACTTGGCAGCTTCAAGTCCCCCCTTTCTAGCTCTGCATACAATGTACGCAACTCAAGAAGGCCGTCTTTCAACTTGGTCAGCATTTTACCGTTTGCATCTAAACTCGATGAGCTTTCGTGATTGCTCTGTAGGCGTGGCCACTTTGTCATCATAGAACACACCTCTGAGCAGAGTCTCAATTTGGTGGCGTAATCCCGAGACCTTACTTTTAGGATGTCCCACACAGGGCTCAGACTTGCCATGCATGGACCATGTGTATGTCGACTATCAATCCTGACCGAATCCGGATTTTCATTCACCTCTTAATAAGTCCTTTCTCTCAAACATTTACGGAGTAAATTCCTGGGTACCATCATCATTACACTTTATGTTCTCTCGACGATAGCCTTCGGGAGTGCCTGGGCTTTCAAGCGCCGCGCGTTCACCCAGGACGGCGACAATTATTATAGCCTCATGTTCGCAGTGTTCATGGACGATGGCCCGTGGTTCAGACTAGACTTCTTTCTTGGTGGTATCACCGGTGTTCTAAGCTCGTTTCTTGTCGATATCACTATCGTACGTTTTGTCATTTAGTCCCGTCAAACAACCAGATCTGACTTGCGGTAGATCTAACGCTGTTGGACCCTCTGGAATTACCAATGGTGAATGTTTTCTAGACCAATAATTTTAGCCGTGGCTGCAACACGTGAGTCTTACTTCTTTCTTGACGGATATGCCTGTTCCTCAGTACCTCAGTAATGAAGCCCATGTAAATCCTCAGCGCTGTCCGCAATTTTACCCATGATCGAAGTGGGGATGCATCATTCGAAGCGGATATTGACTGGTCGCTGATCTACGCCTTTCTGACACTTGCTACAACCCTTATGTGCGCGCTCCTGATCATCTACCGCATCGTTCGGCATGCTCCGGGCATGAGCGCCTCCCGCAAAATTGTCGAGATGCTGATCGAGTCGTGCGCAATGTATTCAGTTTCCTTGATCATCTATCTTGCACTAATTTTGAAGAACTCGGAATTCAGCTACCATGCGGATATTATTGCTGCATATGTTAGGGTAGGCTTACACCACTTTTTCGTTTAGTCAAGGATCTGAAACTTCCCCAGGCCATCGCCCCAACGCTCGTGGTCGGATGCGTTTCAGCCCACGCTAACACAGTCTCTCAGCATCAAAAGATGGTGGCTACATGGCGAACCATCCTCCCTTGGTAGGCTGTTTTCGGGAAGAAGATACACATAACAGCCGCAAATTCCATTGCCCGGATCATGGTCATCAAATGCTGTCGCGATCGTCGGGCAGGGAGACTGTATGATCTCCGTGTGGCAGTGTTACCAATAGAGATATACATTCGGTAGACGGTTTCGTGTGAATCTAAATACCTCGTTAATTAACTGATGTGTGGGATAGCTGTAGGACAATATACTGCATTCCCAATGTACATTATAGCCTCACCCGTTAATTTAGAAGCGTGGTTGCAAATGATATTCGGAAGAGTTCAGGTCATTCTCAGCTCATTGTTTTCTTGAAGATGTCTTCAATAGCCAAACAAAAACGAAGGTAAAGTGAACTGGGACCTCGATTAGCATTCGCAATACCTATCTAGTTCGACGCCAACGTGGATTCCGGACGAGGGATTAGTTCCCTACATGAGCTCTGTTATATTGATGTCCATTTTCTCAGCTATAAACGTCGCCGAACTCCTAAGGTAGAGGTAATCGAATTAAAGGTTTCAAAGGCATTACTTGAACAGCCGCAGGTGTAAAACAGTCTCGTGTGTATACACTGTGACTTGTCCTGTATGTATATAATTCTGACCTGTGCTACATAGCATCGCGGAAAAGACATGTCAGTGAATAGGCAAATTTTCCAAAGTGAAATAACTTCACGATGGATGCCAATTTATGGGACACTTGATCCACCGATATCGTCACAGCCACTTTCATCCATCCGCTTAGTAAAACAAATGACAGGAAGATCTCTGGAAGTAGTGCTCTCCTCGTTACTAGAATCGGAGTTCGACCTGGCTGCCACGCTTAGCACCAGGAGCGTCGGTGCGATGGCCTGTTATATTATGAGGAAACAATCAGCTATTGAATAAAGATTAATCTGGAGATCTCTTTACCCTAATGTATGCCGCCAACAGGTCTGCATAATAGGCAGCCTCCAAATTCTTCGCCACCAGTACTAGATACACGACTAGCGCTAGAGAGTACATCGCCGAGGTCTCAATCAGGGTGGAAATGAGGCTTCAGAATGAGGATATCCTATGCGCAAGGCGGACGATGCGATATGTAATCAAAATTATGCATATGACGGTTGTGGCAAGCATCATCAGGATATAGATCAACGACCAGTTTATTTCTGCTGCGAAACGTGTCGATTCGCTGATATTATCAGGAAAATTGTGGAAATTACTGAGGATTTGCATGGTCTTCATGACTTAAATATTCAATGAACGCTATATCCAACGACGAAGAACAAGAGACTCACCTGTCCCGACCACAGTACATAATAATGGTGTGAGAATCACTCGCCATTGTCGATCCCAGAGGATCCAGCAACGCCATATCTACAGCATATCAACTTCTTTGCCATCGAGTTCACTAAGCGAGATGACATACCATAACGATGTCAACTAGAAGTGTGCTTATACCACCAGTGATAGCACTGACGAGGTAATCAGCTGTATACCACCGGTTTGCCTCTTGCAGTGCTGTGTACACGCTGTAATAATTGTCGCTGTACTCGATGAACCCGCAATGCTGAAACGCCCAGTTGATCGCAAACACTATCGTCCTAAGAACATACAGCAGGATGATGATTGTACGCAGGAATGTACTGCGTGAACACTTGGGAGAAGAGACTGTATTGCGAGGTTAACGAATCTCCTGATCCGATCAAGATTTACAATCGACATACACATAGTCCATAAAGTGACCGCTATGACGCCGGTATAGAGACCTGCGAGACGAAGATATATAAGAAATGTCTTAGAAATAGAGAATAAACTTGCCCTGCAACAAGGATTCCAGAACCAGACAGTTCAGAGTCAGGTCAAGCTTGTCAAAAATGTCAATCTTATCATCCTGGGAAAGGGCAGGTTGCGGAATTTCCATAATAGATGTGAGTGGAAGGTGGTATATGAGCAAAGAGGTATGTTCATGGCTTCATATACCTAGTTTCCGCAGCCATAGATTCAGACCAACAGACGGGGCATAGATCGTAAAGAATGCGCGCCAAGACACCGCCCGATAATGAATCAGGTGAGTGTTTCGACGCCAAACTTAGATGATAAATTCCTGCGGCGATCCGCGAGCCAACATAGATTTCTATAGACATGGGCTCTGTTCTTGTTGAAGACCAAAATACCTCGACTTTTGAACAGATCCAGCACTGGACGAAGAGGCACATTGATTCTACTGTCGAAGGAAACATACAAGCAGCTCCGGCAACCCCGAGGGGAATCGCTTGGCTGGACGAGGATCCCACAACTTGATAACTGACCGATTTTGATACTGTCCTATTTCAATCAATTCGAATGGCCTGTGACGCGTGACCTTCTGGGACCAGTTCGAATGACCGAATAGCTCTTCTGGGACAGTGACATTCGGACACAATCCGAATAGGTGACGGTGTGCTTGAATGATTTGGTACATATCTCTTACATATCCTGCTGATCAAGGCGAGGTAAATTAGCATAATATGGGCCCGGAGAAGAAATTTTTGTAATTTGTGCGCCATTTTGGCCAAAAATTACCAACAATAGGCCTTTTTGGTATTGGTGACCGCTGAACCTGCTCGAATGGGACCTGTGTGACCTGTGACAAGGGATCATTTTCCGAATACGAATGACCCTTCTGAGACATGTGACACTCGAATTGATCGAAATAGGACAGTATACCAGTGACGGGGCTATGGGTTGAGACACCATCGACATGCTCGGGGACTCGAGTTGATTATCACCAAAGAGGTCCAGGGAGAAAAGCGACAAAGAAGAGGTGGATATGTCGTAATGATACAACGAAGTTCCTCAAACACATCTCTGACCTCGCACCAAAGGAGCAAGGAGAACAAGATTAGGTCGTGGGTATGGTTACACATTGGTCTTCCTGCACCATACGATATAGTCTCTAGGGACTTTACAGATCGTTGGGGTGCTGTATTTACTGAGGATGAACGCGTATTCAGCATCTCCCTGAGTCTTCGACGATGCTTTGGTAAGGTAGGGCTAGTGTGGGAATGGGGTCATCACATGTCAACATGACATTTGTATGACATTTGTGACAAAATCAAGAAAATCCTATCAGAGGTTCAACGCGCTTTTTTTTTTTGGATAATATGGCTCCGTAGAGCCCTCTAAAAGTAAATTTCCACGGTCTCCACGGAGCCGTTTTAATTCTTTCGCGGCACCATCCTGGGTTGATATATTTTTTGTGTTAGCATGCCCAAGTTAAGACAGCGCACGAAGTATGCCAAAAAGTAGGTAAAGCTGTCGGGATGAGTTCTTGAGCCCGTAAAATGTCCGTTTTTGATGAAAGATAGTTACCAGCCCTTCATAAACGCGTGGAAGAGACCAACCGCCGCGTCTTTAATAGGGTTGTCACTCAATGTCACAGTTCACGTGATGACCCCGTTCCCACCCTAGCCCACCTTAGGTGATTTAGCCAAGGTAGAGAAACACCATGACTCAGAGAGTAGAGGGGTACGATCCGCCATGTTATGTGCCATTGAACAGAGAGAAATCTTAAACATGGTTACGACGCCTACGGCCTCCAACGTCAGTATATTCCTCTGATCAGGTAAAAAAGTACGCCCACGAACATTCATATCCACTTCTTCTTTATCCGTAGCCAATCCATAGCTAAACGAACAGTTATCAACACCCATTCATGAAATTTGAAGGAATAGGCTCAGTCATGGCGCAGGTGCTATTATACCCTCGATAAAGCGTCTAGTGTGATAGCCTGACACATGCGGGCTCAAGGGTACTCTGCTATCAAGCACAGAGTCCAAGATGAACCAATCGTCAGCCGAGAAGGTATCAGCTTTGGCTAGCTTGACGTAGTCGTCCCTCCAGCAGCGTCGTGCCTTCCCGATACGCTTTACTTTGGGGAATTCAATAAATGAAGGGAAAAGAATGCAGAACACTCACGAAGTCTAGCCAAACATGAAACTCAAACAAAGAAACCGGCACCGCCTCTTCATTCCCGTATCACTTGGAGCTGATAATTCTAATTATCGTCGCTTAGGACTACCCCTCGTTGTCGCCGTCTTTGGATCACCAATATGACGACGTCAACAACATCGTGTGCATGGCCGTTTATTTCGAGATGGGGTCGTATTCGATGGCATATATACGGATGTGTTTGCGGTATGCTGGAGCTCGTCGTTCCCTGTGCGATGATCATATTTGATGCCGACAAACCAGTTTCTCTTCGCGCCTAGCAGGAGAACGGGAAAAATCTTCGAATATAATGTACGGAACCTACACATTGATATCTCCTGCCAATTTCCTTGTCTTTGTGAAGCTGCATTCGTGGAAGATTGGACAAGCATTCGATCACTCTCTAAAAGAGATGAAAGAATAACGAGATACGATGTTGGAGAGGCAAAGTCACCTCTCACGAGGCGCCATAGAGCTTGCTTTCGATGCTGCGTTCGTGTTGCAACAGAAGACAAGCAAAGCCTGGCATGTCTCCGAACAATCCCACACTAGATTGGATTCCTTGTGGCAATGATTTCTGTCGTCATTTATCGAGTCGTACCGCGGAAAGTGATAACGATGCAAGACGTACTCAGGAGCATTATCGGAAAGACCGCCAATAACAACAGCGTGTCCGCATCTGTTCAGTCACCGTCGGGAACATATCGAAGGTCAGAGATCGGGTGCGAACTAAGACCGTACTTAGTATCAGTTGAATTTCGGGAAATGAATACATCGAGACTCACTGTAGACGTGTAGACACTGTGAATATACGTGCCATGAAAAGAATATGTCAACCTCTTTGAGACGCCCCATAGCAGATCTACAGAGGCGTTGAGCAGAGAAATAAATACAAGCAAAAACGACATACCCAAGCGATCGCACAGTGAAGCTGACCTGGGTGCCTTCAAAAAGATTTCCTCGCAGCCTTCGAGGCAGACATCGACGACCTAGACATCGGGTAGGATACGGCGGTGGAGCTGGATGTATCATCGTGGCGAGTTACTCGGCCAAATAGCCATGTTAATGTGAGAGGGGAGGTGGTGATGCGCCGGTACCCTCTTGGAGCTTTAAAGCTTTACTGGTTCTCGCCAAATAATGCCCATCGCCAGTGGCAGCGGAGCTCTCGCGCAGCAACTATAATTCAGGGCAATACAAGACGCCTGGAAAACACAGAGCTAAGTGGAAATAGACACGGCGGAGAGAAAACGAACGCACCCGACTATCACGATCGTCGCACAGGAACAGAGCCAGAAGTCATGCCGCGTGTAAGAGCGTCTCAAAGTCGTTGTCCAATCATTGTCGGCTGTGCTGGCCATAGCGAAGACTAAACCGGACGTTATCGACTACGAAAGAGTCATCCAAACACGCCCTTCCTTCATTTGCCTCTTGCTGACTCGTATAAGGGTCGGATTGGCGAGAGCCATTGCCGAGTACAGCTGTCGGGGGAGCAGTCGCTGGGCCAAACAAGCTAGAGTACACGCCACGTTGGATTTGTGAAGCAAGGCCAGTTGACAGTACCAATAAATGTATAGCAAACTGGATGATTGCTGGATGAAGCCAAAGTGCAATGATGACGTAAGAAAGACCAGTCACTCTTCGGCCCGAACTCCTTCCTTCACACCATGGCTTCTCGATTCTGTTCTCTATCGCGTCCGTTTACGTGTTCTGCACGCGTTTTTGCCGATCGATTCCCTCTGGATCTACGGCAAGTTGCGATAATTCCCCTTGCTCACACTGAGTAATCTCCCAAATCTCGAACCCTGTGACCGAATTCTCGAAACTAGGCTACTAGCGCAGATATGCACTGTCTCTATACGCGAACGATTACGGGATATGAAAACCAGCGAACTCCTGCGGATAACGCACCGGTTAGTTGAACACCCACGCTGAACTAGCGCTTGACTAGCGCGTATTTTTCTCATCCAAAATAATTACAAAACTTATCACGGAAGTATGATTACCCTGTCTTGCGAGGACAGCGAAGCGTAAATTCGCATTTGGTTCCCTCAGAACAGATCCATTTTCTGTGTATTATCAGACGTGTATGAAGCAGGTCAGAGTCGATGTGGTACGTGATGATACTGACCATCTTCGTCCAGGTCCGAGCTAATAAATAACTGGTATACATGTCGGCAATCTTTTGACTTCATCTTCAAGTTCTCCAGTAAGGATCATAGGCTAGGCTGACGTCGGAACACAGGTTCACGCCCGCCAAGGTGTAGCGCGCTAGTACGATGTTAACCACAACAGCGATCCCGGTCCGGGCCGGGAAGCGCCTGCCACTCTTCCAAGATCAACATCTATCCTCAGTCTGTCCAATTAGCCTAGGATACATGTTCTCCAGGCGCACCGATCTGGATGGGAATCTGTGCCGGTTTGAAGGCCGAAACTAAGGTTTGTGTTTCACTTCGCGAAAACAAAGTTCGGGTTATTGCCGGATTCACAATTCTCCACTAGATACGAACCGTCCGCCTCTTTATCCAAGAATTGCGGCGTATGTCTATGCCACTACTAATGAGGTGAAATTATTGAAACTTGAGACGTAGACAGTGCGTTTCTTCTTCTACCATTGAGATCTGTTTATCAAATTCTCCAGAAAACGGGTATATGAGGCCACGAGCATGCCTCCTTGTTCATATACTTCCCTCTACAGTGGAGACTGCACCGCCTGACCTTCCCGAAGATGTTAAGAGCGCCATTTTCGATAAGCTTGACCAGGAGCTGAACTGTATAGTTCTGCAAGCGGCAAGGTCACTCTATTCCTGAAAATATCTCTACGGAATCATCACTTGGCAGGTCTATACATCGGTATCATAGCAGTCACTTTATGGTCTATATGTATGTGGACTTTTTAACCGGACCAGGATTTTTGTTGAGTTCTTAATATAGTTTGTTCGCCGAAGAGGTTACGCAATACACTCCTGCGTACCATCATCACGACTCTTTACGTTCTCTTGACGATATCGTTCGCGATGGACTGAGCGCCGCGCGTTCATTCACTACGGCAACAATTCTTACAGCATATTCATAGTGCTAGTAGACGACGGTACCTGGTGAAGAACATACTATATCGTCAGTGGTATCACTGGCGGTATAAGTACACTTCTCGTCGATATTGTTATCCTAGGTCATCTCGTTTAGTTAACTCCATGAAGAGGAATCCAAGACCTTGTAGATTTGGCGTTGCTGGAACCTCTGGGATTGCGAATGGCGAGTAGACCTCACACCAATGATATATGCCATCGCCTGGATGGGTAAGTCTCTATTATCTCCTTCGAATATACGTGGCTGAGCGTCTCAGTCATGAAATCCATGCAAATGTTCAGTAATTTCAACAGTTTCACTGACGAGATCAGCAAGACCAGATCTTTTGAAGGCGAAATAGATTGGTCATTGATCTACATCGTACTTACGCTTTCCACAACCATCATATGCACGGTCTTAATTATTTTCCGCACCATTAGGCACGCTCCAGGGACGAGTGCTTCCCGAAAAATCGTCGACATGCTGATTGAGCATCTATCTCGCACTCGTGTCGAGGAATTTGGAATCCGGGTATTATGCAGATATGATTGCCGCCTATATGAAGGTGAGATTGTGTCGTCGTGTTTGCCTTTGATTCCAGTCTGAAACCCTCAAAGGATATCGCTCCGACGCTTCTAGTCGGACGTGTCTCAGCCCATACCAATACAACCCTGCGTCGAGAACAGATGGTCGCTATGCGGGAGAACCATCCTCCCTTGGTCGGCTGCTTTAGGGGGGGGGGTACCGATAATAGCCATCAACCAGATGATGGAGATCAAATGGTGTCGGGATCGTCGGGCAAGGAGACGGTATGATCTCCGTGTTGCCAGTGTTACCAATAGAGTTATACCTGGTTTCGTCTGAATCAAGATACCCTGTCAATAAAGTAATGCATTGGATCGCTAGAGGAGGGTGTATCGTGTTCCTATTTATATACTATAGCCTATGTATGGCCGTTAAATTAGAAGGTTACTAGGAGTTTGAATTCAGCAGAGCCTTCGGCGGGATCTCGAATGATTTTCAGATGATTCTTCACTTGAAAATGTTTAAGGAGATGCCGGTAAAGTGCAGTATACTTTCGAAACGCAGTCGTAACACACCTCATCCCGGATACTGACGGGTATTCTAGACAAGGGAAAATTTTAGCTATGTTTACTTTGTTACGCCGCTAGGCGTTGCCAAATTTTCAAGACAGAGATGGCTGTCTATATATATCGTATTGTGCCCCGCGTTATCTAATTCGGACTGGCTACATCTCGTTCTGGAGAATTATTTAAGAGTGAAATATCTTCCATAAGATGACTCGACTCGTACGGCAGGTCCGTACATTGCAGGCTCAAGGATATGCAATCGTCGAGCACCAACTGCAGGACGAACCGGTCGCCGTCTATAAAATATCAGCGTCGATGAGCTTGGCGTAGTCTTCGAGCGGCGTCGTGTCTTCATAGCGCTCTACGAGAATATGTTTTACCTTGTGGAACGACGGTGAATCAACTTCACAAGATTTAGCTGCACATTCGTCCAGACTGAGGTGGAATCACATTATAGTGTATTTCGGGTGCATAGGAAGGCAGCAACCTTCAATCTGTAAGAGGCCGAGCGAAGTTCGCAAGGCTATGCTTTGCGCAAACCTCGATGCTAGGCATGACAGCCAATTCTACTCCGTATCCGAGGTACCGAAGTTTCTCTTGATACTAGCAAAATAATGAGGACCATTTTCAAATACGGGGAAAGGGACTCACGCTTGGAGACGATCTCCTTTCAATCTCTTGGTCCTCTTGGCCTTATCGAGCTACCTTCGCGAGATCCAGGAGAGCGATCAGGTACCCTCTAGCAAGAAGACCGTAAGCAACGAGGTCTGATATCGACAAAACAAAGACCCGCCTCTCGCAAGTGCGCCGTAGAGTTTCATTTTGCTTGTATGAGCGTAACCTGTCCATGGTCGCTACTGCAGGCAAGGCAAGGCGTGCCTATCTCTCGTAGACCCTCGCGAGAAAGGATCCAGGGCGACGCTTTCCACCACACTCTAGAAAGTTGTCGGGGTACCGCACAATGTGACAACGATGCAGAACATACTCAATGATGCTATCGGAATAAGGGTTTCCACTAGCACCGTGCTCACACCAGTTTGAGATCATTCCGGAATGCGTCCAAGCTCCGTGACTGCTGGTGTACTAAGACGATGGGACAAGGCCGACATCCGAGAACTACTATTGGGACTCGCGCACGCCATGAGAAGAACTTCCGGTGTTGTTGAAGATTCCCTATGCATAACTACAGATGCGTTGAGCAGAGAAACACATCCAAATCAAAACGACGCACATGATACACTGGAAAGAAAACCAAATTCACCAAGGCAGGCTGTGAGGTCGGAAGGATCCTCTAGGAGCCTCCAGTGCTCTTCGCAAATTTCCAGACGTAATGAAGCACTGGGAGGTCGTGGTGCGCCAAAAAAGCCTTCAACAAAGGCGCCAGGCGCACTGGATCCAGCGGTTCGGAGATCTATTCTACGTATGAACCTATATAGCAAAGAAAAGGCGCATATATCCGCATACCGAGAGCATGATGTCCACTGGCTTATCCAAGAAAGCTGCCGATGCCCTTCACGAGTTTTTTGACCTGTCAACCATTCACTGTTCATTGATTCCAGTCGGCGGCACATTCTCTGGGCTATCTGAAAGCGTTTCAGAGGTCCTGGTTGCATTGTTCATCCAGCGTTGGCAGACACGGGGGACAGAGAGCAAGGACTGGTTATGCATCGAGGAAAGCAACAAACTGATTTGAAATTTGAATCCTTGACGTGCGAGGATCACGTGATATGCCGTTCTGTCGGCACATAAATTTCAATTTCAATCCTTGTGCTAGCGGACCTTTAGCGATGAAACGATCTTCAAGTTTAGCCTGTTTTGGCCCCCGTTGTCCGTTATTCAGGAGATCCGAGATCTCCTTTACTATGCTTACCTGATTGAATATATATCAAGCAGACTGCTGTACACCTCTCTGCATATTAATATCCTGCAACATAGTTGCTTGATGGTGGTTCATTTTGTAATTTCGACGGATGTATGCTGTGCACTAACACTGCATGGAGGCGATCCATCTTGATGTAGCGACACTATCTGGGTGTACAATACTGGTACGGCAAATTCAATACCTTAATTCTCACTGACTCCGAAGGTAGTATGAACCCTGTCTACTTCCTTCATGTCAGAGCACTGAATATTGGCTCCGGCGGATGACAGATCAAAGCTGTGGGACGACGGCAATGCATCTCGTCTCAGTGATTCATTATGGCGCGTCACTGCCCGCGTCTATCCTGCAACAAGGTGAAAGAATTCAGACGTATTGAGTGCTTGTCCTGACATTAACGTCCTCTCAGTTTTAGATACTCCATCATATTCTTCGGGAGCTGGGTATATGAGGCAACGAGAACGGCTTCTTTGTCTCATACTTCCCTTTAGTATCTACGATGCAGGCTCCACCGGTTGACATTTCCCAAGATGATATGAGGACCATATTTAGCGTCCTTGACATGAATCTCAACCGACTGATTCTGCAAGCCTTACTGCATGGTTAGGACGTCGACTCTTCCTGAATACCGTTTTTAACTTTCCCATTATAGGCTTATACACCGGCATATTAGCTATCACTTTATGGACTATGTGTACGTCGACTATCAATCCTGACCTCGGAATCAGGATCTTCATTCAATTCTTAATACAGTCTCTTCTCTCAAGCATTTGCGGAGTAAATTCCTGGGTACCATCATCATTACCCTCTACGTTCTCTCGACGATTACCTTCGGGAGTGCCTGGGCTTTCAAGCGCCGCGCGTTCATCCAGAACGGCGACAATTATTACAGCATCTATACAGCGCTCGTGGACGATGGCCCGAGGTTCAGACTAGACTTCTTTTTCGGTGGTATCACCGGCGGTCTAAGCACGCTCCTTGTCGATATCACTATTGTACGTCTTGTCTTTTGGTCCCGTCAAACGACAAGGACTGACTTGTAGTAGATCTGGCGTTGTTGGACCGTCTGGGATTACCAATGGCGAGTAGTTGCCATACCAATATTATCTGCCGTGGCTGGAACGGGTGAGTCTCACTTCTTTCTCGACGGATATGCCTGTTCCTCAGTATTTCAGTGATGAAGACCATGCAAATCCTCAGCGCTGTCCTCAAATTTAACCATGATCTCAGCGGGAAAGCACCATTCGAAGCGGATATCGACTGGTCGCTCATCTATGCCTTTCTGACACTTGCTACGACCCTTACGTGCGTACTCTTGATCATCTACCGCATTGTTCGGCACGCTCCGGGGATGAGCGCGTCCCGGAAAATTGTCGAGATGCTGATCGAATCGTCCGCGATGTACTCAATTTCCTTGATCATCTATCTTGCACTAATTTCGAAGAACTCGGAAGTCAGCTACTATGCAGATGATATTACTTCTTATGTCAGGGTGAGCTTACATCGCTTCGCTTTAATTCAAGAATCTGATATTTTCAAGGCTATCGCCCCGACGCTCCTTGTAGGACGTGTTTCAGCCTATGCTAATACGATCTCGCGGCGTCAAAAGATCGTGGCTACGTGGGCGAACCATCCTCCCTTGGTGGGATGTTTTCGGGAGGAAGATGTCAGTAACAGCCACGTATACCACTACCCGGATGATAGACATCAAATGTCGTCAGGATTGGCGGGTATGGAGACTGTATAATCTCGTGTTCCATAGAGATACAAGGGGTGGTTTTTGCTACGTCGACTTTGTTACGCCGACTTACTAGATGGCGCGGCTTCGCTCTATTCCCGGGACAGTATATAATTATAACTGGCGCTGCATATTGTTCGAACAAAATTTCAATAGGTAATTCTTACAAATATCTTCACACGGAAGAGCGGCAGAGTTGAAGTCATACAGTTTCGGCCATGTGCATTCCACGAGATCCTGCGAAACGCTGTTCACTGGGGTTGTCAGAGCTAGTACTTTCCCCCATTGGCAGAAAGTGAATGTCCGAGATGTTTATGGACACGTCCGACTCCTTGTCATCAGAACAGGAGTTGGAGGTGGCTGCTACACGTAGTATGAGGAGTATTGGTGCGATTGCCTGTTACATGATGAAAAATCAATCAATCGCTGCACAAAGATGAGCACAGAGATCTCTTTACCATGATGTGCACCAAGACGAGATCTGTATAATGGGCAGCCGTCCTATTCCTCCCCTGAACCACCAGGAACACAAGCAGTGCCAGTGTATAAACGGCAGAGGACTCGATAAGAGCAGAAATGATGCTCCTGAAGAATATCAACCTATGCGCAAAGCGTACGATGCGATACACAATCAACACCGTGCACATGACTATCGTAGTCAGGGTTAGCAAGGTGTAGATCAACGGCCAGTGAATATTCGCTGCAAGAACATGCGTAGTGGCACTGAAAAGATTTCCTTATAGAGTTTTCATCTGGTCAGAAACAGAATTCTCCCCGTGAAAATCTGATTTCCAACAGACGGAAACGCATCTAAGGAAACATTTTTGGCTCTCTGAACAATTTTCGTCAAATTTCTCGTTCATTGAGGCGCCCGCTCCCTTCGCACCATATGATATAGTCTCTTGAGACTTCACAGATCGTTTTGCGGTCATATTGCCGAAGTTGAATGTGTAGTCGGTACCGGCTTGGGTCTTCGACGACGCTTTGGTAGTCGATTTAGGTACGGTAGAGAGAGAGATCATGACACAAACAGTAGAGGAGTAGGATCCGCCATGTAATGTGCCATTGGACAGAGAGAAATCTGAAATATGATCACGACGCCTAGCCTCTTTCTCAGGTAAAGAAATTATGCCCGCGAACATCCATATCCGCTTCGTCTTTTGCCATGGCAAACCCATAGCTAGGTGAACAGCTATTAACATCCATTCATGAAATTCAAAGGAAGAGACTCCCTCATCGCGCAGGTGCTGTTATACCCCCGACAAAATGTCTGGCATGATAGCCTGATACAATGCGGGCTCAAGAGTACTCCTCCATCGAGCACAGACTCCATGACGAACCGGATATCCGCCCAGAAAGTATCAGCGTTGATGAACTTGGCGTAGTCGTCCAGTGGCGTCATGTCTTCGCAGTGCTCTGCCGCAATGTGCTTCACCTTGGAAAAATCAATACATGAAGAAAAACCACGCGGAACACTCACAGAGTTGCTATGAGCTGAAAGGAAGGAACCGGTGCCGCTCCTGTATGCACATATTACTTGAAGGTGGTAACTGTCCATCTTATCAGCTATGGTGGTCGTCCCCAGATCTCCACCGCTATGTACGGTGTCAGCAACATCGTGTGCACGGCCGTTGATTTTGAGAAAGGTCGTTCTCGGTGCTATACGTACGGATGTGTTTCCAGTACACCGGAGTTGGTCGTTCTCAATGCTAGAACCATATCCCAAGCTAAGAAGAGGACGCAACATTGTCTTCCGGTGTAAGAGCGACATCTAATACACCGGCTTGCTCTTCCAACAGTCCGGTTTCCAAGTCGGCCAGAGGATGATAGTACATCCTTGCAAACGAAATATTGCGAGCGAGTTTCACCTTGGAGGCTTGCTCTTCGGGTGAGCGGGGAGAATCTTTCCTGGGGGCACGGTTCGATAACTTGCTACACCGGCTCCGTACGGAGAGTATATCCTCCGCTGGCATGTCCAGCAAAACTGCCAATGCCCTAAGCACATCTTGACCTGGCGACTATTTGTTCGTGACTGGGGTCTCATTGGTGTCTGAATAGAATTTACACCCAATTTTCGTGACTTTTGTCTCAGGAGTAACTGGCGGATATGTGTGATGGAGAAGTTACTGATTGTACGTGGTCGGAAGAAGGAAGAGAGAATCGTCAATTTCAATTTCAATTTGTTGACGCGAATCTGAGCACATGATATGCCGCTTCTCACGAAGCGTGCGTCGACTATTAAATAGAACTGGTCAATATATATGGTATGGCACTTGCGTGTAATGGCGTTCTTCCGGGTCCATGCTGAATTCTTTTAAGAATAAAAGATCTCTGATAAAATGACGCGTACGGCAGGTCCGTGCACTGCAGACACAATACGCCACCATCGAGCACCGACTCCAGGACGAACCAGTCACCACCCAGAAAATATCAGCGTCAATGAGCTTGACCTAGTCTTCGAGCGGTGTCGTGTCTTCGTAGCTCTCTGTGAGAATATGTTCAACCTTGTGGAACGACGGTAAATCAGTTAAGTACGGAACAACTGGGGAAACGGAGACATACAAAGTTTTTTCACCTGTGAAGCGCAAACATATGCCTTGCCACCCCCGGCATGCACGCAGTTTTCCCTCGAGAGCTTGAAGGATTTCCATGTCGTCGTCTAGGTCAGTTATGGTGGTCGTCTAAGATCGCTGCGAACACAGGCCCTGTGATCATTGACAACCTCACATACACAGTCGTTGCCAGGTTGTACTCCAAGGCTAGAATACGCAGGACCTCGCCGTCTTAGTGCTATAGTCATGTCCCAAGGATGTGACGTAAAAGACCGGACCGTCACGTTCTTCCAACAACAACGGTTACCACGCCAAACAAAAAGATGACGCAGTCTTTGCAAATAACAACGTACCGAGTGATCTTGACTTTGAGTAGTTTCTCCTCATTCAAGAGTGGAGAGTTCTTCCCGGAGGTAAAGGCGATAACAAGACTCCGCCCTTCTAACTCGGAGTGCCGCCTGTGATTTGATGAAAAGCGTGAGTGACTATTTGCTCGATGGGAGCTGGATAATCTTTCGAATGATACGGAGATCGAAGAAGTCGAACATGAGATGGAAGGGAGGTAATTGATAGCGACCGTCTTCCAACTTCAACGACGTCCACGAACCGGAGTCGAACTGCGGTCGACTTTACCTTTTCAATGTCTTTCACAAGATTTCGTATATTCGTCCAAACTGATGTAGAATCGTATTAAAGGGTATTTCGGGTGCACTGGAAGGCAACAATTTTCGATCTGAAATAGGCCGAGCGTCGTTCATAAGGCTATACTTTGCGCAAACCTCAACAGTAGGCATTGCAGCCAATTCTACTCCGCATCCAAGGTCCACAAGTTTCTCTTGATACTGGAAGAAGAATGAGGACCATCCTCTGATATAGTGAAAAGGGACTCACGCTTCGAGACGATCTCCTTTCAATCTCTTATTCTCCTTGGCCTCATCGAGCTACATTCTCGAGAGCCAGGAAGAGCGCTCGGATACCTTCTAGCAAGAAGATTGTAAGCAACGAGACATGATACCGGCAAACAAACGCCCACCTCTCGCAAGTGCACCATAGAGCTTGATTTTGCTTGTATGGGTGTATACTGTTCACGATCATTACTGAAGGCAGGGCATGCCGTGCCTATCTCGTAATCCCGCACAAGGAGGGGCCTAGGGCGACGCTTTCCAGCACACTCTAGAAAGTGGCCAGGGTACCGCACAATGTGACAACGATGCAGAACGTACTCAACGGTGCTATCAGAATAAGGCTCACCACCAGCAACGTGCTCACAACAGTTTGAGATCGTTCCGGTACGCTTCCAAGTTCCGTGACAGGTAGTGTACTAAGACGATGGGATGAGGTTGACATCCGGCGACGACGCTATTGAGACTCGCACACGTCACGAGAAGAAGTTCCGGTCGTTTTGGAGATTCCCTATGCAGTACTACAGATATGTTGAGCAGAGAAACACATCCAAATCAAAATGACGCACATGACACACCGGGACGAATACCAAGTTCACCAAGGCGGGCTCCGGTGTCGCGAAGGGTCCTCTAGGAGCCTTTCTATGTTTCTCTTCGGAGATATCCAGACAGCAATGGAGGACTGGGAGGTTAGGGGGCGCCAAAAGCCTTCGATGAACGCGCCAGGCGCAATAAGCCAAGAGGATTGAGCAGTTTGAAGATCTATTCTACGTATGAGCATGTATAGCAAGGAAAAGGTGCATATATCCATACACGGAGAACATGATGTTCACTGGCACTTCCAAGAGAGCCGCCGATGCCTTTCACGACTTTTCTGGTTTGGCAATTTCCATTCACTGTTCATCCCCAGTGAAAAGTCAGTCAAGCCAGGCTGAGCCAAATCGAGCCGAAGGGAAAAGGTCGATGGGGCTTCGTCCCGCTCGCCGTGGCTTCGAAATGTGAACCCTTTTCCAGCCCAGGTCAAGCTATTTCGAGCTGTACAGATCAATCTTGTTCAGTTCCCATACGCTCGATTGGGCTCGATTTTATTCCATATGACTACTATACAGTGTAAATACACGGTACACCGAGGAATATACCAAACATCCCAATCTGCCTGCTTCGCCTCGCTATACTTACATCCGTCAAGCACTTCTGATAGTAGACTCGCAATGCTGCACCGTTCGCAATACAAAAATGACCTTAAGTGTTACATCAATGCTTTGATAATGGACAAGACGTTCGGGCCTACTCACAAAAGTTACAAAACAGACATTAAGAGGATGATCTTTACAATGATGGTCAGACCACCACATCGCACAGAGATACAGAATGTAACGTACCGAGGTCACCCCAAACGAGATGGCGAACAAAACAACTACCTTGTTGTGAGTATCTATGACAAGCAATAACGCGATAATACATACCTCTGGTACCACTAGCCACCCAAGCACGACAATATGAACATAAACCGATGTTGCAGACGTCGAAACAGAGCGCATATATCCACCTTGCGAGCCAGTTGCCGTCCCCAACGTCGTGTCTGTGAGTGCCGTGGTCCGTTTCGGGGGTAACAGTGGAGTAATGGTAGAAAAAAGCATTGGTTTTCAAGCAAGAGGGCACATTTGGTGGCGTAAAAAGACGGCGGCGAAGGCGTATATGCAGTAGGAGGCGACGAGATGGTAGTGGTAGAAGAGAAAGAGGTGTCGATCGGGTCACCGGCAGCGGGCCGCCTGGCCAGCCGGTGAAATACACGTGGCTGGACTGGAGCTTTAGCAGGTCGACCGCAAACTATGTGTTTCAATGAAGCTCTGAAGTTCTCCAGAGACGGTGTATAGGCTATGGTGAGTGGAAGGAAGCTCGTGTTTAAATGCAATTAGGCTTGTAGTGCGTGTTGCCGTTTGATTTGGCTCGATCTCGCTGCATGAAAATCTGTGCGGCTTGATTTGGCTCAAACCGGCTCGACGGAATTTTCACTGGGGTTCATCGACTACCTGTCGGCAGCACGTTCTTTGGGCTATCTGAAAGCTTTTTGTGCCTACTTGTTGCAGTGCTCATCCAGCGCTAGCAGACAAGGGAAACGAAGAGCAAGGACTGGTTATACGTCCTAGGAGGAAAGGAAGAAGCACCAAACCGATTTGAAGTTTGAATCTTTGTTACGTCAGGCGAGAACCACATGATATGCCGCTCTTTCGGCAGATATTCGTGCCGGCGGTACGGCGCTAGCGGGCATCCACCTCAAATCCACCGTCAGCGCTTTAGCGATGAAACGATCTTCGAGTTTAGGTTTTGGCCCGCGTTGTCATTTATTCAGGCAAGCCGATATCTCCTATACTAAGTTACGCTTAGCTGATTGAATGCAGATCAAGCAGACTATTTTACATATCTTTGTGTATTAATATCCCACAACTCAGTAGCTTCATCATTAATCATTGATGGTGGTTCGTTCTGTGATTCCGACAGTTGTATGCTGTGCGCTAACAGTGCATGGAGGCGATCCATTTTGATATAACGACACTATCTGGCTGTACAATGCTGGCACGACAAATTCAATACCTTTATTCTCACTGACTCCGAAGGTAGTAAGAGCCGTCTCTCACTCCCATTATGTCAAAGCACTGAATATTGACTGGGGCGAATGACAGGTCAAAGCTGTGAGACGACGGTAAGGCATCTTGTCGCAATGATTGTTTAGGGCGCGTCACTGCCCGTGTCTATGCTGCGACAAGGGTGAAAGTATCAAGACGCATTGAGTGCTTGTCATGACATTATCGTCTTCTCAGGCTTAGATCTTGCATCCGGTATATTAAGCTACATGGATACGGTATCGCTCGTATCCTCCCCTCTACAATGGAGGCTCCACCTGATCTTTCCCAAGATTTTAAGAAGATTATCTTTGACGAACTCGACCTGGATCTGAATCGTATGATTATGCAAGCCTGGCTGTATGGTGAGAACACCCTCTATTCCTGTAAAATGTCTTTATAATTAAATTCCGGTTGCAGGCATATACACTGGAATCGTAGCCATCACGCTATGGACTATATGTACGTCGATTATTCCTGTCGGTGCCAGGAGATTTATTAACCTGTCCAAATAGTCTCTTCGCCGAAGCGGTTACGCAGTACTTTTCTATGCACCATCATCGTCATGCTTTATGGTCTATCAACAATACTGCTCGGGGTTGACTGGGCGTTTTTGAACCGTGCATTTATCGGACACGGTGACAATTCTTACACCGTCTACGAAACATATGTGGACTATGGTCAGTGGTGGAAAGCATACTACCTGGTCAGTGGTATCACCGGTGGTATAAGCACTTTTCTCGTCGATATTACTATTGTATGTCATTTCATTTACTCAGCTCAATGGGAAAGAAGTTGACATGGTGTAGATATGGCGTTGTTGGGCCCTCTGGGATTATCGATGGCAAGTGATTTTCGTACCAATCGTCTTCGTTGTCGGTGGTACAGGTGGGCCTTTGTTCTTTCTCTTTGGATATACCTTTCAACGTGTATTTCAGCGATGAAAGGCATGCAAATGTTTAGTGATCTGCGCAATCTCACCGACAATACTAGACTATTCGCAGCAGAAATCGACTGGTCGTTAATCTACATCGTTTTGGTTCTAGCCACGACACTCCTGTGCACATTCTTGATTACTTTTCGCATCGTTCGTTACACGCCAGAGATAAGCGCCTCCCGCAAAATCATCGAGATCTTTATGGAGTCGTCGGCGATGTATACACTTTCCTTAATAATCTATGTAGCATTGGTGTCAAAGAATTTGCAGGTTGGCTATTACGCCGATACTATTGCTGCTTATGTCAGGGTGAGTTTATACGTCGCTCTGCTTTTATACAAGGATCTGATATTTTCAAGGCCATTGCACCGACACTCCTGGTTGGACGTGTTTCAGCCCACGCTAATGCGATCTCGCAGCGACAAAAGATGGTTTCCATGTGGGAGAACCATCCTCCCTTGGTCGGTTGTTTTCGGGAAGAAGGTACCAATAACAGCCACACATACCACAGTCCGGATGATGGTCATCAGACACCGTCGGGATCATCAAGCAAAGAGACTGTATGATCTCCGCATCCGCAGGGTTACCAATCACCAGTAGAGGCAGGATTCCGTAGATGATTACGCCTGGGTGGGAGTTTCCCGTTAATCAAAAAGATGTGTTCTCGTAACTAGGGGACAATACGTCGTGTTCTTAATATGCATTATAGCCGGGACCATTGATTTAGAATCTTGTAACCAATGTTCGGGAGGACTTTCATGGTAAGAAGTAGTGAGAGGATCGTGACTCAGACAGTACAGGTGTACGAGGCGCCATGTCTTATTGAAAAACGAGAAATACATGATTACACCGGTGCCCCTCGGAGACGACGCCGATCTTCTGCTCCGGCAAAAAAAACCCGTGCCTACGAACGCAAATATCCACTTCGTCTTTCGCCGTAGTCAATTCATAGCTAATTGAACAGCTATCAACATCCGTTCATAAAATACTTAGGAAGAGACTCACTCATCGCGCAGGTGCTGTTATATCCTGGATAAAACGACTCGCATGGTAGCCTGATACCATGTGGTCTCACGAATACTCATCCATCGAGCAGAGACTCCATGACGAACCAGTCATCCGCCCAGAAAGAATCAGATTTGACGAGCTTGGCACAGTCGTCCAGCGGTGCCGTGTCTTAGTAGGGCTCTGGCACGGCATTCTTTACCTTGGGTAAATCAATATATGTAGGTAAAAGGACGCGAAACACTCACAAAGTCTCTCTAGCCATAAAGCTCAAATGAAGGAACCGACGCCGCCCCCTCATGTGCATATGTCTTGAAGCTGAGAATCTTAATTGTCATCGTCTAGGTCTTGTGTGGTGGTCGTCTCCGGATCTCCGCTATGGACGGTATCAACAGCATCGTGCGCACGGTCGTCGATTTCGAGAGAGGTCGTAGTCGATGCCATACATACGGTTGTGTTTGTGGTACGCCGGAACTGGTGATTCTTGGTGTGACAATCATATCCCAAGCTAAGGAAAGGATGCAACATGGTCTCCGGGTAGAAGAGCGACGTGATATACACTGGCCTGTTCTTCCAACAACCCGAGTTCAAGCCGCGCGAGAGCATGATGGTACAAATGAAACATTGCGAGCGAGCCTCACCTTGGAGGATTTATCTTCGGGCGCGTGGAAAGTCCTTCCAGAGGGTACAGTCGATAACTTGCTACATGGCGACTCGGAATAAAGGGTAATTCAATGAAACTGACCGGCGTCCTTGTATGGTGGATGATCTTTGGGATTGGAAGGAGTCAAAAGAGGTCGAGTAAGGGAGGGAACAGCATAGTCGGAGCCACAGTCTGACGCATGCGGTGGCCACTTTGTTTTGACGTTGAAGCAGCTCACAGTATTCCTGAGCTCGGTGGACACGCTGCACTCTAGGAATAGTCTTACACTGGCTCAGTATATGAGGTCCACATGTTTCTGTTGGTTACTGGTGGTAAAATGAGGATAATCTTCGAATATAATGGAAGAACCTCACGCGCGGATACGATCTCCTTTCAACCTCTCAGCCTCCTTGTCCTTGTGAAGCTGCGTTAGCGAAAGACAGTACAGGCATTCGGACACCATCTATGAAATAGTTCAATAAACAAAGAGACACGAAACGAGTGAAAGATAACCACCTCTCGCAAGTGCGCCGTGGACTACGATATTGATTGCATAAGCATGTCCCGTCTGTGTCCACTACAGCAGGCAAGCAAAGGCAAATATATCTCCTCACAATCCCAGGATTCCTTGGGGCGATGCTTTCCGCCGTGATCTATAACGCAGTCAGGGTACTGCGGAAGGTAACAATGATGCAGGACATACTCAAGGGCCCTATCTGAATATTGAATGACGTTCGCTAACAGCATCATGCCCGCATCAGTTCGGGGCACAGTCGGGAACACGTTCAAGGTCAGTGGTTGCGAGCATACTAAGATGATGAGACGAGGTTGATATTCTGGCAAGGATGATGTTAAGACTTGCTGCAGTGGTGTACAAGCAGTGCATATTCGTGTCGTGAAAAGTTTCGGGGGTTTTTGCTGATTTCTTATCAAAACTACAGATACGTTGAGCAGACAAATGCATACAGATGAAAACGATGCACATAGCAGACGCGGATGAAGACCAGGTTGGTTCAAGCGGGCTCAGATGCTCCATCAAGAGGCTCAGGCGATACACCAATGCTTCGCCTCGCAGACTTCTAAGCAGAAGTGAATGGCTTTGACATCAGAATGTATCGGGAAGCCTTCGATAGACGCAGCAGGTCGATAAGATCCGGGTATTCAAAGATATTTTCCATGTTTGAGCTTATATACCAAATAAAAGGTGCATATGTCGACATACTTACGGAGAGTATAACGTCCGATAGCATGTCCACCAAAGCCGCTAACGCCCTAAGCGCTTCTTGCCCTGGCGACCATTTGTTCGTGACTTCCAGTCGGCGGCATGATCTCGTTAATGTCAGAGGCCCATTTCTGTTGGTGCCTTTTGTCTCAGGAATAACCGGTGAATGCTTGGGATGGAGAAGTTATTAAGTGCCATACATGGTCGGAAGAAGGAATTGAGAATTGTCAATTTCAATTTAATTTGTTGACGTGAATCTGAGCACATGATATGCCGCTTCGGCCGAAACCTTTACCGCCAACAGTGTGCGTCGACCACCTTCTTTAGCCCGACCCAAGCCCGCGGTGGCTTCGACAAGCTCAAGCATAGACGTATCGAATGTTTGTCCTTATTTAATCCTTTTCTCTGCCCTAGGTCCTCAAGCTCTTTAGAATGAACAGACTCGGAGATTCACTGAAATCTCAATGCAGTCTCTTGTCCCAAACAACTATGTCGCACGCTTATGTTATCGCTATCTTGACAATATCGTGTGAGATCGTCTGATTGTTCGATCATCTCGCGTTTATTGAGAACGCAAATAATTATCACAGCATGTTCACAGTGCTGCTAACTTTTGGCCCAGAGTAGGAGGTATACTTCTTCGTCAGTGGTATCGATGGTGGTATAAGCATACTTCTCGTCGATATCACTATTGTAGGTCACCTAGTTCTGTCCGATCGATCAAGACGAACTGACGTACGATAGATATGGCTGTGCTAGATACCCTCGGTCCTTGGATCACCGATGACGAGTGATTTCGTACCGATGGCTTTCGCTATAACCGGGACGGGTGAGTCTCTTTCTTCAGACTTGTCCTCACTCAGCATCTCTCTCAATCATAAAGGCCATGCAAATACTCAGTATTTTTCCTAGTTCCACCAACGATATCCGTACGATCAATCACTTCGCTGCCGACACTGACTGCCCGTTGATATATATTCTTCTGACGCTCACTGCAAAGCTCATGGGTGCAAATTCTTGATAATTTACCGTATCGTTCGGCATGCTCCCGTGATGAGCGCCTCCCGCAAAATCGTCGTGATGCTGATCAAGTCGTCGGCGACGTAGTCGCTTTCCTTAATTGTCTATCTAGTGGCACTGGTGTCGAAATTTTTGGAAACCGGCTATTACGCAGATACTCTTGCTGCATATGTTAGAGTGAGGTTGTGTTGCAATTCATTTTGCTCGAACATCTGAAATCTCCCAAGGCCATCACCCCAACACTTCTAGTAGGACGCGTCTCAGCGCACACTAATGCGATCTCTTGTCGACAATAAATGGTTGCGATGTGGGAAAACCATCTTCACTTGGTCGGTCATTTTTAGGGAGGAGGGTACTAATAACAGCCATAGCCCGAATGATGGTCATCAAACGGTGTCGGTGGAACCGTATCGCTAGGTCCAAGAGAGGGAATGGGGAAGAGCTAGTGATAGTCACGGATGTGGCTACAAACAAGCGGGAAACTACGGATATGATGCACGTGATCGCGGAGGAACCGGACCGTGCCTACGCTCCCATCGGGATTGACGGGCAAAGAGACAGTATGATGTTTGTGTCGGCAATGACTTACCAATATAACGATACCCGTGATTCGGTAAATAGTTTCGCGTGAATGAAGATACTCCATTGATTAGCTGATGTGTCCGATCGCTACATCTTGTTCCTAATATAGCCTACGTACGACCGTTGGTTTACTACGCAGTTCCTGTGAGAGATAGCAGGCAGGCTTGGTCGAACACCCAAAGCAGCGCTGATGGAGTTGAAAGGTTTTCTAGCTCTAGTTGCAGAGGGAAAGTGGTCTGCACATATATAGTTCACCTAGTCCTACACGTATCTGATTTTTTCCTAATTCTACCTGGTTCTGCATATCATTGCGGGTAAAAGTTTGATAGGTAACTGTTTTTAAGAGTAAAATATCTCCCCGTAAATGATTTGAAGTCATGGAATTTCGGTCATGTGTTTTCCGTGAGGTCCTGAGTAGCTCTGGTGGAAGTATTTTCCCCCATCGGCCCAAAGTTAAGGGCCGATAAAGGTCTGGATTCAGTCGACTCCTCGTCACCCAAGCTGGATGTCGACCTGGCTTCCACACGTAGCATCAAGAACGTCGGGGCAATGGCCTGTCATATGATGAGGAAGCAATCAGCTACAGAATGGAAATTAATCCAAAGATCCGATCCTGACCTTAACGTACAACCCAACAATGTCTACATAAGCAGCAGAAATCAGGTTCCTCCCCACGAGTATCAGGTACACGATAAGCACCAGCGTATAAATGGCAGAGGACTCGATCATCGCAGAAATTATCCTTCGGAATAGGAATATTCTCTGTGCAAGGCGAACGATGCGATACACAATTAGAAGCGTACATGTGACGTTCGTCGCAATCATCATCAATATGTAGATCAAGGACCAATCAATGTCCACCACATATTGTTCGTTTTGTTGAACGTTGGCGCTGAGAGTGCGAATAACACTAAAAAGTTGCATGACTTTCATGACTGGGCCACTTAGTTCATGTACATTCAAAAGTGATAACATGCACTCACCAGTCCCGACCACAGCACACACCATTGGTATGAGAATCACTCGCCATTGGTGGCCCCAGAGTGTCCAGCAACGCCATATCTACCACACGGCACATGTCAGTTATTATTGATTGACCAGACTAAATGAGACGACATACAATAGCGATATCGACAAGAAGTGTGCTAATACCACCAGTGATACCGTCAACAAAATAGCTTGCTCGCGACCATGGACCATCGTCCGTCAATGCTGTGAAAACATTGTAATAATTGTAGCCATACTCGACGAATGCGTGGCGCAGAAATGCCCAGTCCATGGAAAATGTTATCGTTGAGAGAAGATAAAGCATGACAATGACGGTATGCAGGAAGATACCATGTAACCGCTTCGTAGAAGTGACTATGTGGAGAGTTTATTTAACCTCCCAGTGGTTGGCTCAGAATTGGCAGTCAACATACACGTAGTCCATAAAGTGATCGCTACTATCCCGGTGTATAGACCTGCAAAGTCAAACTTTAGAGGGATTTTTCAGAAATGGAAGATGACCTGACCTTGCAACAATGATTCCAGAATCATGGTGTTCAGATTCAGGTCAAGGATGTCAGAAATGGTTTTCCTATAATCTTCGGAAACATCAGGTGGGGGAACCTCCATACTCAGTAGGTGTAGGTGGAAAGGGGGTATAAGAGCAATGAGACGTGTTCGTAGCTTCATATACACGGCTCTCACAGCTCCACAGATTCCGACCCAAGGGCAGGACAAAGACTGGACCAGATCATCATGAGCGGTACCGGCATCCCAGAGGGGAATCACTTGACTAGATGAAGAATCTCACCTCGATTACTCCATCACTGACCGATTTTGAGGTTCCAATTACGAGGTCATCGGTTAAGACACCATCGAGAAGCTTAAGGACTCGAGTTGATTATCGCCCTAGAATTGGAAGAAGGGGGCAGAAAGAGAAGGAGCAGCAGAAGCGTCGTAACAATGTGACTAAGTTCCCCGAACAGATCTCTGACATTACATTAACGGAGACCCTGAGCGCTCATCAGCGCCTGGGTCCTGGATGGAACAGAACAGGGTTAGGCCGGGATATATTTAGCGAGAAACGAGATATAATTCTGGATCACCCATACACTTTGATGGAATTCTTTTTTAGTTCGGCAGGCTTGGAGCAGACAGTGCTTGAAGCCTGGAACGAGATTACCCCGCAGGGAATGGTCTAACACAAGGGTATTCCAATCCATCGTTATCAGGTCAGAAATGTGATTAAAAAGAAGAGAATGTCAGGAGATGTAAGCGCATGGAGGGGACAGGAAGCCTCGGTTACACGCATTCCTCATTGGATCATCGCTGCGGCCCATGTTCCCCACCGCCGTGCACACCAGCGTCTCTGGCATCTCCCTAGACCTCATCGACATGGACACGGAGTAAAAGATCTATCTCTTCCGTGGCGAGGATAGTCCAGGCAAAAATTCTGCATCAATATAGTCCGGATTCTCTCCAACTCCGGCCTTCTCAAAATCCTATCTTATTTGTTATCCGAGTACAGCACGCATCCCAGAGTGAGGAAGGGAGCCTATCCTTGACGAGCTGCCCTCGCTGGTCCAAGGTTAAAGATTCGCATTGACGCACGCCCTCAATGAGCAACGCGGTCGTCCTGCACCATGCGATACGGTTTTTTAGTGCTTCACAAATCTCTCAACCATAGGGACGTCCTATTCGACATCCAAAGGTATTTTGTGTGCCTTCGTCGCGTTATTCATGATATGCCGCCGGCAAATTCCAATTTGACAGGGCGGCCCCACCACGAAAAAACGAGTTTTCGTCATCATCACTGCCTACTGAGGTGAGACGAATGTTTCCAAGACTACTCGTGTCCATACTTGAAAATTGAAAGATTGAAAATCAAGCAGAAACCGGAGCTTCTTATTGCGCTGCTACTAAATAGCTTGATGATGGCTCGTTTCGTGATATAGGTGAGAACGGTTTCTGTGTATAAATCGTGAGTCTGAGGCAACTATCAAATGAGATGATCATACCGGACCAATTTCACCCCTTGCCAGCTGACGCGTGCCCTTCGCAAATCAGAAAACCCGCGAGAAGTTTCCTGAAACTTTCTTCAACACTGAGATCGTATAAGGCAAAGCAAGAAATATACACCAACGCATCATCTCTTAATGAATCAGGTTGCTAATTCACCGGCAAATTGGATCATGTGAACATCGGCCATGTGCGAACCGACATCTGATATCAAGATTCATGGAAGGTTACCCATCACTATCCCACAATATCCCTTCCGTATTGTCGACAGGTAGGACATCCAATCTGCGCTCTGAGAAAAGAGACGGTGACCCGTTTCAGCAGAGGAGATGGTGCTCGACGCTTAGAACGGCGTTTATCTTCTGCGACGTACAGGCAAAGACAACATCTTTCCCTCAATGACTAGTCTGAAAGCTGAAGAATGAAAAGTCAAGCACAGTGTAATCTTCCCGCATGAGACTAAGAGCTAGTCTATATCGGGGTCAGGTAGGGCTTGACTATATTCTCATATCCCCGGTATTACGAGTTGCACGGTAGGTCCCTGGAGGCTCAAGGGCGCACCACCATCGAGCACCGACTCCAGGACGAACCAGTCGTCCAGCGTGGACGTATCAGCGTGGACGAGCTTGACGTAGTCCTGAAGCGGCATTGTGTCTTCGTGTGACCTATGAGGATATATTTTACCTTGTAGAATGATGGGACATCAGTATATGCAGGCAGCGATGGGGGAAACAGAAACTTACAAAGTCTCTCCACCCGTAAGGTGCACACATAGGTCCCGCCACTCTCCCTCATATGCGTACTTATGCTAGGGCAGTCGAAGCATTTAAATTAGTTGACCTCCATGTCGTTGTCTAGGGCTAGGAGTCGCTGCAAACACAGGCGATGAGATCGTTGACGATCTCCTATGGACAGTCGTTGGATTCCAGGCAGGTCGTACTCCATGGTTGCAAGGCCCAGGAGCTCGCCCTCTGCGAGGGACAATCATGTCCCAAGTATGCGAATGGCATTGGGGCAAAAGACCGTCCTGATAGGCACCGGAACGTTCTTCCGACAACCCCGGTTTAGACTACACGAAGCGATAAATGAAAGTTTCCGAGCGAAATGATCTGGCGTGGTTGTCTCATTGGACGACAAGTGGATGTTCTTTTGGATGGGAGGGAGTTCAAAGAAGGCGAGCATGGGAAGGAAAGGTGTACTCGGAGCCAGAGCCTTACGACTTTCCTCCGAGTTTGGAAAAACATATGGCATTCTCGAGGTAGGCTGTCAACCCTCGCCTTGTCCACGTAGTTCACAAGCTCTCCTCGGAACGTCTGGACTGAGATAAAGTCGCGTTAGAGCATATAGCTAGCTCATGAGAAAACAACATACTGCGATCTGTAACAGGCCGAGTTTGATTCGCGAACTTATGTTTTGCGAGAACGTTGATACTACGCATGCCAGTCAATTCTGCTCTATATCCAAGATCCGCAGGCTTCTGTTGGATACTGGTAGGAAAATGAGAGATAATCTTCGACAATAGCGAAATGCCCTGAAGTCCACTCTTGAAGAGAATTCCTTTTCAACTTCTAGGCCTCTACCAATTTGCGTTTGCGAGAGTCAAGAGCAGCATCGATATCCGCTCTACTGAGACTCATAAGAAATGTGAAGAATGAAAGTGGCAAAACAAAGACTCGCCGATCGAACACGCTCCACGAGACTTGATCGCCGCGACTTTCAAGTTGTTGTCTGCCTCTGACTGAATTGTTGACCGTATCAGTGTCACAGATATGACACTTCCACTGCGCCGTAGAAAATCGTCAGGGAACTGTGCAAAGCAACGACAGCTCCAGAACGCACTCAGGGGCAATGTTGGAATACAGGCATACATAGCGGATCGGGATGATAACCAAGTTGGCCCAAGTTTGTCAGAGGGCCGTGCAGAGGCTCGGAGAGTCCGCTGATGTTTCTCTTCGCAGACCTCCAGTCCATAATGGGAGATTTGGACATGAGAACACGTCAGAAAGCCTTCAATAGACGCACGGCGCATCAGGTTCAGTAGGTCGAGAGGATCCAACAGTTCGAAGAGCTATGCCATGTATGAGTCAAAATATAAAGAAGAAAAGCGCATATAACCACGTAGACAGAGCATAATGTCCATATCCACGAAAGCTTCCAACGCCTCCTTCAAGTGCTTCTTGACCTATCAATCGTTTGTTCGGTGACTTCGAGACTCCAGTCGGTGGTACGTTTTTCATCCAAAATCAGCTTACACCTGTTGGCTGTGTTCTACATCCCTGGAGTGCCGGTGGACGCGTAGTACTGAGAGAAAGGACGTGATGGAAAGGAAGAAGGAAGGATCAACGATTGAAATTTGAAATCATCCCGATCCGGGCCGGGAAGCACTAACCACTCTTTCCTCGGAACAATGAGCATCTACCGTCAGTCTGTCTGATTGGCATCGGTAGATACCTACTTTCCTGCTGCTGTGTTCTCCAAACATACCGATCTAACCGGAAATACGTGACAGTTCAAAGGCCAGAACTAAGGTTTATTTTTTGCGAAAACACACTCAAATTTCGCCAATTTCACCATCCTCTGCCAGACGCTAAGCCTTTTCAGTTTCAGCAACCGCAGTAAAGGAGCTCAAAATTATACTGTGGCAGGTCCTGCTGTCAAAAATTGTGGCCGATTTCTCTACGGCTCGATATAACCTCCTTTTCTCAGCACACGAGCACAATGAGGCTAGGCTGCTCCTGACGTAGCTAAAGTCTGCTCTACGATACGCAACTTCACTAATTATATGATGGTACACGAAACAGGATCGTGTCGAAAACCGGGCACACTTCAAAGCGAACGCCAACGTCAGCGTCTGCGATAGCAGTCCAATCCAATAATCACGTACGCGCACTCCCTTCTCATAAGGAAACTCATTGAAAACTTGACTCGTCCAGGCAAAGTGCGGCCCCCTAGCAAAAAGGATACGCTATCTGTTACAAGTTGTAAGATATGACCTACTGAGGTGAGCCGCTATACCGACCACTCCCTCAAGAGGATAAATGTTGATCAAACAGAAACAGCCTCGTTGCTATGTGGATTTCGGCAACTGTCATCTGGTAGCACCAGCTTACTTGATCCTGAACGTTCGAGGCGCGTGTAATTCACAACCACGTGCGACATATATAAATGCAGTGCAGTATGTTCCATTGTTCGTGCGATGACCCTGATGCATGGTCCATCTAACCGGGGCTTTCAATAGATTGCCACTAGACCGGCCACAGATATAAGATGTACAGTGATGGAACATCTTATCAACATGATCGCTCCGGCCACTTAATTTATCTTCGGGTGCTACGTATGTCTGTGTCACTACCAACGAAGTGGAAGCATTGACACATGGGTCGTAGTCAGTGGGTTTCTTGATCATTTCTTTTTCTCCGGTTCAGATCTATCTTCAGAAAGAGGGTATATGAGGCCACGAACATGCCTCTTTGCTCGTAAAATTCCCTCTGTGATGGAAGTTCAGACGCCTGACTTCTCTCAAGATGAGAAGAACTTCTTTTTAAATGCTCTTGACCTGAATATGAACGTTACGATTCTGCAAGCCTCATTGCACGGTGAGTCTATCCCTCCATTTCTGAGATTCACACTTAGGTCCCTCGCCTCACAGGTCTTTATACCGGCATTGTAGCGGTCACCTTATGGACCGTATGTACGTTGACTGTCTTGACAAATTTACACCTTCGCTAAAATCATAATGCAGTCTCTTCTTCAAGGCTGTTATACAGTACATTCTTACATGCAACCATCGTCACTCTTTACGCTCTGTCAACAATATCGTTCGGGACGAACTGGACCTTAGAGCGCGGCGCGTTTATTGAATACGGTGACAGTTATTACACCGTGTTCAGAACACTGATGGACCATGGCCCGAGGTGGAGGGGATACATCCTTGCCAGCGCTATAGCCGGAGGTATAAGCACTCTTCTTGTCGATCTCACTATTGTACGTTGTCTCATTTAGTTACAGTGTGGAGGAAAATGAAATACAGTAGATATGGCGTTGTTGGACCATCTGGGATCGCCAATGGAAAGTGGTTTTCATACCGGCGTTTTGTGCTGTAGCAGCAACAGGTTAGCCTCTTCACCGTCTCTACATTTTTCTTTACTCAGTTTCTCAGGCATGAAGATGATGGAAATCTTCGGTATTTTTGGCACTGTTCCCCACAATATCAGCAAGCAAGGATACTTCTCAGCGGAAATTGACTGGTCGTTGATATATGTCTCTTTGACTCTCGCCACGACACTTGTGTGCACGCTCTTAATCATGTACCTCATCCTTCGGCGTGCTCGAGGGATGAATGCTTTCCAAAAATCATCGAAATGCTGATCGAGTCATCGGCCATGTATTCACTTTCCTTGATCGTCTATCTCGCACTTCTGTCGAAGAACCCGGCTACTATGCGGATATTATTGCTGCATATGTCAAGGTGAGCTTACATCGCGTTGGCACGTGAGCAAATTTCTGAAATCTCACAAGATCATCTCCCCAACACTCCTAGTTGGACGCGTCTCAGCTCATTCTAATGCAGTCTCGCGGCGTGAAAAGATGGTTGCCGTGTGGGAGAACCATCCTCCCTTGGTCGGCTGTTTTAGGGAAGAGGGTACCGATAACAATCATAGCCCAGATGACGGAGATCAAGTGTTATCGGGATCGTCAAAGTGCAAGGAGACTGTATGATCACCGCATCGACAGTGTTACCCAGAGAGAATCAAACCAAGATACCCTTGTTGGAACCGCCTCTCTAAGTCCGTAATTAACTCGTGTGTTGGTTAGCTACAGGACGATACTTTGTTTTTCCTTAACATACATTAAAGCCTATGTAAGACCGTTAATTCAGATGCTTAATCAATGCTTACTTGTAATTAGGATTTCTCAGAGCTTTTTGATGGGCGGCATGTACTCATAGAGTGAGATCAAGACCTATGTTGCGCTTTTGGGGTGGGAATTTGTTTTGCCGGCGCCGTGTCTCGTTACTTAACGCTCCTAAAGGGTGTCTGATAACTCTTCTGAGTTCTCGGACCCCGCGGTAGGTGGTTCCCTTCACTGTACTCTCCTCGCTCTCCAGCCAATATACAATAACAACTTCGGGCAATAGTCATACGATAACGGAGGAGTCCCGCGGGCTAGCCTTGTGATTTTCAGTCGCCTATCCTCTTAGGTATTATGTTTCATTCAGGTTCGCTACCACCAACGTAGGAGGTTATAAATGAAGCCCAGGACGGGCGACGGATTACTTGTTGCCCTCGTCAGAGATGTTGAGAGCCGGCTCCTACATAAAATTGAGATAAATCATCCGTTGCACAATGTGAGACCTAATTTAGAAGTGACGGTAGAAACAAGCCATTCAAATTACAAGTATCAACCATCTATTCTGACCTGAACTCGCAGGTTTACAGCCACAGCGCCATATCTCGCTTTTCCTCTGGAAATTGAATACTCTGTCACGCGTGGCCTTTGATGGCCCGACGTTAGAACGCGTTGACAAGCGCTCCACCTTCAGATCTTCCTCGAACCACTTTGTCGACTGGTCGAACCATTGGTAACAATAACACCCTTGATAACCGAAGATACCTGAAACGCAGTGCGCGCTCTGTGAAACAAATCTAGCGAGAAAAAAATCCAAACTACGAGAAGAAACGTACCCTATCCCGAATCGCCCAACGAGCGACCTCCAATCCACCCTGTCCATGCTCCTTTCGAACCAGATCAACGGCAGACTTGATTCGTATCTCATATTCCGGCTGCCAAGCCCATATTCCTTCTTGAGAAATCGGGTCAACATGGAAGGATAAGTATTTCTACTCTTCTGGAGTGAGCTGCGCAGCATGAGCGGGACGTCGAGGTGAGAGAGCCAGGAGGGAATTGAGTGCCCTCGTCGATGCAGACTCGGAGTATAGGTCTGTCTCTTCTGTCGTTGGGCGGAGAGGATAATCCAGGTGGAATTTCTGCATCAATATAGTCCGCATTCTCTCCAATTCCCGCCTTCTCAAGGACACATCAGGGTTCGCCTTCTGGTTGTAGCATGCGTCCCAGAGCAAAGAGAGACCTTCTCCTTGACGAGCTGCTCTTTCTGGTCCAACGTCAAAGATTCATATTGGCGCACACCGTCTCTGAGATCGAGTCGTTCATTGAGGAGCCCTTTCCTCTTGCACCATCCGATATAGTCGGTAGGGACTTCACATATCGTTTCGCCGTTGTATCTACGGAAGTTGAACGTGTATTCGGTATCGGCTTGGGTCTTTGACGACGCTTTGGTGGGTGATTTAGGCATGGTAGAGGGATGACTCAGACAATACAAGAGTACGACCTGCCATGTGACGCACTATTGAATAAAAGAGAAATCTGAAACATGCATATGATCACCTCAAAGACGACGCTGATCTGCTCAGGTAAGAAACCGACGTTACATATCCACTTCATCTTTCGGCGTGATTAATCCATGGTTAAACAAACGGCTCTCAATATCCATTCATGAGATACTAAGGAAGAAACTCACTCCTCACGCAGGTACTGTCATACCCTTGAGAATACTCTGCCATTAAACCTCATCTCCAGGACGAACCAGTTATCCGCCCGTCAACATTTTTCATTGATTTTGAGACAGGCCGTAGTCGATGGCATACGTACGGATATGCCGAAACTTGTCGTTTTTGGCGCAATGAGATACTCATATCCCACGTAGAGGGAAGAATGCGACATGGTCTCGAGGTACAAGAGCGGCGTGATATACACTAGCTTGTTCCTCCGACAACCCCGGTTCAAGCTATGCGAGAGGTTGGTACAATCCTTGCAAAAGATGACGTTGGGAGCGTTGGCACAGTCCGGGCTTCCGTGACCACGTGCACATTCGGATGCCATTCCCGTACTTCTCCGCTTGTTCGTAGCTACAACCGCGACTATCACTAGCTTTCCCGCATTCTCCCTCTTGGACCCAGCGAAACGGTCCCAACGCTTCGGGACCATCTCCTTTCAATCTCGTTCTCCTTGGCCTCATCGAGCTACATTCGCGAGAGTCAGGAAGAACGCTCAGATGCATTCTAGCAAGAAGATTGTAAGCAACGAGACATGATACCGGCAAACAAACGCCCACCTCTCGCAAGTGCACCATAGAGCTTGGTTTTGATTGTATGGGTGTATACTGTTCACGATCATTACTGCGGGCAGGGCATGCCGTGCCTATCTCGTAATCCCGCACAAGGAGGGGCCTAGGGCGACGCTTTCCAGCACACTCTAGAAAGTGGCCAGGGTACCGCACAATGTGACAACGATGCAGAACGTACTCAACGGTGCTATCAGAATAAGGCTCACCACCAGCAACGTGCTCACAACAGTTTGAGATCGTTCCGGTACGCTTCCAAGTTCCGTGACAGGTAGTGTACTAAGACGATGGGATGAGGTTGACATCCGGCGACGACGCTATTGAGGCTCGCACACGTCACGAGAAGAAGTTCCGGTCGTTTTGGAGATTCCCTATGCAGTACTACAGATATGTTGAGCAGAGAAACATATCCAAATCAAAACGACGCACATGACACACCGGTACGAAAACCAAGTTCACCAAGGCGGGCTCCGATATCGTGAAGGGTCCTCTAGGAGCATTTCAATGTTTCTCTTCGGAAATATACAGACAGTAATGGAGGACTGGGAGGTTAGGGTGAGCCAAAAGCCTTCGATGAACGCGCCAGGCGCACTAAGCCAAGAGGATCCAGCGGTTCGAAGATATATTCCGCATATGAGCATGTATGGAAAGGAACAGGTGCATATATCCACACACGGAGAACATGATGTTCACTGGCACTTCCAAGAGAGCCGCCGATGCCTTTCACGACTTTTTTGGCTTGGCAATTTACATTCACTGTTCATCGACTACCTGTCGGCAGCACGTTCTCTGGGCTATCTGAAAGCTTTTTGTGCCTCCTAGTTAAAGTGCTCATCCAGCGCTAGCAGACACAGGAAATGAAGAGCAAGGACTAGTTAGACGTCGTAGGAGGAAAGGAAGAAGCACCAAACCGATTTGAAGCTTGAATCCTTGTTGACGTCAGGCGAAAACCACATGATATGCCGCTCTTTCGGCAGATACTCAATTTGAATCTCGTGCCGGCGGTACGGCGCTAGCGGGCATCCACCTCAAATCCACCGTCAGCGCTTTAGCGATGAAACGATCTTCAAGTTTAGGTTTTAGCCCGCGTTGTCCAATATTCAGACAAGCCGATATCTCCTATACTAAGTTACGCTTAGCTAATTGAATGCAGATCAAGCAGAGTGCTATACATATCTTTGCGTATCAATATCCCACATCTCAGTAGCTTCATAGTTGATGGTGGTTCGTTCTGTGATTCCGACAGCTGTATGCTGTGCGCTAACAGTGCATGGAGGCGATCCATCTTGATATGTGGCTGTACCATGCTGGTACGACAAATTCAATACCTTTATTCTCACTGACTCCGAAGGTAGTATGAGCCGTCTCTCACTCCCATTATGTCAGAGCACTGAATATTGACCTGGGCGAATGACAGGTCAAAGCTGTGAGACGACGGTAAGGCATCTTGTCGCAATGATTGTTTAGGGCGCGTCACTGCCCGTGTCTATGCTGCGACAAGGGTGAAATTATCAAGGCGCATTGAGTGCTTGTCATGACATTATCGTCTTCTCAGGCTTAGATCTTGCATCCGGTATATTAAGCTACATGGATACGGTATCGCTCGTATCCTCCCCTCTACAATGGAGGCTCCACCTGATCTTTCCCAAGGTGATAAAAAGATTATCTTCGACGAACTCGACCTAAACCTGAATCGTATGATTATGCAAGCCTTGCTGTATGGTGAGAACACCCTCTATTCCTGTAACATGTCTTTATAATTAAATTCCGGTTACAGGCTTATACACTGGCATCGTAGCCATCACACTATGGACTATATGTACGTCGATTATTCCTGTCGGTGCCAGGAGATTTATTAACCTGTCCAAATAGTCTCTTCTCCGAAGCGATTACGCAATACATTTCTATGCACCATCATTGTCATGCTTTATGGTCTATCGACGATACTGCTCGGGGTTGACTGGGCGTTTTTGAACCGCGCATTTGTTGGACATGGTGACAATTGTTACACCGTCTACAAAACATATATGGACTTTGGTCCGTGGTGGAAAGCATACTACCTGGTCAGCGGTATCACCGGTGGTATAAGCACTTTCTAGTCGATATTACAATTGTATGTCATTTCATTTACTCAGCTCAATGAGAAAGACGTTGACATGTTGTAGATATGGCGTTGTTGGGCCCTCTGGGACTATCGATGGCAAGTGATCTTCATACCAACCGTCTTCGTTGTCGGCGGGACAGGTAGGCCTTTGTTCTTTCTCTTTGAATATACCATTCAACGAGTATTTCAGCCATGAAAGGCATGCAAATGTTTAGTGATCTTCGCAATCTCAGCGACAACACTAGACTATTTGCAGCAGAAATCGACTGGTCGTTAATCTACATCGTTTTGGTTCTAGCCACGACACTCCTGTGCACATTCTTGATTACTTTTCGCATCGTTCGTTACACGCCAGAGATAAGCGCCTCCCGCAAGATCGTCGAGATCTTTATCGAGTCATCGGCGATGTATTCATTTTCCTTAATAATCTATGTCGCACTGGTGTCAAAAAATTTGCAGGTTGGCTATTACGCCGATACTATTGCTGCCTATGTCAGAGTGAGCCTACATCGGTTCGCTTTTATTCAAAAATCTGATATCTTCAAGGCCATCGCACCGACGCTCTTGGTCGGACGCTTTTCAGCCCACGCTAATGCGATCTCGCAGCGACAAAAGATGGTTGCTACGTGGGCGAATCATCCTCCCTTGGTTGGATGCTTTAGGGAGGTGGGTACCGATAACAGCTATCGCCGGGATGGAGATCAAACAGTGGCAGGATTGTCGGGCCAGGAGACGGTATGATCTCCGCATTGACGGTGTTACTAATAGCTGGTTTCATGCGAATCAAGATACTCCGTTAATGAACTAAAAACTTGGATGGCTAGACGACGATGGATCGTGTTCATAATAGTACACTATGCCAACTTACGATCATTGATTTGGAAGCTTACCTGTGATTAGAGTTCAAGATATTGTTTATCACAACTTCTGATGATTCTTAGATCATTATTCCCTTGCAACTGTCTTTCAGGGCTAAAGAAGACGTGGCTAAGTCCTAGATAACAGCCGGCGTCACCAGATTCAGTTCCTGATCGTTGCCAAAGACCGATGTCTACACTCTAAACTCTAAGAGAGATGGTCAAATCGAAGACTTTTATAAGTAGCTCTAATCAACTGGCTGCAGATGAAACATAGTCTGGTCTGTATACTCATGTCCTGTGCATGTCTACTTGTAACAGGTGCTATGTCTCTTTCCACTTATGCATGTAATAAGCATTTCTTTAAGGGTGAAATATCTCCACATAGCAAATTTGAAGTCATACACTTTTGATTGTGCATGTTCCACGAAATCCTGAGAGGGTCTGGCCAGTGGGGTTGTCACTGGTTGTAATTGAGATTCAGAAGAGCTTTCAGAGTGAATTTGGATCCTTCTTCCTGTCCTCAGGGACCAAATAAAAAGTGGGTACAGTACATTATACATGATTAGGGACACACAATTTATCCCAGTTTCGATGATATTATGGATTCTGTACAAGGGACAATCTTGCTATGTCAATTCTGTTATACAGACTTACTAGAATGCAACTAGAATGGGACATCAGCTTCACTATATTCCCAATACAGTATCTAATTCTAATTGGTGCTGCATATTGTTTGACTAAGTATATTTACAATAGGTAATTCTTTAAATATCTCCACATGGCAAAGCTGCAGATTTGAAGTCATACAGTTTCAGTCATGTGTGCTCCACTGTGAGATTCTGAGAAATGCTGTTCACTGGGGTTGTCAGAGCTAGTGATTTTCCCCATTGGCCAAAAGTTAATGTCTGAGATGTTCACAGACACATCTGACTCCTTGTCACCAGAGCTGGGATTTGGGGTGGCTGCTACATGTAGTATGAGGAGTATTGGTGCAATTTCTTGTTACATGATGAAAAACAATCAGTCACTGCACAAAATGAGCACAGAGACTTCTTTACTCTGATATGCACCAAGACAAGATCTATATAATCCACAGCTGTCCTATCCCTCCCCTGAACCACCAGGAACACAATCAATGACAGTGTATAAATGGCAGATGACTCAATCAAAGCAGAAATGATGCTTCTGAAAAATATTAACCTATGTGCAAAGCAGACAATGCGATACACAATCAATACTGTGGATATGACTGATCCAGTCAAATTTAGCAGGATGTAGATTGATGGGTGGAGAAAATGTGCTGAAAGAACTCCATTCTTGACATAGTTGTTGAGAAAACCACTGAGGGTTTCCATAATTTCCATGACTAAAATAGTGAAGGACAAGAATATCTGTAGATGATTAAGACATTCACCTGTTCCAGCTATAGCACATACACATGGTAGGAATACAATCCTCCACTGATAGACCCAGACAACCCAGCAGTGCCATATCTACAATATGTCAGCTTCAGTTCTATTAACAGCACTGAATTGGTCCACATACAATAGTTGCATTGACAAGGAGAAAGCTTATACCATTGGCAATATGGCTAACTAGGTAGTCTGCTCTCCTCCATGTGCTATCATCCAGCAGTGCTGTGATCACACTGCAGTAATTGTTACCATATTCAATGAGTGCATGATGTTCAAATGCCCAATCCATGGCAAATGTTATTGTCCTGAGAATGTATAGTGTGATGATGACTGTACACAGGAATGCATTGCATGTTTGATTAGGAGAGACTGTATGGTGAGGTTAACACATCTCCTGATCCAATTGGGATTTGGAATCAGCATACATATAATCCATAAAGTGGTTGCCACAATGCCAGTGTATAGACCTTCAGACAAAATTATGAAAAGAGGTGTTCAGGAGCAGAGGATGACCTCACCGTGCAACAAGGCTTCGAGAATGACATAGTTCAGATCCCTGTCAAGCTGTTCAAAAGTGACCCCCTTATCATCCCTGCAAAGGGTAGGCAGAGAAGTCTCCATTATAGAGGTAATGGTATGAGCAAGGAGAACGAGCTCACTGCTTCATATATATGCCCTTTCTGCTGCGCCCAATTACAATCAAGAGACAAGAAAGAACTGACCGCTAATTCCATTGCCATTGAGACAAACAGTGGTCCGACGTCCCCACAAACATTGAATCAACATTGAATATCTCAAAATTCCTGATTACGACGAGTGTCGATGACAGCAGTGAGCTCCTTGACAGATAAATGATTCTAAATGTGTCATGCCTTGGCAACGGGCTGTCAGATAAACCTCGAGGTTTGCTTGAGGTGCTGAAAGTATACGCTTAAACCTTCGTTTCAACAAGACAAGATCCATGCACACTGCGCCGAACATTCTCATGGTCACTCTAGATCGGACGGAGGAATAAGATAAGTGCCCATCATGTAACCTATTCTATCCACCTTCGTCAGTGCGTGACCTTCGGCAGGCTTCGCAGAATGGAGAACTTCTTGAGGTTGCCGAGAAGCTACAGTCGCACCCACGCAATGTATGACGACGAGTCGAGTTAAATCAGATGATGAAACCGTTTGATCATTTACGAACAGATTTTGATTTTTATGGAATGGTCCTGATTGTAGTTTGTCTCGCAGAAGACTAAAATACTTCGACATGAAACAAATCCAGCACTCGACGAAAGCGAGGTCTATTGATTGTATTTCCGAGGGAAATCTATGTGTAGCTCCGGCATCCCCGAGGCGAACCACTTGGCTGGACGAAGAATCTCTGATTTTGATGTTTCAATGACGACGCTATGTTTGACAGATAGACGATAAGCGCAAGGACTCGAGTTGATGATCACCACAGCCCTAGTGCAAGCACAGTAGAGGAAGGAGCAAGCGAAGAGACAAAGACGAAACGGATCTGTCGGAATGATACAGCAATGTTTCTTGTGCGGAGCTTCGACAGAGACACTCACGCTTGGAGGGATCAGAACAAGATTAAATCGTGGGTATAACGAGAGTCGCCAATGTGCATGCCACAATATTACCTACTATACTGTCCCCCGGCGTGACAGATATGCCAGTGCGCCGATTGTAGAGCAGGCAGTCCTTGATGCATAGAACAATATGGAAAGTTCCCTCTGCAACGAGCAACGAAGATAAGCGCGAGCACCCCCGCAGCCAATATGAAATATCATGATTGCGTGTGATACAATGCGTTCCATGTCAAATCATCGGTCGGTCCATCGTTCCCTGCCACACGTCCTCCGGCTAATAATACTTCGCGCCTAAAATTTGGACTGAGGCAAAACCGTGGCAGGAGAAGCTGCTCTCGTGTTCCACGGTCAAAGATTCGTACTAGCGCGCGCCCTCTATGAGGTCAGGTCGTTCATTGAGGAGCCCGCTAGGTTTGCATCATATGATACAGTCTCCTGAGACTGCGCAGACGCTTCGCCGTTGTACTTACCGAAGATGAATGTGTATTCGGTACCGGTTTGGGTATTCGACGACACGTCGGTAGGCGATTTAGCCATGGCAGAGAGAGATCGCACCTCGGACAGTAAAGGAGTACGATCCGCCATGTAATGTGCCATTGAACAGAGAGAGATCTGGAACATGGGCACAACACCTATCCCTTCCAGCGTCGGTGCACTCCTCTGCTCAGGTTACAGGTAAAGAATTATGCCTTCGAACGTCCAATTCCGCTTCATCTTTCGCCGTAGCCAACCCATAGCTAAGTGAATAGCGATCAACATCCATTCATGGAATACAAAGGAAGAGACTTACTCATCGTGCAGGTGCTGTTACATTCTCGATAAAACGACTCGCGTGGTAGCCTGATATAATGCCGGCTCAAGAGTACTCTGCTACCAAGTAGACTCCAGGATTAACTAATCATCCGCCGAGAAGGCATCAGCTTTGACGAACTTGACGTAGTCGTCCATCCAGCAGCGTCGTGCCTTCCTAGCGTTCTGCCACGACATGCTTTACTTTGGGGGATTCAATACATGTCCGTAAAGGAACGCAGGACACTCACAAAGTCTCGCTAACTATGAAGGTCAAGCGAAGGAACCGGCGCCACCTCCTCATGCGTGTATTACGTGAAGCTGATAATCCTAATTTTCATCTTCTAGGACTGCCGTGGCCGTTGTCTCCGGATGTCTGCTATGGTAGTATTGACAACTTCATGTGCACGGTCGATGACTTCGAGACAGGTCGTACTCGATGGCCAACGTATGAATGTGTTTGCGGTATACTGGAGCTCGTCGTTCCCGGTGCGATAATCACCAAGAAAAGGATGCAACATGGTCTTGGGGTCGAAGAGTGACGTGACATACAACGGTTTGTTCTTCCGACAAAACCAGTTCATGCCACGCGAGAGGATGAGCAGACGAAGACGTTCCAAGCGAGCTTCACCTGGGATGATTTCTCTTCAGACAAGCATGGAGAGTCCTTCCGGAGGGTACAGTCAATAACCCGCTGCTCAGTGGAAGGCAACCACATCTCCGAACGAAGGATGAGGTCCACGGTGATGGCTGCATTCGATGCTAGGTGAATGCTATTTGGATCGGAGGGAATTCGAAGAAATTGCAGTCAGAGCCGGAATCCTCCATAGGCGAAGGCAAACGATAACAAGTTTCCTCCGGCTTTGAAGCAACTCGTGGTGTTCTGGAGATAAGCGCGATATCTTCACTTTAGCATAACTACACATTCCCTCCATATCCAAGGTCTACTAGGTTCTCTTGGATACTGGCAGGAGAGTGAGGATTGTCTTCGAATGTAGTGGACGGAACTTACACATTGAGATCTCCTGTCAGTTTCCTTGTCATTGTGAAGCTGCGTTCGCGGAAGACGGGCAAGCACTCAGACACCTTCTAAAAATAAGTATGAATAACGAGACACGGCAATGGAGAGACAAAGTGACCTCTCGCAAGGAGCCATATAACTTGATTTCGATGGCATACTCATGATCCGTTCGTACCTCAACAAAGCCTGGAATTTCTCCGCATAATCCCTAACCGGATAGGATCCCATGGCAGCTTGGAGCGATGGTTTCCGCCGTAATCTATCAAGTCATCAGGTTACTGCGGAAAGTAGCAACGATGGCAGGAGGCACTCAATGGTGTTCTCGGAATAACACTCACTAACAATAGCGCAGCCAAATTAGCTCGAGCGCAATCAGGCACATGCCCTGAGGTCGGTGATTGAGAACCGGTACTTAGACGATAGCATCAGCTCAAATTCGGGAAATGAATACATCGAGATTCACCGTAGACGCGTACACAGCGTGAATATACGCGCTATAAGAAGAATATGCCGATATTTTTTGCGACACCCTATAGCAGATCTACAGGGGCGTTGGGTAGAGAAATGAATACAAACAAAGACGACATACCCAAGTGATCCTACAAAGTGAAGATGAACAGGGTAGGGTGTCGTCGAATATTTTCATAGCAGCCTTCGAGGCAGGTATCGACGATTTGGAAACCAGGACGCGTTGGAAAGGGCGCCAGATGCAGTAGGTCGAATGGGTCCGAAGATCTATGCTTTGCATGAGTCCATATATGAAAAGAAAAAATACTTACATCCACGTACTGCAAGCACTGTAATGTCCACTAGCTTATCGAAGAAAGTGCCAATGCCCCCTCCTAGTGTTCCGGTCGTTAATCTGGGGACTTCGGGCCGAAGGGATGGCTTCTTTGCTCAAAGGTATTTGATGCGTTTCCGTCGCGTTATCTACCTCTGAGGGGCTGACGGGCATGTGAGATGGAAAAGTTACTTCCGAGGATATGCATTACATGATACGCCTCTTTGACCGTCGCCCTCAAAGTTCAGTTTGAACAAGAACAGCGCCCAGATACGCTCTACGAGGTCCCATTAGGACCGCGAAGAATGACAATGAATTGGCGAAGCAAAGACCCAGCATGAAAAGCGCACGACAAAACTTGATCTTGATTGTGTGGGTGTGTTGCACTCATGTTAGCTACTGCAGGCTAGCAAAGCTTGGCGTTCTCCTCAGAGTCTCATACTAAATAGGAGTCTGCGGGACGACATTGCCAGCATGCTCTAGAAAGTCCTCAGGGCACCGTGCAATGCAACGACAAAAGAACGCACTGAAAAGCGATATCGGAACGAGGGTTGCTTCGAGCCGCGGCCCCTCATCGATCATCGGTTCAAACGGATTCCGGAACGTGTTCAAGATCAACAATGGAGAGCGTGCTAAGATGATAGTATAAGCTGTCTTTCGAGGAATAAGGACATCGGGACTACTGACTGTAGTAGTATACATGCAGTGCAAGCCCGTATGCGTGCCCTGAGAAGGAGCTCCGTCGGTTTCGCTGATGTCTTATGGGCGAATTTTTCAGCATAAAATTTAATCCAAAAGTTCTAAAATCTATCCCATGTGAGCTAAAACGTGAAGAAAAAAACGCATATAACCACATACACAGAGCATAATACCCACACGAAAGCTTCCAACGCTTCCTTCACACGCTTCTTGACCTGGCGACCTTTTGTTCGGTGAGTTCGAGACTCCAGCAGGTGATACACTTTCCATCCGAAGTCATTTTATACATCTTGGCCGCGTTCTACATTCCTGGTGTGCTGGGTGACGCGTGGTACTGAGAGCAAGAACGTGATGGGAGAGAAGAACGAAGAGTCAATAATTGAAATTTGAAATTATCCCGATCCGGGCCGGGAAGAGCCTACAGTCTCTTTCGTCGGGACAATGACGGTAACGTTTGACCATCTGCTTTCAGTCCGTCCGACTAGCTTCTGGATGTCGACTCTTCTTCTGCCGTGTTCTCCAAACCTACCGATCTAGTAAATGGAAAGATGTGACGATTCGAAAGCCGAGGTCCGAGATGGCAAACCAAGGTCTGTTTTTGACGTCGCGAAAACACGCTCAAAGTTCGGATCATTGCTAGGTTCACAATTCTCGGTCACTCTGTGCCTTTACTTGTACAGCATGAGAAACTACAGTAACATTATACCGTGACAGATCCTGCTGTCAAAAATTTCGGTCGATTTCTTCCGCTACAGCTTGATCTGACCTTTTGTGCCAACCTGTGCCGACAACTCACACCCATTGGCTACTGTACGTCCACCACGAACCACGAAGAAACGATCTGTCGTTCTCATCGCTGCCAATTGGTTAAGGCGAGTCATTAATGTATCCTAGACTACTAGTGCCCTTACGTGAAGTTCAATGTAAGTGAATTAAGCCGAAACCGGGTCAAACTCGGCCGAAATTCAAACTTGCTGTTGTGCTACTCCGTCCGCGTATTGTTTAACGTCCTATGTTCAGGAGCACCTACGACTAATAAAAACACCTTCCTTCCTTCCTTCCTATAGTAACCTTACTTCACCATCGGCGACGACTCCTTTCTTTATGTCGATGGCTGTGTCTCATGTACCAACGGCGCATAGATACGGTCCTTGCAACCTTAAAGAATGCATCAGCTTCTGGTTTATCGAGGACGGCGTACTCGACGGAGGTTCTTGTTGAGATAACCCACATCTGACACCTATTCGCGTGCTGAATATTGACTCGTGGCAGGTACAGGAAAAAGCTCTGAGATATCAGTAAGACATCTCATCAAACGATTGTTCTGGGTGCGTAATTCTCGGAACTGCTGGCGCCTGTGCTACTACCAACAATCGAAAACCATTGAGATGGATCCCCTTTTGTCTTGGCATAATCCCGGCGTAGATCTTCTATCCCATTCTTCAGAAGCCGGGTACACGAATCCACGAGCATGGCTCTTCGCTTAAAATATTCTACCATGGAGCTCGCGCAGCCTGTCCTGAGGCAAGATGACAGGAGCATCATTTTGATGAACTGGACCTGGATCTGAACCGTATGGTTCTGCGCGCCTCACTACACGGTAAAGCCATCTTCTGTCCGTGATGTTGGTCGTGGTAGACCGCAACCTACTTCATCGGAGAAATCATCAGTGGCATAAGCACCGTTCTTGTTGACATTGTTATCGTCGGTTATCTACCTACCTTGATGGTGAAGAAGTTAACGTTATGAAGATTTGGCATTGTTAGACACTCTGGGATCACCGACGGCCAGTGGTTCTTATATCAATGATGTGAGCCGTGGCTGCGACGGGTGAGCTTCCCTTCAGTGTCGACAGATAAGTACTTTTTACTCGATATCTCAGTGATGAAGACCGTCCATATATTTCATGGCTTCAATAATTCTACCAGAGATGTCAGCAGGACTGCACACTTCGCTACGTATATTAACTGGTTCTTGATCTACGCCTTGCTGACTCTCACCACAATGCTCACATACACACTCTTAATTATCTACCATATTATTCGTCATTCGGAACGCTTCAGGGACGAGCGCCAGAGTCCCGCAAATTCGTCGCGAGTCCTCGGGGATGTATTCGCTTTTCTTAGCAATCTATCCAACCCTGGTATCGAAGAATTCGGAATCCAGCTACTATGTACACCAAGGCGAGATTACTTACGCTGCTTTGCTATCAGTCAAGGATCTGATATCTTCAAGGTCGTCCCCCCGACACTCCTTGTCGGACGTGACACTGTTTCAGTCCACGCTAATACAACCTCGGCGCAACAAAGATGGTCACTATGTTGGAGTACTACGCTCCCTTGGTCGGCTATTTTAGGGGCAAAGACATCAATAACAGCGGCGGGTGCCATCGTCTCGATGATGGTAATCAAACGTCTTCAGGATTGTTGGGCAAGAAGATTGGGTGATCTGGGGTCGGCAGTGTTAGTAATAGAGATATACCTGGGATGCCGTAGATGATTTTGCACGAATCAGGATTCTCCGTTAATTAAAGATATGTTTGGATGGCTAAAGGACAATAATTATAGCCAAGATCAGTCTTGCAGTTGAGATTCAGGATAGCTTTCATGGCAAGCTCGGATCTCCCTACATTGATGCCAACGTGAATCGAGACGAGGAATTACCGGTGTCCCTACATGAGCATTGTTACCTGGTCATCGAGTTGCTGAGTTCTCAACTTCGAACTGTTCCTACCGAGGCATAGCAGGTTCGTATTGCCGGACTCTCAAGCTCTTATAACTCTAAATCAAACAACTGTAGTTGGAAAGTAATCTGGTATATATATATATCGCATCGTGTCCTACACGTGCTAATTGAAACTGGTGCTGCATGACATTCCAGGTAGTATGTTTGATAGGTTTTGCCTCAGAGTGAAACAAATCCACGACGACGGATGTGAATTCATACAATTTCGGTCGTATCAGTTCCACAGGGAGATCCTGCGCTGCTCGGGTCACTGACATTGCCACAACCACTTTCCTCCATCTGCACAAAACAAAGGACCGATAAATCTCTAGAAGTCTGCTCATCGTTACTAGGACTGGAGTCCGACCTGGCTGTGATGAAGTGGTGGGCCATCGCGGGGCGTGGCAGGTCCGAGTCCTGTGTGACCAGGAGAAGGGACCTCCTAAAAGAATACTCCTAGTATAGTCTTGGGAACTCCGCTACCAAGTCGAGACTCTGCTCTGAAGTATGTTCCGTGATGACAAGGTGGCGACTTGAACTCGCTCGAATTTGAAGCACCACTCGATCGACGATACTGACACCTACAGAGAAATCATGAAGTTTATTGAGTTTAAACACAATTGAAGTGGTAAAATGCTGACCAGAGTGAAGGACAGCCGTCAAGAACCCCTTCGCGCGTACACTATAAGTATGCAGAGAAAAATATAGAAGCTGCCAAGTGTTCGAAAAGCCGCCTCGTTGAACAATGGGCAGCAATGAAACAAAGTCATCTATAAATCTACAAGGAATACAGTAGGTATGTTAGAGTAGATTCTACGAAGACAATGGTACCGGACAGATATTGCGGAAAGATAAAACAAGAAACGACCAGAAAGAGTACAATCTTACACCACAGAGATTTAAAGAGGCCGATGGTGGTAAACATTCCAACTTCCAAGAATTTGCCAGCCTCTGCGACCGCTTCCAGGCATGACACTGTCTTTAGTCCGGTGGCACCGCTTCAAGCTTGAGCCTCACCCAACTTGTGACTACATTATTAGTATACACCTTTGTCGCCCTGGCAAGCAGTAATGGCGGCATGTACATTCTGACCAACAAACAAGCGGGTCCCCCAGAGCATGATAAATACACGCCCACATAAGACTGTGTTGTATCGCAGCGGAGAGGTCACAACGACGGCAAGAAGATCGGAGTGCATTATCGGCGGTTGCCTCCATGGTGCCGTCACCGATGATCCAGAATTGGCTGGTCCTACTCGTGCTTGGTCTCTCGGTATTCGGAATAAACTGACTGACTAGCGACAGAGTGCTATTGGCCAACATTACAGTGGCACTGCATGAGTCATCAAATTCGAATTAATAGCATGTTGCCGCTGGAATTCCCTAGATATATCTTCCGCTACATATCATGTTCTGGCTAGACTACCTTGGAGCTTTGCAAAGACAGTCTACAGTCAGAGTGACCTTGAAGAGCACGGACCAGTCGGAATATACAGAGAGTGATTCCACGATGAATTTGCAGTATGTGAAGTACAGCACAAATATACGATTCTTGCACAAAAGACAGACAGGTGAAGCCAAAGATACACTGTATTGAAATGTATTTGATGAGCCCTTGAGCATCTGCCATACTTAGATGAGATGTACCAATAGCTGAACGAGACGAGAACCAGATCGCAGAAAACATGATCAGAGATTATGTGCCAGAAAGATGAGCGAGATGTGAGACAGAAGTGACCGCCAAGCAGGAAAGGCACAGTCAAAAAGTGAGGTCAAGTGATGTTGGCGAGCAGTAAATGATATCTTTCCTCATGTCGAAGGCACCCTTATACACATCTGAAGCACAATGAATATAGGAAGTTTGTAAGAGGAATATAACATACCAGTGTCTTTGCCCTCCTTCTTGCACACAGTTGCCTTCATTTTTTTCTCAAGACTAGCCAAGACCTCTTGTAGACACCATCTGTCCTGAGTCAGAAGTCCTACTGTAGTATTTCAACTGTATCTTCATGGGGTGTTACGCATTATGCAACATCTTCATTATGATGTAATATACCTTAATAGGCAGTCCAGCATATGCCGGACCGAAATTTTATTGCTTTATTGAGTAATTTAAGGCACTAAAGGGGCCTGTTATGTGTTACGAAGTTCACCTATCTTCACATAATGGACCCCCATTATGTGTTATGTGAAGATACGGTCGAAATACTACAGTACTCGTTGCATTCAACTGTTGCGGGCTCACTCAACTGTGAGGTCTGTCATCTTGAGGTCTAGTTGGGAGTCCACTTGCTTGGTGAGCTCTTCTGATCCAATGTTTGCCATCGTTATGAGGGATGTCAAGGAGCAAACACAAGTCAAATGATATAGTTGTATTTCAAACCCCGATGGCACCAGGCCAATGCAGCGCGAACTTGGCGGGAATCCTACCAACCATCTCAGAGTAGGGTAACAACATCCTCCAGCAGTATAGTTGTTATTGGGATGACTCTACAATAGAAACCGATGAAATACGTGAGGCGATGAACAACTTGAATGCTAAAAGAAACAGCACACACCAACATGTGCTGAACCAAAGAAGATGCCAAGAACAGAGCCGGGCCAGCAAACACCGACTTAACCAAAATGCACCGCCACTGAGGACCTCCCCCAAAAACTGCATAAGACCGAGCCTGTATACACAGGACTTGGAACATGTAGCACCAGAAACATCGGTGCGATAGCCTGTTAGAATGTGAGGAAATAATCAGCCATTGAATAAAGGTGAATTCAGAGATCTCCTTACCCTAATGTATGATGCAAAAGTGTCTGCATAATAGGCAACCCACAAATTCATCACCACCAGTGCTAAGTACACGATTAATATCAGAGAATACATCGCCGATGATTCAACCAGAGCGGAAATAATGCTCCGGAATAAGGATATCCTATGTGCAAGGCAGATGATGCGATATAGAATTAAAATTGTACATATGACAGTTGTGGCAAGCATCATCAGGATATAGGTCAACATCCAGTCTATTTCTCTGGAAAATTCTGAGGATTGGCTAATCTCATTGGTGAAACTGAGGAGATTACTGAGGGTTTGTATAGTTTTCATGGCTGGCATACTCAACAGATAGCATATCCAAAAGAGAAACGAGACTCACCCACTCCAGCCACAGTACAATTATTGGTATAAATACCACCCACCATTTACAATCCCAGAGTATCCAGCAACACCATATCTACCACAAGTCAGTTATTATTTGATTGACCATACTAAATGAGATGACATACAATAGTGACATCAACAAGAAGTGTGCTTATGCCACCAGTGATACTGTTGATGAGAAAGTCTGCTGTCCTCCAGGGGCTAATGTTCACCAGTGCTGTGTACATGCAGTAATAATTGTTGCCATGCTCAATGAATGTGCGGCCCTCAAAAATCCATTCTTCTGCGAACGATATAGTCAAGAGCACATAAAGCATGATGATTATGGTATGCAATAAAGTGCCTTGTAACCGTTTGGGAGAAGAGACTGTACAGATTTAGCTGGTCTCCTGTTGCTATCAGAATTGTTGCTCAACATACACATGATCCACAAAGTCACCACAACAATGCCTGTGTATACACCTGGAAAGTATACAATTCAAGAGGGATATTTCAGATATATAAGATGTCCTCACTGTGCAGCAGGGATTCCAGAATCAAGCAGTCCATATTCAGCTTAAGAACATTAAAAATGACTCTCCTATCATCTGGAAAATGTTCAGGTGGCGGAACCTCCATTGTAGGTGTAGGTGGAGTATATGAACAAAGAGATATGTTCACAGCTTCATATACCCAACTGCCATGGCCATCAATTTGAATCAGAAAAAATTCCATTGCCATTGGGACTGTCATGAACACCATGGGCTCCTTACTGGAACCGAGGTCATATTGAATACCCCCCAGAGTTCTTGATCTACTATCCATACCTCTTATTAACTCCGAAGCAGATAATGTTTCGAATTAAAGCATGCCCTGACAACGGGATGTCAGAAAAACCTTGAAGCACTAATAAAAGTCGCAAGCCTTCATCCAGTAAAATCCGGAAAAACATCAAGAAAACATAGGATCCGAGTTCCTCAATATGGCTACAGAAAGGAGGAAGAAGATGAGTACACATATATTGAGAAAGTGATATCAAACCTATTTCTTCTATCTTCAGGTTGGTTGGTGGGCACCCCTTCGCAACATGAAGAGCTTTGTGAGGTTTCCAGAAAGGTGCTGTGAAGATATGTGCCAAGACGCCATCTGGAAATCAATCAGGTGGCTATTTTGACCACGAAGTTAGATGATGAAGCACTTTGATGACTGGCAAACAAGTGTGGATGATAAATGTGCTCCTGATTTGAGCTCTGAAGGAGACATTGAGCACTGGATGAAGAGTCCTATTGATAGTACTATCGAAGGAATTCTATGTGCAGCACTGGCGTCCCTGAGGGGAAACACTTGGCTGGACAAGGAATTTCACTTCAACGACTTGATAACTGACCGATTTTGATGTTCGACTAAGAGGTTATGGATTGAGCTAAAGGATTCGAGTTGATTATCACTGAAGAATTGGAAGGAGGGATCAAAGAGAGAAACAAGGAGCAGATGTGTCATAACAATGCGACAAAGTTCCCTGAACAGATCCCTGACATTGGAGCAAGGGAGACACTGAGTGCTCATTAATGCTTGGAGGAATGGGAACAGAATTAGACCAGTTTGATAATTGAATTTTAAACCTGGATCCCTCATATGCATAGCTGACACTGTCACCCAGCACGGTGCTGATACGCTCTCAAGAGATTATCCAGTTTTGTGGACTCGGAGCAGACAGTGCTTGTTGTGTAGAGCCATCAATTTCTCTGGAATGAATGACCAAAGATAAGAGTAAACCAATCCATCAACATCGGGTCAGAAAGGGGATGATGAAGATACTCTTTCTGTGCGTGGCTTGTAAGCTAGAGCCTGGAAAGGAACTGGAAAACCAACTGAACAATAAAAGCCTTGGTTACACCATGTGATACGATGTGTTCCACCTAGGATTACCAGTCTAGTTCATCGTTCCCTGCCATGTGTTCTATAGCTCATTGTGGCTTCTGATACTATTTTCACGCCTCAAGTTCCACCAAACTGAAGTAAACTTTCACTGGAATGATCCTATTTATGGCTAAACAAAAAATCATGAACATTGATTTGTGAAATACTCATCATGAGGCATGTTGGTATACCCTCGGTAAAACAGCTCGCATGATATGCAGTTACAATGAGAGTCCAAGAATACTCTGCCATCAAGCAGAGACACCAAGGAAAACTGAACATCCGCCCAGAAGGTATCAGCTTTATAGACTTTGACATAGTCTTCTAGCAGCGTCTTGTGTTCCTAGTGCTTTGCCACCATGTGCTTCACCTTGGAGAATTCAACACATGAAGAGAAAAAATATGGAACAATCACAATGTCTCTCTGCCTATACAGCTCAGACAAGGTAACTAGCGACCCTCTCATGCATGTAACACTTGAAGCTGATCATCCTGGTTGTCATCGTCTAGGTCGTTTGTGGTCATCGTCTCGGGATCCCCACCAACGAGGGCGATAACAGTGTCAACAACATTTTGTGTTGATTTTGAGACAGGTCATTTCCAATGGCATAGGTACATGTATGCTGGAGGTTGTCGTCCTTGAGGCGACTATCAGATGTGTTGATCATATCGGTCCTATTTCACCCAAGCACATCCTTCGCAAAACAGAAAACCTGTGTGAAGTTTCAACACTGAAATCGAATAACGCAACACAAGAAATACACACCAACGCATCATCTGGCAATGAATCAGGTTGGTAGTTCAATGGCAAAATTAGATGATTGGAACACAGAGCCATTTGTGAACCACATTCAACATTGAAATTCAGAGACGGTTACCCATCACTATCCCACAATATGCCCTCCGTATTGTTGACTGGTAGAACATCCAATCCGTGCTCAGAGAGAGAAGACCATGACCAAGTCCAGCAGAGGAGGTAGCGCTCAACGCTTAGAGTGGCATTTATCCCCTGCGATGTACAGGTAAAGACAACTCTCCATTGACGGCTCATTGAAAGCGGAAGAATGAAAAGTCAAGCACAGAGTACTCTTTCTGCGGGAGACCAAGAGCTGGTCTATCTGGGCGTCAGGCAAAGCTTCACCATACTCTCATATCCGTGATGAAATGACTTGCATGATGGGTGCCTGCAGGCTCAATGACGCACCACCACCAAGCACCGATTCCAAGATGAACCAGTCTTCAGACTGGAGGGTATCATCATTGGCGAACTTTGTGTAGTCTTCGAGCGGCATCACGTCTCCGTAGTGCTCTATGAGGATATGGTTTACCTTGTACAATGATGGTACATCAATATACACGGGGAGCGACGGTGGAAATGGAAACTTACAAACTCCCTCCACCCGTAAAGTGCAAACACATGATGTGCCGCCCTCTCTCGTATACGTACTTTTTGCTAGGGCACTTGTGGAGCATTCAAATCACGAATCCTTCATGCATTGTCCAGGTCTAGGAGTCACTGCCAATGTGGCAGGCGATGAGATCGTTGGCAACCTTGTACACATGGTCGTTGGATGCTAGGCAGGTCGTACTCCATGGTTGCAAACCCAGAGGCTTGCCATCTTTGATTGATAGTATGAACACAGTCTTGAGGCAAAATACCGCTTGATAGGCACTGGCACATTCTTCCAACAACACCGATTCAGGCAACACGAAACAATAAATGAGAGGTTCCGGATGAAATGACTTGGCATGACTGTTTTATTGGACGACAAGTGCATGGTATTTTGGATGGGAGGGTATTAGAAGCCGAGCATGGGAGGGAGGGGCATGCTCGGAGCCAGAATCTGGCAACTCCAAGGTGAAGAATCCCATGTCATTCTCAAGCTCACTGGTCAACCTTCACTTATTCCACATACTTTCACAAGATCGCCTTGTATATTCATTGAAACTGAGATATATTCATGTTAAAATGTATTTACGGTGCATTGTAAAACAATGTACTTCGATCTGTAAGAGGCCGAGTTTACTTCTGCTCCGTGTCGGGCCGGGAGAAGTTCGCGTTTGCATGATGCGTTTTTGTGTTTTGTTGCGTTTGGTGCCCAATGGTGCATTAGGGTAGTGTGGGTTTGGTGCATTTGGGATTAGACCATTATCACCATTAACCTCCCACAAAGGCATCACTGGCTACCTACAATCATGTATCTGCTTCGTAACTCACATTATAAGTAAAACTGATGCTTGTGACATGTATCCATACCTTAGAGAATGCTCTGTATGTCGTGCTGTAAGACACAATCAATGTTTAAGTCAGAACGCATCTCACATATCAACTAAATTTTGAACGCACATCTCGCAGGTCTTCATGCGTGCGTTCTTGGATACAATGCATGCGTTCAAAATAGAACACATCTATGCATGTGACTGTGACACATTTGTGACAGGTGCATTTTAGGTGTGTTAAGTGCGTTCAACCAAAGTTCAACCCCACATCGTGTTCCTCAGCACTTCTTCCTTAGCAAACAGCATTTGATACTGTCTCATACCATTAGGATACCCATAAAATTGTGTTGATTAAGCAGGAACATCTCCAATGTTCTCAAATTTAAGTATTCATACTTAACGTTCAAGATCTTTCAAGATCAATCCAATTTGGACTTTGACATGGATGGTTGCCCACTATGGAGTGTAGAGACTACTCAGACACTCAGAGTCAATTTGAGGTTCAATTTAGTGCATAATAATACTAATGATACATACTAGTGGGGTGAGGGCCAGCTCATCTGGTGGCAAGACCGAGTCCTATGTTGTCAGTTAGTCAGGATATTGTCGGTATAGGAAGGTGTCAGGAAATTTTCCTGTTGGGTCTTTGCACATATTGATATCAGCAATGTGGCCTTCTCAGGCAGCACATCTCCCTTGTATCATTCCATCATTGAACCATATGATACCATCCAGATCTACATACCTGGCAGTGAAGTGACTGTGGCCAAAGTAGATGGCCCCAAATAGCCCATAACAAACTGGTCTGGTGCTGGTAGCCAGGCATATGTTTTCCTGCGGCGTGACATCGATGAAGGCGATGGCCAAGGATATTACAGGTGGTGCGATGTTATACGTAGTACATCGATGGGCAGATGTGTAACAAGTGGCGCATATGGAATCTGGAGTTGAGACGGGGATGGACTGCGTGTTGTCGAAAAATTGTTGTAGAGTGTTCCATCTGAGAGGAGCAGTAGAATGCGGCACTACAATGCAGCAGTTCTGTGTTGATACCGGCGAGACTTCACCACACCTGCAGCAATACTTGACGGTGATAAAGGTGTCTGTGCTGTGAAATATCTTTGTTGTAATTGCTTCAACACTTGTGTTTCTGCCAAACACAAATATGTTGGGATACTCGCGATGCAGTGCTCTCCTAATATAGTCACAAACATCTTCCAAAGAATACTCGCCAAGTTTGTGTCACTGGAAGGAAGCAGCAGCCATATCCATCCATTGATTCTGAAACTCTCTGAATTTGGCGCTATATCGTCTGGTGTCAGAACACCACAGGTTATACAGGACAAAAACCATCGCGTTGTATGCACAGCTGTTACTGGACCACCTACATCCTGCGGGTTTGACAGAAGACGACGATATCAATGCAGTCATCACTGCACGGTTGTCGGGGTTGTTTTGTTTGAGGTTGAAAGTGTCAGAGGCACAGCCTTTGCATTTCTCTGCAACCTTCATAGGCATGAACATATGGGTCTCCTGAATTCCGTTCCAGTCACTGGGTTTCCTTGGGTTTGTGGATAGAGCATGAGGCTTTAGAGCCTGTGAAGTTTTTACCATAGTAGCCATCGGTTTGTGTGAGATTGAGGTCTTCTCCCACCTAAGATTGTTTGCATCCACCATCTCGAAGGGTTCGGACATTGACCACATAAGCTTGGCGACCATGGCAAGGGGGGTGTATGCCTGACCGACAACATCCTGGAAGCTACATATCAGTGTATAACAAGTTTCGCCCACAACATTGGGACAGAGCGTACCGTCATACATCCGAGCAGTAATGTTGTCAAGCAGTTCGAGTTCTCAGAACTCTTGATGCAGATGACTGCTGCAACTGCCTTGTATCTTGTGAGGATCTATGGGTGAAGTGCATACATTTGCAAGAGATGGCAGTAACAGGGTTCCATCTGCAGTTGCAGTTCGAGATAGAGCCGTGTAATATGACTGATGCGTCCTGCAATTATTCAGGTCTACAGGGTTATAGGGTCGAGTCTTGCCTTGGGATGCGAAATCAGTCATGGCAAAATTTATTACTACCTCAACCTGCATGCATGAAATTTTGATGGTGGTGTCATCTGGAAGACTGCATACAACAGTGTTCGAGGTTCGTACTACTGGTACGACATTAGCAGGCAAACCTGGAACATGCACGTCTGAAGGAGGGTTAATGAGCGACACAAAAAGAACTTCAAGTACCCTTCGGCCATGAGGACCAACCACATTGGACCAGCCATACACCATCCCTTCTTGACCTTTGGTAATACACAGTTCAGTTGTGGAGTTCGACCTGATCATGACTGGCATTCCCTTGCAAATGGAAAGAGTCGGAGGTATCTGCTTATCGTTGGCTGATGGAGAAGCCGACCACAGCATAGCGCATAACTGAGGTGTGAGTACCTGAATGGTACTTCTGTTCCCACGTTTACTGCAGACAGGCCGAGCATCACTCTCGGCAGACGATAGTTTGTCATCGCTATAGAACACCTCGAGGTCCTGACCTGTCTCTTTGGTGAATCTGATTGCTCCCAATCTATTATACTCGTCTTTATGCACATTGAGACCTGTTATGATGGAGACATTGTGGAATGTCGGATCTGTTATGTTGGCAGCTGTGGGTCTGCCTGCGATTTTAGTCTGCAGGAAGGCGATATCGGCCTTCGTGGATGCCTTATATCTCATGTTTGCCAGAGCTATTCTGAGCTTTTCATCTTCTGGGGACTGTACAAGCTGTCTTATATTTTGCCGAAGTATGACTACCGTGGTTGTCTGGTGCCATATAGCCTTACCCATTGCCATCTCCTGCGATCTAGGACTAGTAGCATAAATGCCATCACATGGACCGTACAGTGATGCAGATTTGCCTCCAATTGCTGGGGGAAGCTGGGCAAAATTGCCTGTGAAGATCATATTCATGCCTCCAAAGGGTGTGTCCGCTTTGTTCAAGATTACAGATAGCCGACTACTGATTCTGTACAGATCCGTGCAAGATAACATCAATACTTCATCCAAGAAAACATGATCAACTCCATCGAGTCGATCTCTAACCTTGGCCAACGCTTTCTTTGATATAGTGCCACGATTTGTCTCGTTTATGCTGAACATGTAATGATAAGTAGAGCCTTTGATGAGTGCAGCCACGGTGCCGGTAGGTGCCACTGCAATCATTCGTTCACCTTCACCATGGTGATGAAAGAACACGATTACAGCATTGAGGACTCTGGTTTTACCAGTCCTGCCCATGCCACTGATGTACATCCTCAGTTGCTCTGCCATAGGGTTGGCAGAATGCTGCATGACTATATGGAACGCGTGCTCCTGTTCAGCATTCAGGTCATACTTGGTGTTCACTTCGTCTATTATTGCCTCTTCACTTTCGTTGTAGAGACTATGAACTAGATGGCTGCACCGGATGATCTCAACCTGGTCTATGTATGTGGACTGCTGCTTATTTGAGCGACTTCTGGGTGGCGATGTATTTCCAGACCATCTGTCATCCAGTATGGTCTGCTGTAGCCTAGTAACCTCCTCTTTCCAAGAGCTCCATGACCGAAATGGGACATCCACATTGATGTGTATGCTACTGAAGTCGGCCATGGCAGGTACTGCTTTTGACCAGCCAATAGGGACAACAAGATGACATACAGCGGCGGCTTGCAGTTCCCTTGTTTTCTGTTTATGGCCTATGTCACTGGGTGGGACGTCGATGTACGGATTGATACCATGGTCAGTGAAGTCTTCATTGATCATATGCTGATTACCCTCCTGTATGAAGACGTCGAGCTCATCCCCGGCTAAGAAAGGAGGTAACCCCTCCCCCGCTTCCTGTATCATCTCAGCCCGATAGTCATCTCACGCATCGAGACTCTCATACCACAGGTTGAAATTGCCCATTATCTTGAGATGCCGTTCCAAGAACGTATAAACCCCATATTCCGCATCCCAAGTGGTGTCGCTATTCGGTTTGAGGTCTAATCCGGATCTCCACGGTCGAAAAAATATGAGCATAGTACAGCAGTAATACTCTCGATCGCCCCTGTCTTTCCATGGTAGCATCCTGCCCACAAAATTTGGAACGGTTCTATCGCAATTGGGATGAACCTTGACATGGTGTGATGCGTTCAAAGGGTGAGTATCCATAAACTGCAGGCATTTGAACTTAGACTTCCTGGACTTACGCTTATTGGGTGACGATACGGTAACCTTTTCCCTGTCGACCATGGAGTCCTCATCATCAGTTTCATGTGATACATACGGAACATGAGCGGCCGCTCTTGATATCATATCTTTGACAACAGCATCTATATCATTGTCACTGGAACCGCTGCCATCGATATCGTTGACTATGAATTCGTGGATGGAACCGGTATCGCTTGGAGGACATGAGGTGTCGTGAGATGGAGTAGGAGAGCTTAGAATGGAGAACACATGACCATTATTTTCTTCAAGCTGGTTCGGTCCATCTGATACATCATAGAATGTAATAGGTTCGTCTTGTGGTGTTGAGGATTTGGCGGAATTTGCAACGGGTTAACACGTACAGATCCATTCATACAGAGATAATTGCTTGAGCTCTACAGGCCTGTGGATGTAATCTTCGACGGGTGATATCCCCATGATGGCACCTTTCCTCTTCTTCAGCGATACCTTTACCTTTTTGGTATGACTTTCGAGACTGGTCCATTTACTGGCTGCCTCAGCCACGAAAGATTTCCAATAGAACATCAAGAGCTTGTTGGTGTAATGGTCAGGGAAACCCAAGAGGTATGAACAAATCATGGGGGATCCGATTTCTGTCTTGGCACCCAGCACATTAACCATCTGAGTCATAAGCTTGCATGCACGATCCTTATGGGTTCTGTTAGGATCATGCGGACCATCCTTGTCATGCTGAAAGACAGCGCATATACAATCAAATATAGTGTGTGTCTTCAGACCCGGTTTGGTGATATAGTCGGTGACATACACTAATATGGCCTTAATTGCAGTACCGGATTGAAGGGATGTCACATCCGTGTTGCATCTGAAGATGTAAGATAGGAGAGGGGCAAACATATTTATCTAAGCCTCTTTTTTGACCATGTTGATATGTCCAGTCTCCTTACACATGGACGTCTCTTGCACTAGTTTTCTAGGGAATCTGGACTTGCATCATTTCCATTTGTTATCTAAACAACCTTTCACATTCGTGTTTTGTCTCAATGATCCATCAGCCCTTGTGTTAGAATGGCAAGAATGTATATTGCATTTGTTAACAATCATGTCTACCATACGCCTGAAGTACGTCCACCACGAATCACTCGTGTTACCTGCTGCACAGTCTTCACAAGCCATACCATCTTCACAATGACGAGGAGGCACATTGGGCAAGACCTCAGTGAAATCCACGTATCCAGGTCGGAGGCACTCTTGGTGATGCATGGCAGAAACTTCATCCTGTGTACCAGAGAAATAGTCTCCTTTATGCACACTCTCTAAATACTTTATAAGCTGAATGTGAAACTCTGAGTCTTCGGATAGCAAATGATCCCGAATCTGCTGAGGGGTTAGGCTGTTATGAAGCCATATTATCATGTGCAGATGCAAAGTCAAATGGCCTTGTTGCTCCACCATCCCGTAATATGCAGAAGCATCCCTGAATAAACCCTGAGCAATATTATCACCCACCCTAAGAACAAGCCTGTTGAACAATTCAACCATGAAATTGAAGAACCTGGCTGCAGCCACAGGGTTGCTGGTGACAAGTCGGACCCTGTCCTTCTCTGAAAGAGGAATTGGATCAAACTCAATCCGCTTGTCAGCCCAATACACACAAATTGGGTGACTATGATTGGACGGCGCCATGGTGAAGTACCATGAAGGTGTGCCTTTGGCCACCATAAGAGAGTAAGCCTTGTCACGCGTGTATTTCTTGGATGTCAGGGAACCACTAATGTTATATGCAACATGGTCCAGATCATTCAACAACTGGAAACAATCTTTCTTGGCATCGGTTGTAGGCTTTATGGTTTTACCGTTTGCCATCCTTTCCGAAAGATTCTCAAGTACAGATGGATCTATCCTATGTATCCTCTCTGTTATATCAAAAAACTTATCTTTGTCAGCCAGCAAAAATCTGCCTGTCATGCTAGTTTTGACTTGCTTGTGACTGAAGGCCACAAACAGGAAACCCACATCAAGCTGGAACAGTTTATCATGATACATCAAGAGCCATTTTTTATGAGCCTTATCCGAAAGCGAACTCGAGCCAATCCCTCCTTTCCTGTAAGGAAACAGCCAAGGAAACATTGAAGGATATAGCGACACATTATGATAGATGGACTGGGGCTCGGCGGCATGACCTATAGCAAGTATGCCTCCGTTGGATTTGAAGTGCCTTGCTGCGAGGGCCTTTTGATCGCGGAGGGATTTACTGTCAAGAACTTTGCCAATGAGGCCATGCACCATGACCGGACAGGGACCGTCAGTTGTACTATCAGCATCGTCATTATCAAACACACTCGTGCCTTCTGGCACCTTGTTGCTTTCGCGATCCTTGTAAACCATGGCGACCGGAGCTTTCCTGTCAACATATGTTGACATGTTCACCTCAGACAATTCTACATCGGTGTAATCGCAATGATTGAGCTGCAGCCATCCCAATGCGTCCATCACATTCCTGTGCTGCACCAGAAGGGGTGTATGCTGCATCTCAGATTCGGTGGGCAGCATTGGTCCAGTGAACATAACAGCCAATACGTCATCAAGCTCATCACGAGGGGGTGGCAGGACAGTGTATACTTTAGATACAGGCACTTCAAAAGAGATGACATGGGAAATCATCTTTCTAGAACCCATGTCAGGGTGACCAGCGAGGGCAACTCGCACGAAACAACAATTGTGTCATATACATGACACTAAGATGCGTTCCACAAACGAGAGTTTCACCAGCACTTCCGGCACATCTCCCAGCCAAAGGCCGTTGGCTAGGGCGTTTTTTGGGACAGTACCTTTACGGATGGACATTCTGCATTTCAGACAGATAAATTCCATGCCAGGATCGCATACAGGGCCTCCGAGGGGAGCAACAGGATCAGATGCACTCGTTCTCTCCTTGCGAGTACAAGCATTGTTCTCCAGGATGGAAAAGAAACACGACACATGATGAGATTTGCTAAGCTGGGAAATAGGGGTAAGTTGACCGCAGATCATACATCCTCCTTCTTGAAATACCGCCAGCTGCATCGTGTCTACACATTCCCTTATAATGGAAGCCTCTTGAGCTGCATCTAGAGGTGGCAGTGGATATGCAGGCTCGAGGTTATTAGGGTCAGACATGGAAGTATCAACAATGGACCGGACAGGCTTCATGCTCATGTTGTTGGTTGTAGCAGTAAAGAGGGGTATTTTCTTGAACACAGTGTAATGAGTATCACAAGCGACACAATGATGCTCAGCAAGAGCATTCAATATGGTTGATTTGCTGTCCCTGTGTCCAATCAATGTAATGTGAGAGCACAGCATCTTACAAAGGGCAGCAGCAGGTACACCGCCAGCAATGACCTTGAGTGGTACAACGAGACACAGCAGAGACAAATCAGACCGGAAAGCATCCACTTCATCACCATTCACATGAGCATGAAATCTATACTTATAAGATGGAGCAAGGAGGTCGGACAGACCACTGTCAGGCAGATAAGGGGAGAGGGTATGATGGGTAACAAATAGATGCACACCGTGACCTCCTCCTATGTGAGTTGGTGAAAATTTGCAAGGGGGGAACACAGTAGGAAAATGATGTGGAGACAGGTGAGAATGATATGGTTGATAATACACAAACAACTCAAATGTAGAGACTGACAGCATAAGAACGACAAACATGCGCTGACAATATTTCCGAATAACAAGTCCAGACCCACGTGTCAATGCACGCATAGACAACCCGTATGGGCAAAACCACCCATATGGGCACGAGAGTAAACGTGAAATAAACATGCAACTCGAGAAGAATGTAGCATACTCTGCGACGCCAATCCAAGTACATGAAGGCCAAGTATGGATACGATGGGTATGGTACAACCCACAGGATGCTGAAACCGATTGACATTGACTGACAATAAAGCAGAGCAGGGGAAGGATACAAACAATCCACACAATACAGGGAAGGGTAAAACGAAATGCCTACATGATGACATCGGTTAGTTCAACACATACAGTACACAGAAAATTGAATGCTGACAGAAGTATACGAATTGTATGGATGGCCCACAATGGGGGGGATTGAAAATTTAACCTGAAGTCAGAACATTGGTGAGAATGGGATAGCACAGGAGAAAAGAGAAGCCGGCGACAACCAGATGTCGAAAATACTCACACAGAACATATAGACGACCTGGATGCATACGCATAGGAAAGGCACGTATAGATATGGCAGGCATGACCACTTGAACACATCCATGAGGGACCCAGAAGGAATGCGCTGATTCAAATGAGAAGGCAGCATGTACTCAGACACGCAAGAAACCATGAAGTGTTCAAAGGAGAGTATGGTGGAGGCAAGAACAGACCCCCATCATAATTAGATGTCCAATTCAAATTCAGTCTCAGCATGAAAATCTTAAAAGATAGATAGATAGATAGATAACCAGACAAGGTCCCAAAAAGGAATGCCGGGATTCTGTGCCGCCACTAAATGTGTCACAGACTACAACTAAAGGAAAGCATGACACCATGACATGATGTTGGACATGCAGATACATCACATGTTTGTACAAACAAGTTTACGAGATGCGAGGCAATTGTTATACTGGATGCAAAAACAGAAAGTACACATGATAGAAAGGTTGTAATATTTAATAATTTCAAGCAATATCAAGAGTAGATACAAATGTTTGTTGGCCAACAATATATCTAATGGCAGGTATGGTAGTGTCCATACAATCAGATTTTCTGATGGTCTGTAAAGCAGCCTTGAATGAATTAACGGCACGTGCAATATTGTTATGATTTAACCACTTTTATTCTTTTTACTTACATAACCTGGATCATCGGACCGACCGGACTGCTTATCATACAGATACCGAGCGTGGCTTCGACACTATGCACTACATGGTGTAGTAATCACTTCCACCTAGCACCCTATCATGCAACAGTGTGCCAGGTTGAAGTGGTTGTCACTTCGATATTGCGTGCTCAAACTTTCAACTCTCACGAATGGTTTATATTTAGACCCTCACTGTATTATTTAAGTAGCTAAGCTCTCACTAGATATACCCTAGCTTCGAGCTAACGTTTAATCTATACCGAAACTATTGCCTAATTCTCCGCCAAGACTAAAGACTTAGCCTTTGCTCTCAATCACTGAAGGAACTCAACGGTGACTGCCCGAACGCGAGACAGCCATTGTTTATCCCTGATTGGAGTTCGGGTCTAACAAATATGGTGACCTGCATCGGTAAACACGAGAGTGACCTGGAATTCGCCCTTAAATGGATGGTAGGAGTTGTTTTTGTGCGCAGCAAGGATAACCATGAGGGAAGAAGACAGCACGGAGGGATCAAATAAACCAGGCCTGCTGCAGCTTACAAGCACGTTGATATGCAGAATGGATGCAGGAGAAAGACGGTTTATGGAAGACCATGTAGAGCAAGTGGCAAGCACCCTAAGTAAATCAGGGAGGGGTACCATTACTTCAAGGTGATTCAAGGATGTAAATCCTTCCAATGCGAACACATGATAATAGGTAGTACAGAGACGGGGCACTGCAGCCAAAAAGAAAAAAATGTTAAGTATAAGTAACAAGAGCAGCACAGGGTCGAAGCATACAATAAAACAAATGCAACCCCACGAGACAATGTCCCACACAGGCTGTGATCGTTGCTGACCCACCAAGACACACGAATGTCCAGGTATTTGAGTGAACACATATGGAGTCTGATTGGATAAACCTCTACACCTTGCAGGAAGGGTTCAACGCAAGAGGGGCTGCTGGCAGGCATGAACAGCTGCTTCACCAGAGGAGGTATGCCATCTAGGTCGGTGGCCATCGACACCACCTGAGGCAACTCATCAGGAAAGTTGATACACATGGTCATGAGAGTGGGAACGGGAGGGGCGTTGACCATGCCTTGCAGATAAGAGGAGACACCACTGTCGCTTCACCAGCATTCCACTGTGAGTTCATCAGTGGCACATACCACCTTATAAAAATGAGGAGTCAGGAAGGCGAGCACAACAACATAAACAGATGAACACTTACAACATGACCATAATGGACACTGACTATGCTGAGGAACCTGAGATTTGTGCATAGAGAGATGAGGCCTTCCAAAGAATGGCGACGCAAGGAACATTATACAGATTTAGGGAATGGACTGAGTCAGGGAGTAAATAAGTAGATGGTATGATGGGATAATGATTGACAGTTGTAGATGCCCTAGAGCATATAGTGACTGTTTGGACATTTTTGAGCGCACGGAAGAAAAAAGGAACCTGTAGTTCGAGCCAGTTCTTGGATATCAATGTGTGTATCCAACCAGAGAAGCACCACCGAGTGGCCATGCATATCAATGCAAGCTGATATATGAGAGCATAGGCTTCAGTCTCATATTTGTGATCATCGTCCGAACTGTCAAAGTCCTGCCAATTGGGATGTAGACGAAAAATGACTTTGAAATGGGAAAAGCGACTGGCTGTCATACACCATGCATGAGACACCAACCATGCTGGAAGGAGATGCTTAGTAGGAACAAGACTGAAGATGTGCTCCAGTATCTTGAGGGGAAGTGCGGAAGGATGGCGTGAACCGGTAGACAATACAAGGAGAGCATTGGGAGAGTGCACATCAGAAAGGGGATGAACCTTTCCAGGGTGAGCGTGTTTGAAGTTGAGCACGAACTGGAGGAGAGAAGAGTAGAACACGTTCCCTCCCTTAGAAACAAGCTCGATCATAGAGGCCTGGAAACGATAGTAGGGATGAGAACCTGCAAAGGCAATAGAATGAACGTCGAGAACAAAATGTGACGGAAACATAAACCTGACCATCAAGATAAGAATTGACCAATTCGGCAACAGTAAAATCCATCTTGACGGAATCCATCAGGTCCAAGAGGTCCCACACAGTGTCCAGAGTGAACTGTAAAGTGCAACAGTCAGATGGTCAGAGGCAGGCAATGAACAATCCAGGACACAAATGCGCTTACCACACCTGTAGCAGGCACTTTCATACATCAAAGCCTATCAATTGACTGATCCCAATGATGTGTCCAGATAGTCAATTGACTGGTCACCTAAATAAAGCAATTCTATCACTGTGACTAGAGCAGGATATTGTCACACCCTCCTCTTTGATGGCTGCTGCACTGCCACCTCCCTCTCTGCTCACTATCAGGGTCCTCTGCCCTCTCTCCCATTGTTGCGCTTTTTTTCCTTTTTGAAAATGTTGCTCCAAATGCCTCCAGAATGATTGTGGGCCTTATTCCCACCCTCCTGCTCACTGTTTTGGGTGGAAATTTGAGATTTAAGGTCTTCTAAAAATATATTATGGGTTAGTAAGCTGACCCCCCCCCCTCCTGAGCCCCTGGAGGCTGGATTCAGCCTTGGGAGACTGGATGTAGTGTGGCAGTGCAGCCAATTGATGAGATCAGCCATCAATATCAGGCCATTTTCGGACAAATATAGGATTGGGGTGGTTTCTGGGTACTGGATGGGCCAGGGGATAGTACTAGTATATGCATATATATAAATAACATAAAAGCAAACCCTCTGGTGAGGTAGGGGGGCCCTGGGGAGGGGGTAAAAAGGGTAAAATAGTGAAAAATAGCGGAAAATCGCAGATAAATCGCGTTTTGGGGGTGCTACGTGCATTGGATCGCTTCGAAAACTTGACCAATGAATTCTCTGACCTTCAAAACCCCTAATCGGCCCCTCTACAGTACATGTGACACATTTTATGGCTAGGCATAATCGGGAAAATTGGCTTTTTATGGTGCTGCGTACATTGGATCGCTTTGGGGATGTTACCAATCGATTTCTACACTATGAAAACCCTATATTATGTCTTCATATGCTATATATGACCACTGGAATGCGATGAAAAATGGGGGATTGGGGGGGAAATACGGTTTATTTTGTTTTCTGGCCATTGCATCGGTCTGGAGACATCACCAATCAATTTGTTGACCTTGAAAACCCCCAGAACACCCCAAGAGCACAATATAGACCTTCAGAATACATGGAGAAAAGTGTGATAGTGAAAATCTGCGAAATACCATATAGCTCGCATTTCTGAATGTTGGGGAAGGTGATTCTGGTATAGAATACACGATATATACTGTATAATAGTGTGTACAAAAGATTAGGATGATCCAAAATATATTGGCAGAGATATAAGGAGATCTTTCTGAAAATGAGAAGGAGCACCCCCCAGATTTCGATGTTCTAGTCATCCTATGGCCTGGGGACTATCAGATTCGGATTCCTAGACACAAAACACCTTAGAATCACCAATCATCCATGTGGTTCATGTGTCAAAACTCCGAGGTAATGAGTGTGGTCTCACTTATGCACAAAGTTATGCTGTCTGCATGGATTATGTGCTAGTAAAAATGACCCCCATGGATGATAGATGAGTCTTATGTTTTTTGGGTCCAGGAATCCGAATCTGATAGTCCCCAGGCCATAGGATGACTAGAACATCGAAATCTGGGGGGTGCTCCTTCTCATTTTCAGAAAGATCTCCTTATATTTCTGCCAATACATTTTGGATCATCCTAATCTTTTGTACACACTATTATACAGTATATATCGTGTATTCTATACCAGAATCACCTTCCCCAACATTCAGAAATGCGAGCTATATGGTATTTCGCAGATTTTCACTATCACACTTTTTTCTCCATGTATTCTGAAGATCTATATTGTGCTCTTGGGGTGTTCTGGGGGTTTTCAAGGTCAACAAATTGATTGGTGATGTCTCCAGACCGACGCAATGGCCAGAAAACAAAATAAACTGTATTTCCCCCCCAATCCCCCATTTTTCAATGCGAGATATATGGTATTTTGCATATTTTCACTATCACCTTTTTTACCACGGATTTCAAGCCTTTTAAATGTGTTCCTGGAGTGTTCTGGGGGTTTTCAAGGTCAAGGAATCCATTGGTAACAACTCCGAAGTTCTCTGAAGCTCCAAAATGCGAGTTTCCCTATATGCTCCTCCTAAAATGTTACATCATTATTTCCATCGTTCCTGAGACCCCATAAATGTACCCAAGAGTCGCTTGGGGGTTTTAAAGGTCGAGGAATCGATTGGGGATGTCCCCAGACCGACGCGATGCCTAGGAAACAAAATAAACTTTGTTTCCACCCCAATCCCCCATTTTTCATTGCATTCCGGTGGTCATATATAGCATATGGACACGTATTCTAGGGTTTATATAGTGTAGAAATCAATTGGTAACATCCCCGGAGCAATCCAATGTACACAGCACCATAAAAAGCCAATTTTCCCGATTATGTCTAGCCATAAAATGCGCCACATGTACTGTGGAGGGGCCGTTTGGGGGTTTTAAAGGTCAAGGAATTCATTGTTCAAGTTTTCGAAGCGATCCGATGCACGTAGTACCCTCAAAACGCGAATTTTCGGTGATTTTCCGCTATTTTTCACTATTTTACCCTTTTTACCCCCTCCCCAGGGCTCCCATACCTCACCAGAGGGTTCGCTTTTATGCTATTTATGTTTATGCATATACTAGTACCATCCCCTGACCCACCCAGTAGCCTGAGGAAGCCCAAAATGAGCCAAAACGCGAATTTTGTCCGAAAATGGCCTGATATTGATGCCATCAATGCCATGGGAGAGCCAATTCTAGGTGCAATTGATGGGCCGATTTGACCAACCCAATAAGGAAAAAAAGCGCACCAAACGGAGGGCCCAATTGGGATATTATAAATATAAGGGAGAAAAGTCATATAGAGACATGAATATATAAATATATAATGTTAGTATGGTATAGTGGTTAGTATGTCTGCTTGGAAAAGTCATGTGATGGTGCTGAAAATATTTTTAAGGTCTTGGGTTCAATTTCCAGGTCTGTCGGATTTTCTGATGATGTCATGATGTTATGAGTTGGGCTGCTGACTGATATACCATATAATCCTGAGAAATTGAATATTTTCAACTGATGCTCATATTGTCTTTTCAGTATGTCAACTGATACTATTTAAGTAGAAATCTAGCAGCCAAGGCTGAGTCTTCCATAAATGCACCAAGGTGTGTGCTCGTTGTCATCATTGGTGTCCCAATGTTGGTCCCACCCTCCTGCCCACATCCTCCCGCCCTCCTGTAGCCTTCCTGCATCTCCTTCTTCCTCTGTAAGCCTTGCACTACATCCCCCCATGGCACAGCAGCCAAGCATGAGGAGCTCTGCCCCTAGCCATTGTCCCCATTGTCGATGCATGCGTGGTCATCGATGCTGTTTGTTGGCGGGGATTGTGCTCTCATATGCCCAGATGGCAGCCAATATAGCATCCCAAGGCATATTGGAAGTCGTTCAGCAGTGGGAATGCTGTGGTGAATGCCAATTGGACTTGATGTTGATGAGAGGTGGGCTGGGTCAGTCGGAATGGGGATGGGGGCAGTATTTGGGGCAGCAGGGACACCATTGGGGTTGCAGTCATTGTTGTTGATGGAGCTCAGTGTCTCATCCATTGCATGGGGCTACGGATGGTCCTGCCTCGTTGGAGGGCTTACGCACAGTTGGTGAGGGAGGAATAGTCACTCTCCAGGGCTCTTGGGGCCACCAGATGCAGAAAAAGTATCTAAAACAATAGTAAGTATTAAAAAAATTAAGAACATACCTTTTTACGCCTGTGAGAGGGCTGTCGAGTGAGGGGATGGGCGTCACGGTGGTGAGAGGTGGTGGTAAAAGGTAAGAAAAGAAGTAGCATAGCCACTCGATCACTGCTCGGTTGGTTGGACCATAGTGATCGAGTGAGCGGAATGCAGACTCGGGATTCATCCCCCACTCGAATTACCCACTCCGAGGGCCTAAAAATCTTCAGAACATTCAATTATCATTAGATATTATATACTTATATACATTTTTGAGTAGAGAAATATAAGGGACTTTAGATATTGGCTATTTAATGGTAATTTCTTCAATTTCTATGCCTTTTGCAGATTCTATCACCTTCATAGACCACTAGATGTCATCTCAAACAGCGAAAGTGTAGTTATATATTCAATGTTATATATGAGACAGTGTAAATAGTTCTCCCGATCCATCCCGATCCACAAATACATATGCATATTGCATGTACGAGTTTTCGAATGCACCAAGCATGCATTCATTAGTAGTCCTTCATTGACCTTGTCTGCTGACTTTAATATGACTTAAATTAAAATTGGGTATTATAGCATAGATACTGCACTTTAAGCTACAATAATCAATCTATGCATAAATTTACTATACATTATCACATCTAGATACTTTTCTCCACTATACAAGATGTGGTCAGCCCACACTGAAGTATTTGTGTTATGAATTTTGAATCAGACCAGGTTTTCCACTTTGCTGGCAAAGTTCGAAAATATCGAAAATGCTTTCTCTTGGTAAATTAGAGATTTGTAACATTAAATTAACTTGTAGAAGTATCAATGTTACTAGTATATTATTATGATGCTTCCAGGAAACCAAATTACTTGCTCAAATAGCCTGAATTTTAGGGTAGACTCACAAAAAAAAATCTAGCTACTGGATTGGGAATAATATACTCCCACGGTAAACACATCGTAGCTCACCCCAATGCATCCAGCTAAAATAAGCAGTGCACATGCGGGGAGAGGGCGTAGATGCAATCAAATATATTTTTCCTGCCCACGCTATTTTTTTTGTGCCCAAACGATGAGCGGAAGCATGGGAATCACAGTCCCACCCATACCCAAGGCCAGACCTGACCATTTCGGCTGTGGCAGTGTCATGGGGGCATTACATATGCTCATCCACAGGCTGGTGAAATATATTTGCATGGCTGATTGAAAAAAGCCAGGAAGGGCTGATTTTATGATTTTATGGTCCTGGTTTCCAAGGTCGAGGTATAAATAAAATATGGATGGCAATCCTACTCATTATAGAGGCAAAATAGGGCCCAAACCAAGCCAAAATCAAGCTGTGCTAGCAATTTTTGCCCCCTGGTGGGAGCATGGTTAATAACCATGATTTTGCCAAACCACTCCATGGTTATAACCATCATGATTTGGTCTAATACTACATCTGTGACTGAGTCCATGAACAACACAACTCGAGAACCCATAACAGGTCATGAATGGGCACAGAAATCTGGAGTCGCATCAGCACCATGAAACCATCCAATGTCAAGGCATGGAGGTGACTGATATGCATAGCGGGAGCTGAAAGCATAACCGAAACATGAGAGAGAATTTGTCATACAATAAATAAATAAAAACATGATGTACAAAAATACAAGTGTAAGCCTGTCAGAGTGGACCCAACACTGGCCATAATATTGGAGAAGATGCCAATGAGATTGAGGGACAAACATATATCAAGATTCTGCAATCCGCCTAGTTGGAGCCAGACAGGGTGCACCTCTGCACCACGTAAAAAGGATTTGACACAAGATGGCATACCAGCAGGAACAAATAACTGGTTCAAGAGAGGAGGCATTTCCTCTACATCCAATTCAGGGGAAAAGATGCACAGCAGAGAATCAGGAAAATCGACATGCAAATACTTGAGTGCAGGAGGTGGGGGAGAGGATACAGCATCAGCAATAAAGGATGTGATTCTGCTAGTGTGGCGCCAACTATCAACAGCGATAGGCAGACTGCTGGCAGGATGGACAGCCTCGATAAGTCTGTTAGCGACCTTGGGGCAACCAGTCGGAAGATAAAAGGCACTCATGATGTAACCATAATATACACCAACGACACTAAGAAATTCAAGATCAGAACAGAGGGATATAAGAGATTCGAGACTGTGTCGACGCAAAGAGCACTGAAACAGATACAGCGACCGCACACACTTGGGGAGTACATAGGTGGACGGGATAATTGGAAAATTCTGTATGGAGCTAAATTGACCCTGAGTGGCCATGGTATGCACATTATTGAACACACGGAAAAAGAATGGTACCTGCAATTCAGGCCAGTTTTCTGACATGAAGGTATGCACCCAGCCCATAAACTGCCATCGAGCGGCAGCACAAGTGAACACAAGACCAGTGACAAGCACGTACGCTTCCGCTTCATGCTGATGTCTATCCCTGTCCTCTGATACACCCTGCTAATTTTCACCAAGGCGAAAGATGATCTGAGAATGGGTGAAACAGCTCGCAGACAAACACCAGGCCTAGGAGACAGTACATGCAACGAGTAGATACTTGTGATCAACATAGCAAAATATATGTTCCATAAGCTCAGGAGGGAAAATGAAAGGCTGAAAGGTGGAGGTGGTTACCACAGTGAGCTTGGAAATGGCAGGGACAACACCAGGATGCACAGCCTCATACATGCACATATACTGGAGCAGCGAGGAGTAGAACACATTACCACCACGGGAGACGAGGTGCATCATGGAACTCTGAAATGCGAAGTATGGATGAGTACCTACGGAAGTGTTCATGGGGGTGAGCTAAACAGCATACAAAAAAGAAACAGCATAAAGACATACCGTCATGATAAGAATCAACCAATTGCTGCATGGTATGACCCATCTCAAAAGAGTCAACTAGATCTAACAAATCCCACGCCATGTCAAGAGTGAACTGTGAGGCGCTTAGCATACAAAGCATTGCATCAGACATGTGTAACGTAAACTCACAGGCTCATTGACAGCATACATGGTATGGCGAGGGAGGGTAGCCATGGCGAAGTTTTTAGGACAGTGCAAGCCTGGGGCAAGAAAGGAGATGACAGGAGCAGGATAACTAGAGTGCAGGAGCAAACAAATCAAAGGTACGAAAGTAACAAGAGAAGATAAAAAGGTAGGCAAAGTGTGAGCATCAAAGTTAAACTGTAGCACACAGATTAAGGTAGGAGCCAGAAGTTACTATGATATGGGAATCGCAGATGGCCACAAGGAAAACATGAGACCTGAATGTCAGTTGGATAAAGTATAACGGACTGAAAAATAAAACAAAAGATTAAAAGGGGATGGACACAGGTTCAACGGGAGATCCATATGTGAAGGAGGTAAAAACCGCATGGCACGCATCATCGGAACCAAATAGTTCACAGCGCGAAAGACGAACACATAGTAAAAGAGGATAGATGCAAGGAATAACAGTAGGAAGGAGTGGAGGATCAGCAACAACAATACTGGAGTGAAGACATATCAAACACCAATCAAGAATAGACCACACAAGAACACAAGAAGTGATCTTCGCTGCCAGCTTCAATGAAGACCAGTTCAATGGACATAAGACGGTTTGAGCGTGACTGCGACCATGAGTGAATTGGCAAAACAGATAGTAGAAGACACAGCAACAAACAGAGCAGCGGGTACAGTGGGAATACGCGAGCATAGACTCAAAAAAATTAAATCCGGGGATACCAGACAGACATGGCAGACGCGGTGCAACGCCAAATGGAGCAGGACAATGCTGGACAGCAACAGCAAGTTCAGACAACAGAATAGAAGCATACCAGATAGCATGTTAGCATCAAGTCATGGGGACCAGAACCAGCTATATTTGCAATCTATACAACCAATGTATCACCATGGTACCTGGGACAATCAGCGCGATATAATCCAGGCTCGCTATCTTCAGATAACGCAGCAACGATGAAAAGTGCATGGGAATAATCGGAATCATGTATGTGGTACTCAGCATTCCTAAGAGAAAACACAAAGGATCCCTTAAATGGGATACCACTGTTTTTGACCAATCCAACGAGATGCTGCTTCATCGAGATCGCAGACACCCAGTCTTGCAAGCCAATCTGGGTCCAGTGGGATAACTCCAACTCCAGGAGCAGCAACACTGATGCAGTCTCCTTGCATGCTGAAGCCCAGGTGGATATGGTCTTCAGAGACTCACTGACACAGCGATAGTCAATGTAGACGTTCAGCGTACACAACACGTTAAGGCCGGTGATGCTAATATACGGCATGACCCCTCCAGTGTGCACTGGGGCTGAAATAATGAGAACAGGCAGTGTTAGCAAGCAAGAAAAAAACACGATAAGATAAGCTCACGTATGTGTAAAGTCAATGTTGTAAGGGTACCAGACACCTGGGGCCACAGATACGATATATCCCCGTAATAATGAGTACCCAAACTAAGGTACAGCTCCTCCAGAGCGCATGCATTCGCCTGTATAGGATATGACTTGTTCTTGTTGAGAAGATGGGTGAATTCTATGCAGGCCAATGTGGTGGAAAACAACTGATGTAGCAAAGCATAACCACTGACAAGCAGGTCATGTGAATCGTGGCCTGCCAGGATGTGACCGTATGCATCGGTGCAGAGATTGAGTTTGAGGTACCGAAGAGAGGGTGAAACTGGAGCCAAAATAAAAGGTAAGCAGAAACTGTTGAACCCGAGAGACTCTCTGGTATTGTCCCTCTGTTCGACATCATAAGGGATAGGCTAAAAGAGCAAAACAGGGTGAGAGGATTTCACAGAGGCATGATGAATGGTCACTGACAATTGAACCCTCCTCCACGCCCTCTATATGAAGTCTATGGAGTCGTCCCTTGGGTGACAGCATACCCTCAAGACTGTATCCATCGAGATCAATATTGATCAGATGCACCTCAACGACGGTACAAGGAAGCAAGAAAGGACAGGGGACCCTCGGTGCAGGGACGTCTCCATAAAGAGACCCTCTACTCTCTATAATGACCACCTCCAAATGAGTTAATAGATGCAAAAAAAAATTGTACATGAAGACTGGCCAGTTGAGGAGGCGAATACCCCAAACAACCACCTGCAATCCAAGATGGACAATGGCAGCAGACAAGTCAATTTCACACTCCAGAGTGAATTCATGCAAGAATACCAAATCCCCTTTAACAGCAGGATCATCCATGATACATACCCACCTATCAGGCAGCAACAACACCAAATAACGGTGAGTGCAACGCATCAGCATGGTGCACCAGGGCAGGGAGACTGACCTCGCTTGCAACTGGGTATCATGAGGGAGATGTTTGAAAACTTCGTCCCAGACATCCTCGGGTACGGCACTGGCAGCACGAATGCCTATGATCAAAGATGGACTGAGCAACAGAGCCAACGACGATGTGGAATCATGGGAAGTGGAGCCGAAATAAGGCTGCACTATACCACGCTTGTAACCGAAAGACACGGCCAGCAAGCTACGAGGCAGTAAGGTGAGGTGGATAAGGTGGGACATGTATTTATAGTATAAATGATCACCTGAGAGACATGGTGAGATTGCTTCAAATGATAGAGGGGCAGACAAACCCGAATGAATGCGCATCAAATGCTGAGACCTAGTAATACCGGCATCGTATGCATCAATAACGGTGGCCATGTTGACGAAATCAAACTGAAGAGGAACAAGTTAGGATGGCACCTGTAGCAGCCACTTTCATATATCAAACACTGTCAATTGACTGAGCCTGTGATAAATCCAGACAGTCAATTGACTGGTCACCTAAATAAAGCAATTCTATCACTGTGACTAGAGCAGGATATTGTCACACCCTCCTCTTTGATGGCTGTTGCACTGCCACCTCCCTCTCTGCTCACTATCAGGGTCCTCTGCCCTCTCTCCCATTGTTGCGCTTTTTTTCCTTTTTGAAAATGTTGCTCCAAATGCCTCCAGAATGATTGTGGGCCTTATTCCCACCCTCCTGCTCACTGTTTTGGGTGGAAATTTGAGATTTAAGGTCTTCTAAAAATATATTATGGGTTAGTAAGCTGACTGCGTGCCTCCCGAGCCCCTGGAGGGGGGGGTCAGCTTACTAACCCATAATATATTTTTAGAAGACCTTAAATCTCAAATTTCCACCCAAAACAGTGAGCAGGAGGGTGGGAATAAGGCCCACAATCATTCTGGAGGCATTTGGAGCAACATTTTCAAAAAGGAAAAAAAGCGCAACAATGGGAGAGAGGGCAGAGGACCCTGATAGTGAGCAGAGAGGGAGGTGGCAGTGCAACAGCCATCAAAGAGGAGGGTGTGACAATATCCTGCTCTAGTCACAGTGATAGAATTGCTTTATTTAGGTGACCAGTCAATTGACAGTGTTTGATACATGAAAGTGGCTGCTACAGGTGCCATCGCCGGCTGTAGTTAGAATGAAGAGGAAGATAGGCTTTGAACAAGAGGACGAAGAGGAGGAGTATGCAGGAGCAAAGAAAGCACACAGATGGGTGGACAGAGATGGAGATGAGGGAATGGGGAACAAAGTATGATCACACATACAATACGCGTTTCAATGAATAATAAAAGGTGTTGTGAGGAAAACATGACAACAGGTGGAGAAAACCGATCAGATATCTGGGCTCAAATAGGAAATGCTGACACAACAGGTAGGGTACACAGTTGGAACCAGCTGGATAGCCGGATAGAGAGACGGAAAAGAACAGGCTCAAATAGAAAAAGTTCCCACGATAGCTCAGACAAGAGGCTCGGCAATACATGAAATGAATTGATGGCACAAATAGATTTTCCCATGGGTCTTTCACATCTGCATAATAACCGAGAAATCCTATATTCATAGGACTCAGAATATATTTTCTAACAGCAGCAGTCTAAGTTCCCTTTTTTCGAGAGTGCTTGGCTGGTCATCCACTTGGTTTTGCACCATCACCCCATACTGAGGTCTCTGCAGCTTCAGGCTCCGATGTTGCCTTGCACTTTCTGGATATCATCCGTGGCTTAGGTACAGGCCCACACACCTTCTTTTTCGCATTTTCTTCTTCTTCTCTGGCTTGGAACCATTGTTGTCATTCATCTTCATCAAAATCTGGCCCAGACTGTTCAATGTCAACAAATGTGAGTAATCCATATCACTGTAAAGCAGTTAGAAGCCTAACTCAAGTTCAGCTTCTGTACCTTCTCAGGGCACATAGAATTCTGTGTTTGCATTTGCATGCATGCATTTGCATTTTCATGCATGTGTTTGTCACATCTGCGTGAGCGTGACATGGATGTGTTTGTTGGGTGTCTTGTGCATTTGGGCTTACAGACACCTGTAAAATCACTTCATTAGCTACAGTGTAGGTAAGACTTACTGCCTATCATATTTATACCCAGTATGACATTGACACTGGCCATAATTAACTTTCTTCCTCATGGCAGTGTCTCTGTACAGCTGAGTCCATTAATGTTTGAGCTGGTATTTTAAATGTAAGAGCATCTGGAGGTTTTGAGAGGTGTTAGTGGCCATGAGGTATGATAACCTTCAGTAAAATCCACAGTACCATTACCATTCTGTTGAGGAACAAGCTGAAGAAACCAAGAAGAAACTGGGCCAAATCCTGGCTCAAAAATGACCACTTGACAGCAACCTGGCTATGCATGACTAGAATACATCATAGAAATAAAATACCTGCCTAGAGTGACTGACTAGAAGCAATTATGGGAGGGAGAAATAGAAGCGATCATAAGTCAACTAATTCAACTCGGACTTGAATGCATCAAACGCACCGAACGCAGATTTGTCACATAACTGTCACACACTTGTGTTTAATTTTGGACACATGCGTTTCCAAAAGGAACGCATGCGTGCACTATCTTAACGCATGCATTCAATGTTTGGATGCATGCGTGACTTATTTCTGAGGGGTGTGAGTCTTTGCATTGATTTTAGAGGTGCCTGATTTACTCAAAGTCAAGAAAAATGAAGGGATCACAAGTAGTTCAGCATCAAATGGTACTATAGTCGTTGTGAGACTAGAACTGACTAACATGCATGCATTTATAGCCTTTATAGATGATAGGGCTGTGCACCATCCGTCACCATCCATAAACCGTATAGTCAAGGATGCTGATGGCTTCGGACCATATAATTACGGCCATGACAGTCGTATATACGGCCGTATTCATGGGTAGGTAACTATAATTGACTTGGTTTTAGTGCTAATTACCTTCAAGATCACTGTACTGCACATTTCGATGTCTTCAAGGCGCATTCTTGCCATGAAATTGGCCTTTTTCGCCAGTTTAAAAGACTTAAGGGGCTATTGGGTGACATCATAGTGCCCTGTACACGTCATTTTGAGTTGTGAAGACACCTAATATGTCAGGGACACACAGAACATGATGGTGAGTTATTCTATTTTGTCTTCAAGAGCATTTACAGACCTCAGAAACACGCTCTCCTCCTTTGTAGCGCTGCCACAAATATACGGCCGTCGACGGCCGTATTGTGCGGTGTGGCTGGAGGCGTTCACGGCTTCGGTACGTATACCGTACACAGAAGCCATATTTCCGTACAATACAGTTACGGTGCGCAGCCCTAATAGATGATTCCCCTCTGTTCTTAAGTCATAATAAGTCATGGAGATATTTCCAGGAAACTCAGAAAAGTAAGTCATTTTTCAACAGAAAACATAATTAACCGGTATCGTTGAAAGACACTGGCTATCAGGATACAGTGCATCTAAATGCATCGATGGGCCCACAAACGTATGCAAGTTGAACTCACGCAAACGCAGCCGAACGCAGTTGAACGCATGCACGCAGATGTCGAACGCAGAATTCTCTTGGCCCACCTTCTCGTACACCTTTATCATTTTATCATCCTTGCTAGTCGAATGTCCCTGCCGATAGGCCTTAGCTGGCAGAATATAGGCTGTGACCACGCACAGAAACCGAAATGACAAGAAATGCGAAAACGCACGCCTGTCACGCACGCACACGCATCGAATGCATCAACGCATCAACGTAAAAACATGCACAATAACGCACACGCAAACGCATTAACGCAAATGCACGTGAATTTAACGCGAACGCACTGAACGCACGAACCCATCACGCAAACGCGAAATTCACCGTGCCCCTCCGTGTCCCAGGTCCAAGTGTCTATCGGATACTGGTAGGAAAATGAGAAATAATCTTTGACTGTAGCGAAAGGAGCTCACTCTTAAAGACGATTCCTTTTCAACTTCTCGGTCTCTAGGTCCTACCGATTTGCATTCGTGAGAGTCAAGAGCAGCATCCGGATACGCTCTACGAAGGCTCATAAGGAACGTGAAGAATGAGAGTGGCAAAACAAAGACTCACGGATCGAAAACGCGCCATGGAACTTGATCGCTGCTGCTTTCCCTGCCTATTTCTGACCCGACTGTTCGACCGTATCACCGAGATGATGTTTTCATGCATTCTAGAAAGTCGTCAGTGAGCTGGGCAAAGCAACCGCAAGTCCGGTACGCACTGAAGGGCAATGTTGGAATACAGGCACACATGGCAGACCGGAATGAAAATCAAGTTGACCCAAGCAGGCTCGAAAGGCCGCAAAAACGCTCAGGGAGCCTACCGATGTTTCTCCTCGTAGACCGCTAGGCTGTAATGGAAGAATTGGACATGAGAACACGCCAGAAAGCCTTCGGTAGACGTACCAGGTGCAGTAAGTCGAGAAGATCCAACAGTTCGAAGATCTATGCCATGTATGAGCCAGATATGAGGGGAAAATAGGGCATACCATCACATACACAGAGCATAATGTTCATATCCACGAAAGCTTCCAACGCTTCCTTCATTCAAGCGCTTTTGACCGGTGACTAGGCTCCAGTCTGTTCGGTGACTGCGAGGCTCCAGTCGGTGGTACGTTTTCCATCCGAGATCGCTTTACATGTATTGGCGGCGTGATACTGAGAGCAAGAATGTAACGGAAGGACGTGATGGAAGAGAAGAACGAAGAGTCAATAATTCAAATTTGAAATCATACCGATACGGGCCGGGAAACACCTGCCACTGTCTTCGGAACAATCTATCTATCTACCCTCATTCTGTTCAATTAGTCTCCCTGGATACTTACCGTGATCCGTCCCACTGTCGTGTTCTCTCAACGTGTCGATCTAACGTGACAGTTGTGAAGGCGGAAACCAGGGTTAGATTTTTAATTCATGAAAAGGTCGAAACAGGATCTGCTTGTCGAAAACTGGACCCAATTCAAAGCGAACGCTAACGTCGGTCCACTTTCTGCGGCAATAGTCTAAAACAACACGGGTGTAGGCACACCCCTTTCTTATGAACCTCGTTGACAACTTGGCTCGTCCAGGCAAAGAACTCGAGTGCGTCCCCCTAGCAGAAACGATATGCCATTTGGTACAAGCTCTCTTCTCCTGAGGGTATGATTTACTGAGGTGAGCCACTATACTGCCCACTCCTTCGGGAGCATGAATTTTGATCAAACAGAAACCGCCTCGTTGCTATGTGGATATCGGCAACTATCATCTGATTGCGCCAATTTACTTTATCCTGAACGTTCAAACGTTCAAGGGGCGTGTAATTCGCAACCGCGTGCGATCTATCTTAATGTAGTGCAGTAGGCTCCACTGTTCGTGCGATGATCCTGATGTATGTCCCATCAAACCGGGGCCTTCAATAAATTTCTAGGACCGCTGCAGATAAAAATCGTACGAACATCTTATCAACATGATCGCTCGGGCCAATTAAATTATCCTCGGATGTTGCGTATGTCTGTGCTGCTACCGACGACATGAAAGCGACGTAGTCAGTTGGTTTCTTGATCGTTTCGTTTCCTCCGATTGAGACCTTCTATCAAATGTTCAGAAAGCCGGTATATGAGGCTATGAGCATGCCTCTTTGCTCGTAAAATTCCCTCTGTGATGGAGCTTAAGCCGCCTAACCTATCTCAAGATGCTAAGGACATCTGTATTAATGTCCTTGATCTGAATCTGAATGCTACGATTCTGCAAGCCTTATTACACGGTGAGTCCATTCCTCCAATTTTAATGAGATTCGCGTTTACACCCTCGTCTCGCAGGTCTGTATACTGGCATTGTAGCGGTAACCTTATGGACTATGTGTATGTGGACTGTCTTCAACGAATTCCGACCTTCGCTGAAGTTTGAACTCATAACGCAGTCTCTTCTCCAAGACTGTTACGCAATACATTCCTGCTTGCAGTCATCGTCACTCTTTACCCTCTATCAACAATATCGTTCGGGACTAACTGGACTTTCGAACGCAGCGCGTTTATTAAACACGGCGACAAGTGTTACAGCGTGTTCACGGCACTAATGGACCGTGGCCCGAGGTGGAGGGGACACATCCTTGCCAGCGCTATTGCCGGAGGTATAAGCACTCTTCTTGTCGATCTCACTATTGTATGTTGTCTCATTTAGTCACAGCGTGGAGGAAAATAAAATACAGTAGATATGGCGTTGTTGGACCATCTGGGATCGCCAATGGAAAGTGGTTTTCATGCCCATGTTTTGTGTTGTAGCGGCCACAGGTTAGCTTCCTCACCGTCTCTACAATTTTCTCTACTGAATTTCTCAGGCATGAAGATAATGGAAATCCTCAGTATTTTCGGAAATCTTCCCCACAATATCAGCAAGCAGGGATACTTCTCAGCGGAAATTGATTGGTCGCTGATATATGTCTCTTTGACTCTCGCCACGACACTTGTGTGCACGCTCTTAATCATGTACAGCATCCTTCGGCGCGCTCGAGGGATGAATGTTTCCCAGAAAATCATCGAAATGCTGATTGAGTCATCGGCCATGTATTCCTTTTCCTTGATCATCTATCTCGCACTTCTGTCGAAGAACTTGAAAGCCGGCTACTACGCAGATATTATTGCTGCATATGTCAAGGTGAGCTTACATCGCATTGGCATGTGGTCAAACTTCTGAAATCTCACGAGGTCATCTCCCCAACACTCCTAGTTGGACGCGTCTCAGCTCATGCTAATGCAGTCTCACGGCGTGAAAAGATGGTTGCCATGTGGGAGAACCATCCTCCCTTGGTCGGCTGTTTTAGGGAAGAGGGTACCGATAACAGTCATAGCCCAGATGACGGAGATCAAGTGTTGTCGGGATCGTCAAAGCGCAAGGAGACTGTATGATCACCGCGTCGACAGTGTTACCCAGAGAGAATCAAACCAAGATACCCTTGTTGGAACTGCCTCGCTAAGTCCGTAATTAACTCGTGTGTTGGATCGCTACAGGACGAAACTTTGTTTTTCTTTAACATACATTAAAGTCTATGTAAGGCCGTTAATTCAGATGCTTAATCAATGCTTACTTGTAATTAGGATTTCTCAAAGTTTTTAGATAGGCGGCATGTACTCATAGACTGAGATCAAACCCTATGTTGCGCTTTCGGGGTGGGATTTTGCTTTGCCGGCGTCGTGTCTCGTTACTTAATGCTCCTAAAGGGTGTCTGATAACTCTTGCCGAGTTCTCGGATCCCGCGGTAGGTGTTAGTTCCCTTCACTGTATTCTCCTCGCTCTCCAGCCAATATACAATAACAACTTCGGGCAATAGTCATACGTTAACGGAGGAGTCCCGCGGGCTAGCCTTGTGATTTTCAGTCGCCTATCCTCTTAGGTATCATGTTTCATTCAGGTTCGCTACCACCAACGTAGGAGGTCATCAATGAAGCCGAAGACGGGCGACGGATTATTTTTCGCCCTCAGAGATGTTAAGAGCCGGCTCCTACATAAATTTAAGATAAATCATCCGTTGCACAATGTGAGACCTAATTAAAAATTTAACTATCTCTTCTGACCTGAACTTGCAGGAATTACAACCACAATGCCATATCTCGGGAAAATTAGTACTCTATCAAGAGCGGCCTTTGGTGGTCCGACGTCAGAACGCGTTGACGAGCATCCTTTGACCACGCTCCACCTTTGGATCTTCCTCGAACCACTTTGTCGACTGATCGAACCATTGGTAACAGTAATCCCCTTGGAAATCAAGGATACCTGAAACGCACTGCGCGCTCTGTTAAACAAATTTAGTGAGAAGAAACTCCAAACTGCGAGAAGAAACGTACCCTATCCCGAACCGCCCAACGAGCGACCTCCAATCCAACCTGTCCATACTCTTTTCGAACTGAATCAAGGGCAGCCTTAATCCGTATCTCATACTGCGGCTGCCAGGCCCATATTCCTTCATGAGAGATCGGGTCGACATGGAAGGATAAGTATTTCCACTCTTCTGGAGTGAGCTGTGCAGCATGAGCGGGACGTCGGGGTGAGAGAGACAGGGGGGCATTCAGAGCCCTCATCGATGCGGACTCGGAGTATAGGTCTGTCTGTTCTGTCGCTGGGCGGAGAGGATAATCCAGGTGGAATTTCTGCATCAATATAGTCCGCATTCTCTCCAATTCCCGCCTTCTCAAGGATACATCAGGGTTTGCAGTCCGGTTGTAGCATGCGTCCCAGAGCCAGGGAGAGACCTTCTCCTTGACGAGCTGCTCTTTCTGGTCCAACGTCAAAGATTCATATTGGCGCACACCGTCTCTGAGGTCGGGTCGTTCACTGAGGAGCCCTTTCCTCTTGCACCATGCGATATAGTCGGTAGGGACTTCACAGATCGTTTCGCCGTTGTATCTACCGAATTTGAACGTGTATTCGGCATCGGCCTGGGTATTTGATGACGCTTTGGTGGGTGATTTAGGCATGGTAGAGGGAGGAGGTCATGACTCAGACAATACAAGAGTACGACCTGCCATGTGACGCACTGTTGAATAAGGAGAAATCTGAAACATGATCACCTCAAAGACGACGCTGATCTGCTCAACCGACGCTACATATCCGCTTCATCTTTCGCCGTGGTTGATCCGTAGCTAAAGAAACGGCTCTCAATATCCATTCATGAGATACTAAGGAAGAAGCTCACTCATCACGCAGGTACTGTCATACCCTTGAGAATCCTCTGATATTAAGCCCCGTCTCCAGGACGACCAGTCATCCGCTAGCGTCAACAACACTGTTCGTTTATTTTGAGACAGGCCGAAGTCGATGGCATACGTACGGAAACGCCGGAACTTATCGTTTTTGGCGCGATGAGATACTCATATCCCACGTAGAGGGAAGCATGAGAGCGGCGTGATATACACTAGCTTGTTCCTCCGACAACCCCGGTTCAAGCTATGCGAGAGGTTGGTACAATCCTTGCAAATGATGACGTTCCGAGCGAGCTTGACCTGGGAGGATTTCGCTTCAGGCGAGAGTAGAGGGTCCTTCCGGAGGATAAAGTCAATAACTTGCTGTTCGGCGGATGGCTCCCACACCTCGGAATGAACGATATTTTCTTCTGTGTTTCGATCACAAAGTGGCCCGCGGTGACTGCTGCATTGGATGGCACGTGGATGAGAGGAAGTTCGAAGGAATTGAGCACGTAAGGGAACAGTGTAGTCGGAGTCAGAGTCTTTCACTCGCATAGGCAATCGGTGGTGACTTCCCCCAGCTTTGAAGCTGTTCGTGGTCCTCTGAAGATAACCGGGTGATCTTCCCTTCAGGCATAGCTACGAAGTCCGGTCTGTATCCAAGGTCGACAAGTTTCTCTTGGCTACTGGCAGGAAAATGGGGATAATCATCGAATACAATGGAAAGAACTCACGCATGGAGGCGATACGCTGTCAGCCTCTCTGTCCTTGTGAAGATGCGTTGGTACAGGACGGGACACGTACTCGCACGCCCTCTAGGGAAGAGATGAATAATCAAGGAGAGACGACACTGGAAAGCCAGGATCACCTCTCACAATGCGCCGTAAGGCATGATACCGATGGAATAGTCATTTTCGGTTCGTATTCGCTGCAGCAGCCAAGCAAGGCCCGGCACATCTCCCCATGGTCCCGCAGCACACAAGGTTCCTTGGGGCGATGCTTTCCGCCGTGATCTATAAAGCGGTCAGAGTAACGCGGAAGGCAACAACGACGCGGGACGTACTCAACGGTGTCATCGGAATGATGGTTGCTAACACCAGAGTGCCCACATCAGTTCGAGCGCTGTCAGGCATACGCCCAAGGTCGGTGATTGGGAACGTGCTAAGACGATAGTATCAGCTAGATTTCGGGAATTGAATACATCGAGACTCACTATAAGCATGTGTGCCATGAGCATACGCGCCATGAGACGAAATAGTGATGTCTTCGAGACACCCCATAGTAGATCTGGAGAGGCGTTGAACAGAGAAATGAATACAAATGAAAACGACATATCCAAGCAGTTTTACATTTAAGATTCCCAGGGTGCCTACAAATATTTTCCCTCGCAGCCTGCCAGGCAGACAGAAGGTTTGAAAATCAGGACGCGTTGAAAAGGTTTCAATATGCAGTAGGTCCAAAGGATCCAACGTTCGAAGATCTATGCCTGACATAAGTTCACATATCAGGAGAAAAGGTGCACATATCCACGTACCGAGAGAATAATGTCCATCGGCATATCCATAATCCACGAAAGTGCCAATGCCCCCTTGATGCCCCGTTCAAATGTTTCCGATTTCGACCTTTAATTCGATAACTTCGAGTCCGAGACACGTTCTCTTCGCCATACGAGTAGATTTTAAGTGTCTTCATCGCGATATCGACGTGTGGGACGGAAAGCAGGAATTGATTCAAATTGGAAGTCGCGAGAGGTATCACATGATATGCCTCTTCGGCCATCAAATGTCAATTTCAACCCGTGTGGCACTGGAAGGGCCGACCTGTGCCGAATCCCGACACCGTATCAACACCGTATCATGATTCATTAACTTGCATTCGCCATGCGTCGACCATAATATTAGCCCTCATCGACATCACCGGGACCAAGCTAAAATTTTAACTTGATATTGCACTGCTACGTCTGCGTATTATTTAATGTCCTATAGCCTTGCTTCGCGACTCATTTTTTGATTTAGATGGTTGCTTGTCTGCCAACAGCGCAAAGCTACGATCTGTCCAACTTTGACGCATTCATCAGCTGGTTTATCGAGCACAGCGTAACTGATACATATTCTTATCATGAAGCATGTTCCATTATTATCTAGTCGCAATACATCAGAATGCCAAACACTCTCTGGGACAGGTAACATGCGAAAGCTGTGAAATATAGGACAGATAACACTATGATTGTTCTGTACGCGTAACTTCGTAACTGCTCACTTTGCCCCGAGGTCAACGCACTGAGACATATTGAGTACGATCTTCTCTGGCTTACGACGTCCATCAAATCCTTCAGAAGCTAGGTATATGAGGCAATAAACACACCTCTTTAGTCATATACTTGCCTCTACGATGGAAGCCCCGCAGCCTGACCTTTCCCAAGGCGACAAGACTATCGTTTTTTACCAGCTGGACCTGAATCTAAACCATTTAATTCTGCAAGCCTTGTTCCACGGTGAGGCTCTTCCATATCCCTGTCATATCTCGTTAAAGCTTCCTTTGCAGGTCTTTACACCGGAATTGTAGCAGTTACTTTGTACAATATATGTATGTGAACTACTCTTACCGGGATCAGGAGAATTGTTTAACTTTCAGTACAGTCACTTCTCCAAAATGGTTACGCAGTATATTCCTGCGTGTGATCATTATCTCGCTCTACGTTCTCTTGACGATATCGCTGGCGACATACTGGGCCTTTGTACGCCGAGCGTTCATCCAGTACGGCAGAAATTATTACAGCGTCTTCCTCGCACTTGTGGATGATGGCTCGTGGTGGCAAGCAAATTACCTCATTGGTAACATCTCTGGCGGTATAGGCACATTTCTTGTTGACATTACTATTGTATGTCGTCACATTGATTCCGGCCAACTATAAAGAGATTGATATGCTGTAGATATGGCGTTGTTGGACCCTCTGGGATCGTCAATGGATAGTCGTTTTCGCACCAATTCTTTGTGCGGTAGCTGGGACAGGTTAGTCTTTTCTTCATCTCTGTCCGCACCTTCACTCAGTATCTCAGCCATGAAGACCATGGAAATAATCACTACTTTCCACGATTCCACTCCAATAATGAGTAGCGACCGCTTCGCCGCCAACATTGATTGGTCATTGACGTATATCCTTCTGGCACTCGCCACATCTCTTATATGTACGGTGTTAATTATTTACCGCATCATTCGGCACGGTTCAGGGATAAGCGCTTCCCACAAAATCATCGCAATGCTGATTGAGTCGTTGGCGATATATTCGCTTTCCTTAATCGTCTACATCGCACTGGTATTGAAGAATCCAAAGTCCACCTTCTATGCAGATATTATTTCTGCTTACATCAAGGTGAGGTTACGTCCCTTTGTCTTTATCTAATGGTCTGATATCTCCAAGGCGATCGCCCCGACTCTCCTAGTCGGATGTGTCTCGGCCTACGCTAATACGATCTCGGGGCGACGAAAGATGGTCGCTATGTGGGAGGATCACCCTCCATTGGTCGGCTGTTTTAGGGACGAAGACACCGATAACAGTAGCGGATGCCATTGTCCGGAGGATGGTCATCAAACGTCGTCGGGATCGTCGGGCAAAGAGACTGTATGACCTTGCGTGGGCAGTGTTACTCATAGAGATATAACCGGGAAACGGTAGATGATTTCCCGTGAATCTGGATTCCTCGTTAATTAAAGATGTTTGGATAGCTAAACGACAATAATTATATCCCAGATTGTAATCTTGTGATTAGATTCAGGAGAGCTTTCATGGTAAGCTCGGATCATTCTCAGATCTCTCCACTTTGAGGCCAAGGCTAATCCTGGCGGTGAATTACTTGTTGCCTTACACAAACATCGTTACCTGGAGCAGGTTGGTACTCCGAACTCCCAAGCTCTTATAGCTCTAATCAAACAGCTGTAGCTGGAAAATAATCTGGTATATTGCATCATGTTCGGTACATGATTACTATAACTGGCGCTCTATAGCATTTCAAATATATAATTAATAGGTATCTGATTCAGAGTGAAACAACTTCATGACAACGGATGTGAATTCATACAATTTCGGCCACCCCAGGTCTGCAGTAAGATCTTGGGCTGCTCGGGTCACCGGCGTCGTCAGAGCTGCTTTCATCCAGCTGCTTCAAGCGAATGACTGAGGAATCTCTTGAAGCAGTCATCTCCTCGCCGGACGTCGACCTGGCAGCCACACGTAGCACCAGGAGCGTCGGTGAGATGGCCTGCAGTATGATGAGGAAACCATCAGTCATTGAACAAAAGTTAATGCGGAGATCTCTTGACCTTGATGTATGCTGCAAATATGTCTGCATACTCAGTGGCCATCATATTCCTCCCCTCAAGTACCAGGTACAGAATTAATGCCAGCGTGTAAATCATGGAAGACTCAATAAGAGCAGAAATAATGCTCCTGAAGAATAATAGCCTATGCGCGAAACAGACAATGCGATACACAATCAAGATTGTGCACACAAGGGTTGTGATGAGTGTCAATATGACATAGATTAACACCCAGTTAATATTTTGCACAAAACCTCCAGTGTTGCTAATCTCATCTATAGGGAAAGTACTGAGAATTTGGAGAGTCTTCATGACTAAAATAATTAGTGCATAGCATATCTAAATACTAAAAATGAGACTCACTTATTCCAGCTGTAGCACATATAATTTGTAGCAAAACAATTCGCCACTGATGATCCCAGAGCACCCAGCATCGCCATATCTACAACAAATCTGTTAATCTAGATTGACAAGACTAAATGTGTTGACATACAATAGTGATATTAATGAGAAATGTGCTAATACCACCAGTAATCTCACTGACAAGGCTGCATGCTCTCCACCATGGGCCACCATCCATCAATGCTGAGAAAACGGTGTAATAATTATCACCATACATAATGAACGCGCGACACTCAAAAACCCAGTCTATGGTGAATGATATCGTCACAAGGACATAAAGCACCATGATGATAGTATGTAGGAATGTACCATGTAACCGCTTCATAGAAGAGACTGTATTAAGAGTTTAATCAGCCTCCTTCGCCGATGAGAATTGGAAGTCGACATACATGTAGTCCATAAAGTGACTGCCATGATGCCAGTGTATAGACCTTCAGAGTGGATATTTAACAAAGATACTTCCAGGACAGGGGATAAACATATACCATGCAATGAGGCATGCAGAATCGTAGTGTTCAGATTCCAGTCAAGAATGTCGAGGATGACACTCTGATCATCTTGGGAAAGGTCAGGTGGTGGAGCCTCCATAGTAGATGTTGGTGGTATGTGAGCAAAGAATCATGTTCGTGCTTCATATACTCAGTCTTTGCAACAATAGATTCCGATCAAAAGACAGAGCAAAGATCGAACATGAAATTCCATGGCCACTAAGAAACGAAAAACGATCTGGGGTCCCTACCATCAACCAGTTGATATGAAGCACCCCAATGTTCTCTACAACCGCTACTTTTTATTGTATTGACTCCTCAGCAGATCATGATTCGAGATAAGCTATACCTTGACACCTGGGTGTCAGACCTCAAAGGGCCCAGCTGTTGCAAGCCTTTGTTCCGAAAATACTTGGAAAATATAGGATATAAGATTCTCAACACAGCTATAAGCACTGTATGGAGAATCCAATATTTTAGCTTAAAATATTGAATTTTATAACTATTTATTTTTTCAATACATTAGACTAACATATTAGGATAATATTTTTAATATAATTGTGATATTTGGGAAATTTTCAGAATTTTTTTCAATAAACAAGAATATTGAAATAATATTCAAAATAATCTTTCAATATTTCAGCTTAGATGTTGGAAAAAATAAATAGTTATAGAATTTAATATTTTAAGCTAAAATATTGGATTCTCCATGCAGTGAAGGGAGGGGGAAATGAGTGCATATATTGAGACAGTGATGAAATTGAAGCTATTTTGCCTATCTTGGGTAGTGCATACCCTCTCTCGCAAATTGAAGAGGGCTGTAAGGTTTCCAGGAAGGTGCACTATAGAATATGCCAAGAGATCATCTGAGACCGAGTCGGGTGGCTATTTTGACCTTGAAGTTAGATGATAAAATGCTTCGACCATCTATGGAACCAACATAGATTTCGATGAAAATGGGCCTGATTGGCGCTCTCTTCTCTTGGGAGACAGAAAATATTCAAGATCTTTAAGAAAATCAGACATTGAATGGACTTACATAGATTCTATCAACTGTACCGCTGAAGGAAATCTCTGGGCAGCTCCGGAACACCGGGGTTATAAGGGAATTGCTGGGCTGAATGAAGAATCTCACTGTGACAACCTGGCAACTGATGTTCCAGTGACACGCAGGCTATGGTTTCAGAGAACATCGAGAAGGTCAAGGACTCGAGTTGATTATCCCAAAATAATCAATGAAGGCACAGTAGCGAAAGGATGGGGCGAAGATGGGCGGTTCGAACGAAGAAGCAGATGCATCATAACGATGCAGCAAAGTTCCCCGGACAGATCTCTGTCATCCCACCGGAGACGTCCAGTGCTGATTAAGCCGGATGTATCAGAACAGAATTAGATGGTGGGTATAGTTATAGAGTTTAAACATTCAAGTGCGCATCGCCAATATGTGGGACTAGCTGACCACGAAGCTACTGTACCACAATGATTCTGTCTATACTGTCACTTAGCGCGGCACTGACACATTCTGAAGGGTCAAGGTATAGACGACCCAGTCCAGCAGAGCATCACTTAAGACCCAGAACGATGTCGATTGCCTCTGCAGCAAGCGGCCAAATACAAAGTCATTTCATAGACAGCAGAAAATATGAGGTCAGAAAGGCGAATAGTAAGAAGGGAAAGCCAGACAATAGTGCATCTCAATTTGGGAGTTCATGGCCTCAGATTTTTTCTTTCTGTCGAGCGATCGCAGGTCGGGGTCCTGACCAATTTTCGCTAACACCCTCACCTTTCACCCCTTTCAAATAATTAGAATTGCAGCGACAGATACACATTGTTCGCTGTAACTAATTTCAAGTCCAACGAGACAAAAAGGTTCGGAATTCCTTATGCAATTCATTGAAGCAGATGGTCAGTAATACCTTCATGAGAAATTGGGTCAGCTCCAGGACAAACCGCTCATCCGCTCAAAAGGCATCATTGAGGCATAAGCTCTACCTTGACACAATCTTCCAGCACCGTCGCGCCTTCCCAATGCTCTGCCATGGCATGTTTCACCTTGAGGGAATCAATGCATGAAGGCGAAAGGATGTGGAACACTCACAAAGTCTCTCAAGCCACAAAGCTGAATTGAAGAAACCAGCACCGCCCCTTCATGCGCATATCACTTGAAACTGAGAACCCTCCATGTCATCGTGCAGGTTTTCCCCGTTCGTTCTCTGGGGATCTCCGCTATTATGGCATAAAGAACACCGTATGCACAGTCGTTGTTTCTGAGACAAGTCGTACACGATGGTATACGTACGAATGAAAACGTTCTGAGCAAGCTTGCCCAGGGAGGATTTCTCTTCAGGCGAGAGTGGAGAGTGCCTCCCGAGGGTACAGTCAATAACTTACTGCTCGACGGAAGGCTCCCACGCTTCGGAATGAAGTATGATTTCTTCCATGATTCGATCGAAGTGGCCCGCGGTGACTGTTTCGTTGGACGGCAAGTAGATAATATTTCCGATTGGAGGGATTTCGAAGAAAGTGAGCGTGGAAGGGAATGGCATAATCGGAGGAAGAGTCTTGCACAAGCAAAGGCAAACGACGCCAACTTTCCTCCGACTTCGATACAGCTCGTGTTGTCCGTCAGATAAGCGGTCTATCTTCACTTTCGGCGTGACTACGAATTCCGCTCCATATCCAAGGTCGACAAGTTTCTCTGGCTACTGGCATGAAAATGAGGATAATCTTCAAATATTATGAAAGGAACTCACGCATTGAGGCGATCTCCTGTCAGCCTCTTTATCCGAGTGAAGCTGTGTTTACGAAAGACCGGTCAAGTACACGGACACCCTTTGCAAAATATCAATAGATAAAGAGATGCGATACTGGCGAGACGAATTCACCTCTCACAAGGCACCGTAGAGCTTGATACCGCTCGTGCTCCGTTCGTCTTCGTTACAGCGGACAAGCAAATCCTGGCACATCTCCTGGTAATCCCGAACCAGACAGGTTTTCCTGGGCAACACTTTCCGCCGTGATATATAAAGTCAACAGTGTACCGTGGAAGGCAACAATAAGGGCGTACTCAAGCTACCAGAATGACGGTCGCTAACACCAACGTGCCCATATCAGTTAGGGTGGAGTCGGGAAAACGTCCAAGGTCGGTGATTGGGAGCGTGCTAGGACGATAGTACCAGCTGCATTTGGGAGATCAATACATCGAGACTCACTGTAGATGTACACACCGTGCATATACACATCACGAGAAGAAATGCCGATGTTTTTTGAGAGGCTCCAAGGCAAAACTACAAAGGCGTTGAACAGACAAGTCGATAAAACGAGACCTGCATACCCAAGAGGCCTTACAGCGAAGACGCCCAGGGTTCCATGAAATAATTTCCCTCAAGGATATCAGAACGCGTTGGAACGGCTTCGATAGATGCGGCAAGTCCCGAAAATCCAGCAGTTAGAGGATCTATGCAGCGCATGAGTAGACATACGAGAGGAAAAGACGCATATATGCACGTACTGAGAGAATAATGTCCATTGACATATCCACGAAAGCATCAATACCCGGCCCTTCAAGTGTTTCGACCTTTAATTCGGTGACTTCGAGTTCGAGGAAGGCTCTCTTTGCCATACAAACACATTTAACGTTTCCTTGCCGCGATATTTATCTATCAGGGGCCGGCAGGCGTGTGCGACGGAAAGCGAGAATTGATTCAAGTCGCGAGGAAGGTGAGCAGTGAGCACATGTATCACATGATATGCCTCTTCGGCAGATTTGAACCCGTGTGGCAGTGCCGGGCTATGCCGCCACGGTAAGTATCATACTTGATATCGTCAACGCCATTCAAACAGCATTGGCCACCGCGAAGAAATGATCTTTAGCCCTCATCGATATCGATCATCGATCATCATTTCCAATCGAGATGAGGCGAATGTCTCCAAGACTACTCGTGTCCTTTCGTGAAATTTTACAGAAAATCAAGCAGAAACTAAAAACTTGCGATTGTGCTGCTGCCGTCTGCGTATCGTTTAATATTCTATAGCTTTGCTTCAACGCTATTGACGAGGACTCACTTATTTGTCTAGATGGTCGCCTGTCGTGTGCCTGCAGCGCATAGATACGATCCGTGCAGTTTTGATGAATTCATCAACTTCTGGTTTATCGATCACAGCGTAATTCATACATATTCTTATCATGAGGTATGCCCCATATCTACTATCTAGTCGCAATACATTATAATGTCAAATAATCTCTGGGGCAAGTTACATGCGAAAGCTGTGAAATATAGGACAGATATCTTATTACAGTGATTGTTCTGTACCGTAACTTCGTCACTGCCTACTTTGCCCCGAAGTCAACGTACTGAGACGTATTGAGTATGTCTCCCGCCCTCTTCTGGCTTACGACTTCCATCTAAGTCTTCTGAGGGCAGATATATGAGGCAAGAGACACACCTCTTTACTCGTATCCTTCCATCTGCGATGGAGGTTCCGCCGCCTTACCTTTCCCAAGACGATAAAAGTGTCATTTTTTCCCGATTGGACTTGGATCTGAACTGTATGGTTCTGCAAGCCTTGTTGCACGGTGAGGTCATCCTCTATCCCTAGAATATCTCTCTAAACTTCTTTTGCAGGTATTTAGACCGGCATTGTAGGGGTTACTCTATGGGCTGCATGTATGTCGACTATACCTCTTAAGACCAAAGCTTTATTAAACTGTCCGTACAGTCTCTTCTCCCCAGAAGCTACTCAGTACATTCCTGCGTACAATCATCATCACACTGTATATTCTCTTGATGATAGTGTTCGTAACGGACTGGGCGTTTGAACGTCGCGCATTCATTGAATACGGCGACAATTATTACAGCGTGTTCACAGCACTGGTGAACAATGGGCTGTGGCTGAGAGCAAACTACCTCGTCAGTGACATCGCTGGTGGTATATCCTTTCACTTAGTCCAGACACTAAACAAGAACTGACATGCAGTAGATATGGAGGTGCTGGGTGCTCTGGGATCGCCAATGGCAAGTGATTTTCGTACCAGTGGTTTGTGCTATATCCGGTACGGGTGAATCTCTTTCTTCGTTTCAAGACATGCCTTTAACTCAGCATCCCAGTCATGAAGATCATGCAAATTCTCAGTTCTTTTCACAGTTCCACCAACAGCATCAGCACTACCGAGATGTTCGCAGTGGATATCAACTGGGCACTGATCTACATCCTGTTGACCCTTTCCACAACCATCATGTGCACGCTTTTGATTGTTTACCGCATCGTTCGCCACGATTCAAAGATGAACACCTCCCGCAAAATCATTGAGATGCTGATCCAGTCGTCTGCATTGTACTCTCTTTCGCTATTAATCTATCTCGCACTGGTGTCCAAGAATTCAGAATCTAGCTACTACGCGGATACTATTGCTTCTTATGTCAGGGTGAGATTCCGTCGCATTTGCTTGGGGTCGAAGATCTCAAACCGCCCAGGCCATCGCCCCAACGCTCTTGGTCGGACGTATTTCAGCCCATGCTAATACGATCTCGGCACGACGAAAGATGGTCGCTATGTGGGAGAGCCACGCTCCATTGGTCGGCTGTTTTAGGAAAGACGACACCAATGACAGCAGCGGATGCCATTGTCTGGATGATGATGATCAAACGTCGTCGGGATCGTCGGGCAAGGAGACTGTGTGATCTCTCGTGGGCAGTGTTACTCATAGAGATATAACCAGGATACGGATGATTTCCCGTGAATCGGGATTCTCCTTTAATCAAAAGATGTGTTTGGACAGTGACTAGAGGGAAATACAGCATTATAAATTTAGAAACTGGTCTTTAGACCCAAGAGAGCTCTCATCGTGAGTTCAGATCATTTTCAGATCATTATTCTCTTGACAACGTGAATTGGGCATCGCCTAGTAAATCACAGTCTCTCCCCACTTTGACGCCAGCGTGTTACGTGTATCTATGCGAGGGATTACTAGTTTCCCTCTACCAGTTTCTTTACGTGGCCATTGAACTTATCAACGGCGAACCGTCCTTACGAGACATAGCAGGTTGGTATTTTCGGACTCCCATGCCCTTGTAGCTGTGATTGAGTAGGTGTGGTTAGAAAATACTCTGGCATATATATATATCGCATCCGATCCTATACTTGCTAACTAAAACTGGCGCTGCTTAACATTCCGGATAATAGGGCTTCGCTCAGAGTGAAACGACTTCACGAAAGCTGATGCGAATTCATACACTTTCGGTTGTATCAGTCCTGCAGTGAGACCCTGGGGGTGTTGACCTGGCTGCTACACGTAGCACCAGCAGTGTCGGGGCGATAGCCTGTCATATACGATAAGAAAGCAATCAGTCATCGAACAAGATTCAATCCAGAGAGGTCTTTACCCTAACATACGTCGCAACAATGTCTGCATAAGCGGCAGACATCATATTCGCTCGTACAAGTGCCAGGTACACGACCAGCGCCAGTGTATAGATTGCCGAGGACTCAATCAGAGCAGATATGATGCTTCGGAAGAGTAGTAGCCTATGCGCGAAGCGGCTAATGCGATATAAGATTAAGACCGTGCAAATCACCGTTGTCGTTAAAGTTAGCACGATGTAAATCAATGACCAATCGATTTGAGGTACGAAAACTCTGATCATGCTGATATCGTCGGTAGAGCTGTAGACGACACTGAGAGTTTCCATGATCTTCATGGCTGAGATACTGAGTGACAGGAATATTTGTGCGATCAAGAAACTCACCAGTTCCAGCTATAGCACAAATAATCGGTAGGAAAATGATTCGCCACTGACGATCCCAGAGTACCCAGCAACGCCATATCTACAAGAAATTAGTTATTACTGATTGAAAGGATTAGATGGGTCCACGTACGATAGTGATATCGACAATAAGTGTACTACCACCACCAGTGATAGCATCAACAAGGAAGCATGCTCTCCACCAGGGGCCATCGTCCATCAATGCTGAGAAAACGGTGTAATAATTATCGCCAAACGTAATGAATGCGCGACGCCTGAAAACCCAGTCTATGGTGAATGATATCGTCGCGAGCACGTAAAGTGCGATGATGATAGTACGTAGGAATGTACCATGTACCCGCTTCGTAGAAGAGACTGTATTAAGAAGTTAATCAGCCTCCTTCACCGGGGAAGATTGGAAGTCAACGTACATATAGTCCATAAGGTGACCGCTACGATACCGGTGTATAGACCTGCAAAGTGAAATTTGAAAAGTTATGCGTCATGAATTGAGGATAACCTTACCGTGCAACAACGATTCCAGAATCATACGGTTCAGAGTCAGGTCGAGCTGGTCAAAAATGACGCTCTTATCAAATTCTGAAAGGTCAGGTGGCGGAGCATCCATGGTAGGTGTGGGTGTATTTAGAAGGTGGTAGATGAGCAAAGAGGTATGTTCGTGGCTTCATATATCCAGTCTCCGCAACAATAGACTCCGATTAAAAGCAAGGGCAAAGATTGAACCTGAATCCGATTTTCAGGGACACTAAGAATCGAAGAACAGCGTGCGGTTCTTACCGGAATCCGACTGATAACGTTAGACACCCCAGGGTTCTTGGTATGCTATCGGTACCTCTTATTAATCCCTCAACAGAAAACAATTCGAAACGAACCATACCTTAGCAACGGATATCAGACAACCTTCGAAGAATCAAAAGCGTCGCAAGGCTTCGTTCGGAAAACACTGGATTCGAACTTCTCAATCTATAGAAAGGAAGGAGGACTCAGGCGAGGGCGCATATACTGAGACAGCGATTAAACCGACCCTATTTCATCCATTTTGGTACGCACCCGTCGCACAACGAAGGACTTTGTGAGGTTTCCAGGAAGGTCTGACAATGAATTGGGTAGCTATTCCGACCACGGAGTTACATGGTAAAGCGCTTCAGCCATCTGCGAACGAACCCCGACCCCGACGGATATGACCCTGGTTAGGTTTTTCTTCTCCTAAAAGATGAAAAATACTCTAGTCGCAAAGATGTCAAACGCTCAATGAAAGGAAGACTTACGTGACCCGTTGGTTGTACTTCTTGAAGAAGTTTCTGAGCAACTCCGGCATCCCCGACGGAGGTTCGCTTAACTGGTCATTGGACAAAGAACGTTGCTGTGAGAGCTTCAAAACTGACCAATTTTGGTGTTCCAATAACGAAAACATGGGTTGAAAAACCATCGAGAAGCTCAAGGACTCGAGTTGATTGTCATCAAAGATTTGGTGGCGACGCAGTAGATAGAGGCGGGTGCAAAGAGAGACAGAAGAAGCGTCGTATATATGCAAAAAAGTTCTCAAGCATATCTTTGACATCTTGTCGACGGAGACAGCCAGTAATCATGAGGTCAGAAGAATCACAACAGAATTAGATCGTGGGTATATAGTTACGCGGTTCAAAAATACGCGCGGCTGACTACGAAGTTATTGTATCACAGTAATTCCGTCTCACACACGGCGCAGCGCTGACATGCTCTGAAGATTCAAGGAAAAGACGACCCAGTTCAACAGAGCATCGCTGAAGACCCATTGCCTCGGTGAGATGCAGCCAAAGACTAAACCACTTCATAGACAGCATAGAATATCGGGTCAGACAGACGAATGAAATGAAAAGAATGCCAGACAGTGTGCTTGTCTTGGGCTTGGAAGCTAGAAGCAGACCGGATACCGGAAATTTAAAACCAACCGGAGTTACTCACGTGATTAGACGCGTTCTCAGACGTACCGGCCCGGTGTTGTAGTCGCTTGTCAAGTAAAACCGCCACGAAACTATATCCACGTCCCGAGCAGCTCCCTGGACTGGACCTTTTGTATTGTGGCTAATAATCCTCTGTGCGATTTGCTCCATGAAAGCGGAGCAAGAGTAAGTATTTGTACTTCAGGTCACCTTTCAGGCTGTCCAATGTTTGGAGCAACGCTGACGGGTACCTAGTCAGTCTTTTGAATAGCAGAAAAGGCATGAAGAGCGCCTTATGCGAGACTTACGATCAAAACTGAAGCTAAAACTCTGAAAAGGCATGATAGTACTCTTCTTCCTCATGCACATAACTGACTTGGATATTAGATTTATTGATAAGGTCAGCGTTACGGTCACTTTGAATATAACTTCAGATGCTAAGGCAGAGACTTCAGGGACAGTCCAAGACGCAAGTCTGTGCAATTAGCTAATTTTTGGGCCTTTTATGACACGCGACATGTTTCACAGCCGTGTTCGCTAACTGCTGCGTCGTTCCATAATCACCGTTTTTCTTGCCTTGAGAAGAGGGATACGGAGAAATATAGGAAATGCATAGTGGGTTGGAAGATGATATTCACCTGCCAGCAGCCATTTGAATATTGTTTCAGCCTCCGGTCCCAATCCAAATGTCAAGACGGAGATAGGCAAATGTACGGCATCCTCCGCCTCAATTCTTCAGTGAGTTCGTTCTGACAAATTAATCTTATCTGACAGCCAGGAAACTTCAGAGCATGAATGGAAATTTTCGCACACATGCTCGTATTTTGAAGGAGCAAGGAGTGTTGAAACCTCGGGGCCGATGCGGTCATACGCGCTGCTCAGACCATAACTCCGGGAGAGTGGGCGTAGCTCAATTGATTTCATGTCCATGCCGTATTCCATCTCGTTAGGAGGCTCTCAGCTGTCTGGCAGGGTGCAGGATTTCCTGAGGAGAGCGACATTATAAATTCATGTGGTCGACAGCGGAAATCCATAGCCCTTCATCGGCGTCCACTCTTTTACCAAATGCACGTCACTCTTTTTCTCCTTGCCACATATTTCTCTGCGGTGTCTGCTGCTCCGCTCTTTGGGCCGACCTTTGGATGGCTGGGAGGTCTTTCTGGGACCAACAGCAGCTCTCCTTCGCCTGCAGCCGCGACTGTAGAAACACAGTCCCTTGATGAACTCTACAAGCTTGCCGTTGCCGAGGGAGGCCAGCTCCTCGTCAGAGCAGGAGGGGACACTAGCGTCCAGCAAGATCCCTTCGTACAATCTTTCCAAGAGAGATTCCCTGATATCAACATCACGATCACTGTCGATCTTTCCAAAGTAAGCAGCACCACCGCTAGGCTATTGGATATATCTGATTCGATAAAAGTACCATGACGGGATTATCGACCGGTCCTTAAACCTCACCGGAAAGGCAGGAGTGGACGTCGCACATCTGCAAACGTACCATGACTTCGTTCGGTGGAAGACAGAAGGTCGAGTGAGTATTGTCTTTTGCAACAACATCGGCGGTTCTGATGGAATCTAAGCTTCTCAACTACAAACCAGCGGGATGGGATCAAGTTACAGACGACGTCAAAGATCCTGACGGCGCCTTCGTGCAAGTCTATATCCTTACGCTCCTCCTTTATTGCAACTGATTTGGTCCGGCAGGGGAATGGCCTACTACCTCTTTACCAACACCTACGCGACGGCCAAAACCAGTGCCTCAGATGCCCCGAAAAAATTCCTCGACTACCTCGACTCTAAATGGAAGAACCGAATCGTAAGCGTGTATCCCAACGACGACGATGCCGTTCTATTCGAGTGCGTACCCGCCTTCCTCGGCGTTAACTTTACTGACTTCGCTCATCCTCGAAGGTTCTACAAAATCCAACAAATGCACGGCTGGCAAGCCATCTACGACTTCATCGCGCAGGGCATCAACTGGGTTCGAGGGACTGCTACCCCGTCTACAGTCCTCCTCTCTGACAGTCCCGAAGCCGTGACATTTACCACCGCTACGGGATTCCCGGATGCAAGTAGCGGCATCGTGGAGCAGCTCCCTCCGGACTCGGACTCGAGTGCCCTGGTCATCTGGGCTCAGCGCGCAGCGATATTCAACACCGCCGAGCACCCTGCCGCTGCTAAGCTCTACATGAATTGGTTACTGTCGGTGGATTACCAGACCGTGCTGGCCAGTGGGGGATGGAGCGTCAGAAACGATGTCCCACCAAAGGAGGGGCTCAAGCGTACGTCGTTTATCTTCCGTGATAGATTCGCCTTGCTCATTGAGCTCATACAGCATTGGCGGAGTATGGGAGCATGCTAGATACAAAACTGTTCGATGAGTGGATGCTTGACCGCGAACTTGTTGAGCGGTTTAGAATGCAATTCGAGCAGCTGTTGGGCTTACCGCAGGGTCTTAGCCCGATCGATGAACCTGCAGGGTCACTGAGGAGGATCGGAGTATATCAGTGATCTGTGTATTGCTCTACCGTATGAATATCTATAGATTATCATATTTAGCCGGTGCACCGTACCATAGACCTGCAATGCGACCCTTCGGCTGTCCGGCAAGCGTCCTACTTCATAAGCCACCACAGCGTGTTTATGGATACAGCATACACTAACACGCAGAGAAATCAGCAGACGGTAGTTCCCCATACTGGTCCTCGGCGACCGCTAGGACCTTTTGATCTTCCAAATCCAGAACGTCCGCCTCTTCCGAAAGCGACGCTTCTTTTCGCGCACGTCTTCTCCGCCCTCTTCGAATGTAAGCGACCACAATAGCAAGCAAGATGATTGCAACAATGCAACTTCCTATGACGAGGCATGCAGGCGAAGCAATCAGGGACCTGTGTGAATCCATGATGTTTATTGTTCCGAATTGCGAGCGGCACTATGACTAACCTGGTATGATCAGCAGCGTCCCAGTTGGACTTGAGATTTGAGTCAAAAACCAGCAGCCTCTTCCTGGACATTATGATTACCACACGAAGGAGCCAATAAGGATGTGAACCCAACCTGTTTGAAGCTGAGTTTCTCATACTATCGTCGTAGCCCTCGCCTTCGTCGTCAGATGTGTGATCAGTGGCATGCCAAGAACCATGATGGCCGAACCCGCCAGAACCGTGACTCTGGCCCATTGAACTTCAGGTGCGGATGATAGCCCAGCTATTTGTTAGCCTTTATGAATGCTGTCAACCGATTAAATTGCATGAAATGGAACAACCGCCCAACTCGAACTCGCTTCTTGAAGAGATGTCAAATCCCAAATGAAAGGAAGACGCTTTCGTCTAAATTGGAGAAAACTTGAAATAAAGAATGACGCCCAGGACCAGCTTGACGGGCAAGGAAGAGGCTGCCCTGGAGTTCCTCGCTGAGGGTTAGCAAAAGGATGAAATCGACACTGTCGCGCTTCACCATTTATAATACCAGGAAAATCATAGAGTCAGAGGATAGAAACCGAGCGGTGTCGAGTATCAGATGGAAGCATATGGATATCTAAAAGTCAAATCAAGATCAGATGTGACTTCATATTGAAAATGTAACAGCATAGCGTAGTAAAAATAGATGTTTACCCAATGTTCAGTGTCCTGCCTGAGGCAGAATATCGCAAATGTGCCGGCGAGGAGTGCTGTTTTCGTCCTGGGGACGAAATGATAGGTACGCGTTAATTAGTTGACAAAATCTTTGCGTTTCCATAGATATGCTAACATATCAATTGATTTTGTTTCATGCAAGGCACAATACTGAGAAACGCGCCAATAGCCATTCAGCATGAAAGACGCGACCCTGAATGGACGGCTCAGACGCATTGGGGAACTCGGGATGTGTTAAAGATATTCGGATCATCCTTGCTGTGGATAATCAAGAATTCAAATATTCAGGACCAAAAGGTTTACCAAACCGCCAAACGCGAGGTTAAAAGCGAGGAGTCAAATTCGCGGACTTGCCCTAAAGTGACCGTGTCATGGAGCACGTGGCGGTGGCGTAGCCTTAAATCTGCGACCACCTTTCTTTGGCCACTGGGGTTAAACTCTGCAAGAACTACTGAACCGATATCATGACGTAGCACCGCCGTAGTAAGTAACACTTTCCTCGTGTCCATTTCCAACTCTGACATGATGGTTGTCAGCTGCTTTGTTACTGACAACATCTCTAGTTGTAGAACCAAGAACTTGGAAAGATTTCTTAAGTTCAGAAGAAAGAATTGGGATGAGTCGTTGTAATTGGAGAAAGTCGGAACTGATGTAAGTGGTTGTTCCGGTTGGAAAGCGTAGTTCTTATTGTTGTCAGACGCTGCCATCTGATGGACAATTCGTTTCGATGTCCTTGTCGGTTGATATCACTCTCTTGCTCAGACCACAGCCAATAGTGTTCAGAGGACTTCCGTGTGCCTCGCGCTCAGGACCGACATCTAAATTTCGCGGTAAGAGCTATCAGATTGTTGTCAGCTGCCGTTTGATTATTCAGAGCTTCCAGGGCGAAATGATTAAACCGCCAAACAAATTCCGCAAATACACATACATCGTTAAGGAGAGCCGCCATGAATTTAAATGTCCAATCCAGCTGTCATCTTTTTTATCCTGATAACATCGTCTTCAGATACGGACCACATAGCCACAGCCGCTATACTCGCCTTCTCGACGATGACTTGTGTTTTACCATCGAATTTGCTACTGCTGTTACCGGTATTTCCCATGGTTGTCACAGTAGCTATCCTCATCCCTGACATACCTTTCGGCACAGTCGCGTTCAGTTATGATGCCACAGCCGGATGGTGATCAGGCTCTTTCCATAATCACCATCCAATACCAAGCCGCATACGAAGCACATATCAAGGCTTCATCGCTCTTCCTTTCCCCATGGAATCGATACCACTAAACCTTTCCCTGGGGGACAAGCAAGACATATTCGAGAGCCTGGACTTGGACTTGAACCGAATGATACTCGAAGCATTCCTTCAGGGTATGTCGGTTTCGCCTCTATTCTGTGCCCTCTGAAATCGAACTGCAGGATTATACACTGGTATTATATCCATCGCCCTCTGGACCATGTGTGCGTCCTGTTTCTATCCTTATCCTTCATTCTCATGGTATGCAGTTTCGAGATCGGCTTTCGGAAGGCAATTTTTACTCGTTATCATCATTATGCTGTACCTTCTTGCGACGATTGGATTTTCGTTCGACTGGGCCTTCCTGCGCCGCGCGTTCATAGGACACGGAGATAACTTTTATACTGTATTTCAAGCTGCAGAGCTTTCCAGTCCGTGGTGGATAGCCTACCAACTCGTAGATGGAATCACGGGTGGTATTGGCACCTTCCTTGTTGATATTACGATGGTATGTTCTTCTTCATATCATTTTATCCTCCCACTGAACATTCGTTTCAGGTATGGCGTTGCTGGGTCATTTGGGACCGACAGTGGAGGATTGTCACCTTACCCGCAGTCTGTGCGTTTGCAGGAACCGGTAAGACTCCGAAACTCTTGCTGTCATGCTTCATTAACTTTCACGTGCCAGTCGCAAAGATAATACAGCTACGCAGCGACCTCCTCGATACGACTGAGGATGTCGGTGATACATCAGGATTTAGTTCTCAGATCGCTTTTTTTTCTGCGATGTACATCTCGTTGACCCTGGCTACAACGTTGCTATGCACGGCACTCATCGTGTATCGTATCCTGCGTGTTTCGGGTGTCCGTTCCTACTTTGGGATCCTGGAAGTCCTGCTCGAGTCCTCCGCTATCTACTCTTTGTCGTTGATTGTTTACTTGGCGTTTGTGTTTCGTGATTCAGACGATTGCTTCTACGCAGACACCATCATGATGTATATCAAGGTACTTCAAATGGTTTCTTATTTTTCACGATCTTGGCCTGACCAATATACAGGCCATGGCGCCGACGCTCCTTGTTACTCGCGTTGCGTCCAAGTTCCACCGTGCTGATGCCCTCGGGGAAGGCAATGGTTGTGATCATCATAAAGCGTATCCCGACCCTGAGGCGGCGACTATCATCATCTGTCGGTGTCAGAATGCTGATGAGGATGGGGAGTTGAAGTGCAAGAGCGATGATAATGCATTTGAACTATAGCGCAATGGAGATCTAGAAGTTTTAGAAAGATATACGAAGTCGAACGCTGAATTCTCCGGTCCTCTTCAAACGTGACCGGAGTTCACGTCATCCGAAAGCGGAGGTTTCGCCACTATATTCAGATCGTCATGAATCATACCGCAACTTGAGACATACAAATTCCCGTGACAAAAAGCAGTGAAACCTCCGCGCCTCAAAATGCAACATCTTCGACGCTTCATCATACTACGAACCATGGCCTCCGCATCTTGTAAGGCGCTTGCCCTATTGTGTTCTTCCTGTTCTCAAATGCAAATGTAGCACATCAAAAGGACCCGGCGCATGTTATCTCCGGACTCAAAGCGACTATCAGCAATCCAAACACGTCAGAGGATGCTAAACTCATCGCGCAGGAGCGGCTGAAAGAGCTCACTGGAGTGAACGCGGAGGAGGAGCAACACCATACGAACCGTATGCTCGGTAAGACTGACATCTCACTCGGAGGTCATTGATACTGAGATGCTACTTAGGCGGATACAAGGCTACTCTGCACAGTGGGTTTCACCACTACTTTTATTCATTCAGCTCATTCTTTTTAGACGAGGGGACATCCAAGGAAGCTAAGCAGCACGCTCGCGAGATCCTCGAAGCCGCAGGAATTGATCCGAGTAATCTCAAGACTGACGCCGAGCACGAAACGCGAGTTCTCGCTGGGTACAAGGCGGCTTTGCATAGTAAGGTTTAATTCCAAGTGTGAATGTCTGCTCTCATGCGTTCGATTAGATCCCCGAGTATCTGCAGAAGCTAAGCAACATGCAGAAGAGTTTTTGAAGGCTCACAAAGCGCTATGATTTACGAATTTGCCATCGAAATGTACAGTAGTTCCGTCGAATTCCATTGTATCTGTACGTTCATCGTGATTAGCCATGTATAAAGAAATAGCACCGGAGCCCAGAGCGCTAGAAGGAAACACACGAAAAGCGGTGAGTCATTGGCTTGACGTATTTGGGAAAGGGTTCGTCCATGACGTCTTGAGGGACCATGACGGGCGCGCTTCAATTTGAATTGAAATGTCTGTTCTGACACTCTGTTTACTACCGCGGATGTCCAGTACACGTGGAGGTACAGCCACCACGCGACACGGCATCGGCATTGTGGGTCACAGCCTGTCACAGTCACGAAACCGGCTTGTTAGCTCATCTGTATGGAGAAGTGGCAATTTACCTCGACAAGATTTCACCTGCCTTCATCCTCACTTTGTGCAGGTATCGGACGCGAATGGGATTGACTTCGTCTCTTTTCTGAATCATTGGCAGAAAATATGGAACAGATGGACTGTAGCTCTTGCAGAATCATTTTCAAGGTTCTGATACGTAAACTTAGGACCTGGCAGTGCGTGCACGTCGATGGCTCACGTTTGTTCTTCCTCAGTGCCACATACCGAGTAGGCTCGTAGCGAAGTCGGGCATCACAAAGAGCTCGGAATACTGCTCTAGATGTCAGAGTACGGTAGGAGCGAGGATGAGGAATACATAAATAGCAGCATTGACCTGGCTCTCTTATGCAGACATCAGAAATTTGAATCCATGCGCCCCGAGGCCGGGGATTACGCTAGTGATCACAGAATTATGTGAGCCTGTTCATTTCTATAGTATTTTTTATTTTTGCTAATTCGGCTGTCGTGGTGCTTTCAGGTCCTGCGGTTAACAGCGGTGACTGACCGACTGTACTGCATCGATGAGTCCAAGATTTCAGTATCCTCTGTTCCCTTCGATGTCTTATCGCCATTGTAATCGAAGGCTTCACCGGCTTCTGTGATAGCAAGAACGGGACAAGCAAGACTGCGCAAGACCACAATTATTGACACGACGATTCTAGGGCTCGTTGAAGTACGCAAGGTTTGGCGTATTCCTTGTACATCCCAGTATCTGAATTAACTGAGAAGTTTGTAGTTTGCAAGGGCAATGCACATGCACCATGCGGAACGTCGTCTTCCATCACGATGTTCCGGATCGAAAATACTCCTTCATCAGATAGGCCCCTACTCCAGCGGCACTCAGGCCTTTTGGTGGCTTGTATGCCCGAGAGCCCCTCTCTGAGGATTCGCGCTTGTCTTTCCTCCAACACCATAATTATTAAGAATCATGTTCACGCATGGTACATTCCACCTTCACAAGCGTGGCGTTGATTCTCGTCACGCCCTTCGACCTCGGCGAGTCTGGATGCTTCCTGGCCTAAGTGACCTGGATACTGTAAGCGTTTCCACATTATTGGATCGCAACAAAGTCTGACTCAATTTTCGAAGATTCGGGTGTGGGAAGTTTGTTCCCCTTGCAGGTCTAGATCACGAGGAATTCGGTATCTAAAGACAGACGGGGATATGTGCTGAGTTGAGCAATGGTGGACATCTGCAATGTATGCAGGCACAGTCTTGCGACGTGGACGTCTACAATTTTCTGTTCCTGTAATGGTTCGGAGGCGCTCCGAAAATCCGCCGTGTATAGAGACGCTCAATATACGCCACCACCGTTTGCCTAAGGAATGGAAGATCATTGTCGCCGTTATTGCTGGATCATTTCTTACAATGTCTCCCGTAAGTATTAACCTTCTCTGATGGATAATTGGTTTCTGATCCTGTGTTAGGAGTATGAGGCGGCTCAGCACAGGAATCGCAATTCGTCACTTTGCCACCTATGCAACGCGTACCCCCGGTTAACCAAAATCAAGATGATTTCTGAACGTGGCTCTGATCGAAGTCGAAGAGCGAAATCTGCATTATCCTCCTGGTGTGGCGGCCGGTGCTGTCTTGCAGTGGTACGTATATCGAGTAGCAGAGAATTTGACTAGAGCTGATGCATGCCAATCCCAGCTTATTCAAGTCGGACGCTAGGTGAATGTACCATGTGCATACTCCAGTTATAAAGCCCATGTTGCGTCAGGGAGAAGTCGGTGCAACATGTGATGCAGGCGGAGCTGTTCCCATCCAAAATAGCTCTTGGCGTTTATCTCCAGTCGCTGCCGAATCTCGGAGAGTTCTCCATGGTTCGTTGTATATCGAAGAAAATCTGAAGAGGCGCTTTCACAGCAGATCTCGGTCCGGAGCGGAGCGGCCAGGGCGCTTGTTCGACATCACAACTCCGACTCTCACTCCATCCCTGATCCCCGTTGTCTTCCCTTCCCTTTGTACTTTATTTGATTGCTAAGTTGTTTCAGTGATAGTGCAGTACTCGTGCGTGAGAGGTCTGGAAGAACTTACTAAGTTCACGGGATCATGTCCATACGTGCTTTACCAAGGGTTTTCGCCAGCTCCTTCGGTGAGGACGCATGCTGCTCTTTCGGACGTATGTAGTGGTTGGGGGACAGAAGGCTGGGCATCGACGTCCACAATCTCGCAGCAGTGGAAAGAAGCCCATCGATTAGGACCATTCCGAGCACCGGCGCCTGCAAATGAGCTTGTTCCTCGGGGTTTGCCATTCAACCAGGAATTTGCCACGGTGACTGCGATCCCCAAAAACTTTCAAGTTTGGTAGCTGCCGAGGGTGGTATTTGACTCTGAAGAAATGTTCATCCGGTAAAGCCAACGATGATGGACAGCGGGAGAAGATATAGCTTGTCGGAGGTTTGAAAGTACCAGAAGGGCAATCACCCGTTTGCAGGTTCGTATTATTGAATTGTGGTATTTCTGGAGTCAGCCACTCAGAATTTCTTGTCCTAGGATGTGATCTATCTGGTATAACCCAGGGAAAATGTATGTCTCCTGGTCCCCATCCCGAAGGAATAGAGTCCGCAAATACGTGGAGGCGGTAAGACCTGGGTTCAGTAGAATTAGAGTCTCAATATTGGGGGTTGTCATGACGATTGCTAACAGTGAGTCTCCGGCGTTCAACAATTCCTGAGTCCTAACGATATCCTTAGATGCCTATGTCGCGTTCTTCGTCGTCCTGTGGTGTAATGCCATAACCCGCTGCCTTCTGTTCGTGTCCTGAACGACCGAAGAGCTCGGCGGCATGTCTTATTCTGCGGTGGTTGACATATATAAGCTAGCCCTGACAAGCTGTCCTCAAAAAATTGCCGTCATCACCCTCACCCTCTCCTACGCTGCAACCGCAATCACCGTCTCTCGCAGATATTCTGCAAAATCGAGCATCCCTAGATTACCGAAATCGGGCAATTCAATGCGCGTCTGCAATCTGCGAAACCTTTGGCGGCTATGATGTGGTTCTAGTTTTCTCGCCGTTGGAACATCCCGTTTGGGTCATCATGAGAACGACCCATTCGTGGCTTGAAAAACAGGATGTTCGGATTCTGTAACACGACCGCCCGTCCCCGGAAGTTCGACGTCATATGTGGTGGCCACCAAGGAAGCCAATCAGCTTTTACCTGCAACGACTTCGACAACCGCAGAGGCTCAGAAGCATCGAAGGTAAAACAACTGGTTTTCTATTGGTTGCGTGTTCCGTCTTGCCCTTCTACTCTTTCTCTCATATACTGTTACTGTGCAGAATATGACGTCAAGTCTTTGGAGCATGCGACGGCAGTGCCCTCCAATCAAGTCCTGCGACAAATTCTTGGTCTCCCCTTTCCTAATCTTATCTACCAGGTGTGGAGCGCGAGCCGAGGATATATCTGTACGGTTAATATTGCTGTGGCGCTAGAGTTGCTTATGTTTTTTTTTCAAAGTTGAGCACGCGGATCGGAGCTTGGAGTCGTTCAGTCGCCACTTGTAGCCTTGCAAGTCTTCTGTATTCATAATCAAGAGCTGGTTGGCCCGTTGCAGCAACGCTATGTCCACGAACGAAATGTATTCACCATCGATATCAGCGTGATGAGGGTTGATTCCGTTTGGGGGTAGGAATTGATTTTACGTTACCTTTGGTTTTCCTTTATTAGCGTTCCAGGCACGAATGCATCCCAGTCTTCATCCCGAAGTCTGGTGCGAGTGGGAATTTTCCAGCTGTAGAAAGAGATGCCAGTATCGACTACCTAAACACTCACCTGTTGCAAACTGAAGGGGAATATTTCTGACTGACCTCAGGTCATCACTTCAGCAATAACAGCAATGACCGGCGAATCCGTGCTGATCGTCGACGAATGTTAGTGTTTACGGTATGGATTCTTTCCTATCGGCAGAAGCAGCATTGATGCTTTTTCTGCACAACAGATGAGAACCACCTTTCTTTAACATCGCAACGAAATCTAGATGCCTCTGTTCAAAGTAATGTGGACGATGTTTTACAAATTCTGTATCGCAATGCCCATGTATGATGTTCCTATTCTCAGGATGCAAAGATTGCGGACACGCAAATCTTTCCCATCACGAACCCTACCCTAAAACCTACACAATTCTGTCGTTGATTCGCATATACCGCATGGAAGATTATTTATATGCGGAACTTTTCTGTCTGTGCTCGGAATTTTGCGTTCGGTCGAGAACGCCTCATGCGGATGGGTGCCGGCACTTCGATCATGATCAGACGACGACACTCATCTTCGACATTCCCACATGACCTTCTCCCCGCCATTTCTTCGCAAAAAACTTCTTCCTGCATGCCTTTCTTCCCACTTCTCGATTTCATCACCGTCAAACGCGACCACTTTGTAAACACAATCCATCTTTCCCTTCCTCGTCCAAACTCTGAGCCACATCATAGAACCCTGAAGGTGGAATTCGTGTGCGACGATTGAGCGGATGACCGCAAACTTCCAGAGACCGCCTAGATGCCCATGAGCAAATGACATCACATCGAATCTCATCAAAAACAGAACAAGGTACAATTAAACCTCGTTCTCTGCTTCGGACTCTGTCTTGGAGCGGGTGTCCGATGTATATAATAGCGCTTCCTTGGTAGTATGGCTGGATCAACTCCTCCAGCATGAGTACTACGATGGTCCTTCCAGCTCTTGACAATACGGCAAGCCCCCAATTTCGCTTCCTGATTTGTCGGCTAATTACTTTGGTCCAGATGGGAGCCCTTCTCATCGGGACGATGTACGTGTTCCTCCCTCACGGTGCTTTGCATTCATGAGGCCTGATTCCATGTACAGAGTTGCAGCGAGGTGGGTGATACATCATTCTAGAAGGACCAGTGAGCGTTGCTCAACCGGTATTGCAGCATCTGGGGGAGCTCCATATTGCATACATATGAGTATTACTCGGTGCGCCCTTTTCGATCATTTGACGGAGCTATGGAATACCAACTTCAGTTACAGGACTACCCGAAGGACCATATCGGTATGAAATGTGTCGTTGCGATTGTGTGGTAAGTGGACATCATTCTCTTTCATCGGTTCGATTTAGACCCCGCGTACCAGCCTTCTCGACACCATGCATCAAATCTTCATCACCCATGCGCTGTACATCTACTTGATCAAAGGATTCGCCAATCCGTTGATCTTGACTAGGCTGCTTTGGTAAGTCGGACCTCTGTGCATACTGAACTACTGGCTTCATGTGCGCAATCTCTAGGACCTTCTTAATACAGCTGGTTATAACGGTGCGTGTTATTCCTTGTCTCATTCTTCCTTACGCTGAATGTTACCCTGCAGGCATGTCAAGGGTTAGTCTGTCAGGGGTTCGTATTCGTGGCTGTCAACAACAGGAACAATTCAGCTGACTTTCATTCGCATTAGCTTTTTTACATGGAGGGTCTATGTCGGTGAGTCTCATTATCAATCTGTCAGTTGCCCTTGTTGTCATCTCATTTGCATTCTAGTCAGCCAGAGAAACCGTTTTCTTGCCGCCTTCATCGTATGTCTTTCATCAGCTCCGCAACTCCTATTGTTGACATTTCTCAGGCAAGTTTGGTCGTCGCCAATTTCGTGGTTACGCTATGTGAGTAGCTGACTCGATGTTACCCGATCTTTTGGCTAAGAGGGATTTCGTCCGTAGACTATTATGCACGATGGTATGTTCCAGCGTGCTGTTGACTTCGCTATGTTGACGCTGATTGAATTACAGTCAATCCCTTACATCAACTACCCAGCTTAATGAACTAAAGAACATCGCCAAGCTATTGGTTTTCGGATATAGTGCCGATATTGTGCGTTGTTGACTGTGCTATCCGGCCGCCGTACTGAATCGTCCAAAGCTGATAACCGTTTCCCTCATTTATATGCTCTTGAGGAGCAAGACGCAAAACGCACAGTATGTGCTGCATTCTGTCAATCGTGATGCCATTTAAATGACTGATGTTCGCAGAACAAACCATATTATCAATAGGCTAGTCCTTTACTCTCTGAATACGGGATTTCTTAATAGGCAAGCGCCGTGTAACATTCACTATGGAGCGTGATGTTAACGATTCGCGTCTAGCATTTTTGCAATTCTTTGCTTCGTTACCGCGGTAAGTCGTTCTCCAACTTCTCTATATCGGGTCTAACAGGCGTCCAACAGACCGTCTGGAGCGAGAATCTGATTTTTGTCGGTTTGTACGCAGTCCTGTGTCGGAGTACGTCGAGTTATCCTTTCACCAAATATGCCTTTCCTAACACGCCCGCATAGTGTATAGTGTTTCTGTCCTAGTAAGAGCCCTATCTCGGTTTGGAAGATAGGATAACACTGACCTGTCGCTACAGGCGACCCTGAACTCTCGGAAGAGGTTCAGATCTCTAAGCAGCGTGCACAGGTTGACTTCTGAGTCGTTTTCTTCCGGGACAAGGCTACAGGTCGCCAGGGTGAGCATTGGCCCAAAAAATGCGGTTGCTTGAACTAACTCCTTCCATCAAGCCCGGTGATATGGCAATCCAGGTCGATTACCAGCCACGTATGACAGACGATGCTTCTTCAGAGATTGTAAGTATTTATTCCATTCGCAAGGTACGCTTGTGTTCTTACGGATTCCGTTCTCTAGAAGCACAATAAATCGACACATTCGTTGGAGCTGGACACCTTAACTAGAGTCAAAGCAGACGACTGCCCTGTTTGATTATTTCGAGTCATTCGCGTTGTGTACTTCAGGCTCCAGCTTTCACTTTATAGCGGCTACCTTATGGGATATGTAACAAGGTGTAATATTATTTATCGAGAACTACCGTTATCTTGAATACGAGCGCAGATGCTATGAAAAATACCGATCTTCCGTGCAACTTCACACTAGTAATTAAGGTTCGTACCAAGCAAGCGGAACCATGTAGAAGACCCAATTTTCAAAAGTGATCCTTGTCATTCGGGGCATGATTAAGGCCTTCGCTTTAAGACGAGTCCGTACAGCCCGGGTCGAATTTGAGCCGTATACAAAGCCGTGCACGTGGACGGGAGCGGAACGGACAAAACTGGTGTTTAGAATACATGAAAGCTGTCGGTGAACGGGAATGTCCTTGAGTAGTGGCTTCGATTTCATTATGTCTTGTCGATCCGTGTCTACAAAGTAGTCCGAGGAAGTTATAGCGTTCGACCCATGACCTTGGCAAGTGGAACTGAAGTCTCGATAACATTACGTACCGCGAGCTGCTGTTTTCCAAAACCAAGATAGATCGGATATGTCATCCCGGAAAATAACATTAAGCGTGGGTACTATTAATACATTATCGAGTCCGCGGGCGTCTTCAGTCCATGTCATTCCTAGCAAGCGGAATGCTGATACTGACATGTATAAATTCAGGGCGGTTGACGTTATCGAAAGAGTACCCTATTGATGAAGGGTGGCTGTTGTTGTATGAGAACTTGAAGTCCATAAGAGTCTGTGAAAGGTGTCTCCCTGTCAGATCGAGCACGTTCGAGAATACGGACACGAAGGACGAGTACCTTACCTGCCATACCTATGCAATAACTTAACGCGTCTCCTTAAATTGAACAACAAGAGATGTTTGAATGTAATTTTGAGCTGTCGAACCTCGACTTGAGACTTGAAATATGCCATTAGGGATAGGAGTATGATGATTTACCGTGAGATTCTTGGCACAGAGCGATTGGGCAAAAGTAACATAACGAAAAATCAACATGTTTACTTCGTCTTCCGGAGATATGAGGCAAGGCCAAATACAACCTGCAACATCGCGTCTACCGGCGTTCATTTTTTCTCTAGATATTACACTGATCGCTGTCAAATCCAAGATTCAAATTGAAATTAGCCGTCCCGCGGCTGCCGCCGGTATGGGACTGCGGCGGCCTGGGGCTGTGCCGAGATTCTCCTCCTTTTCACATCGATGATAGGCTGTCTTAGATTATTGTGCCTCTTGTTTTGGATAACAAAGGATATCGTGTCGATGGAACCTAAGACAGCGTATGGCCCCCCGCGAATCGGCATTTAAACAAGAAACCAAGTCGCCATTCAACCAACTGACCGCCATGAATCAGGCTACCGATACGTATGACTTCGTCCTTCCGCCATCTTATGTTTCTAACCGGATTTATTTTCTTAGATTGGGACCCTTGCTCCTGGGTCTGATGTTCAATCTACTTTTGCTGGGCATGATATTCGTGCAGTACTACATGTATTTCATCAAATATCAACGGTGCTATTTTTCCCCATTCCTTTGCGATTTCATTGCTGATAATACTTCTGGTCTTCAGTCGTGATAAGCTCTGGATCCGGATATTTGCAAGTCATGTTTTGCGCGGTTGGCGACGCGTAAACTTATACCAGAAGCAGGTCTACTCTCTTTTGCTCGTGAATGTGGGCGGGACGATTTTGTACATGGTTGATATGTACATGGCGCTGATACTGAACTTTGGTAAGTGTCTTACTGGCTCCTTGGTAGAACAAACCTGATCGCCTGCCTCTAGGAAGTGCCGCGCGCTCTACATGGCGTGAGTCGCAATTCCTTGTACATAGCGTGATCTAATATATGATTCCTTTACAGTGGGTGCTGCCAGTATGTGATCTGCATTTTTCTTCGTTGTGGTCCCTACTGACAATATATCCTCCTTTACTAAGACTCAGCATTAACGGTCAGCGCCTTCCTTCACCCCATTTCCGCGCTTACCAGAGATATTAGGCTATCATGGCTGGCGCAGTACAACTCTTCTTCGCGTGGCGTGTCAAGGTTCTCACGTCTAGCTGGATATCCGCATCGAGCGTGTGCTTCACAGCCCTTCTAGCGGTCGGCAAGTCCTACTCTTCTTCTCGTCTTCCCCCAGCTGTTCATAACTATTATACTAGCCGGTGGTATAGCCACAGCCGCAGAAGCCAACGCTCAACAGGCAGTAACAGATTTCCAGACGTTCAAAATCACTGTGATTATCTGGCTCGTATCTAGTTGCGTTTGCGATTTCCTGATCACTGGGGCTTTAGTATGGTATCTGTACGTCATACATTCCATCCTTCGATACAAAGGGCACTAGTTCTTCTCCTCGTAGTGTAAGCAGTTCGGACGAGCTATCTAAATCAGCTTGTCCTTCTGACGGGGTTCCAACAGCGTGGTCACAAGACAGGATTTGAACAGTCCGATGAGCTAATGGATAGGATAATCCGGCGTATGTCTTTTCCACAAGGATCCCCCAGAATCATTGTTCCTTATTGATCTACCTTTAGTTACCGTTCAAACGGGTTTGATCACCTCCATCTGCGCAATGTTGGATCTCATAACGTTTCTTGCCATCGTACGCTACACCCTTCTCCTCTGCTTGGTACCTTCTCACGTTATTATGTCCTTAGGCCTCGCCGAACGTACATATAATATTCACAGGGATGCTCGGAAAGCTCTACACCAACGCACTTATGAGCAGCCTCAACGCCCGCTCTGGATGGTCCTACTCTGAATCATCGAAAACAAACATGAATTCGTCCAGGAAGGTACGTCTCCACTTAATTACTTTCATGCGACGATCAGATCCTCACCCCCATTCGCAGAAAGATGATGTAGTTCGATTGACTACCGCGAACACTGAGGTGTTCGTGCAAGTGGAGCGTCATGAAATGACACCTATGGGCACCCAAAGAGTGTCCGAGTCGGAGGACTGGGAAGGGAAGCCGGGGAATATGGTATGATGTGATTCGGTGTATCGCTCCGTGGTACAGTCGTTCCGCGACTTTGACGGCCATAGATGGAATTGATTCAATAGATCTAGACTAGTTTAGGCGACAAAAGTTGGACCAAATGTAGCATGAAAACGAATGTCCTGCAACGGAAGAAAAATATGAAGTTCGCTTCATCGCCTGCGGACGGTAAGGGCGCGAATATCAAGAATGCAAAGGAGGACTAGCCCGTACGCGCCAACTAAACAAATCTTTCGACTATAACCTCGTCATAACAATATAAGCCAGGACTATAGCGCTCCACCGCGAGGTGTATATCCAACCCATCATTTTTGAACTCGCGGAGCTGGTCAATATGCTCCGAAGTTAAACTCCAGCTAAGGCCTTCCCCTGGCTCCGAAATAGTCAGGCGAACCGCCTTTAAGGTTTTGCTCTTCCACCTCAACGACACCATGTCAAAGAATGAATGGTCGATAAATCGACACGGCCGTTCTTCCATTCTGCTGTCATGGATATCAATCTTGAATTCGCGGATGAGGGGAAGGAAATCGAATGTCGGAGAGCCCTCGTTCGAACAGGCAGCCAGGCGATCGATGAGAGTTTTGAAGATTGGTTTATAATGCGACCGCCAGTGTTGCACGGACAAGTGCAAGGATTCAACGGTCGGGGTAAGGTCGAGGACATTGAATAGAACATCGGTGAAAACGGCATAATTCAACGTCAAAGAGGTGAGGCTACATTTAGAGAGCTGGATGAGGCTCAGCAGGGCGGGAAGCGTATCATGAGGACAGTCAAAGACCGAGTCCACTTCGGGGGAAACGCACATTCCTTTCAGCCGTGGCAACACAACACTACGAAGGATCGCCGGTTCGCAGGCTGTGAGATAGCGGAGACTTGGTCGATGGATGGGAGTGGTCATGTGACGAGTACCGCGACTGCATTCAAAAGGCGCATACAATGTGTGGATAATTGTGTATCGCTGAACCACATCAAGCAGTTTGTGCATCTCCACGGCGGATCCATCCCCCTGACGATCAAAGTACGTGACGATGTTTTCCCAAGGAAATTCGAACTGGGCACGTTCGAAGTTTCCATCTACGTCAACAGTCTGCAAAGCAGGAGCCCATTGAAACGCATCGATGCCATCTCCTTCTACCAGTTCAGAGGCATATATCTTGATGTATGATAGATTGCCGAGCGGTGCATGCTGGATCTGGGAAATAATAGGAAGAATGGTATGGCTCGGGCGAAGTTCTAGTCGTTCCCAGCGTCGCGAATAAGAAATAGTGGCAAGGAAGATTTGTTCGACAACTTCAGGGCTATATTGTTCACAGGGAAATAGCTCCAGACTCAAGCGAAGGTTGGCTGAGCGCTGGAGAACAGCGCTAATCATGGATGTCGGATCTCGGATGGCAACATGCCTGAGACCATGAGATGTGGTAAATCTGTTAGGAATATGGGTAGTCAAGCCAATATACGAGTGGGCAAATACTCGAAGAAAGCCTGATGATAGCGAGGATGTCCGTAAGCTGAGTCCGATTACCAAGAGGGATCCGTAAGTTTGTTAACGAGCGCTAAGCGTAGTTAACGGGGCATCAGCAAGCGCTAAGCGTAACTGACTGGTTTCCGACGAGCGCTAAGCGTAGTCGGTAAGCGAGTGGAACGGCAAGCGCTCAGCGTAACCGATCTTGATCACTTAGGTTCACACAGGGACTTTGGAGGTTGAAAGGTGAGTTGATAGCTGAAGATACAATAGTACAGGCAGTGTTTATATACTACAGAGTTCAGGTATTCTTATTCTACAATGTTCTAGTGTATTCTGGTAACAGCAAGAAGGTTAGAGAAAGTAAGAGAAAGTGCGAGCACTGCCAAGGCCGAGAAGGCCGAGTGAAGGCATGTGTTGACTCAGGCATACCGGCAGAGACCGATATCCATAACAAAATCTCGTCCATAAAGAGGGGGTGTTATTGGCGACGTATCTCCATGACGAGGAAACTTGTCCAAAGACCCAGGGACCATTCAGGTAATCAAATACGTAGAAATATCGACAATAGTCTCCATAAACGCAAAAACAGAATATTTCCGTGAGGATCTCTACGCAAAGGGTTTCGATGGGGGCTCGTGTTTGCCTTATAATTGCGGGGACGGCAACAGAAGACATGCCTGTCAATGGGATTTTCTGGAAGGAAGCATATTAGTCAATTCGCGGATGCAGCAAGGCTGAAGACACGCACCTGAAGTTCTACTGCTAATCCGTGGGTAGCTTTACCGATGTGCAAAATTTTCCAACCCTCTGTCCAGCCGTCAACGTCATATGTCGAGAAAAGAAAAATGAGTACGCACTACTACAGAAGCACTTCCAGTTGGTACTTGGGCGACGTGGCAGAATACTTGACAGATATTTGAAAGAAAAAAAATGGTCCGGGGTAGGTAGGTAGTATTACACGGCACGGTCCAACTGGGAACGCCGGGCGTAGATAATACATGATTGGTACACTAACACTCTAGCATCACAATCACGTACTTAATTATCCACTGATACCTCCAACCGAACCCAAGGCCGAGCTCACGGTCAACTTTACGCTGCTGGGTAGAACCTAGGGTCCAGTTGAAGGCCTCCGGGGCCTGCTATCTGCAGCCCCTCATTAAGTTGATACATCGGTAGCTTAGTGGGAGGCACCTCAGGAAGCGATGCTCTCCGAAGAGGTGATTTGAGGCGTTAATGTACGCTCACAAAGGAAGTTCGGCAATGGCCGGTGTACTGTACAGCTGCCGAGCTGACACAGCCTCCGAATTTTTTCTCGCAGAAATTGGCGGATAGTCGACTAGTCGTCAGGGAAAATCAACGTTCCACAATAATCTTGAGGAACGCAGGGATGGCAATCGGTGCAGAGCATACGCGGATGTCAAATCACGAAGGCCGGAGCCTTCGAGGAGGGAAATCACGAAGAATGAGTCCTTCGAGGAGCAATCAGACAGTGTCAGCCTGGATTTTTTTTTCTTTTCAATTTCGCTGCAGAGCAGTGTGGTAGCGCGTGTCCCAATTAGAAAGAACAGTAGTCAAGGTAGACAGGGAGTAGGGGGGGTAGAGAGCGCTGCAATCTCAGTCGCTGTCAGAGATGATATAGGAACGCGAGCTTCTGATTTTGAATGAACAAGTTGTATTGTTGCCATTTCGTAGTATCTCGGGAGAAGGAAGGGGTGGACGCTCGGCAATCCGTTAAAAGAGATTATAAGCCGTCGGAAGCACCGGTTTGGTCCAACGTTGCCATCAATGTCGTTCTGAGCGTCAAAGCGCGCTCTTTCCTTATTGGGACTTCGCGCCGGTACCATGGTCTGCCAGTACTCGAGACAAAAACACATCAAAGAAGCATGAAAAATAGGCTGATAGTAATGCTATTAGCACGATACGTTGACGATATGCGCCTCGTCACTTGGTCTTCAATTCTTATATCCGTAGAATGACTTACAGTTTAAGGTGGAGTCCCCTAGAGATCATTCGCCCGCATTTATTTCTCCTAAGTCCTGAGTCGGACGCTGAGAGGCCGTGTATTTTACGGAAGCAGTAATGAATTAACAAATATGGAATATTGGGCGGTTAGTGGTCCGTCAACAGCAGCAGCGATCTATACTCAATGCTCGAACATATGATATCTAAACATATCTCGTTCTGACAGCATGTGCCCCTCCAGGTCCACTGCCACGACGTGAAACTGCAACTTCTATATCCAATCCATCATCTTTCAACCCGCGGAATTCAGTGATATGTTCCAAAGTCAAATCCCAAGTCAAATCTGCCCCTGGCTCCGATACATTCAGCTTGATGACCTCTAAGACCCCACTGTTCCATCTCGAGTGTACCATATCAAAGAATGTATGATCGACAAAAGAACAGGGTTCTTCCATGAAGAGATCTTCAATGGCGATATCTAGCTTTCTAACAAGAGGAAGAAAAGCTTGGGCAGCTTGATTTGAACGAAAAGCTAGTTGATTAATGAGGCATCTGAAGATTGCATTGTAGGGCGGTTGCCAGTCGTTTGTACATATCTTCAGAGTTTGGACACGTGGGGTGAGATGAAGAACATCGATGAGAAGGTCGGTGAAAATGACATTATTAAGCTCCAACGAAGCGAGGGAACATTGTGAGCGATGAATAAGGTCCAGCAGAGAAGGAAGCCCGTCTTCAGGACAGAGCTCATAGGAATATTCATCGGGAGCTAAGCACATTTTTTCAAGCTGGGGCAATACTAGACTGCGGATAAGCACGCCTTCGCAAGCAGTCAAAACGCGCAGGCTATCCTGAACGAAAGGGGGATTCAGGGGGCTGGGCAAATGATCTCCGGGTGCCGTGGTGAATAGTATTGGGACATACAGTGTTCGCAAATTTGTGCACTGCTTAATCGTGTCCAGCAGCCACCGTAGTGATGCAGGATCCCCGAGTGCTCTGCGATCAAAGAACTCAAGGAGGTTATTCCAAGGGAACTCGAATCGTGCACCGTTATAATTGCCGTGTAAATGCACAGTTTGCAAGGCAGGCGCGTAACGGAAGGCATCGATGTAATCATCTGGTCCACCCTCATAACAATAAATGACCAGAGACGAGAGGTGGTCAAGCGAGTCTTTCCCAATTTCGGAAAAGAGCGGAACAGACGGCGAGTTTAGATGGAATAGTACGCGTTCCCAACGATGCGAGTGAGTAATAGCGAGTCGAATTATCTCATCCTGCACCTCGAGGGGATATCGTTCGCTAGAATGTAACTCTAGGTCCAAGTTAAGGCAAGCAGAGCGTTTCAATGCCACGTTGAACATGGACACAGGATCCTGTACAACTCGGCCCCAGCCGAACCCACCCACCGATAGGCGCGTCCACAAAGACGGCGTATTATTGGCCATTTGCCTCCACAACGAACAGACGTGCCCAAGTTTCCAGGGGCCGACCTTGGTGTCATGGACAAAATAACGGTCGTCACCGCCTTCAAGAACACACATACGAAATATGCGTATGAGAATCTCAACAAAAAGTCCATTGATGGGAGCTGGTATTTGCTCTGCGATGGTAGGTGTATCGGATGGGGACATCGCGACGGCAAATGGATGATATTGAGGCCGAAAAACGACCGACGGTAGGATGCGGGCAAAGGGTTCGTAGTCAAAGGGTAACTGCTGTCGTCGCTCAAACTTTAGGGACACGTCAGAGGTATGTCATATAGGAAGCACATACTACTGAAGAACTAAATTCGCGTTTGAGTCTCGATGGTGGTGGTTGCAATCAAACATGCCGGCGGATGCCGTAGAATTCGCTTATAGTCATGAATTTGAAAATAGGCTTGCCTAAGGACTCGCTCAAGACTCGCTAAGGGCGCTAAGGACTGGCTACATTAAACTACGCCAAACCAGATCATGAAAGAAAGCGCTTTCTGTTTACTCCTAGGTAAAAACCAGTCCTATATTCTTTGAGAAAGTACGATTGGTATGCAGTTGGTATGACTCCACTCTACTTATTTAATTTTATTCTTGGCTTTATCGCAGCGGGCTAAGCTAAGCTCTCTGAGAAAACACGCTCGACTGCGGACTCTTCATCAAATTCTCCTTCGACGCACCTGGTATATATCCAGACTCCGTTGAAGGTTGTAAGTAGTCTGATGACTGGCGACCACCATCCAGGCGTACACCGTGATCTTCATAAATGTCACCGAGAAGCTCTGGGGTCAGCACGAACGAGTAGCAAACCCAAATACCCTGCGCCGCAATCAGACTCTGATGACAAAACAGATACCGAAGCCTCGATAGAATGCCGGAGGAAATAATGGAACGCCGGCCTGCCGGGAGGCCTGGTTTTGTAGCACAGTGCGCACTGCGATTTGGCCGCATCAGATCCGGAAAACCTCAGTAGATTTTCTTTATCGCACGCGATTTCTTATGAAGGGACATCGTGCTGTGGGTGCTTGAAATTCAAATTAGTCCACGCCTAGGCTCTACTCCAGGCAGGTCGTCGCTAAAACACGCGAGAAACGAAGGATGGAACATCGGCTGAGGGTGATGATTTAGATGACACGCGTCTCGTTGCTTAGTCCTCAAACTTTGGATCTTTAGAGTACGTTGAGTGTAGAATTACCCGTTTGTATCACGCGTGGGTATTTCTCCTATTCTGCTGGAATATCACTGTATTCTATGGAAGTAGTAAGCCTCAGGAATTAGTGGACGGAACGTAGAGAAAGTGCCCAGCATCGGATCAATTATCGAGGTAATCTCTAAACGTATATTGTTCTCCTAGGGGAGAACCTTGTAGTTTCACTATGACGACGCAACACTCCCAGTGTGATGTCCAATCCATTGTTTTTGAACTTGCGAAATTTGTTGATATGTTCCGAAGTCAAACCCCATGACAAGGTCTCCCCTGGCTCCGATACATCTAGCCTCACGGCCGATAGGACCCCAGAGTTCCATCTCGAGGAGACCATCTCGAAGAAAGTATGGTCGATGAAAGAACAGGACTCTTCCATGAGAAGATCGGAGACGGTGATGCTCAGATCGCTAAGAAGAGGAAGAAAGCTCTGCTGAGGAGCGGGATAGAGGATCAAGCGACGAATGAGGGCTTTAAATATACGATCGTAGCCGGATTCCCAGCTTTGTGTGAAGATTTTGAGCGTTTGGATGCCCGGGGTACAATGAAGAATGTCAAGAAGTAGGTAAGTGAAAATGACGTCCGCGAGCTCGAGCGATGTTAGGGAACATCGCGAGCGCTGGATGAGGTCCAGCACGGCCGGAAGTGCGTCATCGGGACAATAGTCAGTTGCATTCTCGCCAGGAGCGAGGCAAATCTTCTGCAATTGGGGTACTACTAGACTCCGAAGAATGGGACCCTCACATACAGTGAGATCGCGCAAACTTGATCGAACCAATGGGGTTGGAAGGCTGATCGCTGTGGCGGGTGAAAAGCATATCATTGGCACATGAAGCGTCTGTATGTTTGGAGACTGGTGGATTATGTCAAGCACGCGATGTATGGATTCAGAATCCCCCCATGACCTGAAGTCGAAGAATTCAACGATATGGTTCCAAGGCAGTTCGAACAGTGCGCCCGCGTTGTTGGTGTGAAGCTCAACGGTACGCAAAGCGGGGGCGTCTTGGAAGGCGTCGATATCAAGCGGCGTCTACAAATCATGGCAATGGACTACCAGGCGAGAGAGTTTATCAAGCTGATGGCGACGAATGTCGGATAGAAAGGGAAGAATTGAGTGACTGGGAGTAATTGTTAAGTGCTCCCACCGCGACGAGTGAGCGATAGCGAGCTGGTAAATCTCTCTCTGCACCTCGAGAGGGTAAACGTCGCCTGGGAATAGCTCCAAGTTCAGCGCGAGGCAGGAAGAGCGCTCTAATGCAACCTTAAACCTCGATACGGGATCCCTAACGACGTCGGAATCGGTAAGTGATAGACGTGTCCACAGAGATGGTGTGTTGTTGGCGATTTGCCTCCACAATGAGCATACTTGCCCAAGCTTCCATGGACCACTGCGATCATTGACATCAAGCCGCTGGAAGTAGGGACCGTGTTCGAGAACACACATGTGAAATATGCAAGTGAGAATTTCATAAAAAAGTCTGTTGATGGGAGCTAGTATCTGCTCTTCGATTGCAGGTATATCGGATTGGGACATCGCGATTCGCGACGGCAAATGGATGATATTGAAGTCGAAAAATGACTGATGGTAAGATGCTAGTGCCGGGAATGTCCGAGCTTAAGATTCGTAGTCGAAGAGTAACTATTGTCGTCGTCAAAACTTGAAGGCATGTGAGAGGGATGTCATATAGGAAGCACGTACTACTGAAGAACCAAATTAGTGTTTGAGTCTCGAAGATGGTGGTTGCAATCAAACATGCCGGCGAATGCCGTATAGTTCCACTTATAGCCATGAATTTGAAATTTCGCTTGCCTAAGGACTTGTCAAGATGCTTCAAGACTGACTAGACTAACTAAAGCTAATGATCTTCGCGCCAAACCTAGAATATCATGAAGTGAAGCACTTTCTGCTTACTCCTGAGTCCTGGATAACAACTCATTTTAAAGTCTCCGAGGATGTACCATCGTTATTCATTTTATGGCTGGCTTTCTCACACCAGGTTTACACTGATGTATGCTGTCTGTAAGGAAAGAGATTTGACTGCTCTGACGAAGGGTGAGTCATTCTTCGGCAGAGTCCCCCCCGGCGCGCCTAGTATATGACAGAATAGATACCGAAGCCTCGATAGAATGCCGGAGAAAATAATGGAACGCCGGTCCACAGAGCAGTCTAGATCTTGTACCAAAGTGCGATGCTGTCGCATCAGATCGGGGAAATCTGAGTAGATTTTCATCTTTATCGCACGCGATTTCATATGATGGAGCACCATGATTCGTTGAGCTGACTGCGCATAGCAACCAATGTTCACCTGCTTCTTGTGTAAATTGCCATCATTTAAGAATATGAAAAGACGTCTATAATAGACCGTGGATATATATGCGAGTCCATAAAAATCTAAATAAATCAACTATACACATGGAATGCCGTATCCCAACGTCTCCAAGTTAGGCGCTCGTGCTGTTTGAAACATATCGGAATAACTATCCAACCTTGAGTTACTTGGCTACCTAGGAAATGAAAGTGCACTCACCTTATCGATACCGCCCTCACTCGTCATCATTCCCTCGTTAGAATGACCAATGTTCGGGGCCCAGTCGATGGTGGTAAGATTGGGGATGCCACCCATATCTTCTAACATCTGGACAAAGTTCTTCCCTCTGGTGATATGGTCCGCCCCTTGAGCCTTAGAGACACCGAATAGTCGGTCAAATATTCTAGGATGTGAAACGGAGAACACTCACGGCTGCCTGACATCTGTGGTCTCCGTTGGCGTAATCGGTCTGCGATGAGATGTGGGTAACCAGGCGGAGAAAAAAGATCTTTATCACTTACCAGTCCCCAATCGTAATTCATATTGCGCCCGTTGTATTTCTCAACAATTCCAGACCTTCCTAATGTACGTGCACTCGCAGTAGCGTACGCGGGGAAACCGGACGCCAGCCCATACTTGTAGTCGTCTATGCCGTCGCAGTCGTCAACCGAGACCGGACGGTCTGACGTTAGCCATAACAGAGATCCGGGATTCGCTAGACGTATTGAAAAGTGAGGCACTATCACCGCACATGATATCAAGAGAACTTACCGATCCAGAAATGCAACCGATCATCATTTTCAGTGGAGAGTCTCAGGGCAGCATAGCGCTGGGCCATCTGGGCACCGGCTGAATGTCCTCCAACGACGACAACCTATATCAACGAGTAAGAAAGGTGACTTCGAAATGGTGAGAGATTGTTACCTTTAGATTTGGATAGACCGTCTTGTCCATATAATAGGCAATGAGCGAGTCGAGTACATCAAAGCTGCTATAACCGGTTATATTGGCGGGGGCGACATTCGCATGCCCACTCATCCACGTCGTCTGTCCCCAAAGGAGCTGGCCGTCTCTGGCTGCGCCCGCGGTTAGGTCATCTTCGTCGAAGAAGCATGGTCCCATGATGGATATATGTTTGCGAACGATACTAGGGTCATCATAGGTGGCATTGTAAAGTGCGTTATTCATCGCATTCCAATCTAGGGGTCATCATCAACGCCACATGCCAATGTAGCAAGTAATGAACGGTGCGCACAATACCAGCAGTCGCGGGGCTTTTGACAGCGTTAATGGTTTAATAAATACGGAGACCGAATTAGAATCTCGCCCACCTTTCCGTGAAGAACAATAACTGCTCTTGTGACTTTTGCCGCATTCAGACCCGAAGATTGGTAGACGGGCTACTCAGAGAATGAGCCGCTCGTCGATTGAAAGAGAGAACGTGCGCACCATGTAGGCACCAAGGTCTGCATCAACGACCCATTTAGTATGCCTATCAGCATCGACGACTTTCGGGAACCTCTGCCAGCCGTCATCTTGGTTACCACCAACGGTAGGATTTGTATTGCTCTGCTGAGCAAGCGTAGTATAAACGAGCGAAGGGAGTATAAGGAGGGACGAGAGTAACATGGACGTACTGGAATGAGATCTTTCGTCAGTCGTCAGCGAATGCTCGAATTTAAAGCATTCTCACCCGAGCCGCGCAGTGGCCCACAAGTAAAAATAACAACTCGGTTCATGCATTTCATTGTCCAGGGCGCGAAATGTTTGACCGAATGAGAAACCCTCGTGTTTCGAGACGAACCCTGAGCTGGATACCGGGTGAGGTCATCGAAATATGAAAATGTGACCATCAGAGGACTGGAGCGCCCACACTGCATGAACTGGAAAAAGCATGATAAACTATAAGAATAAACACCCTCCGTAATAAAACCGTTCTTCCTGTTCCCACACGTTCGCGTTATGTGCGGGTTACGCGCTCTTGAACTGTGATAGAAGGTATTTTCTCGTATAGGGGAGCGAGCATCGTGTCACTGTTTTCAATTATCAGAAATTGAATTCCGGTGACGGTTTGACACCAGCCGAGAGGAAACCCCGTTTCTAGGAAGAGCCCGTTAACGGAGGGAGCGGAAATGGAGTTGAGAAGAATTGAGGATTACGCTTCGACGACAGGCACCCGATCCGCCACCCCCTCATTTTGAAGCCTTCGACTTCCAATTTTGAATCGCTAAGACGACCCGGTACCGCAGTCCCAAACTACTTCATCCTCTCATCCAGTTGTGCCATATGAATACACATGTGCTCGACGTAAAAAAATCGGAAATTCGGTGAATTAACGGATGCTCGGTAAGAGACTGCAAAGGTCACCATTCATTTTGATAACCAGCAGAGCATATAAACGTTCACTGTGCAAACCGGTATGGACGGTGGTAGGGTGGTGATGAGCGGGTACGCTGCAGAGGGCATGTGTTGATACGACTGTGAGCGCGTCGGTCACCTTCGGAGTTTTAATTTCAAACAGCGACGAGGCCTGGCCTTGGCACGGCGAGCGAATACCCTTGTGGAGTTGGAATGATTCCCGATGATAAGGCAGCTGTTGCGCTTGCTTTTCGGTGGTCCCAAGGGGTGCTGTGCCGTCTAACGATAACGGAACTGCTTTGCCGAGACCTGAGAAGCAGGAGGGCCTGAGCTTAACGAAGTTGGAATTTGGAATGCTGGTGTCGTCACAGGAAAATGAAGTTTTAAGCGACGGTTGTGGTTACGGAACATAATGAAAGCGTTATGAAGGAGCGGAAATATCCGTGGACGGCACATGATGAGGGAGAAGCCAGTGCATAGCGGATGGTCCCTCTGGCCCATGAATCACGTTCGTTAACCCAGTGAGCGTATCGATTTGGCAGCATCGCACTCTCAATTTCAGGGTAAAGATTGCACCTCGCGGCTCGAGGTCTCTACCGCCACCCCCTGGGCGCGGTGTCGTCCTATGGGTAAAATAACGCCTTCGTAATGATGATCAAGAATTATTGGTGAGGGCATCAAGGTTACCTCCCAAAGGTAATGGAAGTAGTCGCATAAGGCTCTGCAAATCCATCACCGAAGGTAAGGCTGGGAAAGATTGAGAGTACCTTTGATTCTTCCAGCTGACGAAATCGTGGAGCTAAAATCGTGTCATTCGCAGCATCTATTAGGCTGATGCTATCATCGCCGGTTAGCAGGTGCAGGACAGATCGGCTGGTGTCTGATATGCGACCCACGGCAGAAGCTTGGACTTTTTTAAGACGATGTCATGAAAAAAAAACAAGGGGAAGTTGATCTTTTTAAAACGTCGTGCAAAGTGCGGCTGCGCTCGAGGCCAGGAACCGCCAGGCAACGTTCGCCTGGAGAGAAAGCGAATGATGTCGAATTACGGCTGGCCGTCCAAGAACTCGTGCGGTGGACATCCGCCGTGGGATACGGGAGGGCCAATGACACTGGCGGCAGTGAAGTAGGGATCAAAGGGACGATCGTGCGGCTCGGGTTTGCGAACCTTGCCGAGAAGAACGCATACCCGCCATCCTCGCCAATGTTTCTTTTTTGAGGTCCTGGATCATGAATCCGGGTTCCGTCCGTTAGAGTAAGGACCACAGGGGACACTGCCTGATTCGTTGTGGGAGCGCGGTAGGTATCCCACAGAACACGCTCAGGCAAAGAGGATGTCACTCTACTGTTTGGTCAGGAGAGATCGCAGAGGAATCAATGGCGGTGCTTACCAGGCTTATGTCCATACATCACAGAAATGGAGGGGAAACAGCCAGCATGACAGGTCAATTTCTGGGATCCAGCTTTCTTAGAACCAGCATAAGGAAGGCCAGTAGTGTTCGCGCATTCAGTTCAGACCGAAGTGAGGCTTCTGAGGCGAGGGAATACAATAAAGATAAAGCACAAGCGGCGAAAATGGGGAACCTACCAAGAGATATTCTATTTGATTCATATTCGCATTCTACTTGCCAACGAGACTGGGCCAGATTGTTCAACAGAGGGATTAGGCACGAAATACCCTCTGAGACGTCCCCAAGGCGTCTAATGAGAGTTTTTGAACGGTGCGAGTCCGTTGGCTATTATATAGATCACTATCATTTGCGGCGCAAATTTTCGCCTACAGTAATGATTCTTGGATTATGAATGACTGAACCTGGAATTCAATATGAAGGCAAGAAAGACAGAAATACGTAAGTTGCCTGAGAGGTTGGGAAACGCCTTCAGTATTTTCGAGATATGAACCCTTATAGTGGTGGTCAAAAGCAGTCACTGGTTACTTCGACTAAAATGGAAAGGGTGTCATCTGTTCCCACGCCGCAGACGCGTTCCTCACCTCCGCATCGTTTTCTGCTAAGACGCATCCTCAGACATCTAATACCAAATTATCTCAGTGTTCCGAATTGTGCATTCCCTCCTTGTCTCCGTCTGAGGACAGGTTTCACGAGTAAGTAGTAGATGCAGATATAAATTCATTAGTAGGGTTGCGCATGAAACCCTAGGTTTCCCTCACTGGAGGGTTTTTCGAGGGGTTTTGAGGCAACTTAGCTATCGTGTGACTACTTTGACTGAACTAAAGCATTATCACGAGCATTAGCGCTGCGCACCATTCATGCGATACTAGGTACACACGATGGAGAAAAATGCTGTCTGACAACGTAACCCTTAGGGAGTATCAAAACGACAGCAACGTGTATGACATTGGACAATGGAGGCTTTCTCCGTCTTGCAGCGCGCACACTTAACACTACCCATGAGGCAACCATAAGCTCTTATGAATCATGATTTATCCCATTGATGTTTCTTCATCCAAAAACAGCAGTAGTTAAACCTATCACTGCCCCAGAGAGGCTCGAACTCTCGACCTTCCGATAGTCTAACGCGCTAGTCTAACAGTCGGACGCTGTAACCAACTCAGCCATGGGGCATACGACACAAATATCCTTATACCCTACTTGATGTCATTTATTTTGGATTCCTCTACACAAGTACTGAGATCGTCTTCGATTCGCGCTCAAAACAAGACAACTAAAATTTTCACAGCAATTGCTCTCTAGACCAACCCTGGATCTGAAATGTGCATTGCCGACCTTCAGGAGTCAGGCCTCAACTCAATGAGCAAGTCTGCAGTTGATGCTTGCTCATTGAGTCGAAGGTCGGCGTTTCACATCTAAGATGCAGTAGATGAAGTATATAAAAGATATAGGGTATATATCTTTTCAATTGATCGTGTATTTCGAGAACTGTAATTGACTTTGAGCAATGTGAGACACACTTGACAAAAAAAAGAGCGACATACGAAACAAGCCCAAACGCTCAACAAGGACTTACAAAGTCTGTATGAACCCGATAATCCGTCAAGAGGAGATACTTGCTAGCAGTGGAATAACAAAAGCCGACTCGACGTTGCGGAGTCTGCATGGATTTTCTCGCTGTACCTGTCAATAGCTCTAAGACGAAAGAGGCGATGAGAAAGAAAGGACGGACAAATTGACAACCCGGGCGCAAGCACTAGCGGAATTGGTATGGGGATCAGGGCTATACCGGCTGAGATGGTAGATCGTGGAACAAAGAATGCCGACTGGAACGACAGCTCGTTCATCTTCATCGGCGCAAAGCTAGACTTTTGTAAAATCTGTGTGGACTTTGTATGCAGCACGCATATATCAACGGCGCATGCGTGTGTGACAGACGCAGTTGGAGAGAAGGGCGTACGGGTTAATGGCGCGTTTCTGATTTCGTGTGCAACTTGTGTCGATAGTGGTCGATATTTACCGGTGTGCGAGGGAATAAATTACGTAGTGCCAACACAGACTGCATGAGGAATCTGCTAGATTTCCGTGAGCGAAGAGGAATACATAGAACGGAATGGACGGATCACAGTGATTCCACCCTCACCGATGCTGAGTACGAGTGTAAGTATGCTGAGGTTCGGTGACATCCAAACTCAACGACCCGGCATAATAGCATCTCCCAGTTCCTGTGACGACCGACATTCTAGACAGTCATCCAAGCCTGGCTTTGAAAGCAGACGGCGGAAAACAGACGATTGAAAATATGAAGTGAGAACTATGCTCTCCGGTTTTCAAACGTCACGTAGAGCGAACGAAAAAGTGTTTGTGACGTATCATCGTCGCAACGCCCTCCAATAATGATTGTCCACCGCCGTTTAAGTAGCCTGCTTGCTAGGCTCCGTGTTATGTCGATGCGAACCTGTGTATATCAACTATTGGCTTAGTATAAAACTCGAACGTCCGAGGACCGCACGCAGATGGCCGATATGTATCGCCGCGGACCTGGACGAAGATGAATATCATGGTGTACCGCATCGACTCTGACATAATCCATACACGTCTGACAATCCACAGCAAATAGATTCGCTCTGAGGGTGCCAAACTCCAGAGTACGCTTCGGGGTTCCCCTCAGACAGGAAAGTCGTAATTCTGTGATAACTTTTGTACAATCAGAATCTTGTTTCGGAAGAGAAAACATGCACCAAGTAGTTTAACTTGGGTATTCAACTAGCCTGTGCCTTATCCGTAGGAGTCTCCACATATTCTCTAATCGTTAGTGTATAAAACGGTATTTATTTGCGCTTGTAGACCTAAAAGGCCCAGGTCTCGGTTGCGAATCCGTTGGATTGGATTTGGGGAATTCAGCAAGGACCATTGCCACGACTTGCCGTGGATCTAGAGAGATTTATTCCCCAAAAGCGCGTGCAGAACGCGTAAACGGAAGCGCTAGAGAAGAGAGTCGCGAAATCATGGCGTGGTGGTGTTGAAGGAAGGAGTTCGGGCCGAAGAGTGACTGGCGTGTCTTACGTCATCGTTGTTCTTTGCCTTCGTCCTTTTGCCATTCACATTCTTCGTACATTCAGCTGGCTTCAAGCTTCCGAAATACAGTGCATTGGGAAGCGGCGTCTATCTCTGGGAATGTTCCCCCAACGGCTAGCCTGTACTCAACGATGGCTCTCGCCAATTCGACCGTTGTCCGAGTCACTGTGCTGCAAACGAAGGACGGGCGTGTTTGGGGCATCCTTTCTGCACAGAGACTCTTTCGTAGTCCAATTCCTATGGTGAATATGCTTACATACTGCCACCAGTGCCGCACTGATTAGTTACCAGAGGAACTTTTTAATATCGGCAGACTTGGTCCTCGCTACAGCCAGCGCAGCGGCCAATGACTGAACAACGACTTTGAGATGTTATTACGCACCGTAAAACACCGTCGGCATGGATTACGGGTCTGTTAATGCGCGACGATTATGGAAGGGAGCATTGAGGGAAGGTATCGGTGCGTTCATTTTTCTCTGCTGTGTCTATTTCCACTCAGCTCTGTGTTCTCTAGACGTCTTGTGCTGTCCTGCACTATAGCCGATGCATCAGATCTCTGCTGCAACCAGAGAAGTGCACTCTCCGAGGGCAGGAATATGTTAGCCTGCGAGACATACACATCCGACTATGTCCATTCTTCTTGCCCGTTTGCCATATGCCAGCTCGCGGAAAGATTTTCGCGCGATATTCCAACTCCACTCTGACATTAATACGGCTATTTGGCTGAGTACCCCGGCACGATAGTACAGACAGCTCCGTCGCTACATTGTTTCAGCATATCCATCTCAGCTCGTTCGCATCAAACCATCGCACAATATCCTTTTTGTACGTTCGTTGGATCCTGATTTACGGAGATGCCGTCTTCCATGTCTGATCCGAGGCTTATTTGTGGGCGACTGTGCGGCTCTTGGATGCCAGAATACCAAAGAAATAGAGGGCAAGCCTTGTTTATCATATTCCAGCTCGATGATAATGTTCTGAGGTCATCATACTTTAGAAAGTTGTCTTCGAAGGCCTTTATTTCTGACTATTCAAGGCGTTGGATATACGTGGAATTACGGTGCGTACTCATTCGGATCAGCAAATTCAACAATCTCATCTGGCCCTAAGATATTCAATCGAAGCCCGTTCTATGAGGATGTTCGGAATGTCCCGCAGGCCGGAGCTTGGCTGGCGGGGATTTTACCTCTGGCCAACGATGTGCTGCAATGTCCCCCAGATTTATCCAAGAGCAATAATCACACGTTCTCGACTTCTGCCGTCATAACACTGATATATCTCGTACCGCGGTCCAAAGTGCGCATATCCAAGCTCGGGGTTCTCGTTCTCAGCCATTGACTGATCTCCTGCAGCGGGCGCTCTTCCTCCTGCTCTAACATATCCGACGGCTCCTCACTATTCAGAGTCGGCGTAGGTGGCGGGGTGCTGAGGCACTGGTATCCGTCTAATCGAAGAACGTTACTCTTATCGCTCCCGAACAAGCTCGAGCAGCTTTTGAGAGATGGAAGGCGGTCGGAATCGGGTTTGGCAGGTGCAACGGAGGATTCTCTGCGGTTCATAACTGTGTGTTCTCACTATCCATATTCAACGAAGAAAAGCAATGTTATTTACAAGGATAGACAGATATGTGCTACTCTACGATGATTCGAAAACTACCACGGGGATTTTCCAATGGTTCTTTTGGGTGCATAACCCTGATAAGCGTTTAGCGCTGGGAGGTCAGTACTCCGGCAATTCCAGGGTGCCGTGATGATACTCATCTTCTTCGCACAGGTCCCGAGTAATGGATGCCACCGTGTACGGTATTCGTACGTCTGAATTCTTCCTGTGGCGATATCACGCCAGCGGCCAGGCTAATAGTGGATATATGCAGGTCTGCGTCAATACAACACTACGCCTAGCAACGAAACATGGGCTTTTCTCGAACAATAACGGGAGGGATAAATCTGCTTGCTCCAAAGACGTTACTGTATCAGCAGGATTGGCAGATGAATCCAGGTCCAGGTCCGTTATTGATGTATCCAGCGCACCGGAGAGCACACGTCATTCAGTGATACGTTTTTTCTCGTCTTGTCAGGCTGTTCATTATTGAATGCGCCCTAAACGCCACAGGAACAGATGTTATTTCTATTAGGGAGAGGTGTACTTTGAATGGCACTATGTACCATTAGAATCGCCAGGCTGAACTCAAACGAAGTAAGCAGCAAAATGGTTTACATCTTCGGAAAACATTCATGAGGACTAACCACGAAAGTTACAGTACTTATTATATACTACGAAATCCCGGCGGAAATAAGTAAACACGTACGAGAAATTATACGACGGCGTGTCGGTGCCTTCAGAAGCCCGATATCCCACCTGCGAACATACGTCAAAATCATTGATGTCCTTTGAAGGTAGTGCTGGCAGTTCATATGAAGAGACTATGATGATTGAACTCGGACCGCAAGTTTCGAGAGATTTTGAGCTGGGAATGATTTGACACATATTGCTGTACAGGAATACAAAACGAGAGGATTCGTCTTCAAGCCCACAGTGGAGTGAGATTTCGCTTGTACGTACATGTGAAGGGCCGGCGGGATATTTAATCGTGATCCCCGCCGGAACTAAGAGGGTTGCCGGCAGTTTTTTAATGGTTCATCTGGTGCCTACAACAGTGTGCATACAAATATCCCCATCTGCCCAAGTCGTTCGGCAGTTGTTGTATATTCGCCATTCATACACTCACCACGTACAATGACTAGCGAAACCATTTCGGAGACGATACCTACCTCGTCATCCATCTTGCTACTAGAACCACCTTTAAAGTCGTTGGTTGCGGGTTTGCAGAGTGGTTCTGTGGACGGGCGGTCATCTAGTGTTTGTGAAGATACTTGGGGTGATTCTGACACGACGTCTTATGATTCTGATTCTTCGCCGCGGAAGGTAAATCAATCTGCAAGTACAAAATGGTAACTTGATAATATGCTTCCAGAACGTCGCGTTTCCTGAAGTAACAATTTCTGCATTCACTGAGACCGGCCAAGCGGAGTTGTCCATAAAGGTTCCGTTGCAACGGTCGTACACCGGTCGATGTCTCATTATACCATCCTCCCTCGCCGACACTCCCTGCGCTTCCCTCAGCATTCAGGGGCTCTTAGATAAACTGAACGCGACTCTTAGAACATCATATACTCTTGATACACCATCTCTCCGCTCCCTTCTTGAAGATTGTGTTGAGAACTATGACTTTGGGACTGCATATGGCCGTCTTCGCGCGATATGGAACGTGGTCAGCCAAGATAAACTCCGCACATTCGCAATCCGCATCACCCATCAAATCCCGATACCCGAAGACACGTACACGTTACTTGGTTTTGGTGCAGATGTACACAACAACAGAATATGGCGACAACATTGAGCTGTAGGATGACGACTGTCAGGACAGAGATTTGAGAAAGTGTCCGTAGTTGTGATGGATGATGAGGGTGATTAAAAAAGGCTGAAAGGTCTGGATATTGCTACAGAGTCTCGCAATATTCTTGTATAATTTGACTACTAATTGACTACCTGTGGCTTGGCTTCCAGCAATAGCCATCACAGTTTTAATTGCCTGACCGTGTTCCGAGCCAGGTCTGGATATCAGTCGATCGGAAGCATCGTTCTCACTACCGTAGCGCCTCGAATTTTTGAAATTGTATACAAACTGTACGATAGTACTGATGAACACCATAAATTGCTTTCAGAACACTTCTTACGATGATGTTGTGGAGATATGGAAATTCACGCTGAGAATAACATAGACTCAAACGTCCGTGCTTGATTGGCGAGCGCTAAAGCTCGCAAGGAGGGCTGACCAGTTGAGGAGGAAGAGCGACGACATCCCCAGCGCAGACCCCATCTGATCCTGATCAAGGCAGGTATGTAAGACAGAGACGAGATGATCCAATTTGGCGATGTTATTCAAGCTAGACTAGAAGGTGCTGATGCGAATCAAATGGGAAGTTCACATTCTAAGCCTCGTTCGATGTTACACCCTGGTAAGCTGCTACCCATATCGAAAATGTGTACCGATTCCGCGTTCTATTCATGTCTACCGGCAGATGTGATATTCTTCAATGTGAGCAGGGGCGGCCGGCCATTGTCGCGACTTGCTGTAGATACAGAGAGAGTTCTTTGGACAAAGACATGTGCAGAGCGTGTAAACGGACGCGATAGAGAGTTGAGTTGGTATGGTGGTGTTGAAGGAAAGTGTTCGGGCCGAAGAGTGATGATACAAAATATTCAAGGTCGTGTCGTCTATTGGGTAGTGGTCAATGCCTTATCTACTGGCAGAGGTGAAGAAACAGAAATAGGACGAGCTTCCTAGAGGCTTCACGAGGTAAATTTATATTTGATAGTCTTCATGCGACATTGCAAAGAAAATCTTCAGTAAAGATAGGCTAGTGCCAACCTCCGACTCGTCAAGATTTTCGAGAATCCGGTTTGCGACTTGAGAGGTCATTCAGTTTGCTATCACAACCTGCGGCAGAGCTAGAAGTAAGCAACGCGTGCAGAACACGTAAACGGCGATAGAGAGCAGAGTCGCGAAGTCATGGTGATCATACAAGGAGTGCGGGCCGAAGATTTCCGCGATCAGCGTGTTACATCATTGCGGCTCTAACCCACTCCCACCCGAGTCATTCACAGCAAAGTTGATACCCTCCGAGATGATCCTCGAATCCAACGCTTTGGGAGCGGAATCTATTTCATTTTTGTCTTGCATTGTGACGGCGATGACACTCTCCAATTTGACCCGTTGTCCGAGTTAATGAAGGAAGAGGGCGTGTTCGGACTCTATTTATTCCAAGAGACTCTTTGGTAGTCGCTTACTACGGTGCGTACGCTTATACACTGTTTGTAGTGCAGTGCTGATCGGCTCCTAGAACAGCTTGTTAATTCCGAGCCATTTCGACTTCGCTCGCAGCCGCGATAGACTTACAACCAACCCGGTGATAGAAAGTGCTCGGTCTTTTGTAATAATTCTCATGTACGGATGTAGTGTAGTTAGTTACGTTGATATAGTATGGAGTTGGATAAGCAGATGTGGGTGAGTCCTGCTTCGTCGTTCTTGCCTGATAGGATTGACCTCATGCCTGTTGCAGACGCCAACGTCAAAGAAGACATGATTCTCTGGGAGATCAGTGTATTTTTCATCACAGCGAGTCGCTGCACTACACGGAAGAGGGCACGAGCAATCTTTGGGTTCAAATATCTCAGTGAGCAAGGCCTGATCGGGTACTTTCCTTTCAGTGATGCTTTTCCCTTGACGGCATCCTCATTGCTCCCGCACATTATCCACACTATCTTCAATCATGGTGATTTTAGGAGATGGGATCGCTTTCATTTGGTACAGTGAAGTAATAGAGGTTTGTCCCGCTAATCATAGACATAGCTAAGCAAATCTATGAAATCAAAATAATGAGGACATAGCTGCTAGCCCTATGTACTATGCAAAATCTGTATCTTGCTATTTGTAAATTGTAATTCCCAAAAGGTGACCAGTGACCCTTCCACTGATAAGACATAATATTCGAGAACCGATTCTTCATTCGTTAACGGGAGAGCGTCAAAACTGGCTAGGCAGAACGGGCTCTAAGAACAAAGGACGCGTAAGGGTGGGCGATGGTAATATTGGATCGGAGAGAAGCACGAAGGTTAAATTCAGCTACATTCGGCACATGTTCTGCTAAACATCAAAGTTCCTAAAGCATTCCATCCATGGACAGAGTACGGTACATTACCCTCAGTCTGTATAAACAATACCTCGCTTATGAGAATACAACATCAGTCAACTTTACCTTCTATCACAGAACCGCAAATTCGACACTGAGGGTATCGGTATGCATAAAATTGTGTGATGAGGGTTCTTTGATAAGTATGATGTCGTGAGGCTTTTCAACATCGCCTCTGTATGCGCCTTGGGATCACCTGGACATGAATGTCAACACTATAATCAAGTTCCGAATAAAAAACAAAGTGGACGTACGAGATGGTTTACTCCTATCATCTCGAGAAAGAATAGTCTTGATCGCCTGTCGTCAGGGAGCACGGTTTCAATCTGCCATCGTAAAGATGGGCTGTATCGGAGGGACATACCGATCTGACAGAGACGAATGAGTCAAGAATCAAGAAGAGGAGATAGAAGCATACATGAGAATTCTATCCTTCAAGCTACCTCGCCGTCAAAAGTGATCTTCGAGTCACCTAGTGTCGTGTTATAGATAGATGGGTGTATATCACGCTTATTGAAGTCGAGCACACTCAGGGAACCCGACACAAGATCCGGATGGTCGTAATGCGTGCTGACTCAGTATTCAAAGTTGGCAAACATTGCCACCTGTTTTGGGTTCAGGATCAGTGAACGCGTTATAACTTGTGTATTCCCGCTGGTTGATTATATCCAAAAGCGAGATGAGGTTGATCTCATAGAAAGATGAGAAAAAATAGTAGTACAGCAAGAAGGGAAGGACTAGCCGTACTTGCAACATTATTTGTCCGAAATATGGCTTCAAGACGTCATAGCTCTTTCTGTGTATGACCTCCGGATGACAGAGAATTGCAAGTGGACTGAAACGGAATCAACTTTGGTATCATGGCAAAGGTTAATGCGCACATACGTCGTAGCCCAAGTTTCCATCAGATGGCGGCCAATCCTCCAAACTTGTCATCGACGCTGATCTTCGAAATGTCGTCTGTCTTGACGAATGAAGAGAAGAAGTATACGGAATCAGATCCAAGGCACGGTAAAAATTCTGAATGCTCCTACCGTAATCCTGCGAGTTACTCAGCAGCATACTTCGTTGAGCCGGCATTGTCGCTTCTGTTCAGGATGATAAGACACAAATTATATTCCGTTGCCATAGGGAGGACCTTGTGGAATACGTCTAAATGGACGAAGGAATGAGATGTATACAGGATCGCGTATCAGAAAAACCCTTACGGCTCGTAAAGGCACTACCGTGGAAGATGGCTTCATTTGTAGTCAGCAGAGCCTACGACTAGAGCACTGTGCCATGGGCGTACACAGAGCCACTGCATAGAGAACAAAGGAGGGAGACATGCCAACAGTGTTGGAAGGGCGACGACGGAGAGTCGACAGTCAAGACCTTGACTTTGGGAGAAATCGGTAAGTCGCTGTCTGCCTGAGCTTTCACGATGCTGTGACTAAGCAGAACATGGTACCGCTTCAATAATTGACCAATACCTTGTCGGCGAGTAGGTTCATACAACCTCCATTGATTTGTCGACGGTCATTCAAGTACAGTTATAACAAACACCTGCCCTTTGATTCGTAGGCACCATGTCATATTGATGTAAACCTGCCTTCTAACGTTAGCCTCGCCTAGGATACTCAGTGGAGAACTCGAACATACGATATCCGAGGATTCCAGATATGCACATAATCGCATCCCTTACCGCCGGCTTGGACGAAAATGATGAGTATCATCACGTACAGCATCGACTCTTACCTACTTCATACGCGTCTGACTATGCACACCAAATATGCTCGTTCTATGGGAGCCAAACACTAATTTACACTTTGCGGGTAGGGTAATCCTAATGCTGTGATAAGTTTTGTACGATCAGCTCTTCTTTTCGAAGAGAAAGCACGCAACGCACTGAATCGACCGGGGACTTATCCGTAATATTTTGTTGATTTTCGTACATTTTCCCCTAGTCGTTCGTCTAGAAAGGCGGGATTTATCTACACTTGTAGCCCGAAAAAGCCTACGGTATCATCCAGGTCATGACAAGAATCCAGTTGCGAGATTTGAGAGTGTGAGTAGGGAGCATTGTCATGAGATGCGGCGGATAAAGAGAGAATTCGTCCACGAAAACGCGTGCAGAACGCGTAAACGGGCACGACAGAGAACAGAGTCGGAAAGTCATGGCGTGGTGACGGTTGAAGAAAGGAGTTCGGGCCGTAGAGTGACTGGCGTGTCTTATGTCATCATTACTCTTTGCCTTGATCCACTTTGCCATTCAAATTTGTTCGTACCTTCAACTGACCTTACGCTTCCCAAATCCAACGCGATATCTACCGCATTTTCTCTGGACCTATGATTGCTCCTTCGACGGCTGTACTCCGCTTCGACCCCTATTTGAGTCCCCGTCGCTCACCGAGCTGCTTGGGCACGTTCGGACGATCGAAAGAGACGCTTATCAAGACCAATTCCTACAGTGAATATGCTGAAATACTGCTGGCAATGCCGTGCTGATTATTTCCCCAGGCACTTGCTAATATCGGCCGATTCTTCGCTACAGCCAGCGCACCGGCCAATGATAGACAGCGACTTTGAGGTGCTATCACCCTCCGTAAAATGCTCTCGGTATGACTTTGGGGTCTGCTCATACGCGACGATAATTATAGGGATCATTGAGGGAGGCTATCGAGTGCGTTCATTGTTCTTCGCTGTGTCTATTTCCACTCAGCTCTATGTTCTCTAGATGTCTTGTCCTGCCATGAACTATAGCCGCTCCACAAGAGCTCCGTTGCCACCAGAGATGGACATTCTCCGAGGATAGGAATATCTTAGCCTGCAAAACATACACATCCGACTACGTCCATTCTTCGTGACCTCTCGCCATACGCCAGCTCGCTGAAGGATTCTCACGCGATATTCTAATTCCACTCTGCATTAATACGGCTGTTTGCCTGAGTACCCCGCCACGATAGCGCATCCAGCCCCGTTGCCACATTGTTTCCAACAAATCCATCGCAGCTCGTTGGCCTCGAACCAGTGCACAATATCGTTTTTGTGCATTCATTAGATCCCGTTTGCGGAGATGTCGCTCTCTAAGCCTGCCATTGGCGGATCTGTGGGCGGCTATGTGGCTCTTGGATGCCAGAATACCAAAGAAACAGACAGTAAGCCTTGTTTATTATATTCGACCTCGATGATAATGTTCTGACGACATCATACTTTAGAAAGCTGCCTTCAGCTGCCTTCGAAGGCCGTTAACGCGGACAGTGTAAGGTGTCGGATATATGTGGGATGACGGTGCGTACTGATTTGGTTCTGAAAATTCAATAATCTGGCGCTAAGATATTCGATCGACGAAGGCCATTCTTGGTGAATTCAAAGATGTGCGGAATGTCCCGTTGGCCGGAACGTGGCTGGCAGGCCTCCCTCTGACAATGTCTCAGCGGTCCCCTCCGTTGTTGCTTTGACAATACCCATGATCCGTATGCGAACAAAGATGGCGAGGGCTCCGTCCGTCGGGCCGACCGTCTCTCTCGCTTCACAGTAGCGTGATGTCACTTCTTGCGGGTGTTGATCAGAAAATCCGGAAGTACGAGACGCCCAAGATGGTGGACTTGATTGACTCGGCACCTTTCAGCATCAAGTTCCACTAGACTCTATTCAGGCCAACCGTAACGATGTCCCCCAGGTTTATCCAAGAGCAGTATTCACAAGTGTTCAATTTCCGTCGCCATTCGCGGGCACGCTTCGAGAGGATCGATTGGAAGACGAGATTTTCAGATCCGTTGTTCACGGATCGAACGAAACAGACAGCGCAGTATCTTCAATGGTTCGTTTCTCCCCGCCTTTTCGTCAAGCTGTTGTTGAATATACCATCTAGAACTTCGAAGGGGGCAGGATCGGGGACGTCATTTACAACACCGAGTGTATTTGTATGTTGGCAACGCGAAGAGTAACCCACAGATGCAGATTGACTAGGAGCAAGAACAGTGTCTCTGAGTTTCAAGTGAATCGGAATGGACTGACATACGATTGTCGCTTTCCAACGAAGGACTGCTGAAGAAGCAAGACATCGCGGCTATGTTTTGGCTCTGAACGTCTCCCCGGTGTTCATGCATGCAGGGGCCTTCGCTGAGAGGGCGCCGTCTGGAAACTTTCTTTCAGAATTCAGATCGAGTTCACTATGGTTGGAATCACGTTGTATCCCCCCACACAGGTCTTGTTTGAGATTCTATTCTTCGGAATTTGGCTCCCCGGAGCCGAGGCCGAAACGAGCCAGCAGGCTTCTTTTCACCATCACCATCGCCTCGCCTTTTCGAACCCTTTCCTCGTTGCCTCTGCTCGTCCTTCATAGCGCCTATCTTACGTTTCAGGTTCATTGATCTCCAGTTAATCAATGACGAGTCAATTCTCAAACTATGGGACTATGTTGGTCCCCGCCGCCCCGTCGTCTTTGAGGGAAGATGCAGTTTAAACATGGTAAGCATGTTTAGCTCTGACAATGCCCTCCGTATCCTCATCATTGTGATTTTGTAGCCTTCGTCAGCTGTAGTTCTCTACGTGGTGTAGTGCGCCAGTACGGTGTACGACCCTGACAAAAACGAGAGATTGAGCCACAGCAGCGATGTATTACTGCGATCATTTATTCGGTTCATCTCGTTTCCCCATCCCCCTGGATGTTTCAACGAGATCACACAGTGCGCGCCTTCCGTAGGGTCTGATAGCTTCCACTGATTGTCTCATCCCTTCCTCAGTCACCTCGTGGGATGAATCAAGAAACTCTCACCGAGGACGAGAACGACGCAACGGCCCTCAAGTCACAATGACGGCCTTATCCAATTCAGTTGAAAACGAACGGAGTGTGCGCTTGATATTGCACCCAAGGGTGACGTACCAAAATTAAATCTGCAACAGGTACGTCTATTCATTGTTTCTTGCTGATTGTTTCTAACACTCTTGGAGGTTATTCGCACGCTCGTTTGGTTGCATGATGAATACAGGTCTGTCTCCAAAGAGCTCATCAGTCACTTCGCGACACGATCATATCAGATGAGCCCACCCGACACGGTCTGTAAAGCGAACAAAGGTGAAAAACCAATTTGGCAATGACCTCGACGCTCGTAGAGCTGTTTATCTGTATGCCATCTTCTTTCCCTCTTTCTGTTTCTCAACAACTGATTGCTTCTCATGGGAAGGTTCAAGGTATTACTATTCTCCCGATACCAGTAACCTCGGGTAGGTCGTGTACGTCGCCTTCGATACCTCTCGGCCCTCGACTAACTGCTCTTCAAGAGACCCTCTTCGTCCTGATCTCCGCCAATATACACGCACTGTGCATACTCCAAGCACGCTGGGAAGTATTGGCGATCGGCTGATACCTCAGTCGTGTTTGTATCTCATTGCCTTCGATCATGGTCGAGCGGCTTCTGTGAGATGGAAGGCGTTCGGAGTTGGGTTTGACAGGTGCAATGGAGCTGTTCTCTGCGGTTATTTATGGTTCGTTCGCACCATTCGCGATTAACGAAGGAAAGCAATGTATTCACCACGAGATCAACAGATATGTCTAGCTTTACGACAATTCAAAGACCACGGGGATTTTCCCGTGGTATTTTACGATAAATTTGGTGCGCATAACTGTGATAATGGTTCAGAGCTGGGAGGTAATCCGTCAGTTCCAGGTAGCCGCGACTATACTCATCTTTATAACAATGCAATCTCTCGCTGAGAAGGACATCGCAACGTTTTGGCCCCCAAAGTAGCGGGGATCCGAGTCTCGGGATGCTGCGTGTGAGCAAAAAGGCCTGGAGGCCGGAAGATATGATTGGGCTGCATCGAGGAGGCAGACTACGCGGTAAAACGGGGCTAGCGTGAAGTCGAATCTCGTGCATGCACTGAAGAACAGAGATGAGAAGATATGGTGGCGACGCGATCATCGGTGAGGAGGCGTGATAAAGAAAAGTCCTGGGGGTCTCAACGCAGACACGTACGGCACGGCAAGGGTCGCCAAAAGAGCAGACAGTATGTGAATTACGCCGTTGCCTGGCGAGTGCAATCGACGGTGAGTCACAACGGTGCTCCTCATTTCTATATTCACCATCCGAGTTCTCAAGGTTTCCTTGGGCATCTGCGCTGCATCTCTGGATTCGGAGATTACCGTTGTCGTCCTTTGGATGTATCTCTGGCGGTGCGTGTTCGTAGTCGGACTTGCAGCAAAGTCGACGCTGCGTCAAGTCGATCCAGTGGCGGATTTGGCTGCATAGTCGGTCCAAGGGTATTCATAGCCTGAACACCAGCGGCCTTGGACACGCGATTATCTGCTACCGAGGTCGTTAGGACGCTAGATGAAGGGAACGTACGTCGGGGAGCCCCGACTGTGCTCCCCGAATCGAAATGAGTAGCTTTCGACGCCCTCTAACCTCCATCGGCGACATTGACGCGTCATCTGACATGCATCCAGCCTCCACAGGCATCGAAAATGTCGTCTTCAGGATTGGGGATGGTTGATGAATGTTCGGCTAGGGACACGGGAGCCGTTGGGATGGTTGTGCTGTTGGATGTATGTCGATGATGGCCACCGATGTCACGAGAGGAGAGCTCGAAGCGACAGGAGCACGTAGGGGATCACTAGCAGGGGAAGAAAAAGCCTTCGATGACGTTCGCAGCAACATCTGTTTAGTTACCGGCCGCTTACTCATCGGACCGGTAGGCAACGGACCGCGGACCGATGTTGACGTGGCCATTACGCTAGGCGCCGTCTTCCCAAATTCCGCGATTCCACGCCTGCTCGTGGCAACGTCCATTCACTGCAACTCAATCTTCTGCCTCGCGATGGCTCGTCATCGTACTCTGAGGACCAATCTCGAATATGCGTGCTAGAACTTGGTCATGATCTCGATTGTGGAGTGGATAAGTTGGATTTGAGGGTACCATTCCGAAGAGATGGGTGGATGTCCCAACGAGGTTTCCTGGGTGAGAGGAGTCTGAGGTGCGAGGAGTTTCAGCTTTCCTCGGCTTTGTCGTACTGATCTCAGGTCTGCAGGGCGGATCATTAGAGCTCCCTTTGATTTGCTGTACCACGACAGGCGGACGGAGATGGAAGTCCTGTCGTTGTCAGTAGGCACCTAGGCTGAGGTAGAAGTGCTGTAACGTTTGTGTGCAATAGACGTCGTTCCAATCCCGATACACTCTACACTGGAGCATATTTTGTGAAACTGGTAGTAGACATGCAGTCAACAACTAAACAACGCCTAGGTGCTGATACATTCGGCATACGTCCCACCATTCTTCCATCTCCACCCATGTATCGACCTTCTTCAATTACTGGGACCTTAGGCAACGAGGTCCTGGACGTGACCGATGCTATGCACGATGTGGTCATAGAGGCTTGGGTCGATAACGAGCCCGTATTCATTTCGGTGAAGGGTATCCGAACATCGTCGCGATTGAGCAACAAGATGAAATCAATGCGATCTCCGCGTGTGTACCATGTGTCTCCAGCATGCGGCAGTCCGTGCCTCCACCACGTTGTTTACACGCCTCGCATTGGCCTTCGAGATTCGTACTTTGCACCTTCCGGCCTCGCGACAAACACCTCTTTCTTCCACACTCCCTTGAACGTGTGTCTGTGCAGACTTAGAAATGCGAAATAGTGCGTAGAGTTATTCACTGTCTTTTCGAGGACTCACGAGAGTGATGTTAGAGCCATTGGAAGTCGTAGGCCGACGTCTTTTGCGCTACATCAAACTGATATGGAAACCTCTACGCTCTATTTTCTCGACCTCACGGACGATGAAGGATTCATCTCCAGACATGGTATTCGATTCGGAGCAGAATGTGCATATAATCGCGCCCTCAGAGTCTCAAGAGGAGATACTTCACCCGAATGGCAATTCTGCAATGGATGGCAGGACCAGCTCGGAGGCGATACATACCTCGTTATCTAACTTTGATCCGGAACCGCCTTCGGAAGCTTTGGGTGCGGGTTCTGAGGGTGTTTCGGTGGACGTGCAATTATCTAGTGATTCTGACACGTCGTCTTATGATTCTGATTTTTGGCCGCCAACGGTATGTCAGTCCGCACGTACGCAATGGCAACTTCATAACATGTTTCCAGAAAATTGTGTTTCCTGAAGTCACGATTTCTGCCTTGACTGAGACCGGCCAAGCGGAATCGTCCATCGAGGTTCCATTGCAACGGTCCTACACCAGGCGACGTCCCGTTGTACCATCCTCCCTCGCCAACACTCCCTGCGCTACCCTCGGCATTCAGGGGGTCTTAGATAAACTGAATGCGACCCTTGGAACGTCATACACCCTCGGCATGCCATCTCTCCGGTCCATTCTCAAAGACTGTGTTAAGAACAACTATGACTTTGGGACTGCATATGGCCGCCTTCGCCGGATATGGTTCACTGACGACTGGAACCATATCCTAGCCGAACTCCGCAGACGTGAAGGGAAGGACAGGAAGATGCGACGGAGAGCACTGAAAGGTAATCAGATTGTTGACCCCTATTTGACACCTCGACGTGTCTGGGACCTGTACAGTAATCGGGTGGTGCCATCGTGGACTGTCGGCAATAGGTATGATTTACGGAGATTGCTGAAACCAATGTCGCATGCATGGGTGGATGAGGAAGATTGTGCGGGTGTGTGGACACCTATTAATGGGAAAGAGTGGCCCGTGCCCATCCCAAAGGACACCAATCTTGATCTCATCCGGATTGAGATGCTGAATCTAGGAGTGCAGTACACGTGGCTGGATGTAGTCTGTTTGAGACAGAAAGATGGTCCGAGTGAGGATCTGCGCATGGGGGAGTGGAGGCTAGATGTGCCCACAATTGGGTGGGTGTATTTTAATGCAAGGGTGGTAATCTACCTGAGTGGGCTAGGGCTGCCTTTGAGTCTGAAGGAGGGTGACTTGGATGGTGAGAGGTGTTGGTTTAGACGTGCATGGACACTCCAGGAGGTTGGCAGAGAGAGGATCATCGCCGGGGATACATCAGATGGACCGATGCATGCTGAGCCTGTGGATGAGGATGGAAACTATGAAACTGAGCTGCTGACAAGGTTTCACATGCAGCTACTAGGGTTGGGGTGGAATGACTGGGATTTATTCAATCGACTGGCAGACATGCAGAAGTGAGTGTCGACACATCCTGTTGACAAAGTAGCAGGACTCACATTCCTTATGAACCCAAAGACAATACCGGCATACCATGAGAGTGAGTCTCTTGAGGATGCATGGACAGCACTACTGAATGCAATGTATCCTGCCATGCGGGTGTCCTTGCTCTTATTGTATCCTGGAGTAGGACTGGGACCCAAGAAATGGAGACCAATGTGGGAGCAGGTAATGACAGAGCCTCTGCCAGTGGACCACCCCATTATAGGGTTTGTTGAGCATGACAATGAAATGGATGAGGACTTATTTATATGGTCTTGCATTGAACATGGGCATGTTCATGGATTGGATCTGGAATTGGCAGAAGGGGTGGATCGATGTGGACAGTTGATGGTTGAAAATGTGGATGGGATGCCATGCACATTTGCAATCCATGCCACCCATCAAATTCCAATACCTGAAGACACATATACATTACTTGGTTCTTATGCAGAAGATGACTGCAAACATATACTTGGAACATATTGGGCTGTTGGACGACGACTGCCAGGACAGAGATTTGAGAAAGTGTCGGTGGTTGTCATGGATGATGAGGAAGATTTGAAAAGGCTGGATGGTCTGGATATTGTTAATACAGGGTCTTGTTATATTCTTGTTTAATTTGACTACCCATGGCTGCCAGCAATATGCTACAGCCATCACAGTTTCAATTTTCTAACCATGTTGAGAACCAGCTTTGGATATCAGTTGATCAGAAGGACCATTCTCACTGCCATAGACCTGTAAATTTCAAATTTGCATAGAACTGTATAATAGCACTGACAAACACAATAAATTGCATTCAGAATGGTTCTGATGATGGTATTGTGAAGATATGGAATGTCAAGAATTAATATTCAAGCTGAGAATATCCTATACTCAAACGTACAACTTTGTCCATGGCTGATTGGAGAGCATGAAAGCTTGCAAGGAGGGCTGACTGGTTGAGAAGGAAGAGCAGCAACATCCCCAGTGCAGGCACCATCTGATCCCGATCAAGACAGGCATGCTATGTCAGCCTAGGGTAAGATAGAGACAACATGATCCAATCTGCAATGTTATTCATGCTAGACTAGGAAGAACTGATGAGAATAAAATGGTAAGTTCACATTCTAAGCCTTGTGTGACGTTACACCTTGGTAAGCTGGTGCCCATAACAAAAGTGTGCACAGGTTGTGCAGTCCATTGATGTCTAGATGGGAGATTATTCAGTCCCATGAGTGAGAGCCATTGTTGTGACCTGCCATAGATCTAGGGAGACTTAATTCCACAAAAAAACATGCAGAATGCGTAAACTGACTGGGGCGCAATAGAGAACAGAGTCATGAAGTCATGGCATGGTGGTGTTGAAGGAAGGAGTTTGGGCCGAAGAGTGACTGGTGTGTCTTATGTCATCATTGCTCTTTTCTTTCATCCAGTTGGCTGTTCGCATTATTTGTACCTTCAACTGTCCTCAAGCTTCCCAAATCTAATGCTGATAGAAACAGTGTTAATTTCAATCTATCTGGCCCTGTGACTGCTCCCTGAAGGCTGTACTCCGGAATGACTCTTGTCCAAGTCACTGAACAGCTGTTTACAAAGTATTCTACTGGGAGGTGTTTGAAGTCTACAGAATGTCAAACTTGAGGTATCAATAGGGATTCTTATGCTTTTTGCTCTTCTAGGGCTATTGTTTGGGGTCCTTGGTTAGCTTTGAGCCTTTCTCTGAAGGCATCTACAATGGTCAATGGCAGTGTTGAGGATTTGCCTCAGAGAGAAAAATAAGAATGGACTGGTTGACAGCACAAGGTTGCCATTCTGACGTGACTCATTTTCCTTGGATGGCCAATGGATGTGTTTGTGATGAACAGACAATGCAAGAGGAAATCTCGTCGAGGTATTCAACAGAAAATGAAAGCACTATCTAAATGTCCATATTCCATTCCCCTTGTTTGCCCACTCTGATCATGTTCTGTCAGTGCTAAAAATTTCCTTTACATCAGGAAAAACTGAAATACTACATAACCGACCACAGTTTGTCTATATCATATTGATGATCGGTACCTTATGTTGCTCCACCTGTTACCTACCATACATCTCTGTAGCAACCTGTAGTTTGAAACCTAGCCTCCATAGCCAAACAGGACATATATAAAGCCAAGTGCACACATCCATAGATATATGAATGGGAGTGATGTGGCAGGTGTTCAAAGCAATGTAAAAATCCATTCTTATGATACAAAGTAAATGAACAATTCAATAGATGTCTCCGGGATACCTCATGGAAGGAATTTGTGCAGGGCAATTGCAAATGGCGGGTGGGTGTCAAGGCGTGATCAGCATCGAAAGAATTACAAAGTTCATTTCTATTTCCGATCCAACTCCAATGGTCCATGCATTATCAACATGATCACACCACCAAAACACAATCAATTCCAACCATTTTTCTTCCCTCTTACCATCACCTCCCCTTTCACTGCCTCATCCAAGGTCAACTTCATCCTTTACGAAGATTGCAGCAATGGACTGATACTATGCAAATGCTGATGAGTTTCTTTGTGGACTGTCACAGATGAAGTAGGTTTTCTTGGTCTGCCTTTGCATCCTTGGAGTTAATTGTTGCTGTTGTAGTGAGTTTGGAATGATTGATGGTCTCGTGTTCCTAATGGTGAGTCAGGTTCTGCTCGAACTATCCCTCATACTCATACTCATTAATCTTGATAGTATTCATCTGTTTGATTTTGGTTGTTGGAGGTGGTACTTGAGCTATGCAGCATGTCGATGGTGCGTATTATTTATAATATCTTTCACTCAATCGCTAACCTCGATTATTTAAATCATATGTCTTGAGGCATTTGATGCTCTTCTGGTGACTTCACTGTTGAGCACTAGCATGGGTCCAGTAGAGGCCAAGGGCTAGTTATGGGAGCCAGGAACCATGTACAGAATGTGTTGTAGCTGTGTACTCGTACATATCTCCCAGTGAATATATTGTTTTTTCTGTAATTTTTGGTGTCTACCTCAGATGTGGCATTGATTAGCTAGTTGTATATCCTATTATATACACCTACAATAGTGCTACAGTAGTTGTGGCAGTAGACTACGGACGGCTACAGAGAGCTACAGAGACCCGAGTGAGAAGTACGATCACAACATAAAGGGGACCTTTCACATTTGCAATACCAGGTACAGATGCTACGTACGGGTATATCTGAACATCATTTTTTCCTGATGTAGTGCTCGCCGTCTCATCACCTTCGCAGATTTTTCTGGTTATGGGGATGGCCCTCAACATTATGGCCTCCTACCTCTACATTCTTTGCACCAGTAATGCATCAGCAATATTGAATAATCTGCCGACAAAAGCAACCACGGTGAAACACCAAGAACCGGTGCAATGAATACCGGATACACCTTCCCCATCATGAACCCCACTACTGTCAGATAGCTACAAAGTGTTCGGTGTGCTGGACACCTCTTTACCACCAGCTATCCAATAACCCATCCCTTGATGAGAAACTATGCAGATACAATCGCTGAATCCAGCCATTTGCAAGTTGCTGGAACTTTCGCAGCTCTGCTCTGTTGGATTAAGGGGTGAATTATCAAGTGACAGGGAACCCTTGGAAGGCAAACACACAAGGGGTCCTGCTCTACATACAGCTTTATATACTACTTTTAAAAGAAGCTACTAGAAATTTCGTGCAGAGAAAAGAAACGTAGCTGAGTAATACTTACCAATCCTGATGGTGAGTCTGGCGAGTGTGGGCGCTTGCTATGATCCGGGCCGAAATATCACATGCTCTGGCATGACCATCTCTGTGTTCACTCTACTAGGAGCTCTAGAGGACTGGTGGAGAACTGTGGCCCTGCAAATGCTTGTAATGGCCCGGTTGATCAACAGGGTTGTCATTAAGCAAAGAACTAGTAAAAGGTTAGAAAGGAGTGGAAAATGGTAATAACAAGGGTGACCTCTTGATATTTTGGAGTCAAGATGGCTGGCATGGGTCGGTGGATGATCTCAATGCCATGATAGCAGGCTAGTTGTTGAGGGAGACAAACAACGAAGAGAGCTTCGCCGTCGCATTTGTGTCGCTGTTGGTCTATTCGTGCTGATTACGAATTCAACAAGCTTGCTTATCGCTTGCCTGCTGCTCTGCTCCTTGGGTCTGTACAACTCCCAGACGCAGTACTTGCAGATGTACGATCGTGTCATCCACGTAGAAGGGAAGCCGGAGTCATATATGCCGAGGTTGGGTATGGTAAATCGAGCTGAGTACTTCGACAGGAAAGAAGGATTTCACCATTAACATGGGGCTCGCCATTTCAAAAGAGGTTCTGAATAAGTGGTTACTCTTAAATATATGTGGGTTGACCTTATCGCTTGAGAATAATGTCTGAATGCATGGTTTTTATTTGTGGTACGAGTGAAATAGTATCCAGCATCACATCTATGTGATAGAATCTCTCAGGCCATCGTGATTTAAAGGTAGCCACCTATATTTTTACTTCATTGTGGATATCTCTGGTATCCATGCACTATTATTTTCATGAGCACGTCGTGGAGAGATATAGACTCTTTCGTTCATTTTGACACTCATACAGTGTCAGGAGCATCTGTGCATGTAGAAAATTTATGTGAAGGATTAATTGGGTTATTTTGAAACTTGTGAAGTGTTGCAGAAGCCATGAACCATCTATGACACTATGGAAGCGTCATTAGGAGACAAGCAAGCGGGAACGGCGTTGCGACATTTGAATGCATTGCTATGTCTGGTGGAAAGAATTCCAGATATAGTGAGGGTCATGGTGTAAGGTGAAGAACAAAGGAACTGTGCGCCGTGCTAATGATTGATGTAACCTTCAGAACAATGCATGTAAAAGATGATACCATGGTTCGCTATATTGATTGATAGGTGCCATGTTATGTTGACGCAGACTCGTGTATATCCAGTGATAGGCTCTAGCGTGGCCTGGGATCCTTTCCGGGTGCAGGGGTCATATATTACCGTTGTGTATTGTATTCATTTCTCAGAACCTATGTAAAGAAGATAAGAATCAGCCACGGCGACATAGAACTACTGGCATACTTCTCAGCCTTAAGTGCTAAGCCTTCACTAAAGCTAGGCGCGCAAAAATTGTTTTGAAGGACAACAAGAAAGATGGGGGCAAATATTGACATATCTATCGATCTTCATTTGAATATACTGCTTTAATTCGTTAAAATTGGATGGTGAAAATGAACGAATGAATTCTGAATCATTTCCCTTGGGAGAATTCTCCATTGTAATTGTCAAACCTGATTCCGAAGGCTGTCCATCTCTCAGAAGCCTGTTCGACCATGCTCAGGAAAAAAACTAAGGTTCTGCAATTAGACATGTGTCGGGGCATCAGTTCATGAGGAAGATATCGCACAACTTACGACGACATTAAACAGAGTGCGCAGAAGGAGCCGTGGAATATGGTAGAGCAGGAGGGATAGCGTCTGTTGAAGGAAGGGCAGTTGGATGGCTGAGAACACAAGAACGCAACAAGAACTCCGAGCTATGGCGATGGAAATTGAACATTTGTGAATGTAGCGCTTGGATAAATCTGGGGGCTATCATTAGAGAAGTCATGATGTCATCGTCATCAGAGCTTGATGCCGGAATGTGCTGAAGCTCAAAAGTCTTGGTCGTCTCATACTTCCAGATGTTCTCATCAATGGCCCCAAGAAGCAAGATCCAGCCAACTCCCCTACCTCTCAAAAACGCCTTCGATTGCTGGCTACAGACTGCAGGCCAAGTCTCATTGGAAGGCATACTTTGGTGCAAGAGAGAACTGTGGTGTGCATTTTATGCTTCTGGTAATGCTTTGTCTGCTTACTACATCCTCAATGAGTCACCAAATGCGATGTCCAACCGAATTCAAATGACATCCTGGAAGGAACCTCAGAGAAAGGACTCCTAACGGTGCATGGTCGGCCATCTGACTTGGCTCTTGATGTATCTTAAATCAGAATCACTCTTGCAAGGTGCATGCTCTCCGCTTAAACTTTGGTGGTGCCTGAAGGCTGGCGTTATCTGACCTTCAGGCTCAGGATTCGGGTCAGATGCTCACTTTTACACATCCCTGGGAACGATGAGGCGACAGCTGGTATTGCGTCCCTGTTCCTAAGCCACTTATGTGAGTGTCTTAGCTCTGTTATGTGGCGGTACCATCAGTTATGAAATAGCATTGCATAAGTGGGTGCTGACGATATGCCTGTCTATCTGGAAAGTCGGCTGCCCTTACTTGCATATCGATCAGGATGATCTTGCTCTCAAGAATTCATGATCTTGGCATTCCTTCGCAGGGCATACAAATGTGCAAAGTCAGTTTGAGGTGATTCGTGCCTGTGGGAGCAGAACCTGTGCACTACCATGGTACAGAGCAAGCTAGTCAGAGATCTGTGAGTCTTGCTTCATTCTGCAAGCTTCTTGTTTTTTTTTACAGATACCCGGTCAAGGGAGACAGGTTCTACAGTCAAGATCATGTTTTCGCGCTGCAGTGGGTTGCTACGCTACAAGGAAGGAAGTACGAGAAATTTCCGGATATGATGATCTTGATGAGGAATGTCCACTTGAGTATGTTCATTTCGACACTTTTCTTCCCTGCACTGACTTCGTTTTTGCAGACCCTATTCTTCCATAGCTCATTGTACATCACAATGGCTTCTCAGAGATGCCAGGAGCTTTTCGGAATGGCACTCCTGCTCGTCTTCTTTCCAAAGGTCCTGAGTAACAGACATACTCTTATATCGCCTATTCATGGTTTTCGTACGTTCGAGTCCTTATCCATACTTATAGGCTCATGTTAGAATGCAGGTGTACACGAACACAACATGAGAGCCATGGGCATCCTCTGGAATTTGGTTCGAATGGCAATGAATCCATCATTGAAGGAGTTATGGACCCGCTTACCTCAAGGAACCACCTGTTGGGAGGATTGGAAGATGAGTTTCAGATCCATTGTTCACAGATCAAACAAACCAAGGAGCGCAGTGTATGATTTTCCCATCTTTTCGCCAAGCTGTTGTTGAACGTACCGTCTAGGACGTCTTAGGCCACAGGAATGGAGACACTATTTTTACAGCAACGAGTGTATTTGTACATTGTTCGTATCACATACTTGTGTGCATGATATTGATGTATCATGAAGAGCAGCCACCGGAAGAAGATTGACATTTGACCGAGAATTGTATTTCCATTTAGATCGGTATGTTCGGTGAAAGTGGCAATGGGAAAGTAGGTATTCATTGAGGCTAATCAAACAGAGTGAAGGTAGATGTTCATTGTGATCCAAGAAAGAGTGGTCGGCGCCTCCCGGCCTGGATGGGGATGATTTCAAATTTCAATTACCTTGCTGGAAGTAAGGTCTACCTCCAGTCACAGGTTTCCTTATCCGACTCTGCAAAATGTAAATATGTGTAAACAATGGATATTCGGCATCAGCGGCAAGAGTCAGCAAGATGATATAATGTACGTGGCTGCAACGCGGCATGCTTCACACATGTAAATAATGGAAGCTAGCAGCGGCGGCAAGAGTCAGCAACATGATATAATGTGAGCTACGACATGTGTTAATTCCCATAGCAATTCAGCCCATACAAACATGAATGTTTCATGTAGTATCTGATTGGTCGATTGTCGAGGAGTGAGGGTTGTAGAACGTTAAATATTAGGCAAGAGTACATATACTATAGCAGTGATATCCAATTTAGTAACTGATGATGTAAGCGCCGCCATCAAAGCTGCCATGCAACCAGTTCCCACAGTCTCCTCATCACGACGCCAGCACAACTTCAGCACTCAGATATCTGTTCAAAAAATTTCAGTAAGAATCTGTTTCCATCATGAAGAAATTAGGCTTACCCTTCACAGCACGCTTCCGACATGCCTCTCAAGAAAAATGTTCGCGCAGCCTGGCAGTAAGTCGACATTAATGGCAACACACGCATCCAGTGTTAATGTCCCACAGCTGATTTGTTGAGATATCCAGGGAGACTGGCAGGTGAATTCGGAGGGTCTTCACCCATAGTGAGGGTGTGTAGACTACACCCTATGCCGGTAACATAAGCTCACCTTGTCCTCGCTGCAGGTCTGACTGAGGCATGGGATCGATGCACCCCTCAGCAAGTGTTTCGTCAACAGCAAGGCCTCGCCAGAAGTTGGACCCACTTCCGGTTTGGAGAGGAAGACGGTGCTTTGGAGGGAGACAGCCATTGCACGGAGTCTACCATCAGTGCAGAGGAACTCGAGTAGACGCCTGCAGAGACCAGTCGAAATCGTGATCCAGGCCAACATGTTAACCTACAAATGTCTCTTTTGATCGCAGTGAAATTTTATAAAAAATTCTGTGTACCTTTTGTCTCCATGCACGTCGACGACCATCATGCCATCCGCACCCTCCAACTTCAAATCCAAGTCTACTATCCCCCAAGCATTGCGAACAGGAACCGATGTCCGCTTAAGGATTTCGAGCGCCTATTGTAAACCTTGTTTGTAGCACAAGGGTGGGATGATAGCCTGCTTGTATAAGTATCGTGAAGAGACGTCCATGGTAGGCTGTGAGATTCAAGCCGTTATTGATTTTTTCTCCAGGCTTGATGGAGAACACCGCAGTCAAGTAGTGATGAAAATGGCGAGTTCTTGAGTGTGGACCAGACTATCCACATCATACAGAGCAAAGGGTGCAAGGGTGTGGTCTCCGTGAAATGAGTATCTGCATGCCAAGGGTAATTGCTCTTCGATTGCAACCTGCCACATACGCAATGTCTCTTGCCGACCTGCTTGGATATCTCGGCTTCATGGTAGACACAAACATGCGAATCTACGTTAGCAGCACAAAATTCAGAGTGACTGAACTCGGCCATGCACTGCCCGCCCAACTTGCAAGTGTACATGCCAGAGCTTTGCATACTGTAAGCAAACAAGAGCACACTGTGGGAGGATGATAGAGAAAATTCAGACGATCACATACATGTCCACGCTTTCCATTGGGGTGTTCAGGTTCAAAGATGAGCCTGTCCCGGTGGCATCGTTGCTGTTGGATCTATTCACATAAGTTTGTGAGGGTCGAGAGCAGACGAACGTCTTACCTATCTGGTGTGAACACTTGGATCCTACACATAAAACCCAGTGAGAAACAGTGTCAAATTGATAATTGAATGGCGGCGACAACACATGGCATACTAGGAAACGAAACACACGTGTTCCCATCCCTGCTTTCGAAGAGCCTGCCAGTAACACTATTCAGCAAGGGCATACGATAGTCTGAGAACAGAGATTATCCTACCATCTATAGGAAGACCGACAAGAATTAGTGGACATCGTCGTGACACCTAGGAAGCAAAACATACCTTTGCGCATATTCTTGTAAATGGCCAATGAGATCCATTACGGTGTCGAGCCTATGGAGAAGGCAGATCAGTGGGGAGCGATGGTCGAGAGATACTATCTTACCTTTTCCAATGGGAAGACCGACCAGCCGACCACTGAGTAAACTTTGCTGTTACATTCACTAGGAAATGAGACATACACATTCGGAGAATATTGCAAACTATCAAGGTAGCGCAGTAAATTTGTGAGTCTAACAGGAAGGGTGGTCAGTGAGGAATAGTGCCAGTGAGGAACTATTGTACCTCTCTCTACAGAATGGCCAACCAGCTCAGAGGACATCATTGTGACATTACTAAGAAACGAGACCCATTCGTGTATATGTTGTTGAATTTGGGCCCACACATTCACACCACCAACATTGTCAAACTCACTGGGAAAGCTAACAAGACTCAGTGAACATAGTTGTGACACCTACTGAAAAATGAAACATACCGTTGTGCATCCAGGAGATGACACCCAACCTCTGACAGTACCCATTGGTAAAACCTATTGGGCAGGTGAAATGGAGAACAGTGTCAAGAGACGGAAACATGCTACTGATTCTGCTGGGGTGTCATTGGTTGGACAATGTTCGGGGAATTGTCAGACATGGTGTAGATGTAGAGAGAAAGAACGCACCAGGAAGTTTATAACCAGTGAGAAGGACGAGGAGGAGGAGGAAGAGGAATCTGATGATTCAATAAGAACCAGATGTTAGCTTGATGGAGGATTCCAGGTCATACATCAGAAGAGACAATGAGTTGATAAACAGGGCTACATTGAAAGGTGGCTCCAATGATTTTCCCTTCCAAGGTGGGCCGAACTCATCTCGAGCTTCAACAATGGAGCTCTCTTGTATAAGAATTCTCTCCATTGCTTCGAAATAGAACATGAAACAGTCAAAGCTCGCCCAGGAAGTGAACTTGGCCTTTGAGAGTGTAATGTACTGAACAATTTTGTTCATGCTGAATCCTCGCCCAGGCCAAGGTATGTTGCCTCTAAGATTGAGGTCTTTGAGAGCACAGAGATGTGGCAGAGCTGATAGGAATTTTTTTACACTTCCTGTGCCACCCGCATCATCAGCCAGATTCAGGAAAAGGTTTGTCACCCAAGGAAGGAGAGGGATCTGAGAAATATGAACATAAACAGGCATGTTATTTTTGGCTCTGCTCATGTTAATGATGTGTGAGGTTGTTCGAGAAGGAGAGGATGAGGATGGAAGAATGGATAACACGGAGAGCAAGAGTGTTTTTATAATGAAATCACATCTCTGGTAATTGTAAGTGGTTGTCATTAACAACATGAGTTTTTGCACTCACCCACTATGCTGGATGTTATTCAGAGCGATTCTCATCACCACCAACTCCCAGTACTCCCAGTAGCACTTCAGTCCGTTCCTCAGCACAATAGCTACCTGTATGAAATTCGCTCCAATGGCCTTAAAGTACGATATTCAAGGCATGAAACCATGCCAGGGACCTGTGAGAAGGATAAGCTTCTGCGACCTAGTCTGACGAGAGACACAACAACACTGCAGATTCAAAGTCAATGAGGCCGAGGGCCTTGGTAACCAGACACCCATGCTGGTCTGGACCATGTTCCGAAGCATGCTTTGCCATCCTACGTACAAACTGAGTACCATAGAATTTGAGGATAGCAAAAGTACAGTCGTACTGCATAAAGTTGGGATTGAAACGGAACTTTGCTGCACCTGTCTTTATTCCAATTAGCAGGGACATCAAAGAGGACTGTTCAATGCTTACCATTGTGCATTTGACACTAGGAGGTGCCTCACTATAATGCTGCACCAAGGATATATCAAAGAGAAAGCTACCCGTTGTGAGAAACATGGCAGCCTTGGACCAATCGGGCCCACCATTTCATTGTAAGATCTGTGCCTGCCGCCACAATTAGGAAAAGGAAAAGAATGTTTGACATACGGAATTCGTTCAGGCCGAGTAATCAAAGCTGAGCGGGAAAATGAGCGGGATGTGGAGTGGGGGAAACAAGAAGGAAGGCCATGAAGATTCGATGATTTCTACCTCGGAAACCTGGCCAATGATCTGTGTACTGGGAGACGCAGTTGATGTCTGCTGATCCATGACCGATCCAAGGGGTCTGCCATATAATACCGATGCAGCACGATCAGACTCTGCCAGCGGTTTCCGAAAGTGATCAGCTACTTCACTCAGTGAATGGGTCTTAAAGTCAGATAGAGTTTTCCTGGGTGTGGGAAGCTGATAACCAATAGTGACACGTGTGCATGGCCAGTGACCACAAAGGAGCCAGGTTGACTGGGATGTGTGCACCAGGGCATGCATCTCTTACCATTAAGCGATACACATAGCACAGCCAGCAAGTGGAGAAGACTGTAGAATCATTGTTTTCATATTAAAAACTGATATGGATAGCTGTAAGTATACAATATGGCACCTTCAGAAAGGGCTCACCAGGATGGAGTATAGGAGAGTCTGTCAATGTTAAAAGTCTGTTCAGCTGTCCTTTCTCAAAGCTAGATATGAAAATGAGACTCGATACATTGAACCTTGAAAGTTTGTCAAAGTGGGAGAGCATGCTCGGGAGAGTGTGCGATTGCATGGCAACAAGGAGAGGAGGGTTGTTGTCACTGTCACTTCTAAGCACCGGTTGGTGTTCTGTGTGACCGGATATACCCGATTTTAATTTAGATCATCATCGAAGGCCATCCGGTGACAGATAAATACATTGAGACCACAACCTTCCTTTTCGCAGTTGTGCGATGGTTAATGTAATGATGAAAAGGCATGGTACGATTCAAGCTGACCAATGTGAACTCTTGTTAGTCTTGTGACCAGACTGTATATGAAGGCAAGCTGTTGATATACAACATAGAAGGTTCTGTCACAGGACTAAACTCTTGTTATGTAAGCGCTACCAATGAATGCATCAGTGACAAAGGATCATTTGTGGAGATACAGACCTTTAGTCTGCAATTGCTGAAGGGGTTGAACTAGGGCTGAGGGAAAAAGGGTAGGTTATATACCAAAACAGTATTTTACCTAGTATTTTACCAGGGGGTCCTGAAGCCGGGTTTGGCTAAGTAAAATATAGAGCTCACATGCATATATTGTCATGACAAAGCAGCTGCATTTTATATATATAGGCTCAAGAATGATGGCTATAAGATGTTAATTAGTCACTTCAGCACCATAATCAATGATAACAAAGTCTCCTGAAAATTTTAAAGTTAGATTGACTAGTACCATATGTTGACAAACGAAGAAATTGAAGAAATACTGGAAAATAAATATTATTGTTTAATCATGTGACAAGGGTATTTTACCTGGTAAAATACTGGCAGCCAATCCCCCAGAGATTTTTCCCTCAACCCTAATGCAATCATAAGTAAATTCACCCCCACACGGTCCATGTGTTTACAGCTCCGTTCCGTTCAATGTGTTTACTTTATGTGCTTTAGATTTATCATGACACAAGCTTATTGGACGGTAACAGAATACAGGTAGATTGTAAGTAGTAGGTACAAGACGTAGGACCCTGCACACACATAGTGTCCCGCGATGCTGTGAATGCAGGTGGACACGAATGGATGTTGTACCTGCGATGTTGAGTAGCTTGACTTCAACCAGAACCCTTGCCAGGAGCAGGACACTCATTTATCTCAGTGTCACCGGGATTGACATCCTCGTCCATATTCGCAGTGTCATCATTAGTCCCTTCGAATGCATCAAACAATGCATGTACGAGAGAAGAGCCACCGATCTGTATTCTCGCATCAATACACAATACCTCATATTGTAAGCAGCGCTTACATTTGTGATGTTTACTCGCTGCCTTGGCTTGCCACCAATTGATGGGTCTCCGTTGTTTTTCATTTGTTCTGTCTTCAAACCTGTTTTTGTCTCGATTAATCCGAATGTCAAGGTGATAGAATTGGTAGAACCATACCCATGATTGGAACAGGAATGATGGAAGCTACAGTATGACTAGGAGCATACACGGTGCCGTTGCCCATCCTTTCAACGGTGGTGTTGGACGATATCTGCATACACATGTCAATATGCGGTGACTTGTATGATTGTCAACAGTACACGTACATCCACAACTTCGACTCGTTGCCTCAGCTTGCAGCAGCCCATTGATATTCAATTGATTTTTGTTTGCCTTGTCCTCAGACCTGCTTTCAGTGATCAATCTGGGTGCACAGGTAATAGACCTTTTTGAATCATACCGATGCCCGGTGAGGGAGCAGGTGAAGTCAAAGCAGGGATTGGAGTTTCAGAACAGCGCTTCAGAGCTAATCTTGCTGAGAACTGTGTTGGATGCTGTCCCTGCAAGTATATGTGTGAAGATCCTTCTCTAGTCATCTTTCATGGTCACTTCCTACCTTGGAATTGCTGTCTCTAGCCATGGCGATGAGGGGAAGTTGAAAGCACTATGAGAGGAGGTTGGAGGGATGGAGAATGGGTATTGTCTCTTTTAAACTTTTGAAACAATAGTGTGATGTGAACTTCGATTGATTGAAGATCAATTATTAATAAATATTTAAGTTGCGATTATTGCTCATTTACCCAAGGAGCTCCAGGAGGTTACACGGACAATTCATGTTAAATTCTATAGTGACAAGAGAGTATACACTGTTTTCTTGGCTTGCTTATAGAACATTGGGTTGTCACAGGACTTGAGAGCATGTGTATGAACGTCAATAAAACCTTTTCCATGCCAGATACGAGCCATGCAATGCATTGCTCGATCGATCACCTCATGATCGATAGACTGACCGAGACTCCTGCTGAACGATTGCATAATATTTGATCATAGGTCCATGATCTCGATCAGGTATGACATGTTCGTACATATTCAGGAGGGTCAGAGTAGATGATTATGAACGATTATTATGATGGCGATTGCAGAATCGCTTTTGGTGCCGATTGTAGTCCATAATCGTAGGATGATCGTCCATTCTGACTGTCCTTTGTCCTCTGTCAGTTATAGCAGCGATTATGTCTATCTCTCCACTTGTGATTTACAACACACTCCCATTTGTTTCATTTATTTATCTTCTAATCAAGTCTTCAGCCTGTCATTTGAGATTTGGTGAAATTAGCTAACCAAATACTAAATGTACGGTGTATCCAAGCTTTACCAAAGTCTATGCTCCTGTTTATCCATGACTAAGAGCTTGAATATGTTATAATTTCTATGGAGATGCTAATACTGAACGTAATAGAGAAGAATTGAGCTCAAGCAAGTATGTACTAGGGAAGAAACAAGCAAGAACCTGATCTTATCTGAGAATTGCCTGCGTTATGCTTATTCCCACGATCATGCCATCCAAAAGCAACTCCATAATCGCCTACTCTGACCCTCCCTGTATTGTTTTCACCAATGGTATAGCCCTTCTTTGAATTTCCATTGAGTCATTTCTGAAAGTGTGTACAATCTCTCGTCCTCTCTTTTTAATTCGTTGACTGAGGGGTGTGTAGTGAAAAGATTGCTTTCCCCTCTTCTTAACAGTCGTATTGTCCCTCGCCCTCGGCTTCTAGACAGCGCCACGTACGTGTTGAATGGATCCAAAGTTCCACTAGGAGGCTTTCCTAGGTCAACAATCACGTATTTGATAGTCTGTCCTTGACACTTGTGGTGAGTAAAGGCATAAGCTGGCGTCAGTGTGAGCTGTCGATGATGAACATGCATGGTAGAGCCATTTTGTAGGTGAATGGTGAATCCACCTTCATTAGGGATTATCAGAATCAAGCCCTTCGTTAGACCAGGAAAAATACAGTCATCAGATGGCACATCCGGTTTAAATATGATGGCTGCTGGTGGATATTTCAATTTTACCTCCATGGCTGAACTTTCCGGGATCGTCTCTTGACTGTCAAGGATGATGCCACAGGTACCATTTGCAATGTCCGCTTCCATTGCGATATTTATCAAGACCATAGCACGCATACCTATGGCTATTTGTACCTTGTGATCCAGCCTTGCAGTTTGCTTTGCATGCATGCTCACAACCATTACCTTCTCCTCCATGGTGAGTTCCACTCTGCTTTGCCCTGCAGTGTCTTCAGCAGGACAGGTATATAGCCGCTGACCTGATATACAACAATGTTGGCATAGAGCTGCTTGGTTCCACTGGTCCTTTGGCCTGTGATGGGAGGTGACTAGTATTGCTTTGCTCCACGGTGCGGTGGAGAAATTCAAGCCTTCGTCAGGTTTCAAGACAAGTTCATCGAGTTCTCATAGATCTTCGGCAGTGCATGCTCCCACCCGAAGATGGTTCAAAAGGGCATTCCATCCCTCGTCTTGTACATGGTTCTGTTTTACTAGTGTCACAACCATTGTAAATTGTCGATACAAGGACCATCCTATGTTGGAATGCTCGCTGTTGGTTCTTGAATCGTACAAAGCAGCGGAAGGGTTGCCCACTGGAGGAAACTGATGAAAATCACCAAATAGAATCACACTCATCCCTCCAAATGGCAGCATGCCATCGTCCTCACCATGATGAGACTTCTCCTTTGACAGTAGCGCAGATACCAAGGCGAGCATGTCTTTGGTCATCATTGAGCACTCGTCTATCTCCAAATATTGTTTTCCTTCGATATTCGCCTTTCTTTTGTTAATGATGACCTTGCTACTTTTTGAGTACCATTTATCTGTTTTCCCTGTTTTGATTGGTATTCCGCCAAATGAATGAACAGTTTGCCCACCAATGAGACTTGCTGCCACCCTGGACCTGGCTGTTTTGGCAAGCATATTCTCGGCGCCATGATAGGCAAATGTTTCGGAAATGGCATCAATCAAAACTGTTTTCCCCGTACCGCCTTGTCCTTGAACTAACATATACAATGGTTTCGGGTTTTTATGTGCTAGGAATGCCCTCAGATGACATTTGATGATGTCGTGTGCTCGTCGTTGTTCCTCGTTTAGGATCTGCAACAGCGGTTGCTGGCCACAGTCTTCAACACATGGCAGTTCCTTGCTTCCTCCTGGTTCTGGATCTTCTGAATGATGTGGCAACACCTGTGACAGTTCTCGACTTCTATCCTGTGTTCTGTGGCCTTGAACAAGTTCCTTGTTTCTCGAGATAGACTTTAATATCTTATTCCACTCCCAAAGGTGCAAAACCTCGTCCATATCGGCAATTCATGAAATTCCTGCCAACGCAGTGTGTACTAGAGGCTTTTTGAATATGTTGGCTGCATCTGCTTTGTCCATGGCATCGAATCCAAACTGAACTTCACGAAATGGATGCCTGGAAGCTTCAGCTATTTCTATGTCTGCCTCTGTAAACTCTTGGTTGGAATGCGACTGATGTGCGTCTTGTTCGCATTGTTCGGGGAGAGGATCTCCTGCAATGTTGAGTAAAGCACCATCAACCGTGCTTTTTTTTGAGGTATGCACGTGGTCTGAAGCTTTGTGGAAGTACTGTATATTGTCCACTATGTCTATCTGCTTAGCTGTCAAATTTGCAGAAAATGTTCGCCAGGCATCTGTGAAATATTCCCTATCTGATTTCAGGTCCTTCATTGATCTCCATGGCTTTAGAAGCGCCAGCATGGAAGCACAGTAGTACTTGTGCCGGTCCGGTCTGTCTCTTCTGGGGAACCACATTCCCACAAATTGAACAATCATTTCATGTCCACGTCCGTGTATGACTCTACATCTCTTTCCATGTCCCGTTCCTTCTTTGTATGGGACACATTGACTCCGCCCGGTACCTTTTGGATAATCACCGTCATATGTTTCACTGAAAAAATCCATAAACAATAGATTCTCTAAGGTGTCCCCTTGGTCGGAATACTCTCTTAACTGATCCTTTAACTTGACCTCGCCACCTACAAACTCGATTGGCATGGTCACTTCTTCACTGTGGCTTTCTGTCATGGTCCCATTGGAATCTCAGGTGAGTTCTTCGGTGTATGCCCTGTAGAGTCGATTAAATTATTTCAGGCTGCATTTCTGAGAGGAGAACCTTTGCTTACCACTTTTCTCTAACCTGGGGATACGAATCTTGTATTGCTGCACTCATGGCATCCCAGTACACTGGGACAAAGTGATGAGAAATGAAGCGGTCTCCCCATCCCATTACATGGGATATCACTTCACAAATGCTGAACTCTTGGTCTTTGTTCATTGTGTGCAAAAACTTCTGGACCAACTTCTTCCCAAGATCCTGACATTCCATTGTTTTACTATCTGCCTCCATCTCGAATGCAAGTGTGCATGCCAATGTTGCAGACATGTTCCATGTCAGTGCCTGTTTTTTTGTTGCGTAATTTGTGATGTACCAAGTAATGTCTTTGGTGTCGACAGTGTTTGTGATGATTTTAATATCTTGATTGCTCTTCAGACATTCTAACAAATCCGGACACCATGCAACCATTTTAGGTGAAAGTCGTTTGGGACCCCATTCACCAGTTGGAAGAACCCATGCATCTGAAGACATAGGGAATGGCACTCTTCTCTTACATGCAGGCCTGCATTCTTTGTTTTTTTTTATGCATGTGGTCATCGAACATAGATGATACTGGACAGTACATGCAACTGTTGTTAGCCTTGCTTTTCTTTTGACTTCGTAGTTTGGCTCCAAAGGATGAAACGGCCTCACATAAGATACTGCTGTGCCTTTCCTCATGTTCTCGATGTTGTCTGAACACGCACCATCAATGTCTGCTGTTATATTGGATCTGATAAATGTCTTCATCTTCTCTCTGAAGGCGGCAGACAGCAACACTTCTACCATAATCCGAGAGGAAGGCGCTCCCTTCAGCCACAGTAAAACGTGCAGATGAAGGGTTCCTCTGCCCTGAGATTCCACAGTGCTGATGTAAGCGTTGACAAATCCAAAAATCCCTTCTTTTCTCGACACGGGCACTCCTGATGTTACGCCTTTTATGCCAAACAATTCCTGTAAAACAGTGAAGAGACTCTGTGCACACAAGCTAGAAATGCAACAGCATCGAAGACACTGATCACACCCACACCCAACACTACACACACAAACCCTCAAGTTCGTGGGGGATTCTGATGCGATAGAAGCAGATAAGGACCGGACAACCAAACTCTCAGAATATAGGATACACGCGTATAGCAATAGTGCACGTCAAGTATCTAGATTTCTCTAAGTCCAAAGGCTTTTAATAACAGGAGGAGTGACAGCTGTTGCTGAGCCTCAAGGCAAGGTGTAGTACAGTACACGCAACATCGAGAAACGCACACGAAACCCTCAATAAGTCTAGAGCGACACATGGAATGACCTCAAATGACTTGTAACACACTACACACGACTCAAAGCTTCACGCTCTAAGCAGAAACACTTCACAGAACCTTCCACTAAAGCCACAGGATTCAAACCTATGCGCTCAAGTTTCCAGACCGATCGTAGATCCACAGGGTTCTAACCTATGCGATCCAGAGACACAAAGAACCTTATAAAACACCGTCTGCAAGCCAAAGGGTTTGAACCTCTGCCACTTGGGAAATATATACCCTCAAGCGAGCACTAATCAAGCCAAAGGGTTTGAACCTCCGCCACCTGTAGTGCCTTGTGTCACAAGAAACCCTCAAAGCACAAGAGCGCGTCCTCAATGACACCAAACTCTTCTTCTTAGGTCAGAGCACAAGTCACCCAACCAATTAACAGTCACACAAGTGCCACGTTAGCTTTCTATGCCTTGCGCGCAACTCAATTCACTCAGTATGATATCAATTCTAGGTATATTCTCTCACTTGAAGTTACAAACTGATCCTGAAGCTTACGGCGTCAAGCTGGAGGCTTGCGCACGACTACAATGGGGGTCCAAAACTTGTACACTACTGTTACACTGCGCTATTTATCTATTCTATGTTCTACAAATTAGTATCACCAAATATAGTATCATTGAGGTTGCCGAGTTCCTTCGCCTGCATCCCGCGCATGTCGCCATTATCACACCATAGCTTGGCGCTGACTCAGGAGTCCGGCTCGGGGCCAGATCCTGTCTCTGAGTGTTGCAACGTCGGTTACCAGCTCTATTACATGTGTATTGATGTTGGTTGCTATCTCCTCAGAGTTGCAGCCTAGCGCACATCTCTTATTTCGCTTTATAATATTCTCTTAGGGAATACTCTCGTAGTGAAGGCAACGGGCTCCTTGTCTGGGCCTCGCGCGCTTCGGCCGACATCAGATACTTCGGATTTACTCGAGTTCTGACATCACAAATTCTAGAGCTCTAAGTTCCGGATCTGCCGGGCCTTGCGCATCATAGATCACTGTTGCGCAAAGTCTTAATTATCCCACCAGCGTGTCTTGTTCTATTCTTAGTGCACGTGTCCTATGCCCTGTCAGAGCACTTAGTGTCAAGCACTGGGACTTTATACCTAGGGCAGCCTTTCTAGTACCATTCTTAGGTTAAGCCATGCACTCCACCCAGCTTTACTCAGGTAATCTTATTACTGGCATTGTAAACATTGCGCTCTAGTGTGTTTCTTAGTGCCTTAGTATCTGGATATTGTAGCCTGTACTTATTTGTACAAATTGCAAAATTACACGCGTAAACACTTTCAGAGCATGTCAGCGTGCAGACCGTTCCACTAGTGACTGTACTTTCACGAGACCTGTATGTTCTGCTTCTTGTTGGGTGCACTCGTAGCTACCCTCGTCGACTAGCGGTCGTCATTTACTGACTTGCTTGGTATTTGAGGTGCTAGTCACACTGGCTGATAGACTTGACCCAATAGTGGTATCACGCCTAAATCCTGGCTCGACTAGTAGCTTTCTGGCTTGACTATCAGCTTGAAGCCTCCACTATAGTTCTTTAGTTATTGCTAGTCTAAGATAGATATGTGCTAGTATGGTTACAAAATCGCAAAATCTAGGTGTGAACACGCAGACGGCGTATCATCAGTTGAGGTGGCTGTTCAGTGGAAATAGGCTCATCATGCATGTCTTCCTCCTCGTCCGGACAGTCCTTTTGTTCTGGGGCCATGTTGACAGATTCAGACTCTCCAGGCGCCAAAGGCATGCTGCAGTGGAAGCTAATTTACGCTTCACCACAGAACATTATAGTTATATGCCTAATTTGCTGAAGTCTGCCCGCCACCACCTTCAACCTCTCTATCTCGTTCAACAGACGATCAGAAGGTGTTTTTGAGTCTGTTTGAGTCATGCCACAATGCTTCATGGCCAGGCCACGATAGGTTCGATCACCGATCAATCTACGAGCTATGATCTTACAGCTGTCCATGCGGAGCTGTGATACAAAATTAGATTGATTTAATAACGATTGATCCAGTTGATCATGCATGCCGAGACACTCAAGCACTACTATATTTTCCTTGATCATTCACCACCACTTCAAGATCACGAATTCATACTTCAAGATCAAAAACTCATACTATCTGCTTCGATCATGGTCATGTCCACTCCAGTCTGCAGGATAAACCATAAGTCTGAATCTCACAGAGAATCAACATAAGGATGGTAACTTACCATCTGTGCTCTCTCTTTGGACGCCAAGACAATCCTTTCCAAGCATTCATCCTTTCTGCATCATTGAAGCTGCATTCAGTAGACATTAGACAGCTGAGATGAAAGCCTTACAGCACATAGAGTGTAGCTTTGACACCGTTCTGATATGTGTGCTCTTTTGTGGTGAGAGTCAAAGGGCTCGACGGTGCACTCAAGATGCTAAGAAAGGGTGGAGACAGGTTGCTGATGGTCATCGTCTTTATAGGCGCATTGTCAGTTTGCGAGGATGGCCCCGCATATTCAACAGCAAGGTATGCAGGGAAGTCCCAGAAAACACTGGACAGTATCCATGCTAAGGTGGTAAATTCAGTCTCGGTAGGAGTTGTCCACATCATATCATATACGACAGTAATCTTGTCCAGCCATTGGCATCTTGTTTGCAGAAGATGCTTAATCATACAAAAAACCACCAGGACCCTTGGAATGGAGAGACAGCCTTTTACTGTCATCACTACCTCTTCAACACTTGAATGCGCCGGCAGAGTTGATAGCGTCAAGTACATGCAGGAAACCAGGGCAATGTGGGTCTCAATGGAGATCCTGGTGAGGCCTGTGTTGGACTCGAGGTTGGCTGGAACGATACCTACTATATGAATATGAGTCAGAGAAATATTCGTGTAACACTCAAATACTTACCGTCCATTCTAATGTTTATAGTAGACATCCTAGACCCTAATATCTTCAGGAATTGACCGAGTCCCCCCATCATGGCCATCTTGCTGCTCAGGTACACTGAGCAGATATTCTCAGGGTTGTACCAGGTGCTTTTGTTCACGAACCACTCGAAGGGATCCGTATCGATGCCAGGCCTGATGATCATGGTGTCGATCACCAGTAAGCCGGCACGCTGCAATACCTCCCTCCAGAGGAAGACCATATATAGAAAGAATTTGTTTTCTTCCCATAGGAACCTGGCCTGGTAAAAATAAAGAGGCATGAGTGTCGGTTCAGGCCAAGCAAGCTTCAACACATTGAGATGTGTAAAGTGAGACATGAAGGCGTTCATGCCCATGATGGATGAGCTGCAGAACAGCAGCTTCACGACTTTGATATGCGGGCATGCACTGGGATGGATGGGAAGTTCATCTAAGACAACGTTGAAGAACGAAATCATGTGCAGACAGCATAAGAGCACCATAAGATCAGTGATGGCATCACGGGCTGAGTATGTATTCAGCTCTGGGGTAGGCTCTGCAGCTAGGAACGGACCGATAATGTGCAGCCATTGGATGAAGTGAATGAGGTGCGGTTCCACCGACATGAAGTCTATTGTAGTTTTAGTGTCGGGGAAAGTGGAGAGATGGGCAGGGACAGTGAGGCGCATTCCACAATGAATAGAAAGTTTTTGCCAAATGTATGGCCTGAGTATCAGGTAGAACAACCTGCATATATGCGACAGGTGCTTCGTGCAGGCGATGCAGACATCCCCCTCTACATCTGGGCAGTTGCATCGCTTGACACTTCAAAGTATAATCTCCTCCATGATCTCTATTGGGGTCTCTGAAAACGAAGGCATGGGGGCTGGTCTGAGTATCGGAGTCAGATGGGAGTCAAGGACTTGAAAATGTTTTAACGTTCAGTTACAAGGGATACAAAGGGTTCTAGGTAGAGCTACAACAATCTCTAACCAGTCTGGTGCTGCATCCCCATTTGTATACCATCTCTGTTGTTGCCGATCACAAACCCTTCGCAAGATCAGAATCTGAATTTATCCAATTCTGATCAATGGATATTTTAGTTTTCGGGAAATTTTTGTTCCATACCTGAATTTCAATTTCAATTGCAGCATCAGAACGCATCACGGGCAAAGGACCTTTGCCCTGAATAATGCTTTCATGTCTGGGAAACCTGCCACAATTGCTCCATCTGCTGCTTTCCTCAAGTATCTCATGTCGGAAAAGAGCTGACAGTAGACCGACATTTGCATAAACCTATCCCCATCTGCTACTCTGACAAGTGCCTTGTCAACTTCACAGAGATTCTGTTGCGCTGTGGCTGTCCACGAGCATGGAAAATGGATGAATGTTATGCTGATGTGTCGAACTGTAGGTAACGGAATTGTGCGTAGGGATCATGCCAGAAGTTGCAGGCCGTTGTCTCCGGTAACAATCGACAACGATCAGAGACCCGTTAAGCTGCTCATTGAAACAAAGCATTTTTTGTGGTCACAAGTTGAATTGACGCAATCATAAGCTAGAGTAAATGTTAAAAGATATTCTACAGTTTATAGAGGAAACATGCATACGATAGATGTCGAGAATGAGCCTTTCAACATTTTTACCCAGCCCCTTCATAAGAAAATTTGCTCTTGAGCACCACCATTCACAGTATGAATGAATTCTAAGTTCCGATAGTGACGGGAACCGCATGAACTGCAGCCAATCGTAGTTTTTGTCCACTCCATCGTCCTCCATCTCTGGCATAGAGAGATCCAGAGACCTGAGACGTGCAAGGATCTGGCTTGTCTCTGAACATAGGTCATTCGCGTCGACTTCAACAAGCGTAGATGGGGCTACAGTCATTTTTGCTAAGTGGGGCAAGCCTAGGCAGATATAAGTTCAACCCGTTATGACAACTACACCTAGTACTCATACCGGGCAAGAAGGCATTGAGGTCTTCTGCATAGATTACGCATGCTTTAAAGGTGACATGCTCAATTTCTTCCAAGGCACCCTTTAATAAATTGAAACGGTTGAAGTCTCCACTGACCCCTTCCAAAATAAGCGATCTAGCCCTAGGTAACTGGGCGAACAACCTCTTCAAGCCATCTACATCGGCGCGACTGATGCTTCCTCCACAATAGCGGACCTCTCTGATATCACTGCGGACATCTGGATAATATCGCTGTAGCTGAAGGGCAGCATTATTGGCAGTATTCGTGACATTGTCTGGGATCCAGAGATACCCTGTGGGATTCGGAACCACTTCCATGACACTGATACTATAGAACAGTTGTCATCGGCATTGTCCCAAAAACCTGTTGTTGACGAGAGAAGAGTGGCATAGGTCAGCCTTGGAGGTCAGGAAGGAGAGGATATGATCAAGTGTCTCTTGAGATAGCATATTCATATTGGTCGGTAAAGAAAGAATAGAACCCTGGTTGTTTATATGTTATAGCATGGCTATCATCACATGCTATACAATACAGTGTGAGCTGTGCATAATTTATTTTTGGTCATATCCTTCAAGCACACTAATCTCTGCTTGACCCAAAGTGCTACACTCTCCATGTCCTTTGAAGACTCCCCCGTGCGTACAGCTGATAATGATGCCTCGAATAGACAAAACATCGATGATCTTGCAGAGGGTTGCATCCAACTTCGATAGGCATTCTGGCAGCTTAACAAACTGATACCAAGCTCGGGGCATGCTCAGAATGCAAAGTTGGAAGACCTCCAAAGAAGGGTAGGGCAGCATACCTAGAGACTGATGCAGCAATTCTAGGGCCGCTTCACCCTGTGCCATGACATGGCAACTTTTTAGACACCTGTGATGAGCTAAAGATAGCTTACCGTGGCCAGAGGAATGTTGGAAAACAGCATACGCTGGGGAAAGTACAATGTTAGCCAGGTTAAGCAGAGCTCTGTGAAGACTTACGCCAGAGATTTAAATCCAAATGGGTGATTGCTTGTGCATTGCTTAATACCATGTTCGCAACCTCAATGTCACTTTCATGATGGATGTGTATGCTCAGGCTCTGCAAGACCTCAAGCTTCAGCCCTTTAATCCAGCCATATGACAGCAAGTCTCCCTCCCATCCCAGCGAACAGAAGCCGATGCATAGATCAGTGAGCTGGGACAAAGTCAAAATGGTCTGGGCGGTCGCATCCATAATAGAGATGTTGTAGTCATTGGTGCTCCCCAAGTTTAGAGACTTCAATCTCAGTAACACTTCAGTAAATGTTAAAACTATAGCTCTGCATAAGCACGTGTAATAAGCGTACCTCATGTTATTGTATCGAGTGACTGGGTGGAAATAGAACAGCCTTTAAACACCAAGGCTGACACACGTTCCATTGAGGACAATAATGCACCAAAAGCATCTTTGAAAAAGTGAAAGTCTGTATCCATGAAAACAAACTCCCGCACAAAGGGAGCTTTGCTCAGGAGTCTCATCAAAGTGACCACATCTTCAATCTTCAAGTACGTCGCAAAGAAAACTATCCTGTGGACATTCCTACCGATTTCGGGAAACTTTTCACAGATTGCATTGCCAGCTGACACCACTGTTCCGAAGTACCAGCGATCATGTAAGCACCTGATGTCATAGCTGCAGATAAGTGATGGAGAAGGTGAAGATTCAGAGATGTGAACGGTTCTGAAACGAGCCCGTCTACCAGCACTTGCAAATGCATGATCTACCATGGTCAGAAAAGCTAAATCGGACTTTGAGTGCAAGTAGGATGCTATAGTATCCTTTGTTTCTTGCACCAGCTGCTGCATGATGTTCAAATCTCCTAAAGAACTCTCACACGAACATTTTATGCATTGGTTAACCTTGATCAGTGCCTTATGAGTCACCAGCGATCAAAGTGATCAGAGGAGTAAAAAGCCCTGTGCTTGGTTCCATATGGACATAGGAATCCTGTGCCGACTACGAGTAAGGAAGCATAGTATACTGTGTAAATATAGACTAGATTCAAATCTAAACAAATATAAACGGTGAGGACTCTCAAGCCTTCCTTTTCTTCCAACATTGTCACTATGAACCTAGGTGGCAAGCAGATTCCACAGGAGCTCGTTGACTGCTTTGTAGCACAAGCATGCAAAGGCAACCTTCATGTCGCTCTCAGCTGTGCTCTTGTTTCGAAGGCTTTTCTCCCTTCTGCTTGTGAAGCTGTGTTGAAAGAGGTGTTTGTAGATTTAGAGCCCATGGAAAGCCATAGATGCTTGCCAAAGGGAATAAAAGTTTGGCACTCTGCGGAATCTATTATTGGTTTTTTTGCCAATAAGAGACATGGCTGCCTCCGTGACATACCACGAAAGCTGTCCATTCGATCACACAGAAATGGTGACACAGATTTTAGGCAGACAATGAGGATTTTAGAGTTTCTGTGCAGGGTGAAAACCATCAGGTTTCAGGAGAGTCATATTGCTACTGTTGCACCGGCTGAGTTGCTGAACACGGGGCTACAGGATATGTACCTTCATAATTCTACCATAACGCACGTGGCCATGATCGGCTTGCTCCGAGTATTCCCCTGTATCCAAAAATTGGCACTGGTGGGGACCTGAAGTGAGGTGCATGATGACGATGATGATCCTGTGGTTCCCCCTTCTTTCGCCATCGAACACAACTCGAAGGTGGTCCCTCTTTCCTTCATGGTCAGTGACATAGCTCGAAAGCTCGAGGTATTAGCGGTGCATTTCTGCGGTTTTCCTGATGACAATGTCCTGATCGTGACACAATGGCTGTCGATGGCCTTCAAGCTGGAGGTGCTGTCTGTGAAGGCCGTGAATGACACAGATGTTAAGGGAGCACAAGATCTGATGAACAGCAGCGCTCGGATGCTGAAAAAGATGAAGCTTTATGTACATGGTGAGTTTTATGCCCGACATCAAATCAATGCTTATTATTCTGCCTGAACAGATGGCGGGTTGTGGACAGATCCTCTGGATTTCAGTATGTGCAAACAGCTGGAGGCTCTGCACCTGGCCAGCATGGACTATTACAGGCATATGTTACTCACCACCTTTCTGACTTTGAAGGTTCTGCTGCACCGGTTAACATTCTCGTTTCGAATACGTGCGTGGAGTTATACGAAGTGTCATCAACACATGTTAAAAATATTCGAAGATTTGGCAGATGCTGTGCTCAGCAGGATGTCAAGCGGTGAAGACAGCACCGGGATACAGGTGGCAGTGGTGATATACTCATCAGACTGTGACAGGGCCAAAAATGTTCCGTTTAGTCGGTGGATCGAGGAGACATGTTTCAAAAATGTGGCTGAGACACTGGGAGAGAGGTTCACATTGAACGTGCTGTCAGGGTAAAGTGCCATGTACTTAGGGAGAGCCACTTTTTAAACAATCACGTGTCATGACTGATGGTCTTGTTTCTGTACACATGCCCCAGGGCCCGACATTTTCGTTCTTGTTTTTCAACAACTCATTACTGTTACCCTAACTGAACATATTTAACAAAAAAGACCAGAAAACTAAGGAGAATGCCAAGAGCGATGACAAATATATACAATTGCCAAGGCAATGTACTCAGTTCAAGATGTACCTATGTGATGGCATGCAGTGGTGCCACCCATTTGTCATGGGAGCAGTTTTCCCTACATCCTTCCACAGATGAGCTTCAACAATATCCCACAATATATTCAGCCTGTGTGCTTCCTTCCATGTTCGCAAATACACACTCATGTATTCCACAACATCTTCAAAGCTGACTATGGAGCCTTGAATGTGGGTCAGACCCGCGAACCTGATATACAAGTTTAGTGAAAAAACGATGGTGGACGCCATATTGTCCAGACCATGAAGAGCATCATGGGTATCTGGCGAAGTGAAGTCTGTCTTCCAGTGGACAAAGACGACACTGACATCCATGCCATCGCCGCGATTGAGCAATTTCGAAAAAATCGCAGTAACAACCAAGATCTGTCTCGCATGGATGCACAAGCGAAGCTCTTTTATCTGTAGAGGTCTCTGTATGTTTATGGTGCCTGAAAAGTCAATGAGCAACTTGGAGAGTTGGAGACATCAATACACAAACTCACCATATGGCAGCGTGGTAAGGTTGAGATAGAGTGCCTTGACTTTGGGTAGCTCTCTGATTGTTTCAAAAAGTGAGTCTGTCTCCATGGAATGGATTGCAAGATCGAGGTGTTGCACTCTCAATAAATCAAGAATAAAATCTCCTGCCAAACCTAAGTGGAGTAACCTAGTAACTTCTGGAATACGATACAACCTGAGGTCGATGGGGGCTAGGATACCGGGTTCCATGAGATATGAGTCGCTTTTGGTCACTGCGGCCTAGAAATGGCAAGAATATATCAGTAACATTTGGTTCCACACGGAAGGGACACACACGGAAAAAACCGAATGCCACCCTGTGAGCTCCAGGATCTGCACAGACAACAGGTCATACGCTGCCAATCCGGTCAAGAGTGGATATAACAGATTGATTTCACGTTCAATGTCTCCAGGCATTGTCAACCTGTCCAAATCTTTTCACCATCGTATATCTTGAATTTGATGACGAGTCAACAAGTCAACAAGGAAAAGGGGGAAAGAACCAGAAAGAGAACCAATGAAGATAACTGTTTCTAAGTTTACCAGTTGGTTAATGAATGCAAGGGTGTTTTCTCTGGTTTCGGGTATACTGGAAATGTGGATGAGCAAGCAGTGGATATTGGATGGCCAACCACTACAATGTCTGGGAGTGAAGCTGTCGGTGAACGCAGCAGGCAAATTCCGCTTGCTGTCATGGCAAGAGTTGAATGTGACTGCGTGAGGTGAAGACGACTTGGTTGCACCCAGTCAAACTATTTTTTCAACACGAGCATACAGGGATGGACGTTACGATCGACGCTATTGCTGAAGATAGATTGGCTGGCCAAAGTTGGATACATACATTCGCGATTTGTGGACGCCAACTCAACGATGGACTGCATGATGGCATCGTTTGCCATCAATCCTAATGGGCGATCGTGTCAGTATACAAGATAATCACGGAACTTGGATGCCATACTGCTGCAAGCATCCATTCTGTGTGGACTGCTTTGTCCAGTAGTGATAAACAGGGTGTGGTAGGAGCACAGTGTATTGGTCATGAAAGAAAGGTCGGGCGAACGATTGAAGGACCACCTTGTTCTTAAAAGGACAGTAAGAAAAGGTGGAGTTTCAAAGGCTGTCGACTTCCCTCATCTTCAATTCATTTACTTGCTAAAAGATACCACGAACGAGACCATTAGTTCTTTACTGAGGACGAGCACTTTGAGAAGTCCTACTGCATAGTCGTAAATCAACAGGTGGCAAGAAGGGGAAGAAGGAGTTTGACACCTTCCAAATTCAATCGGTTTCATTCGTATGCTCTTTGCTGGCCTGATCAACGGGTACAAATTGAAGCATGTTCAAGTTTCTAGGCCCGTGTACACAGACAAAGACATCAAGATCTGGGTCCTCTTATCAATCTCTGTGAGATAAAAAGGTGTCAGATTATGCGTAACAAGAATTGACATAACAATCGTAGGGCATGTCACATGTAGCCTCAACGGGTATTACCATCCAGGATGGTTGTATGGATGGTCATGATCATTTGTATCACTGTGTGTCATTGGACACTCTTCCGCCTATTCTGAAGACGGATCATGGTTTCCACGATCCTCAAGTCCTGTGGCTGCCTGACCCGGGCTACTTCATTGATCGCTGTTGGGCTTCAAATGCAATGCCTTACCAAGGGTTCTTACCGGTTGATCACGAATCCATTTATCAATGTGAACTGCTTGCATCACTGAGCTACACAATGCAAACTATCCCCATATCTATTTCAATGTCTGGGACATGGGCAGTTGACAAGGCAGTGGTAGAAAAATGGAAAGATTTGGAAGCACTGTTGCAGTGCTTTAGAACAGTGTTGGAGGAGTGTTTCGTGTCTCATAGAAATATTGGCTACGTTAGCTTTCCTTTACCATGGAAGTATGGCTATCATCACGCAAAGCGGGGTTGAAAGGCTATGGCATGCACAGCTATGCAATCTCGGGATGCCTTCATAATCATGGCAGCCAAAATTTCTTACCTCTTGGCGGTCACAGAGAACTTGACTGATACAAGTGAAAGTCAGTTCGGCTGGTGGTCTGTCGTGTTAACAGAACGTGTAGGCGGTAACTGGGTGGACTTGATTCATTCTTCATGGATCATACAGCAAGACGTGGGACTTTGGGAAGGTGACGAATGTCAGGTGCTCCGAGTTGGAATGTTTGTTGATGTTCGCACATGCAACTTTGTACACTTCTTACATGTCTACGATCAGTGGCACGTCCCTCTGTGGATCGATTGGGGTACCCTGGACGCACCATATGAAGCCAGCGATGTCAGATTATTGTCGCACTATCGCATACATTTGCCACCGCACCGGATACAGTCTAGAGTCGAGACACGTTCACCTCCACCGATGTCCAAGGCACAGAGAGTGTGCCACCTTGGGGAGGAACACAGGAAATCAATGGACGTTAACTGGAAGCAAAGGTGTGGCTATAGGATATTTGTTTCCGCTTCCAAGTCCGTGGTTGTGGACGATATTGATATTACCACAGATCGCGGTGGTGAATTGAAAGTGACCATCAAACAAAGACCCGGAGAGACGTGGCAATGTTTTTTTAGACGTCGGGACCTTGAAATGGACAACATCCTCAGAATAGAATCTGTCCATAATCCGCAAAGAAGCCAAGCACCCACAAGCTGTCCAGAAAAGCAGCATTCATACCCACACGCTGGTACAGGCATGTTCTATTGGAGTCATTCTTTGGACGGTGGATTTGTTTGCCTGTGCATCTCGCCTGCATCTATACCCATTTATTGGGCTAGGTACCTACCTGCACAGAGACGCTATTCTTCATTTTGGGATGAATGGGACCTGAATTCCGAGTTTGATACGGATTCCGATCAAATTGTTCTGAACATCAGGGAAATAGGCGACTTTTGTGAAGATGGCGAAATTTGCAGGCCATCTGAGGGACCTGAGCCTGGTGTGAAGGACCGCACAGCCAAGGAATGGGACATGGTGCATGATAAGATGTATGAGACGTGCATAGAGGATCTCTGCCCAAAATCTCTTTTAGTTTGCACACTTGACGACACACTACAATTTCATATCAGAATTGTTCCTTTTCCATCACCGTCCCTTTCACCGATGCCTGCTATGACGTCCGTTGAAAGGATCAAACTTAACCAGCTGGGAAAAGACACAGGCTGTGCAGTTTTGCCCCCTGACCCAATGTCACATTTAAGCAAGCCACTCCTACTATGACTTTTTGAAGATGTACAATGGCTGTCTTCTCTTGCTCGGCAAGAAAATGCCGGTAAAGCTATCCCACCCAGTCAAATTCCAGCACAATACTGGGACCTGAACAAAGAATCACCTCGCTACTTATCGCAAAGAACAAACCCCAAATTTACGGTGTGCACTGGAGAATCCCGCTGTGGCAAGAGCCACCTTGATGCAGGGTGGCCTGGTTTGGTGCATTGCCATGGAACACGTTCCCGATTCTGACATTATTCTATCTAATTCCGGTCATGACACACATTGTTACAAAAATTGTCACTGAATACAAAGAGATGGAGAGCCTGCATTCGATATTTTGGAAGAGTCCCTTTTGGAGGACCAAATTGACCTCATCTGTGGTGTCTATAGAACTTACAGGAGTGCATCAGCATCACCGACATTCACCCAGGATCTCTCTTGGTTTCCGAAAATCACTAGTTTCAAGAATTTGGGTCTCAACCTCGGACACTGGAGTCCTGATGCAGAAGATTGGTACCAGCATTGAATGCAAATGTATCTGTCATAGGATCCAAAGGGACGCTGTCTCAATCAGGCAGAATGGAAGAATAACATTTGTCTGTGGCGGAATACCGTCAGAACTTATAAGGGTGTGGAAATTGTTTCTAAGGCATTTATTCACCATCACCTGATACAGGTTAGTGGCTAATGAAGGAGGCAGTCAGATTATAGCGCAGCATTTTTCTATTTTTCTATACACGGGACAGTAGTATTACATCAGGAACACTATGCTAGACAACATGTGCTTCGTGGACTTTTACTTCTATTTCTACTTCTGCCATTTCTCAATTACACAATACTTTGACCTGTCTTGCCTATGTGTCGTAGCCCTCCATTCACCATATATCAAATCTGAGACAGAATCTTCTGCAAATCAGCTCACAAACTTGTGGAAAAGCCAACTCCACCAAGTGACTCTGAAGGTTTTCATTAACCAAATGAGTATGCTGGCGAACGGTCACCAAGATGCCAACTAACCCCTCTTTTTCAATCCTACACACGAGAGAACCGTTGAATGTGTCCAAAAGGGACATGCAATGAGTCAGCGAAATACACAGATAAACCCCCATGTCAAGTTCAACATTTGTCAACATGGAGAACGGCAATGTATCAATTGAGCGCTTGATAAACTGTAATGCAGACACTGCGCCTGTAAAGGATAACTTTGACAGGCTATGGAGGTGGCAAAGATTTAGTTCAGCCTCTGAGCGATGTTTTATCTTATATGCGATCACTGTAATCAAAGTTAGTTAAGAAAGAGAGGGAGAGCTTAAAAATGGACACACTGCAAAATCGGATGCCCAATGTTGACAGGTTAACAGCTGAATGCAAGATCATGGCAGCAATGCAAAGCTCGCCTGAAAGTCTCATTGTTACGTGCAAATGGGAAAGTGCCGAGAAGTCCACCAATTTGAGCCACTTGTACATAGTCTTATCTTCTGTGGAGTTGAACCTGGATAAAATGAAATGGAAGGTATAACCATCAATCCTTCGGACACTCATGATCCCGTTGCACAAGTTCTAGCAGGGGAGAATATAGATCTTGATAACTTTGTTAACACTGTGGGTCCAAATGCTCAGACAAGAGGCCACAACATGGCATCAGACCCGTTCACCGCTACACAGTATTTCCATATTGTTATCAATGCCGTTGACATGCTCTGAAAGTGTTTACGCGTGTAATTTTGCAATTTGTACAAATAAGTACAGGCTACAATATCCAGATACTAAGGCACTAAGAAACACACTAGAGCGCAATGTTTACAATGCCAGTAATAAGATTACCTGAGTAAAGCTGGGTGGAGTGCATGGCTTAACCTAAGAATGGTACTAGAAAGGCTGCCCTAGGTATAAAGTCCCAGTGCTTGACACTAAGTGCTCTGACAGGGCATAGGACACGTGCACTAAGAATAGAACAAGACACGCTGGTGGGATAATTAAGACTTTGCGCAACAGTGATCTATGATGCGCAAGGCCCGGCAGATCCGGAACTTAGAGCTCTAGAATTTGTGATGTCAGAACTCGAGTAAATCCGAAGTATCTGATGTCGGCCGAAGCGCGCGAGGCCCAGACAAGGAGCCCGTTGCCTTCACTACGAGAGTATTCCCTAAGAGAATATTATAAAGCGAAATAAGAGATGTGCGCTAGGCTGCAACTCTGAGGAGATAGCAACCAACATCAATACACATGTAATAGAGCTGGTAACCGACGTTGCAACACTCAGAGACAGGATCTGGCCCCGAGCCGGACTCCTGAGTCAGCGCCAAGCTATGGTGTGATAATGGCGACATGCGCGGGATGCAGGCGAAGGAACTCGGCAACCTCAATGATACTATATTTGGTGATACTAATTTGTAGAACATAGAATAGATAAATAGCGCAGTGTAACAGTAGTGTACAAGTTTTGGACCCCCATTGTAGTCGTGCGCAAGCCTCCAGCTTGACGCCGTAAGCTTCAGGATCAGTTTGTAACTTCAAGTGAGAGAATATACCTAGAATTGATATCATACTGAGTGAATTGAGTTGCGCGCAAGGCATAGAAAGCTAACGTGGCACTTGTGTGACTGTTAATTGGTTGGGTGACTTGTGCTCTGACCTAAGAAGAAGAGTTTGGTGTCATTGAGGACGCGCTCTTGTGCTTTGAGGGTTTCTTGTGACACAAGGCACTACAGGTGGCGGAGGTTCAAACCCTTTGGCTTGATTAGTGCTCGCTTGAGGGTATATATTTCCCAAGTGGCAGAGGTTCAAACCCTTTGGCTTGCAGACGGTGTTTTATAAGGTTCTTTGTGTCTCTGGATCGCATAGGTTAGAACCCTGTGGATCTACGATCGGTCTGGAAACTTGAGCGCATAGGTTTGAATCCTGTGGCTTTAGTGGAAGGTTCTGTGAAGTGTTTCTGCTTAGAGCGTGAAGCTTTGAGTCGTGTGTAGTGTGTTACAAGTCATTTGAGGTCATTCCATGTGTCGCTCTAGACTTATTGAGGGTTTCGTGTGCGTTTCTCGATGTTGCGTGTACTGTACTACACCTTGCCTTGAGGCTCAGCAACAGCTGTCACTCCTCCTGTTATTAAAAGCCTTTGGACTTAGAGAAATCTAGATACTTGACGTGCACTATTGCTATACGCGTGTATCCTATATTCTGAGAGTTTGGTTGTCCGGTCCTTATCTGCTTCTATCGCATCAGAATCCCCCACGAACTTGAGGGTTTGTGTGTGTAGTGTTGGGTGTGGGTGTGATCAGTGTCTTCGATGCTGTTGCATTTCTAGCTTGCGTGCACAGAGTCTCTTCAGTGCGAGTGCTTCAGACGAGTTGACTAGTGGTGCAGCAGTCTCTAATGGGACTTAGAAATGAATTTAGCAATGAAGCGCAGCTATCCAGATCAGGCTAGTACGATACAGATCTATTACGATCGGAACTAGTATAGCCGGGTTGCGCCTTCGATCACGATCGACAGCTGCTACAGGCACGCTCGTTAGGCTATCCGTTTATCCTTGACACAAGTGGAGCGTTGCTGGGCCAAGAACACGGAATGCCACCTCTAGCGGAGCTCCTAGGCTCACTAGTCAGCAAGCGACCATTTCTAGACCGACTATTGCGTGATTATTCGCCATTATTCGTGACTAGCCAAGAAATCCTTATCAATAATACCCCTCTAGTCAGTTATTTATATCTCGATCGTACCTTGTTTGTCAGTATATAAGTAGTAGAATAGGTGCATGTGTGGTTTAGGCAAGCCATCCCTGCAATTGTGACCTACTAGTCAGTATCTAGTGCCCCAATTAAAGGCTTTTGTGCTTAACCTCGACAAAGCGGCTGCTAGTTGCTCAGTTACCCATAGCATTGAGTGAATAGAAGTGTCTTAGAGCAATCTTTTGTGTCCTGCAAAGGCCAAGAGTGTTTCGAAGTTAGTTCAAGCAAGTTCTCGAAGTTTAAAGTATTATTCTTAGGCCAAGAGCACCACTAGTCCACCTAGAAAGTGACTAGTCAAGTGTTTATTCACTTGTAAGACATTATAGGGCCAAGAGAGCCACTAGTTCGAAGCAGTCCCAGTCAGAGCGAGCGCAGTAGCTCAAGTCAAGTCACTATCCATCCAATTGTGTCTTACCAACCCCGCTAGTGCAAGTAGTACGCTTGTATAGCTCACTAGTAATGAAATAAAACGTCTTTAAACAACTTTCCTTGATTATTAAAGTCTGCAGAGTGCTTCTATCGTACTCGAAATGCCCGAATTCAATACATTGGTGATAAGTGTAGAGTTAGTGATTGGTTTAGTGTTGTTGGTGTTCATTGCCAGCCTCTAGTCCATTTGCCACTTGCCATTACCAAGCACATCACTGGGCTAGGTGACTCTTCACCAGAGGACGTAAACCAAAACCAAAAGTGAGGAGCAGAGGCAGAGAACTGGTGATCACGCCCAAAATTGCAAAGCAAATATACCCCTAGTTTTAGTAGTGATAATGATGAAAACCTTGTACCTGGCAATCAAGACGTGGGTGATCGGTCTCAATCAAGTCCCTCAGTAATCTCAACTACCGGGAACGATGGTTACCTTGAACCCGAAAATCCATATGCTGCAGTACCTGATGTGACATTACTCCCCTCTCCGGGATGAGTTGAGAAATTCTCTGTCTTACCAGGTGAGGTTAAGAAAGAACTGGCTTACAGAAAGAAAGTAGAAGTGCAATCAGGCGACTTAGAGAAGGAAGTCTGGGACCAAATGATGAAGGCTCCCATTACCCTTACTGCTGAACATTGGTTGGCATCGTCACCCGGTGCCAGGCAAAAGATGAAAACCTATGTCATGCCTAAGAGGATTCCTACCAGTAAAGTACTTCTGGAGGATGTCACTGACACTGAAGATGATGAGAAACCGGAAGAACCTCGAGTACCTTTGGGATCGGTAGCCAATATTTTGGAACCTGGTCTAGAAAACTGTATCAGAATTGAAGACTTACCAGTCGAATGCAGCTTCTATGTAACTACAATGCAGCAAGGTCTGGTCCTGGAAGGGTCAACTATTATTAGTGATCCAATAGTCCAGTACCTGGAATTGGTTCCGGAAGGCGAGAAGCCCAGAACAATAGTAGTAGTCGCTTTGTCATCACAGTCTTTAAGATCAGTCTACCTGTTGGTCTCAGGAAGAAAGAAGTTAGAATGTCTTTGTGACTCCGGGTCACAAATCGTGTCATGTTCAGCCAACCTGGCTAAGCAGATGGGATGGGAATACGACCCAGATATCTATATTTTGATGGAAAGCGCAAACAGAGGAGTTGAGAAGTCATTAGGACTAGTGAAGAATGTGGCTTTCTTGTTCGGAGAAGTCACCATGTACCTACAAGTCCATGTACTAGCCAACCTGGCATACGACTTGTTGCTTGGAAGACCATTTGATACTTTAACTTCAAGCAAAGTAAAGAACTCATCAGACGGTGACCAGACAATGATTCTTATGGATCCCAATACCAAGAAGCGGATCCTGGTACATACTTATCCAAGAGGACAAGCTCCAGCAGTACTCCAGAGGGAGCCTGCAACGGGGTTTCAGAGCTCGAAGATCTGATCCCAGATCAAGGAGAGCTAGCAGTCATTCTCACACAGGATAAGGAGGGTAACTTCATAATTGAAAGTTATGCTGGGCCTCCAGGCAAACAGGATTCATTCACCAGGATGAATATCAGAGATTTCTATCTCAGCGCAAGTCAACAAGTAACAGGAGACCCGCTGGCCAGGTCACTTATTAGCACGTTTTACACCCAGAAGTACCTTGGCAATAAGCCAAGCAGAAGAACGGGCATCCTAGTACAAGAAGTAAGGGAAACCTTGCCCCTCTTTGACATTGAAGCGACAAATCAAAGAGAAAACCAGGGAAGGCAACCAGGTAAAGCTGAGTTCAACCTGGAAGAGTCGTATGACGCACCCTTGAATGTTGGTAGTGATACCTGGCAGCAAGAGGCAGTTCTTGTAACCAAGAAATATAAACCGGTGGCCTTGAAAACCAAGCCAGTGCTGACAACACTGCCTTCCAACTTTAGAATCGTCCATGATATTAAAGGAGATCCGCTCGAAGGGATACCTGAATTATCACCTTACCCAGAAGATTTTAAACCAACTGGAAGGTATTCTCTTGAGCGAAAGCTTAAGATTGACGAGATACATGGGGAAGATTTCTTATGGGCTGAGGAACGTAAGTTGATGCACCATTTTATGATGCTACAGAACAAAGGGTTTGCCTGGGATGACTCAGAATGAGGATATTTCCAGGAAGACTTCTTTCCGCCAGTAGACATCCCGGTGATTCCACATACACCCTGGGTACTTAAGAATATTCCAATCCCAGCTCTGATATACCAGGATGTATGCAAGATAATCAAAACCAAGATAGATGTGGGAGTGTATGAACCTTCAAATTTGTCATACTGCTCCAGGTGGTTTTGTGTATTAAAGAAAGATGGGAAAAGTTTGCAGCTAGTACACAGCCTGGAACCGTTGAATGCGGTTACCATTGCGCATTCTGGCCTTCCCCCGGCAACGGAAGAATTAGCAGCTCATTTCGCAGGCAGAGCTTGTGGTGGAATCTTGGATTTATTTGTAGGATATGATGAAAGATCCTTAGCAGAATCATCCCAGGACCTTACCACTTTCCAAACGCCATTTGGAGCACTGCGCCTGGTTACTTTGCCAATGGGCTGGACCAATTCAGTACCCATATTCCACAATGATGTAACCTTCATTTTGCAAGATGAGATACCGCATTTTACCAGGCCATACATCGACGATGTTCCAGTAAGAGGACCAGAGACCAGGTACAAGTTACCAGGAGGAGGATATGAAACTATACCTGAGAACCAGGGAATCCGCAGATTTGTCTGGGAGCATTTCCAAGTTCTCAATCGCATCATTCAGAGGATGAAGTATAGTGGGGGAACCTTCTCAGGACCAAAAGCAGTTCTCTGTGCTTCCGAGATCATTGTAGTAGGACATCGATGTACATACAAGGGAAGAAAGCCCGAAACCGAACACATGAAAGTCATCTTTAATTGGGGACCCTGTAAAGAACTTGGAGATGTACGAGCCTTCTTGGGAACTTGTGGAACCTGTCGCATGTTTATTAAAGATTATTCAAAGCTCGCAGAGCCGTTGACTAATCTCACCAGGTTGAAAGTACTGTTCCAATGGGGACTAGATCAAGAAGAATCAATGCAAGCCTTGAAGGATACGTTAGCCAAGAGCCCAGCCCTATGATCAGTGAATTATGATTGGCCGATCATCTTGTGTGTCGACACTTCCTGGTGAGCAGTAGGATTCTACATATGTCAATCCGACCCTGAAAATCCTAAGACTAGGTACTACTGCCAGTTCAGCTCCATCACCTTGAACGAATGCAAAGCAAACTTCTCCCAACCAAAGAGGGAATTATACAGGCTGCACCTGGCCCTGATAGCTTGCAAAAATTGGGTATGGGGATCAAGGAACTTGATAGTAGAAACTGATGCAAAGTATATCTTCGGAATGTTGAGAAACCCGGACAGTGTACCAAACGCAGCAATCAACAGGTGGATAGAAGCTATACTCTTATTCCACTTTAAGTTAGTACATGTACCTGGTAAAGTTCATGGACCAGATGGACTTTCCAGGAGGGATTTCCAACCAGGAGATGACAAATATGGATGACTGGAAGAAGATACAGAAATAGAGCATGAACCACTGGAATATGACACTAGTCAAGAACTGGTACCATTAGAGTTCGAAGAATTCTCTGATAGGATTGATACCAGGCATGGTTATGTTACAATAACCAGGGCACTGGTCGACCTTGAAACAGATCGAAGTTTCCTGGCCGAGAATGGAGGGCAAGTGGCGAGTGTGTTATATGGCACACTGGTACTACCTGAGGCAGAGGAATTCAGCGACACTGAAGAGTATTCAGAAGAACATAGAGGCAAGATCGGCAAAGAGATGGACGAACAGCTAGCTCTGGTATCAGCCTGGCTCGACAATCCACTTGAGAAACCGACCGGCCTGGCAGATGCACAAGTCCGAAACTTTGTAAGATTTGCAATGCACTTCTTCAAAGAAAATGGGTGAGTATATCGCAAGAGCTTGGAAGGCGAACACAAGTTAGTAATCGAGAAGTCGAGATGGGTACATATCATGAAATCAAGCCACGATTACCTGGGTCATCGAGGAGTCTATGTGACCACGGAACTGATTAAGCAAAGGTTCTGGTGGCCTGAGTTAGAACGAGATGTAGCCTGGTACATGAAGACTTGCAAGATTTGCCAGAAACGTCAAATGTTTAAAGTTTGGATCCCACCCATGGTAACCCACACTCCATCAATATTCCAAGTAATCCATGTAGATACAATGCACATGCCTGTATCATTGGGATATTGGTACATTGTACATGGAAGGTGTGCATTGACCAGTTGGATGGAAGGAAAAATGCTGAAAACTGAGACAGGAAAAGCTATCAGAGATTGGCTATTTCATGAAGTGTTCTGTTGATGGGGATGCATGTCATTAATCATAACTGACAATGGACCTCCCTTCCTCAAAGCAATAGCCTACCTAGAAGCCACCTATGGCATCCGAGGTATTCAAATCTCTGGTTACAATTCCCAGGCGAATGGAAAAATTGAGAGACCGCACTTAGACGTTTGCCAGGCACTGTATAAGGCATGCAATGGTGTCGCTTCTAAGTGGGCCTTGTATTTTCCACACATCATGTGGTCAGATAGAGTAACCACTAGACGAAGAATGGGCTGTTCTCCCTTCTTTGCAGTGACAGGCACACACCCGGTACTTCCTTTGGATATTGTAGAAGCGACCTGGTTAGTAAAATACCCTGGTCACATGCTCACTACTGAAGAAGTGATTGGTTACCGGGCCCGCACTTTAGCAAAACACTCATCAGATGTCGCCCAGTTATGCAGCAAGTTACACAAGATAAAGGTCCGAGAAACATTGAAGTACGCTTGCATGCACGCTGCAACCATTAAGCAATTGAACTTCAAACCTGGCAGCCTCGTATTGGTATGAAACACTGCCATTGAGAAGGCTATTGGAGGGAAAATGAGGCCCAGGTATTTGGGGCCAGTCATGGTTGTGAGATGCACAAAAGCAGGATCGTACATTGTAGCCAAAATGAATGGTAGCACCTGGGGATTCAAGGTGGCTGCTTTCCGGGACATTCCTTACCTGGCCAGGAAAAAGATCGACCTACCAGAGAAGCTTGAAGCTCTCCTAGACATGTCAAAAGAAAGTTTAGACCAGTTAGAGAACTCTCCAGAACCGGTGGAGGAGGTACCAGACAACTTCGCTTATTCTCACCCAGAATATGATGACTATGAGTCTTTGGATCCCCTTCTCGAAGTAAAGGGAGCATAACATGGTTGAAGCATATATTCATAAGTCTATGTATGAGCCAAGAATGTGAAAGCACTCGATCAAAAGCTATCGACGGCACGATTAAAGTCACCCGGATGGTGTCTACTAAGAAAGATAAGCATATAGTAAGAATGGTATGAAGGCAAGTAGAAATTAGGATTCTAATTTCACCCTACGTATCAGGACAGAGGCGGTCTATCTCAGCCATAACAAGATTCAGCTGTTGATCACAGAACTTGTAAGCTACGACAGTAGCTTCCAGGTGGTGAACAAGCAACTCTAACTCGGCATCGAGATGGCATTTATGAAGCTGGAAACTCACAAGAGTTCCATCTCGAACATGCTCTGCAGAAAGAAGTTTAAGAGTGTCCTGAATGGACTCGTACTTCGACTGAAGTTGGAATTGATTCGCCCAGGCTGTAACAACAGAAGTCAGCAAGCCGAAATACAGTCTGGCACCTGGAAGACTCACCAGCAATCGGAAACATGAGTTGATTGTCTCCAAGGTCTCCACCGCGAGCCATAAGAGCAATATCAGCACGGATGCGCTTGTTACTTCTCTCAGCAAGGATCCTATCTTGCTTCTCTAGAATGTCGATTGCCTTGCGATACATAGGGTCACTCTTTGTAAGCCCTGGTACGTCGCAATAAGGAAGTACAATTACCGTAGTACATAAGGAAAGACTGTGAGACTCCTTCCCACATGAATCGCAGTGCGCAGGATCAGTAGTATGCTACCAAGTAGTCAGTACGGCTTCATGAAAAATGATCAGATGCAGACTTACTGTGACAGGAGCAGGGGAATGAGTAGCAGCGCGCTTAGAGACCCGACCACAACGTTTATGAGTAGTCCGGCCTCGAGTAGCACCTTTGGCTATAGAAAGAACAAATTGAAAGTTAGCCGGGTACTTTAGAATAAGTCAAGAGACTCACCGGGCACATCCTCGTTGATGCTCATCTGTGAAATACCAAAAGCAAGTTGAACAATACGGTCTGTACTAAGTTCAGGCTATGTACACTGTCAGATTCATCGCTATCCAAGTCAACAACCATACTTTCCTCCGCGGCTTTCATCTTGATGTCCTCATCAATAATGATAGTCTCCAGGTCAGTATCAAGGCCAACTGTAGCTTTGGATTTGATGGTCTTCGGTGTTTTCTTGATCTTGGGAAGCTACAGAAGGAATAATACGAGTTAACCAGGAAAAAGATAACAGAAATAAGTAATGCACTGGAGTCAGCATGGCTGGTTTAGGAGCAAGAGAGGTGGCAATAGCTTGGGCATTCACCGCAGCCTGCTTCTCTTCCCAGTTGGAATGGATCCATCCAGTAGTGCAGCCAGGAAATGTTGAGTTCTCAGGAGCTTTAGAGCCATGAGGGATTTCAAGCAGGAGGTTCCTGTTCTGACAATCCTGCCGTGCACCAAAAGCTCCTTCATGGAGAAGCGATGGTTCTTCCTGGTACGCCTGCATAAAGCGCTCCTTGTTATCGAAAAGAGGCATCTAGGGTATTATTTAGTATAGCAAGGGCAAAATTCTTTCAGACATCCACAACTCCTTCTAAGAACCGAAGGTTCTCCTTGTCAATAACCAGGACCGCATCGAAATCTGGAGTGCCATCTTTGAGAGTCAGCAGAACAGAGGGAATGGTGGGAAGATAAACTCCATTCTTGCAGCGTGAACAGAGAAGAGCAAGAGCGGCCTTGAATCTAGCAACTTGCATAGACTCAGGTGCCATGTAAAACAAGTATTAATTTGCTGAGTCCACCAGGCAATGGGTTTTTATAGAAGAAGAAAGATCTCTATTATTTTCCTAGTACAGACTGGTGTATGGCACAAGCAGATGTAAGCTCGCACAGCACGATTGCTGAGGTCATGATTACTGTCTCCATGTCAAGATTGATGGCTTTGATCACTCAGATTGGAAGTGATCGCACGATCAAGGACAGCCTGGGACAGGCTTTTATTTAGTTGGGGGGAGAGAGGCAGAGAGGCGAAGGCCTTAGGAATTAAAATTTCGATTTAATTTCACCCTGATACGGAATAAAAAGCTGAATAAAGTATGCCAGGACAGTAGTAATAATGAACCAAGCATGCGGAAAAGAAGTCGCGATCAGGCAACCTGCGACATGAAACAGCTGATTCTAAGTACCAACAGAAAAAGGGAAAAGAATAAGAAATTCAAAAAGTAAGAAGAATGTTTGCAAGAACCAGGAAACAAGGAAAAACTTGAAAAAACTGCTAGGTAGCAGGGATATCCATGTCTGGCCAGGTGTAGAAATTAGAGAATAACTGTGCAGGCAAATGGATAGGATAAACTCCTGCTTGAGACAGCTGAAATGAGGATTTCAAGTCAGTTACAGGTACCTGGTAGAAGGAAAGAAGCTTACAAGTTGAAGTGCATCTGCAATCGCACTTGGCAGTTTGTCCAGGTCCCGCGGATAATAGCCGAGACCTACCTGGAAAAATGGCAAGTCGCTGGTATATGGAGTAGCCTTTGAACTTGGCAAAGAATCTGACTGTGTCACCAAGTGCTGACTACCTGGAAAATGCAAGTTGCCAGGAAACAGGGTTTTGAAGTTCTAAAAAGAATTAGACTCTCATAACGGGTTAGACAGAGATCTGATACCTGGAAACCGATAACCAGATGGCAACGATCCCGCTCCAACCACAGAGTCCAATCTGGGTCAAAGAAGCAGGGTCCTAAGTTATTTGCAACTGCAGTAACCGTCATAAGGAATCGCAAGACCAAGGGATCTTCATCATCTGGAAAATGCTCGACATGAGCAACCTACCTGGAAGCTTAGTAAGAAAAGATGTCGTATCCCAGGAACACTCACCAGAAAAGGGTGGACATGGTTAATTAAATTCGCCATGTCCAGCTAACACCAATTAACCAGGATGTCGAAATTGAGTACTTGAGGATACCAGGTACATGCCAAATGAAGGAAGAGGTAGTGATCCGCCTGTAACAAGGAAGGAAGATCCTTCCAGGCAAAAGGAAGAGGCAAATCTTCAGGCCAGAATGGGGAAGAAACCATTGATAGAGGAAGGTAGCTTGGCACTGGATAAATCCTAAGTCGATGCAACCTGCTGAGTCAATCATCTGGCTAAGTCAGCTGATATATGGAAACCTCTTGGCATCTAAATTTGAAGATACACCTGGACTTAGTAAACAAATTTGCATTCGGGTGCGCATCAAGCCAATTAGGAGGCGAGCACAAATTCTAAGTACATGTACTCTAAAAATAGCTGTTGGCCTCAGAAGGAGCTACAGTATTGGAAGAAGACAACTGGTTTGGGAGATAAGCTCGCAGATCCAAAAGAAAGGAACTTGACGCACGAAGTTCGCGAACCAAGTGTCAGAGGCTGCACTTTGGAAATGTTCCCAATGGAGACCTTGATGGAAGACGTGCTCAGGAATTACCTGGAAGCAGTTTCGCTTAAGTGGAAGGCTCGGTAAAGAAGGAGCATGAGTTTCGCCAGGAAAAGTGTCCAAAGGATGGAATCTAGGCTTCGAAAGCTACCAAGAGTGTTAGATACGAAGTAGCAGAAAGAAAATAACGACACACCCCGAGTAACTTGAACATCCTAGTGGAATCCTCAATTTTTCAGGCATCCCACTGAGAGGATTGAAAAGCTGGGCTAAGGTTGTTAGTGAGCGCAGTAGCCGTCGCCAGGAAATGAATGACAATCAGATCGCTGTCTTTGGGGAAGTAGGATTCGTGCGCCGCCTGGAAAGTAAATAAAACAAGTAAGAGTAAAGCACAAGAATGGATGTACCAGGAAAGGATGAACGAAATCCAGGATAGACTTGATTTCAGGTTGCAAGTAGGTTGCCAGGGTGTTCATATCTACTACAGCAGGGTGGCGATTGTGAGCCTGGCGAAGTAGGATATAATGGTCTGCCACCAGGAGAGACTTAAACTGCTCTGGGGGAATCCCAGTATCAAGGGCAAGGGGCTCCAAGTACACTTTGTGAACCATTCAGAAGGACAAGTAGAACAAGGGAAAGAACTCAAGGAGGAGATTTTATATCCAACTTGCTCTACCACGCCTGGCCAGCCCTGCAACATAGGAAACTTCAAATTCTGCTATTTTGGGACAGTCTCAACAGATCGCGATCAAGATACCCAATCACAACGAGTTGTCACAAGCGATCATCACTCTAGTACAGCATAAACTCTTGTAAGAAAGATCCCGGCCATCGCAGACTCAAAAGTTGTATGGCAACTATGCCTGGTGATACGTACCAGGTTGAACATGTAACTTATGTTTTGTGCTGGGTTGTAAAGAAACAGCAAGTAAAAAGACCCTTTTTGGGCATGGCATTCAGCAATGATAACTACAACATTTTCTACATAAACATTGTATGTAATACTTGTCTGCAGTGTCATTCGAAAGGGAAAAGAAAAGTCCAAGATCAATATGGGCCAAACAGGCATCGAGCCTCCAACCTGGGATAAAACTGATAGCCTTGGGAAGGTGGATATTTCCCTTCTTGCTCCCATAAGCTATCACAAGGGATATCCAAGGCATGAGCACTCCCCACCATATCTGGCCAGACTGACGACCCATAGTTCATGATCTGCATGACTGACCAAGTAAGAAAAACGAAAGAGAAATAAGGAAAAAGATCTTACTGAAGAACCCGCCTTAGGATCGGGATGAACCAGCAATGACGGCGACAGTTGGTCTTGTTCCAAGTCCTTCTCCACAGTCGCTTTATCCTGGCAATCACTGTCGCTGTCCTCATCGCTCTCCGACCCACCTATGGGCCTGACAACAGGCTGGAGGACGGTGAAAGCAGGAAGTTGAGGCTCAGGAGAAGTCTCACTGTGAACTGTCAACGGATGAGGATAATAATGATGGAGTTGGGGGGAAGCGACACGCTGAAGCACCCCATCCTCGTCCCGGACAAGACCCATGTCGATCAATAGGTGACGACCAGTGGAGTATTCCTTGGCAAAGTTCTTGAACGCATCCGTATCATGGGCTCCTTCGACTTGCAAAAACGCCTGAAGCAAGTTGCACAGCGCTGCAGTTCGAAGCTGATAAGCCTCATGCAAAGCATTCAGGAGATGATGGATTTGGCAGTCGGCAGCAAGGAAATTATGGTCGTGCATCTCGACAACTGAAATAGCATGTTAGCAAAGATTATGGCAAGGAATAGGGTATGCATATGAGGATGTGCAGCTTGGGCAAGTGGCAGCAGGTTATCATGGACATCCTGTAAGTCGTTGGCTTGGAGATGACAAGAACAGTGTCCCCAGTCGCGACAGTTTGCACACGATGACAGAGGTTCCTTGTGCTGGCACAAGACCCAATGACCAGCACACATGGTACATCCTGTCGCCTCCTAGAAATGTAAGGTATTAAGAAAGGTCGAAGAAAAAGAAAAGAGGAAGTGTACCTTGTGTGGCAGCCGCAGCATGGAAAGCAAGGGCAAGTCAGTAAAAATCCGGTCAAGCATGAGTTCCGCAGTGATTGGAGTAGGTGAACAACCATGAGGATCAGCATGCGTGTTGTTACGATTTATTCATTTTCCTTATCTAACCGCCTCTTATCTTATCTAATCTTCGGCGCTTAGCTTATCTTATCTTTAGATCCGCGACTCCACAGAGTCTTCACCTTGCGACACAGTCACACTCGTCAGAGTGGAGTACTACTCCAGATCACCGGGTACTTGCTGATTCACTTTCTAACACGGTGCATCCATTATTAGACCCTTGACTCTAGTATATAAGTAGCGTACTCAAAGCTGTATATTCCCTAGCTTTGAGCTAAAGTTTATTCATACCGAAACACTTAAAACTCTCGAGCTAAAGCCTTAGTCTTGGCAACTTAACCGCACGGGAACTTAGCAGTGACTGTTCGAACGTGAAACAGCTGACTAATTATCTCAGTTAAGAGGTCGGGTCTAACAATTAGCTCAAAGCTTACTCACGCTCTCTATACAGGAGCATCCATGGAAAGCGACGACGCTAAGATTATAGCCATCTCGCTGGGAATACCTAGTGCCACTCTACTCTCTGTAGCCCTCCTCCTCGCAGTCAGGTTTCGTTACAGACCGCAACATCTAATAGAGGCACCCCGTACTCCACCACAAACTCCACCCCCCACAGTCACTACTACTCCTACCCCCGAGCCCAATGGCATCCCGCTCAAGCAGCTCCCACCCCAAGTCTTCGCACCCGTACCACGGAGACCGATCCCAATCAACGACCTCTCTTGCACAGGGATCTATGAAGAGGAGGTCGACATTTCTGAGTCGTCTTCTCCCGTCATCCCGGAGAGAGCAGCTCCTGCCTCTGCCCGAGGGAGCGCGCCAGTCATCACCATCGCCTCCACCATCTCTTCCTCACCTGAGTACGTTCAGTACATCCCTCGGACTCCCTCACCCGGCACATACGCCGAGTTCGCTGAGCGGGTCAGGGGATTTGGCGTGGGCTGCGACACCAGACCCATCGCCCCAACCACCCGTCACGATCCTTGGGCAAATCGGGATCCCACTCCACCACCCAACGCTGACATTACCGCTAGGGAGTTCTGGGATAATATCACCGTCCCCCTCAGCACGTACTTCGTCCGCTCTGGGCGAGAGGTGCTCAGCCACCACACCCTGACCCCCGTCGCAGCCGGAAGCATCATACAGTGGGACCAGCCCATACAAAACCCCGAGTGGGCACCCAAGCCTGTACCAACGGTTGAGGAACCCATCGCTGGCCCTTCCTCCCTACACCCACCAAGGAACAGTGGCTGGCAAACAGTCACGTCCCCAGTCAGGTCCCTGCGCTGTCCTCCTCGGGCAGCCGCGTGGGAGCGACTCAATCAGCGAGCCCAGCGGATCAGCGAGCAGTTAGAGATCCAATGACACCAGGGCCGCGTCGAGACAGAGTCAAGCATGGCCGTTGAGTCGCCACACCAGCCCCCATGCCCCGCGACCCCCTACCCCTCGCTCACAATCGATGGAATCCCAGAGTTGTCCACCGAGTCGCCGCACGAGCATCCCCCCCGAAATCCCCATCGCCATGACGCTAACTGAAGCCATTAGATTCTACGAGGAAACGTTTGATGACCCAAGAATGGGTATACTGATTATTCTATTACAGGCGGACTTCCAGGATATATATAATAACTTCGCCTACGAACTCCCTTTTGTTTCAGACTGGGGAACTACCCAAGCCGGGAACAAATATTTTATGAAAAAACAGAGAGGATTCCCAGCAGACGACATACTACAGTACGAGGCGGAGCGGAACGCTCGCCTCCTGTGGAACGAAATACACCCGAACGCCAGAATGGAGGAATTCTCCGCCTATGAAGAAGCCGCAATCGAAATCAAGATCCAGGAACCGATGCCGGATGAACCACCGGTACCACCTCCTCGGGCAGCAGTAGGAACCTTCTCCTATGTCAGGGGACAGGAACCACCAGGAATGTACACACGTGGCTATGCACCATTCGCCGGTGGCGGCCACGGAGCCGCTGGAGGTGGCACAGCCGGTGGCGCTCCCGGAGCCGCAGCACCTGCGCAGCCTCCCGCCCCGATTAGATACGTGCTCCCACAATATCCCGCACCGCCAGCACTACCAGATCCGCCAGTACCCTGGCAACTAGTTGACGGAGCCGTCGCCCCCTATGATGAATTTAAACCCAAAATTCTCAAGGAGGTTGACGACTTCAAGGGTGATTCTAATGACATCACCCGATTCTTCCTAAAGTGCGAGCTGCACTTCGAAGTGTTCAACCGACACTTCCGCCACCACCCTCACAAAGTCGTCTTCTGTGTCTCGCGACTCGCCGACGACGCTGAGAAGTGGTGGGAGCTATGCGCACAGGTCATAGGAAGGGATCAAGCGACTGGAGACCAGCTTTACCCATCTTATGAAGACTTTAAGACGGAGCTCAGCAATAGGTTCTGGAAGGATGCTGACGCACAGTTGAAGTATGTGCAGTGGGAAAAGCTTAGGCAGGTGGACTTCAAGGACAGTGACAAGTTCTTCCAGCAATTCGAAGAGCTTGCCTACCACGCCAAAATACGCGACAACGAGCAGGCCATGCTCCATCAGGTCATGAAAGCCGCCCTCCAGATGAGTAAAAATACTATATACTCGGCTGACGGGGACGTGCCAATTGACTACCAAGGATGGAAGGCATGCCTACTCCGAATCGACTACAACTGGCGCCTCAAACAGGCAGAAGGCACGACAATGACCCCACCAGCACGACCCCAGACGACACAGAAGACGACCACACCTGCTAAAGGAGGTCAAACAGCAGCTCCAGCGCTGCCTGTATCGTCGACGACGACGGCTACAGGGACGACATTCGGAGGACACGGCAAACCGATGGATATCGATGCCGCCAGGGCAGCCGCGATATGCTTCCGATGTGGCAAAAAGGGCCACTTCAAGCGCGACTGCCCTCTATCGCCTAAAACCCGGGAAGAGGCGTTCAGACGGTTGACAGATTACTGGGACCGGTGGTCGACAGAAGAGACGACACTCTCCACGATCGAAGAAGTAAAAGAAAGCGCCGAGAAGTAAACGATTCAACTTGCTCGGCGACCAAGGACTTAGTTTCGGCTGGTACGCCTATCGCAATTCCTAACTGTACTTATATGCCTGTAGTAACCACCGCGCATTCGAATATACCCGCGACTTCACAATCAGACCAGAAACTAAGCAAGAATCGAATCCAGGACCCAGACACCGTGGTAGTTCAACTACCAACGGATAAACGTTCGGCAAGTAACCCATTACGGGCAAAAGCATCGGACGATAAGGCACCTACCATAGTGCCACCCATCATAACAGTGCACGAGCAACTGGATGGGGCAAGGGAACAAGCGCCTCCATTGGAGGGTCTCGCCCCCCTTGACGAAGCGGCTCTACGGGGTCCCAGCCTCACTGGGAGTTTCAAGGGAATAGCTTCGGCAAAACCTCCCCTGGTAAAAGAGAACACTGTACGGCTACCAGAGTCTAAATCCCTTATACACCAAGGGGCTTTGGCGACAGCTACGGACGACCAGAAGATCGAGGACGAACCGGAATCGAGTAAGTGCCCCTGACCAGTTGCCAACGCCTGTCGAGACGAAGGGCGACTCGAGGATGGGGGAACGACGAAAGCAACGAGGGATCCGGTGGCCATTGAAACCACTGGCTCGAGGGAACCAGGTGAAGGCGACCGTCAGCCTACGGTGAGAAGCGAAGGCAATCGCAGTATGGCGGCGTCAGCCCAACCTGTTGCCCCTTCACAGAGTAACTCCTTTGAGAAACGCACCTCACGTTCCACAACCGACCTGAAAGCTGCGGGACAGGAAGCTGCTGGCGCCCAGGCAGTGCAAAGGGGGCATAAGGTAGCTTTCAAGGAAGTACCTGACCACAAGGACATTACCAGTTTCATGATGAACAAGAAGGCTAAATTAACACCCCCTTTAGACTTAGAAACAGTGGTGACCTCGCCGACGGTAGTCAAGCCCTCACGGGTCGACACGAAGGCTGAGGAAGACCCACAGATCTCGCGCGTTTATACTAGCGGCAAGACCTATAGAGAGTGGCTTAAACCATTTGGACCGGAGTGGACTCTGCGTGGCATAGTACAAGCCAAGACAGAGTCAGAGGCAAAGGCGATCCTGAAGAATTGGATTCACAAGACGCGCGTGGAAGAAGTGGTCGATGAGATGATCGAAGGGATGAGGAAGGCGAACCGAATTAATGCACTTTGGTGGCTCGAAGAATTACGACAACCAAAGCTGTACGTCTGCACGCTAAGTGGGAAGGGAAAGGACCTGGCTATCCCCGTCATACTCGGGAAACCAGGAACCATTTTCCAAATTCCAACCACCGCATTAGTAGACAGTGGATGCACCAGTAGTGCCATTAACCAGGCGTTCGTCGACCAACATCACATCCCGACTCATGAAACGGCCGCACCCATCATAGTCTATAATGCTGACGGAACCAAGAACTCAGGAGGATCAATCACACAATACGCCGAGATCGAATTGACGATCGGAGATCATTCAGAATGAATAGATCTAGCCGTCATGGATCTCGGCGATAGACAGATCTTCCTCGGTCACGATTGGTTAGCCCGGCATAATCCGATCATCAATTGGAAGACAGGCGGATTAACGTTTGCACGATGTGAATGCCGCAAGAACCCATTCACATTACCTGATGCAGACCCCGACGACAGGTGGGACGAGGAACTTGAGGAGGGAGATACCATACTTGCAGTAGATTTCACGCGGGCTATTCTCATACGTGCTCATCACGCCAATGACCTAGCTGCCGCAGCCAACGCAGACAAGAAGACCAAGATGTTCGAAGAAATGGTCCCAGAATGGTGTCGGGATTTCAGCGATCTATTCGACAAAGATAGCTTCGATGAACTCCCTGAACCAAAGACATGGGACCACGCCATCAAACTCATTCCAAATGCGAGCGCCAATCTTGACTGCAAGGTCTACCCTCTCAACCGAACCGAGCAAGAAGAGCTCGACAAGTTCTTAGACGAAAACCTCTCAAGCGGACGGATATGACCCTCTAAATCGCCCATGGCTTCCCCCTTTTTCTTTGTCAAGAAAAAGGATGGCAAGCTGCGACCAGTACAAGACTATCGCAAGCTCAACGAGATGACGATCAAAAATCGTTACCCACTTCCTCTCATCTCGGAGCTTATGGACAAACTACGAGGGGCCAAATACTTTTCCAAACTCGACGTACAATGGGGATACAATAATGTACGCATCAAAACCGGTGACGAATGGAAGGCGGCATTCAGAACTAATCAAGGGTTGTTCGAACCCACGGTTATGTTCTTCGGGCTTACCAACTCGCCCGCCACCTTCCAGTGGATGATGAATGATATCTTCAAAGACCTCATTGCATCTGGCGCCGTCACGGTCTACCTCGATGATATCCTCATCATGTCGAAAACCAAGGAAGAGCACCGTTGTATTACACGCAAGGTTCTAAAGGTCTTACGCAAGAACAAGCTATTCCTTAAAGCGGAGAAATGCGAGTTTGAGACCTTGGAGACAGAGTACCTCGGAGTCATCATCAGTGAAGGGAGCATCTGCATGGACCCAGTCAAAATTGCAGGGATCGCCCAATGGCCTGTGCCAGCCAAGAAACAGCAGCTCCAGTCGTTCTTAGGCTTCACTAACTTCTACCGACGTTTCATCCAAGGATATAGCAAAGTCGTCAAACCTATGACACAGCTAACAGGAAACGATCTGTGGAAGTGGGGAGAAGCGCAACAGAACACGTTCGAGGAGCTAAAGAGACTGCTGGCCGAAGAAGTGGTACTGGCAATACCCACGGAGGAAGGAAGGTTCCGCGTAGAGGCGGATGCAAGCGAAGGAGCAATAGGTGCGGTGCTGTCGCAAGAACAGGATGGAAAATGGCACCCAGTCATGTTTTTATCCAAGTCTCTGACAGTGACAGAGCGCAATTACGAAATTTATGACAAAGAGCTGCTAGCAATCATGCTATCGCTGGACGAATGGAGACACTACCTGATGGGAGTGGCTCAGGACTTCGAAATCTGGACGGATCACCAGAACCTCCAGTATTTCAGAAAGCCCCAGAAACTCAACCGACGACAAGCACGTTGGGTGACTGAACTAGCCGAATACCATTTCACGCTGCACCATAAACCAGGGACTGCCAACAAGAAAGCCGACTTACTAAGTCGGCGAGCAGATCACGAGCAAGGAAAGGAGGACAACGATGAGGTTACCGTCCTCAAACACGAACACTTCTGGGCAATGGTCATGCCGACAATCGAGGAAGTTCATATTAAAATCAAGCAAGCCACGCTCGACCACCACCGATGGGACAAGAATGTCGCTGCCTCTCTCAACCATGATCGAGGGATGAAGCTAGATAACAGTTTGATCTTATACGATCGCCGTATCTATATTCCCCAAGACCATGCGTTACGAGGAGAAATAATCGCGATGTCTCATGACCACATCACAGCGGGGCACCCTGGCATTGAAAAGACCAAAGAGCTCGTCTTACGAGAATACTGGTGGCCCAGAATGAAAAGAGACGTAGAAAACTACATCCGCGCTTGCGAAACATGCCAACGAACCAAGTCAAGCACTCAAGCAAAAGCGGCGCCACTCCATCCTAACGCCATACCCTCCCGACCATGGACTCACATCTCCGTCGACATGGTTACCGGTTTACCCCAGTGCGACGGTTACGACGCTATCTTAATGATCGTCGACCGTTTCTCTAAGGAAATCATACCGGTAGCATGTACCACAGAGATGTCATCAGAAGGGTGGGCCAAGATCCTACGAGATGAAGTCTACGCCAAGCACGGAATGCCACAGGTCGTCATCTCAGACCGAGGCACCGTGTTTGTCTCCAAATTCATGCAGGATCTCTACGACTTGCTACAGATCAAGGCGAACGTATCTACCGCCTACCACCCCCAGACAGATGGACAGACAGAGCGAGCGAATCAAGAGGTTGAAAAATACCTCCGAATCTTCGTCAACCATCTCCAGAACGATTGGGTTGAATGGCTCCCGCTTGCAGCCTTCGCCCATAACAACCGCACTCATTCCGCTACGGGCAAAAGTCCCTTCGAGGTTAACTACGGCTTTCATGCTGACATCCTCCCTGGTGCCAGACCCCGAGCACCATTCAGAACACCGGCTTCCACCACTTTTGTTTCAGAAATGCAGAAAATCCACGAGGAAGCAAAGCGATCCCTCGAGAAGGCCGCCGACCAAATGAAAGCCCAGTACAACAAAAAGAAACGACCTGCAGTTGAGTACCAAATAGGAGACAAGGTGTGGCTCGACACGACCAACCTTAGTCTCCCATGTCCCAAGAAGAAACTCGCAGACAAACGAACAGGTCCATTCCCAATCGTCGCAAAGGTCGGAGCATCAGCGTACAAACTGAAGCTGCCGACAGGCTGGCGCATTCACCCCGTATTCAACGAATCACTCCTTACCCCATACAGTCCGCCCGCTTTCCCTAACCAAGAACAACCACCTCCACCACCTCCAGATCTTATCGACGGTGAGGAACACTACAAAGTCGAGAAAGTCCTCAACAGTAGAGAACGCAAGGTTAGAGGAAAAGCGGGCGAACCTTCGCCTAGGGTCACAGACTATTTTGTCAAGTGGAAGGGATACGGACCCGAATCAAACAGTTGGGTACGGGAGGATAATATGGACGCTCAAGAACTTATCAACGACTACCTAGCAGAAAAGTTAAACCGCACAGACTCAAACGTAGATTGGCAGTCCTATACAGATCCATTCACGGGACGAAGAGTGTGGTACGACCAAGAGCTAATGTGGGATCTATTTGGCGGCAATGACGACCCTTTGACATACTCAAAATCGCCATATGAACCAACAGAGATTCCCTAGACCAGTAGCTACATCGATGGAACCGTCATCTCCACGATCAGGATATGCGCGTGTTTAGCCAACTTCCCCTCTCCTACTTCCACCTAACTGGCACTCCTCCTCTTCGTTCGAATCCCTGCGTGTGGGAGACAAAGAAAAGAGGTCGCACACAGTTAGGCTGTGACTCTAAAGTTGAGTCCGGCATAGTAGTGACGCTTAGAAGGGCGCAAACTCATGAAAAATCGACGAGACAATCCATAACAACAGTTAGGACACCTGCCTTAAAGAGGGGGTAATGTTATGATTTATTCATTTTCCTTATCTAAGCGCCTCTTATCTTATCTAATCTTTGGCGCTTAGCTTATCTTATCTTTAGATCCGCGACTCCATGGAGTCTTCACCTTGCGACACAGTCACACTCGTCAGAGTGGAGTACTACTCCAGATCACCAGGTACTTGCTGATTCACTTTCTAACACGGTGCATCCATTATTAGACCCTTGACTCTAGTATATAAGTAGCGTACTCAAAGCTGTATATTCCCTAGCTTTGAGCTAAAGTTTATTCATACCGAAACACTTAAAACTCTCGAGCTAAAGCCTTAGTCTTGGCAACTTAACCGCACGGGAACTTAGCAGTGACTGTTCGAACGTGAAACAGCTGACTAATTATCTCAGTTAAGAGGTCGGGTCTAACACGTGTCTTCCGAAATGATGGCAGGAGGAGGGGTAGCTCCTTTCTTCCGATGAATAGTCAGGACCTCGACGATTGGGGCCTTGGTGCCTTTACGGGCACGAGCACGTATGGGAGCTTTCCCAGCTGCGATGGAACCCTCTTTCACCGGTAGACCTGGCTCACTTTTGACTTTACGAGTCGACGATTTGGGAGGAGGTGACATATGTTCGGCGGTTTGCTCTTGAGAAAGAGGAGTCTGCTCGCATTTCGATCGCTTCTTGGGTGGTTTATCGACTTTGGGTTTTGGCCCAGGTTTGGTAGATGAAGTCTTGACAGATTGAGTTGAAGGGGAATGGTCGCGAGTCTTCCGCTTCTTCTTCATAGTCAACCGTGAACTCTCCGGAATACCAGCGGATGGCTCTGGGGATGGCATTTTTTCTTTAAGGTACTTAACGTCCTTCAAAGTAAAAGCACCATTCTCCAAGAAAACTGTAAGAACGTATGAGCAAGGTACTAAGAAAGGGGACATACTTTCAAAATGTTGGTAACTTCATCGGGGCCAAACATCCATGCCTTCCAGTGAGCCTTCTGAAGATGAGCAGGGAGTTCATGAGCAGTACATGAAGCGGTGGCATAGAGTCGATCAATGACCTCAGGAAAAGGTCAGGGATAAGTGGCACGATAGGTAGACTACAAAGTATGAACCGTCAGTAGGAAAACAACTGGGATAATTTCAGACATACCAAGAAAATGTCCGCCTCTTCTACTTGGCTCGCAATAGTAGGGTTACTCAACGCATCGCAAAGACTGGTATCCCATAGAGTGGGAGCTTTATTCAGAGCGGAATGAAGGAGGACGTATGAGGTAGACATAAGAAAGCAAGAATGAAGCGGAGCAGGAAGGCTCAACGCGTATGAGAAAGAAAGCAAGAATGGGAAGCACAGCCCAGGTGCAAGAAATTTAAAGGCAAGAGGGTCCGTGCATCAGAAGCCAGGAAGCATACCTTGGAATGATGATAAATTAACATCGGAAAGTTCAATTGAACTCTATGATGCATGCTGTCTCGGTGCCGATAGCAACGTAACCCAGAACTATACGCACCGCCATCTAGAAATCACGGTCCCTGGTAACCTGGGAGGCACAACGTTGCTTCGACTGGGACAGTCAATCTTTAGTTGAGGGGAGATGATATGCCTGCCTGGCATACACCTCTGAAAATTGCGTATAAAGTTCACTGTAAATTAATTCAAGCAAGTTTATCTAACTACAATAAGTAAGAAACCAGCAGTAAGTACCACTAGCAATGAGAAGGTTCCCCAGGAACCATAAGCAAGACATGTAAAAACCAAGAACGAAGCATGGGGATTCTACCCAGTAGCCGATAGTCCAGGCTACCCGGTCCACCTGGTACAGCCAAATTTGGCTTCCCAGCAGGCACCAATATGTGATCTCCAGATTTCGCAAGTGATCGATTGACCTGGTAGCCGCAGATGAGATAATATCTGCCAGGTAGAGCATTTATCCTCACCAGGCTGGGTCAGCAAGCATATTAGTAGTAAAAAGGATTGGTAATAGTGTATTGGTAGGATAGTATAAATACAGGTCATGTATCTAGTGGGGAATCAGGTTTCTGACCCCCGGAATGCTACCAGGCGAATAGTACAGGTTTATTGGTTAGGAGCTTCGAGTCGTAGACTCACCTGGAATAGAAAGATTGTGACCTGGTCACTTCGTGTGTGCAAGAACAGACAAGCAAGTGAACAGTTTTAAGCTAGAAACAGAAAGTCAGACCCAAGAAACAGTTCAGAACCAGTCAGTGTGTTTTAAGTTGCAACCAGGTGCAACGTATCAGTATTGAAACTGCACCAGGCAGCCAACACGAGTTCAGAACCTGCACCAGGCAGTTATTCTGTATCAGTTTAAGTTTGTGTTCAGTAACACGTCGAACTTAGAGTGGAAACCGCAATATATTCTTTATACAAATCATATCCATTGCACCCGGAACTTGTAAACTACAGTACAAAGTGTCGTAACCTGGTATAACATACCTCCCTTTGAACCGCAATTACTGAGTGTTTAGTGTAGTGTGGTGTGTGTAGCACGTCACATCTTCATAGGCGCTCAGCACCTTTCAGTGGGCTGCCCCTACTTCCATATTGACAGAATGATTTTACTCTTGAGGCCTGAGGATCCATGCCATCAGCATTCTTTCACATGGTATGGAAATGAGCAACGTCAGTTTCAGATGATTCACGCAGGTAAGAGGGAGACCGTTGCTCGGATGTGCACTGTCATGATATGGAGCAAGCTATGCAGAGATCTGTGAGTCTCGCTTCATTATTCAAGCTTCTTCATTAATCTCTTACAGATACCAGTATGCGGGATACAGGTTTTATGGTCAAGACCATGTTTTCCCCGCTGCAATGGGTTGCTACGCGCTACAAGGAAGGAGGCATGAGAAATCTCCGGATACAACGATCTTGGTGAGGAATGTCCGCTCGCGTACGTTCATGTCGATATTTTCCCCCCCAGCTAACTTCTTTTTCGCAGACCCTCTTCTTCCATAGCTCATCGTCCCTCACAGTGGCTTCTATGAGATGGCAGCTGTTCGGGGTCGTGCTGATGCGCGTCTTCGGGGATCCCGGGTAGCGGACATACCGAAATATCGCCTGCTTATGGTCTTCGTATGTTCAAGTCCTCATTCATGCTTGCAGGTTAATTTTGGAATGAAGGTTTACACCAACGCAATACCGTAGGCATGGCGTCTGCTGGAATTTTGTTCGAATGGCAGTGAAAGACAATCATCGAAGGAGGTATACATACACTTACCGCGAGGAGTTTACTTTGCGGGCACTTTCTGGGAGGATTGGCAGACGAATTCCGATCCGTTGTTCACGGATCCAAAGAACCAGAGAGCGCAGTGCGCGATTTTCCATATCTAAAGCGGTACAATGTTTTCTCGTCTTTTTGTCAAGCTGTTGCTGAACTTACCATCTAGAACGTCGAAGGCCTCAGGAATGGAGACGCTATCTTTACAGCAACGAGTGTATCTGTATGTTGTTGGCATCATATACTTATGTGTGTGTGACCATCTATATATCGCTAAGAGCGGCCGGAAAATGAAGATTAGACCTGTAACCAATCGTCTTGATCGTGAGTTTGCCTCCCATTCAAGGCGATCGGCTACAGCTCTAGATGAAGATTGAGCCTTGCCAAGAATTGTGAATCTGGCAATAACCTGATCTTTGAGCGTGTTTTCGTGAAGGGATAAACACAGACCCTGGTTCTCGTCTTCGAACTGTCAGGTATTTCCATTTAGATCGGTATGTTTTGCTGAACATGACAGCGGGAAAGTAGGTATTCAACGAGGCTAATTAGACAGACTGAGGGTAGATGTTCATTGTAATTTCAAGAGAGATTAGTCGGCGCTTCCCAGCGCGGATCGGGATGATTTCAATTTCAATTGTTCAATCTTCCTTCTTGCCTTCCATCACTGGCACGTTCTTTCTCTGAGTACGACGCGTCCATCGAAAAACTCCAGAGATGGATAACGCTGACAACAGGTGTAAAACTCTTTCAGATAGCAAACGTACCGCTGACTGGGAGGTATCCAGGAAACGGTTTGCCAGGTCAAGAAACGCTTGGAGGAGGCGTTCAAAGCTTTCCTGGATATGTCGCTGGACATGATGCGCTCCGTAAGTGGATATATACGCCTTTTCACCTAGTTTATTCAACTTTATTGTGCAGAACGGCGGATCCTGGGCCGGGAACGTCTTTCGAAGACTTTTTGGCGCGTTCTGGTGTCCAAGTCTTCCGTTCTAGCCAAGAGGTCTGCGAGAATAGATCTTGGAGGATTCCCTGGGTCTCCTCGGGCCAACTTCTATTTTGTCAAAGTCTGTCAGGTATGTCTTCTTCATTTGCATGCTTTTTCCTGCTCATAATTCTGCTATCAGACATCCAGAACCTCTTCTCAGGACGCGCATATTCATTGCCATTATGGTTTGTGACAATGTCTTTGTTCCCCGAAAGGCGGCCTATAATATCGTCATAGCCCGGTATCCATGACTGATCTCGAACGCATTCCGTAATACGTTCGAACTGACGCTGGGACGCTGCTAGTAGCGACAACACCTCTCTCTCGAGTGCTCTGCAGTTGCCATTGCGTTGTACGGTTCCCTGACCACTTTCTAGAACACGTTGGCAAATGTCGCCGTGAACTCCTGCCTGGCGGGACTATGAGGAGATATGCCAGGCTTGGCTCACCTGCAGTATCGAACAGCAGCGTCACACGCTCATACATTCAAGATCATGTTCTTTGGCGCGCCAGCCATCAGTAAGCCTTTTTTTTTGCCATTCTCAGTCTTTGCACTCTTTATGGGTCTCCGTGGAGTCCATCCGGGTGCTGTTCTTGACTCTCATAAATACGAATCGATAAGGACACGAAGATCGAGAAGCTGGACAGAAATCGTCTTGAAGCGTGAGCTCCTTTCGCTATTGCCAAAGATTATTTCTTATTTCATGATCAGTATACAACAGAAACTTGAGGACCTAGGATGCGGAGAGGTAATCGCTATGCCTAGTATCGACGTTTTCGCAAAGTATAGCTTTGAGAATCAAGCTCGGCCTCTTACAGATGGCAGTACGTTGTTTTCCCATGCTCTGGATATACACTTTAACTTAGATATGCGTCAGTCTGGACGCTTGTGAAGCACGTGGAAAAGGCGAAGGACGACGCCTGGCTCGGAAACACCATGTGATTTTTCACACTCGGAGGAAAGTCGCAACTTGCGAGGCTCTGGCTCCGAGCACGCCTTTTCTTCCCGTGCTCGACTTCGTCTAAGTCCCTCCAATCCAGAAGATCACCTAATTTATGTCCAATGAAACGGTTAAGCTAGGTCATTTCGCTCGGAACCTTTCATTCATTGTTTTGTGTAACCTAAACCTGCGTTGTCGGAAGGAAGTGCTGGTTTATAGCAAGCTGGCCTTTTGCCTCAAGACCGTGTCGCATACTTGTGACTAGACTATCGCTCCGAGACGGCGAGATCCTGGGTATTGCAACCATGGAGTACTACCTTCCTAGAATTCAATGACTGTGCGTACGAGGTCGTCAGATGATCTCATCATCGGCGTCGGCAGCGACTCCTAGACCTGGACGACGACATGGAGGATAACTAATCTAATGCCCCACAAGCACCCTAGCGAAAGCACGCGCATGAGGGAGGCCGGCTGGTTCTATGTTTGCATTTTACGGGTGGAGATACTTCGTAAGTTTCCGTCTCCTCCGTCGATCCCTGCACATACTGGTGTATACTCATTCCACAAGGTAAACATATCCGAGCGGTGAAATATGAAGACATGACGCCGCTCGAAGACTACGTCAAGCTCATCGACGCTGATATCTTCTGGGCAATCGACTGGTTCGTGCTGGAAACAGTGCTCCACCGCGGCGTAATCTTAAGCCTGCAGTGCACGGACCTGCCGTGAGAGTCGTTTTATCGGAGACATGTCAGTATGCTCCAGTTCGTCTTGACACTGGTTGACTGGTGAAAGATGACACGGATATTGACGCCTGTGAGCACGGTTTTTGAGGGATATCCGTTGCGAGCATAGACCGTGATCAATGTAATGTTTCAGATTTCTCGTCCTTAAATGACAAGCCACGACGTTTGCTTCCTAGCATACCTCCAGATAGAATAACTCTTAAACCTCCCGAGGAAAAGGTGCACTTAATTACCTTCCTTTATATTATTCATTTCTCAGATCTGATATCTTCAGCTTCCAGGAGAGAGCGATCCGTCTTTGTCTTTTTCTGCAGGTCTCACTGGAGTGAAATGCCGTTCTGAGCCTCTGTCCTCTGCTGAACTGGGTCCCAGCCTCTCTTCTCTCAAAGAACAGATCGGACCAATCGGATTCATTGTCAGCGTCATACCGGGCAACAGTACAGACGGAAGGATTCTGAGATTGTAGAGCTGGAGACTTCGTATTGAAGCCAGCTAGTATGCATGTGGGCGATGCAGGCTGGAAGTCCGTTCCTCTGTAACCACGCCCTCAACCAAGATTTGTACTCGTTCATCTGCACTGATGCGCACCGTGTTTCTCCGTCGATTGGATGCCAGATATCTTTACGAGGAACTAGGTTGTAACGTCAGACGATGCGTTAGCATGCATTTCTTACTTTGCCATATCACTTTTTCTGGAACTGGTGAACAAAGGTACCTGCCGCATTGCAATAAGATAAGTTGCACTACATGAACGTGAAATACATACATCCGCACTTTCGAGATCAAGTGATATCATTTGCTGATATCCATATAACAACAGCGTATGACTACGCAGAAAATGGTACGGTTACAATAGCTAACTGACGCCTTTGCAGTGCATATACATCCTCTAGTTATTATACTTGACTACTGTTCCAGCACAGTTATAACAAACACCTGACGTTTGAATCCTAAACACTGTGGCATATTGATGTGAACATGTGTTCCGATGTCAGTATAGCCTAAGGTCCTCACTGGAGAACTGGAACATACGACGTCTGAAGATTGCCGATGTGTATAGCATCCATTACCCTGGACCTGGACGAAGATGACGAGTATCAATACGTATAGCATCGACTCCGACCTCCTTCATACGCGTCTAACAATCTAGAGAAAATAAATTCGTTCGGAAGAGCCAAGTACAAATTTGCGCTTCGCGGGCCTCGTCAGACAGGCCGCGATAAGTTTTGTACGATTAGACTCTTGTTTTCGAAGAGAAGACACGCGCTAGTCCAACATACTGAATCAACCGGGGACTTATCCGTAGGATTTCGTTGATTTTCATACGTCTTCTCGTAGTCGTTCATATAGAAAGACGGGATTTGTCTGCACTTGTAGGTCGAAAAGGCCCTGGTCGTGATTGCATGGCTTCGTGAAACATGTTTTGGGATTTGAGAGCGTGAACAGTGACCATTTTCATGACTTGCTGTAGATCCAGAGAGAATTGATTGACGGAAACGCGTTCAGAACGCGTAAACGGGCGCGATAGAGAACAGAGTCGGAAAGTCATGGCGTGGTGGCGTTGAACGAAGGAGCTCGGGCCGAAGCGCGACTGGTATGTCTTACGTCATCATGGCTCTTAGCCTCGATCCAGTTTGCCATTCACATTATTCGTACCTT